>JAWHQI010000226.1:1200000-2400000 GCA_033032865.1 Dactylorhiza incarnata | reverse complement strand
CGACGGGAACGGGTGACCATCCTGGTGGACAGCGGGAGCACTCACAATTTCATTCATCCGGAGGTTGCCCAGAGGGTGGGGCACGTAGTGGATACTGGGGCTGCCTTCCAGGTCATGAAGGCGGATGGCAGTAAAATACAGTGCCAGGGCGTTCTGCGGGGAGTGGAGTTGCAGATGCAAGGCTACGTGGGCCGCACAGATATCTACCTCTTACCCATTCGGGGGTCAGACATGGTTCTTGGGGTTCAGTGGCTACGACAACTGCGGAGGGTTACTTTTGATTGGGATCAGATGACGATGGAGTTTCTGCAGGATGGACGACAGTTTTGCTTGAAGGGTATCACGTCATCACCCGTGAAGGAAATTGGCCTTCGCAGCCTACAACAGCTTGGAGAGACAGCGAGTTTGATGGCCGTTCTTCTTGGGGTGAGGTCAGACGAGGCAGGGCAGGGCGAGGTACCTCTCCAGTTACAGCCGTTGGTTGAAGAATATGCTGACATCTTCCAGGAGCCGCATACACTTCCGCCATCACGGTTTCGTGATCATCAGATTGTGCTCAAGGCTGGAGCAGAGCCGACAAATGTACGACCGTACAGATATCCACACATGCAGAAGGCAGAGATCGAGCGCAGTGTGCGGGAGATGCTCGATGCTGGCATCATCCGACCCAGTACGAGTTCCTTCTCGGCACCCATCATCCTAGTCAAGAAGAAGGATGGATCATGGCGGTTCTGTGTTGACTACCGGGCCCTCAACAGTATTACGTTGAAGGATAAGTTTCCGATTCCATTGATAGAGGAGTTGTTGGATGAGTTACAT
Source organism: Dactylorhiza incarnata (assembly GCA_033032865.1). Lineage (NCBI taxonomy): Eukaryota > Viridiplantae > Streptophyta > Magnoliopsida > Asparagales > Orchidaceae > Dactylorhiza > Dactylorhiza incarnata. The sequence goes on along the minus strand of JAWHQI010000226.1, from coordinate 2,399,181 downwards.
GGTGCGACCCGGTTTACTAAGCTGGACTTGCGGTCCGGCTACTACCAGATTCTGATGAAGGAGGACGACATCCACAAGACGGCTTTCAGGACTCATGATGGTCACTACGAGTTCCTAGTGATGGCCAACGGGTTGACCGGCGGTCCGTCCACCTTCCAGGCCAACATGAACGAGATCTTCCGAGAGCTTCTTCGCCGCTTCGTGCTGATTTTCTTCGATGACATACTGATCTACAGTCGGACCTGGGAGGAGCATGTGGACCATGTTGCTCAGGTATTCTCCATCCTACGTAAACACCAGTTATTTGCTAAACGGTCGAAGTGCTCTTTTGGACAGGAAGAAGTTGAATATTTAGGCCATCTGGTCTCCGTGGAAGGGGTTAAGGCCGACCCAAAGAAGATTGCTAGTATGGTCTCGTGGCCGGAGCCTCAGACCATTCGGGCCTTACGGGGCTTCTTGCGCCTCACAGGCTACTACAGGCGCTTCGTTCGTGACTATGGGAAAATCGCTCGGCCACTAACACAGCTCTTACAGAAGGATGCCTTTTCTTGGCATGATGAGGCAGAGGCGGCTTTTCAGGCGCTCAAGCAGGCGGTGACGACTACCCCGGTCCTTGCACTTCCGGATTTCACCAAGGAGTTCGTCGTGGAGACGGACGCCTCCGGAGTAGGGCTGGGAGCCGTCTTGATGCAGGAAGGGCGGCCGATTGCTTTTTACAGCAAAGCTTTGGCTCCCAAGACATTGGGCCTATCGGCTTATGAGAAGGAGATGCTGGCCATTATTCATGCAGTGGCACTGTGGCGGCCATACCTGCTGGACCGACATTTTAAAATCAGGTCCGACCACCAGAGCTTGAAGCACTTCTTGGAACAGCGGGTCTCTTCCCCTCTTCAACAGAAATGGGTGACCAAACTTTTGGGGTACGACTACGAGATTATTTATCGGCAAGGGAAAGACAATCTGGTTGCGGATGCTCTTTCCAGGTTGTCGGAGGGAGCGTTGGCCTGCATATCTATACCGCGGCTCGAGTCTTTGGATGAGATTCAGGAGGAGGTGCTGCGGGATCCTGAGTTACGAGTTATTCTGGAGGATTTGCGGTCCGACCGGACGACCACCCCCGGCTATCATTTGCAACAGGATCGTCTCTACTACCACGGCCGGGTGGTCATACCTTCTCAGTCAGCTTGGCGGACGGTGATGATGCACGAGTTCCATTCGACGCCGACAGGGGGCCACGCTGGGGTCTCCGCACTCTGCAGCGGGCCAGGGCTAATGTATTTTGGAAGGGCATGCGGAAGGATATACAGGCGTTTGTTCGCCAATGTGATGTGTGTCAGCGGAAAAAGTACGAGACCACTTCTCCAGCCGGGCTCCTTACCCCCCTCGAGATTCCCCACCAGGTCTGGGATACGGTCTCCATGGATTTTATTGACGGGCTACCTCGCTCGAAGGGTAAATCGGTTATTCTGGTGGTTGTGGACAAGTTGTCCAAGTACTGTCACTTCATTGCGTTGAGCCATCCGTACACTGGGGAGTCCGTGGCTACCTTGTTTGTTCGGGAGATTGTACGCTTACATGACGTCCCTCAGGCGATTATCTCGGATCGGGACCCTACTTTTGTTGGCAATTTCTGGCGAGAGCTTTTTCGCTTACAGGGGACTTCTTTGCGCTTCAGCACAGCGCACCACCCACAGACGGACGGCCAGACGGAGGTCGTCAATCGGAGCGTGGAGACATATCTCCGCTGCTTCGTTATGGAGGAGCCCCGTACCTGGACGAGTTGGCTACATTGGGCTGAGTACTGCTTCAACACGTCCTATCACTCGGCGAGCAAGTTAACCCCATTTGAGGTGGTGTACGGCCGACCGCCACCCTCTCTGAGCAGTTATGAGCCGGGTAGCACCGCGGTGGCCGCTGTTGACCGCGCCCTCCGCGATCGCGACCGCACGCTAGCCACCTTGCGGGAGAATCTACGGGCAGCTCAGGATCGGATGAAGGCTCAGGCGGATAGGCAGCGGACGGAGCGCGAGTTTCAGGTGGGTGATGAGGTTTTTCTCAAACTTCGTCCCTATCGACAGCTGTCCGTCGCCCAGCGGAAAAATCAGAAGTTGGCACCCAGTTACTATGGTCCCTTCCAGATCACTCGGCGGGTCGGACCCGTCGCTTACACTTTATCTTTACCCGAGGGGTCGAGGATTCACCCCACCTTTCATGTCTCCTTGCTGAAACGGAAGATTGACGATGTTGTTCAGGCGAGTTCGGTGTTGCCTGAAGCTGCTACTGGGGCGAGCTGCGCCCAATTCCTGAGGATGTTTTGGTGGTCAAGTGGAAGCGCCATGGCACGGCGTACTGTCCAGAGTTGTTGGTCAAGTGGAAGGATCTTTCTTCCGAGCATAATACTTGGGTCGACCTGCTGGAGTTTCGGGAGCTCTACCCCGACTACCAGCTTGGGGACAAGCTGGTTCTTGATGGGGAGGGGAATGTTACGCCCCCGGACGAGGCCCGTCTATTTGGGCGTCAGTACAAGCGGAGGCAAAGGCACGGCGAAGGCGACAACGGGGCTGAACCAAGCGGTTCAGCCCCCTCTTGCTGAAATCGGCCAAAGGGGGCTGAACCGATTTCGGTTCAGCCCCAGTGGGCCGGCCGGCCCCTTGCTGGCCGGTCCGGGGTCCGGTATTAATATACCCGGACCCCCTCTGTTGGTTCTCATGTTATTGATTATCAAGGTATTCCTCTTCTTTCTCCTCCTAACCCTAATTTCCTCTAGCCGTCTCTAGCTTTTCTCGCTCTTTTCCCTCTCTTTTAGAACTTCGTTCATAACAAGAGCCAAGTGATATTGGGTAGGTTAGAGCGAGATCAAAGATTCCTTAGCCTTCTAATACTTAATGGGACAGCTAATATGCTTCAAAGGAAATAAAGATGAAACAGAGATATAGAAGTGATGAATAAATAAAAAATTAATGTGTCTACAGAAATATTTTGACGCGGTACAAGCAGGAATCTTTGCATAAAATAATCACTTTTAATTTCCTAACTAGCAGGAACACATGAATCTCCGCCCATAGTTTTCTTTAATTGGAAAAAACTAATTTGTTGTGTATCTTGTTCGGAATAAGCGAATTTGTTCATGCTAGTGTGTGTGTGCGTATTGGTTGTTGTTTATAGGTATTGTAGATTTACCTCTCCTTTGAATAGTGATTTCTCTAATTATTAATTTTTCAGAGAGCTATTTGTTGGCCTTATGTGAAAATGATACCGAGGAAGATCGGATTACTTGAAGTATCTAATGCAAAAGGGAAAAGAAAAGAAAAAAAAGAACACAAACTCACCGGAAACAGTTGAGTGACGGTACTCAGCTTGCAAGCCGCAAGTCAAGAGCCGGGTGGAGAAGAAGGCTTTGTCGGATGTTAAGATCCAGAGAAGAGGGCTTCAACGGAGGAGACAGCTTTGACCGGCGCACGAAGAGCAGCAAGCGGGGAGAGCTTATGGCGGAGAGGGCTTCGGGAGCTTTCGATGGAGAGAGGAGCGTTTTTGGCGGAAAGGGCTTCGGAGGAGAGGAAAGCTTTCGACGGTGCACGAAAGGAAAAAACGCTTTCGTAACCTAAAAGCGTATCCCGCGTGACATTTCAAAGCTTTTGACGGGGCCCCATGTGACATTACAATGCGGGAATCGCGGATCCCGGAAGCGGGATATGCTATTCCGCGTTTTTTTTAAATTTAAAATTAGTGTTTCTCACGTTTTGGAAACGTGTATCCGGGAGATTCCCGCATTTCGGAAACGCGTTTCCAGGCGTTTCTAGTTTCCGATGCGCGTTCGAGCCGAGACGCGAAGCATTTTTAAGTATGTGTTTCATAGCCTGGAGACACTCAATGACCTCGCTAGGGTACGACCTCTCTCTTAATTCAGGCATTTGAGCCCATATATCATCCTCATGTCCACATTCCACTCTAAGCAGCCAACGAGCTTTCTTGGGACGAACAATGCCTGTTAAACCCGTGTCATCAAACGATCCATCATATGTATCCTCACTTGTAGTTGTGTAGGAATTGTTGTTAGAGTTTGTGACCTAGGAGCAATCAATGGATTAATGTCACTGCTAACGCAATATAAACATATGGGGTCGCACATTAAGAATGATCTAAAATACGAAGAATGATCGGGTTGTGTTTAATATAAGCCAGACTTGAAATGTATAAATGGATAATAATTATTTTTTAATTAATTAATATCAGAATTACTAATTCAATTTTTTAACCAAAGAGACGTCACTTAATTTTGAAACCAAATGCCCAGTTTCCGTAAGTCCATTACTCTTCATTTAGTGTTTTAGACACACACTCTCTCTCTCTCTTCATATATAAAAGCATTAGAGTTTTTGAAACTTATGGTTACACTTTTACGTGGGCTTTTCCGAAAAGTAAACTTAGAGAGAAGAGAAAAACAAAGGCGTTCTTCGAAAAGGCCAAGCTAGTACTTCGTATCAGGGAGACAATTTTCTTCCTTTCGTGATGCCGTGAGACGGACCGTGTCGGAGTTCCAAGTGTTCGTGTGGATACTTGTAACAACCCTTATTAATTTTAATTAAAAGGAAAAGTTATATTTGATTTGTCTAACCGCATCCCAAGCCCTTCTCTGTTAAATCCCGAGCAGCCCCCCCCCCCCCCCCCCCCCCCGATTTAATCCCGTATCCGTTCGGCTAGGGCTCCCGCATCCCTGTCTCCCCCCCCCCCCCCCCCCCCGTCTCCCGTTCGATGCTCCCGCGTGCACCTTCCGTCTCCCTGCTCGCCGGCGTCTCCTCCTCCAGTCGTGGCCGCCGCCTCTTGCGCCTCCTTCCTGTTAGCAGCCTTCCTCATGCGCCTCCTCATGCAGTGGCCGTCGATGCTCCCTCCTGCAAGCCCGACAGCTCCTCCTCCTGCCATGGCCAGCTCCTTAGGCCGACAACCCTCTCTCTTCCCCTTCCAAGGTCGGCAGCAGCCTCCTCAAGGGTCGACAGCAGTTTCTTCTCCCCTCCGGCAGCCGGCAGCTGCTCTCCCTCGTCGTGTTGGCCGTTGACTTCGGGAGGAAAATCTAGGGTTTTCTTCGCTCTCCTCCTCGAGCCCGGGTCGGAGTTTCTTGGGTAAAATTCCTCTCTTTCTCCCTTGATTTCAGAATTTTCATAAACCCTAATGATTTATTTGTGCCCCAATTTGCTTATTTGTTGCAATTTTGTGAATCTGAGTTTTTGTCACTCCTATATTCATCTAATCCCGATTAATTTGTGATTTCCGGCGCTGATCGTTGAATCTCTTGGCGGGACCTCTTGAAGACCCTTCCGATTTAGGGTTTCCCTAGCCTAAAGCGCCGCCAAATCTCCGGTTTCCGCGTTGTAATTCCTTCTCCCCAAACTTTTGAGGGAGATAATTCGCTAACCCTCTCTTGTTGTGTTGTGCTATTAGCAAATATTTGTGCAAGCGTAGAGAACTTCGCTAAGTCGAAAATTATAAATATTGATCTTGAACAGGTTCGAATTAAGATTTCTATTTTGCTTGCGCCGCTTAGCCGCCGCCATCAGATTCGGCCTCATTTAAGGCAAGTAGAGATCTCTCTCTCTTGCAAGCATTCGATTTAATTATCTTGTTTGTTCTTATATTTATATGAATTCACCCTTGATGCTCGTTTCGCAAATAAATTTAGACCTCGAATCCCTAAATAGACTTGTTATTAGTTTGAGGTTCACGCGTCCGAATAACACGAATTGTGAATGAGAATGATGGTTACTTGAATATTCACTTAGATGAATTGTGTCTCATTTGTTGGAAGACGAGTTAGTGAACGGAAGTGGTTTTAATTGGATTTTCATTTAAATGAATTGCATCTCATTTGATGGATAAATGTAAGACTAGTAGATCTTTTCGAGCAGGAACATTAATTGTTATAATAATAAATGTTTAGATTCCTGCTAGCAACTAGGTGAATTGTGCTTGATATAAAATCTTCGACTCGTACACATGGTTACTTAGAAGATATTCGTGTCTTGGAAATGACGTAAGCTAAAGGAATACTGGGTATCCTAGAAAATATTGTATAGTAATCTTATTACTCGTGAATACTTGAATCCGCAAGTTTCAAAACTCTCTATCGAGTTCTCTGAGTCATCGAATTTTGTTTCTTATGCCTGTCTAGTTCTAAGACTTGAGTAAATAATGTTCTATAACTTGATTCCTCCCGTTTCACGTTTGTAAAATATACACTTGTATATCTGAATCAGTATCTTGGTTACATGTCTTGATATGCTAGAATCCACGAAATCCCGCGTTAAGTCATTAATAACGTAAGTTAACATTGAAAGGTAGGGTTTAATTGATGAGACTCTTTGACTTGGGTTCCCTCTTGAATCCCTAATGGGAACAAAGGACCGGTCATAACGAGCTTAAATTTCTGAATCACTTAGGTCTTGAGTGTCATAAGCAAATCTTGGAAACTAGGGTTTAGGTGGTGCATCGTCTTGATTGCATGGTCACGGTAAGCAGGAAATACTCTTATTCTAGTAAGACTTACACTTGGACTTGAGTGTGAACCATGTGCACCCACTATAAACATCTACGCGTTTCATCGATTACAGCTTATGTCATTGCAAGAATGTTTATGATATACTTCAGAGTAGGCTAATAATTCAATGTTCTAGAATTAGACATGTTATGGTACACAAATATGCTGTCTCTTCTGCTCGTATTTTATTTTGCTTGTTCTTGTGTATTTCAATGTTCTGAGGCTCTTCCTTTTTGTTTTGGAATTTGCCTTAGCATTCGTGCCTGCGCAGCCTGCTTCCTGAGCCGATCTGCGTCAAGCTTCAGGTTTTAAGTTTGTGTTTCATTTCTTTTACTGTTGGATATTTCTGTTATGTAGTAATTACGATCAGCCATTTTCTCATATTTCATGGACAACTGCTAGGCTAAATATTATATGTACTAGAATTAGACATGTTTTGCATGTTCATTCATCTGCGATGACCACTGCATAAATTTCTGTTCCAAAACTTGTATCTTAAGTTCTTCTGCAAAATGCATGTGCACCTGTTTTAAACTCACATTTTAAAGCTTCCGCAATAAATTAATATATTTTTCTCAAAAGTAACTGTTTTAAAATTATTTGTAGTATTTCTGCTTCCGCCTTAGCGGGCATGAATTCCTTTTCGCCCATGCCTGTGGCATCACGACCCACCCCGAAGCGCAATCTGACTTTTGTCGAGACGGGTCGTAACAGTTGGTATCAGAGGGAGGTTAAGCTCTAAAGATAAAGTATTTTATAACTATTACATATTTCGAATCTTATTATATAAATATATATACATGCATCATTATTTCACGCACCTTATCATTATTTGTTGTTCGCGGCTGAAACACGGACACACTACACTCATAAGCATGAGTAGTATGCACACGAATGTTAAGGGGTTATGGGCAAACTTAATATTTTTGTGCATATGAATTCCCACTAGGATATACACCGCTTGCGAATATTAAATGGTTATGGGCAGTTTAATATTTTCAAGTGCGTTGGCATTAGAATCATAATATGCATGACATGTAAGTGATATGGGCGCTTAATGTGGCATGTGTATCCATTCATTTGCATTCATATCATAAGCATTGCACAAGTGTCCAGCTAAGAACAACAATAATAATTGTACACGCATGATTTTACTATTTGCTTGACATCGCGCATGATTTTAATTTTGCACTTGCATGATCATTACCTAGAGTTGTCCAATGAAAATGTTGTAATTATTACATAATTTATGTACCTGACAGTAGAAAATGTGTTAGAATCTCTAGTTTCAAATCTCCGGTATTCGTAATCAGTGCTTCATGTTCTGCTTGACTATCGATCTCATCTGATTCTCCAGTATCCCCTTCTAGTTAGCTCTTGAGCGTCAACATCGCAAGTAAGTTACCCCCCCCCCCCCTTCGTGCAAAGATTTTTCGCTTCCAAATTCTTGAGTCTTATCTCTCAATTCCGAGCTAAGTTAAGCAATTTCCGTGTTCCCTGAATCTAATCCTTTGTATCTGACCATACCTGCTAAGATCGTAGAGTATCGAGTACGCAAGCTTCGAAAGAAAATCATCTTATAACTGTGTTTTGAATGTATGAAAAGTCTAAATAATTCTCCCGAGAACTTGAATCTGATATGCGAAACAAGTATCCGCAAATTTTCTCTTGATTTTGTTAAGTCTCCGCGCTTGTCTTCTTTTCTGTTTCAGCATATTCATAGTTAGCTTTCATGTCTTGATCTGCGAATCTTGTTGGGATTAGATGTCATCTGAATCTTCGCCATAAGATCCCCATTCGGAGAATTCTCAGAAAGTTTCAGGACGAAACTTCCTAAGCAGGGGAGAATGTAACAACCCTAATTATTTTAATTAAAAGGAAAAGTTATATTTCAATTGTCTAACCGCAGCCCAAGCCCTCCTCTTTTAAATCCCGAGCCCCCCCCCCCCCCGATTTAATCCCGTATCCGTTCGGCTAAGGCTCCCGCAGCCCTGTCTCGCGCGCGCCTCCCGTCTCCAGTTCGATGCTCCCGCGTGCACCTTCCGTCTCCCTGCTCGCCGGCGTCTCCTCCTCCAGCCGTGGTCGCCGCCTCTTGCGCCTCCTTCCTGTTAGCAGCCTTCATCCTGCGCCTCCTCCTGCAGTGGTCGTCGATGCTCCCTCCTGCAAGCCCGACAGCCCCTCCTCCTGCCATGGTCGGCTCCTTAGGCCGGCAGCCCTCTCTCTTCCCCTTCCAAGGTCGGCAGCAGCCTCCTCAAGGGCCGACAGCAGTTTCTGCTCCCCTCCGGCAGCCGGCAGCTGCTCTCCCTCGTTGTGTTGGTCGTTGATTTCGGGAGGAAAATCTAGGGTTTTCTTCCCTCTCCTCCTCGAGCCCGGGTCGGAGTTTCTTGGGTAAAATTCCTCTCTTTCTCCCTTGATTTCAGAATTTTCATAAACCCTAATGATTTATTTGTGCCCCAATTTGCTTATTTGTTGCAATTTTGTGAATCTGAGTTTTTGTCCCTCCTATATTCATCTAATCCCGATTTATTTGTGATTTCCGGCGCTGATCGTCGAATCTCTTGGCGGGACCTCTTGAAGACCCTTCCGATTTAGGGTTTCCCTAGCCTAAAGCGCCGCCAAATCTCCGGTTTCCGCGTTGTAATTCCTTCTCACCTCACTTTTAAGGGAGGTAATTCGCTAACCCTCTCTTGTTGTGTTGTGCTATTAGCAAATATTTGTGCAAGCGTAGAGAACTTCGCTAAGTCGAATATTATAAATATTGATCTTGAACAGGTTCGAATTAAGATTTCTATTTTGCTTGCGCCGCTTAGCCGCCGTCATCAGATTCGGCCTCATTTAAGGCAAGTAGAGATCCCTCTCTCTTGCAAGCATTCGATTTAATTGTCTTGTTTGTTCTTATATTTATATGAATTCACCCTTGATGCTCGTTTCGTCAAATAAATTTAGACCTCGAATCCCTAAATAGACTTATTATTAGTTTGAGGTTCACGCTTCCGAATAACACGAATTGTGAATGAGAAAGATGGTTACTTGAATATTCACTTAGATGAATTGTGTCTCATTTGTTGGAAGACGAGTTAGTGAACGAAAGTGGTTTTAATTGGATTTTCATTTAAATGAATTGCATCTCATTTGATGGATAAATGTAAGACTAGTAATTTTTTCGAGCAGGAACATTAATTGTTATAATAATAAATGCTTAGATTCCTGCTAGCAACTAGGTGAATTGTGCTTGATATAAAATTTTTGACTCGTACACATGGTTACTTAGAAGATATTCGTGTCTTGGAAATGACGTAAGCTAAAGGAATACTGGGTATCCTAGAAAATGTTGTATAGTAATCTTATTACTCGTGAATACTTGAATCCGCAAGTTTCAAAACTCTCTATCGAGTTCTCTGAGTCATCGAATCTTGTTTTTTGTGCCTGTCTAGTTATAAGACTTGAGTAAATAATGTTCTATAACTTGATTCCTCCCGTTTCACGTTTGTAAAATATACTCTTGTATATCTGAATCAGTATCTTGGTTACATGTCTTGATATGCTAGAATCCACGAAATCCTGCGTTAAGTCATTAATAACGTAAGTTAACATTGAAAGGTAGGGTTTAATTGATGAGACTCCTTGACTTAGGTTCCCTCTTGAATCCCTAATGGGAACAAAAGACCGATCATAGCGAGCTTAAATTTCTGAATCACTTAGGTCCTGAGTGTCATAAGCAAATCTTGGAAACTAGTGTTTAGGCGGTGCATCGTCTTGATTGCATGGTCACGGTAAGCAGGAAATACTCTTATTCTAGTAAGACTTACACTTGGACTTGAGTGTGAACCATGTGCACCCACTATAAACATTTACGCGTTTCATCGATTACAGCTTATGTCGTTGCAAGAATGTTTATGTTATACTTCAGAGTAGGCTAATAATTCTAGATATTTCTGCTTGTCTCACTTGCTTGCCTGTCTTGTTAGCTCTGCTTCATGAAAAGCGGTACACAAATATTCTGTTTCTCCTGCTCGTATTTTATTTTGCTTTGCTCTTGTGTATTTCAATGTTCTGAGGTTTTTTCCTTCTTGTTTTGGAATTTGCCTTAGCGTTCGTGCCTGCGCCGCCTGCTTCCTAAGCCGATCTGCGTCAAGCTTCAGGTTTTGGGTTTGTGTTTCATTTCTTTTACTGTTGGATATTTCTGTTATGTAGTAATTACGAATAGCCATTTTCTCCTGTTTCTTGGACAACTGCTAGACTAAATATTATATGTACTAGAATTAGACATGTTTTGCATGTTCATTTATCTGCGATGACCACTGCATAAATTTCTGTTCCAAAACTTGTATCTTAAGTTCTTCTGCAAAATGCATGTGCACCTGTTTCAAACTCACATTTTAAAGTTTCCGCAATAAATCAATATATTTTTCTCAAAAGTAACTGTTTTAAAACTATTTGTAGTATTTCGGCTTCCGCCTTAGCGGGCATGGATTCCTTTTCGCCCATGTCTGTGCCATCACGACCCGCAACAAAGCGCATTCTGACTTTTGTCGAGACGGGTCGTGACAATACTTATAGAGATGCTGATAGATTTCTGTGTTTGGTCTTCAACAAATTCTTCCAAAACGAAACCGTATTTTACTGTTGAAGGTATAACTTAGATATATTAATTAGTTTGTTTAGCATGGATCTTGTGGAGGTTTCATGTATTTTCACTGCGCATTTGATGCCCACGAAACCCAATAGTTGTATCATTGCTCCCGCAACTCCTCGGCACTCCTTTGCAAAATTTGTAACTATGCTTGCTCAATGGTGATATTAGGTGGCACAACATAACATTGAATCAAACTGTCCTCAAATTCCCAAAATAATTTCTCCAAACCTCTCATGGAAGAATTGTGAATCTTGAAAATGTCTCATGGGAAATAGATAGTTTTAATGCTTGGAGAAGTGCGGAAGTCACATCATTAATTATCCAATATCAATTATAGTTAGATTGTCTTTCTATTTAGCACAGAAATTGTAAAATGGAAAGCATCTAATTTTGAATCCAAGTCTAGTTAGACCTGGGTACCAATTTTCACGGTTTTGCTTCTCTATTTCCTTTCTCTCGTCTCTGCTCTATCCATAAATATGCTATTAATATTTGAGGAGGAAAGATCTGACTTGAAAGTATGCCAAGCTAAAATCTCTGTCTACTCATTTTGCCACTTATGTATTTACTGTAACACAGAACAATGGAAGAATATCTTGAGTAAAGGTTCAATTTGTTGTCCACTTCCAAAAGGTGTGATGTAACAAATTTTGCATTTTAAAGACACTACATTTCTCTGCATAGCAAGTTGTTTTCATGATTATACTCTCTCATTTAAGAAAGAAAAATGGTGCATTCAGACGTTAATAATCAAGAAAAACACTAATGGACAACCTACAAGATTAGTAAGTATTTGCTCGTTCAAAAAATGTAGTAGCACCTGGACCAATTGTAGGCAGCATTCCCTTCTGATAGCAAACCCTCCTTTCCAGTTGAGACAGTGGCCTTTTCCAAGTGTCTTATATTTATTAATGACCGTGAAGATGTAACAATCATTAAGATAGATAGCCAGTGATTACGAAATTCCTGCAACAATTAGAAAGATTGATAACCAGTACTAAAGCTATTCACGTAACAATTACAATATACATGCAAGAGTGCATAAATTGATAGACACGCATTTGTACCTATAGAAAAAAACAACTATATCTATAAATCATAAATCTAAAAGTTATGCACTTCAGTCGCAGGTGAGAAGCGCCTAGGCGAGCGCCTCATTCGAAGTGCAAGGCATTGATGCGAGCTTTGCTGAGGGTTAATTCTTAAGTATATTTTTTTTTTCATTCCTCCTCGCTCAGCCGAACCGACGCCTTTTTCATATACTCGCTCGCCCATCCGACGAAGCTCTTCTTGCATGTATTTAGGGACAACTTGAATTCTCTAACTCATGACCCACCCAATCTCAAAATGCAATATGTAAGGTTACAAAGGGTAAGGCCCTATTTAAAGGAAAAGGGATGATTTGGAACAAACAGGAAAAGAAAAAAAAAATAACAACAAGAATACAATAAAATACAAATAGGTCAGTTGTGAACAAGCGAGATTTATGCATCAAGGTGGCTACATCAGAAACATCTAAGGTTTTGCATTTTTGCACACTTCAAAAACACTATAAGATCAGTTTCACGAATTGGGGTCATACTTTATCAAGATCAACTTCATAAGGTACTTGTCTTTAACCTTTGTTCTGTAAAAAAAATGCATTAGGCCCTTGAAGGACAATACATGTATATCATGGAATTCTTACCCAACCCAAAGGAGATACTTTCAATAGCTGAAAGATTGGCATTTCACTACACGATGAAAATGATACCTAAGGTGATAAATATGAAGTCTGTGCAACAAATGTTTTATTCATGCAAGAACCATATAACAAGATACAGTTAACAATTGAAGCATTGACTACAAAATACAAAACAGAACTATTAACTACAGTGATGCAGGGTAGGCTGTGTGATGACGCTAATGCAGCCCTATGTGGAGAATGCAAGACGAACTCAAACAATTCCAACCTAAATGATGCGCGAGTAAATGTGACTTGATCCGGGAAATAAACTTTAGCGGTGATAATTATAAAACTTAGCAAATAAATAATGTGAACTTCAACTTCAGATGTTTAAGCAAAATCACATTTTCTTTGGATAGAAGTTGCTAACTACTACAATTTTCAGAAATGGATAAAAAAAGGGCAGCCCGGTGCACAAAGGCATCCCTGCGCAGCGAGGGTCCGGGGAAGGGTCCCACCACAAGGGTGAAATGTAGGCAAACCTTACCGTGCATTTTTGCAAGAGGCTGCTTCCAGGACTCGAACCCCTGACCTCAAGGTCACACGGCAACACCTCAACCGGTGCGCCAATTTTCACAAATGAATAAAATTAGAAAAATGCAACACCAGCGCAAAAAGATTAATTCCCAAGCAAGTACAACCTACTCATCCAATAATCAATAAAAAGGAGAAACACGCTACCAAGAAATACTCACAAGCATAAGATCCGGCGGAGGGGCGGAGGAGCGTCGGTGGACTGTTGGGAAGTAGCTGGCGGCTGAGGGAGGCGTCAATGAAGGTTTCAGAAGGGGCAGAAGCTTGTTGTTGGGGAAGAAATGAAATATGCGGTTTAGGTTTAGTGCTGGGTTGCTGAAACGGCAAGGGGAAGGTCGTATGTTTGCTGGATCGGAAGGGGGAGAGGCCACTGGTTGCTGGAGGAGTCAAAGAAGGTATTGTGAAGGGGCGGCGGGTTGCTGTGGAGGTTGAACGTCGAGAACCAACATCGGATCACGCGTCTCATGTAGGCAAGGAGGCTCAAACTGTAGCGGGATCATAGGGGAAGGGCTTTGGCGTGTGCGATTGGGGAGGAGGATGTGGGAGGATACATCGATGGAGTTGGAGGCGGGTTGCGGTTTTCCCCGTGAGGAAGGAGGACAACAGAGGCAGTTCGAGCGGTTAAATCGTGGAGATGAGCATACGGCAAGGGGTTTCACGGAAAATAGGGAGAAATAAACAAGGAAAACGAGAATTTCAGGAAACATGACTAGCGGCGTCGCACCACGAATGAATGCCGGTCTGGAATCTCTCACAAACAAACAATAATCAAAATGAAAGCCGCTGCCCCTATTTATAACGAGAGGGGCGGCTGGGCACCCGACGTGAACGGCTATGATTGACCGTTACGCCCGGTGTCCTAAAACACTATATACAAACCCAAAATAAAAAAAATGAAATACATAAAAATGTTAAAACGGCGCTCCGGACGCGCTCGTGGTCTCGGATCGCCGATCCGATCAATGCCTCCTGCGCGAATACACGAATGTGGACCCCGCCGAATGCTGACCCGTAGTCCAGCGTCGATCCCCATCATACAAATAAATGGTATGACGATGCGACTAGTTGACATAGTTAAAAGAGAACTTACAGAGAGGTTGCATGTAACAGCAGATATGTTTTCTCCTTGTGGCTTTGGTATGTTCTCAAGACAATGAACAACTTGTTGAAAAAGACCCTTCAAGGTAGAATCAAGGTCAAGGGCAACCATCCCAGGTGTACCAAGCAAAAATCGAATTCTTCCAGCACACGAAAATAAGTACGACAGTGCATAGCCCTTTATTGCTGCAAAAAAAAAACTGTCAAAGTTTAAAGAGCAGTATGAACACCATAGAAGACTTTCAATCAACAACTCAGATAACACTTCCTGGAATAGCTGCAAAATAATAGCAATTCCAGGAACTAAAGATGATCTGAACTACGAATTTACCTGCAACATATTTGCGAACTAAAGTGCAAAGTTTATCCATTCCATCCAACAAGAATCCTACGGTTGGATCTGCTGAATCCTGTAATCAGTAGGAAGACCACAAATAGTCTACAAAGAGTGAGGCATCCAATTACAGTATAAATTGAATCCAATAATTCAACTTACAATGTCAATAGGTCCTCGGGAAACTTTAGATTTGTAGGATGCGATCCCAACATGTTGAAAATACCAAATTACCTCACACTGAGCCAATGCTAGTGCAGAGAATACCATCTGCCAATAACACAAGCATTTAAGAGAATCTAACAAATGAGAAAAACATTCATAACTGCTATATCATGTAAAAATATAACATATTGAAATAAATCAAAATTTAGTCAATAACTGTCCAAGCCATCGTGAGGATGGTGTGAGTGTCGAAGACGATAGGGCATGCAGGAGAGTTGGCGGAAGGCGACGGTGTGCCCTAGGACGAGGACGATCGTAAGCGCGACGGAGAGGAAGGATCTATCGATGTGGGGCCCAGTAAACTGGGGGGGGGGGGAGGCAGTGGCGGAGCAGAGATCGTCGGGGTGGTCATTGTGAGGTGCAACTTCGAGCATATAGGCGAGGTGGCGGCCTCCTGTGGTTCCTCAGCGAGAGCCAACTACTGGACTGCCAGAGCAGAGTCGTCCTTGATGTGTTTTTCATTAGAGAGGTGCTTGACAATAACGACGCTCATAGCCTG
Source organism: Dactylorhiza incarnata (assembly GCA_033032865.1). NCBI lineage: Eukaryota > Viridiplantae > Streptophyta > Magnoliopsida > Asparagales > Orchidaceae > Dactylorhiza > Dactylorhiza incarnata. Next base: position 2,383,600 of record JAWHQI010000226.1, on the reverse strand, counting down.
AAGCTCGTTGCAGATGTCGCGGAAGAGGTCGAAGTCGAGCACGGTGCTGGTTCCCGATGGCTGCAAGGGCAGCGGGCAGTCTCCGGCAGGTAGGACCATTGTTACAAAGTTGAAAGTTGCGCGATCAAGAACAAACGGAAAATTGCATTAATTGAAACGAACAAGGGATACAATCTGGAGCAAGCACCAGCCAACTCTCGGAGGTTGGGTCCTCCAAAGACCCTTCTCTCAAATGAGAGCCTAAAAGAATAGTGATCCAAAGATAATCCAACACTCATACCCCTCCCTCTTATATAGATGAGGGAGAGCACACTTAATAAGACAACGCATTAATTAATATAATTAATAATTAATTAATATTAACTAATTAATTTCCAAATCGCGGCGGTCTCCATATGCGATCTCTGATGGTCCCGGCGAGGAGTCGTGTTGTTCCCCCAACCTTAGACGACGGGTGCAGTGCAGAACCACACGATTCTTCTTACGTGAGTTTTCCTTTTCACTTCCTTACCTTCCTCCTTCCTTTCAGAAGTCGTTTGTTCTATGTTCCTTAAATGGTGAGTTCGATTTCAAGAATTTGGAATTTCAACCTCTCCGATCATCCTTCCCTGTCGACTAGAGCCGCAAGCCGTCAGAAATTGAATACGACTTCTTTCAGTAGTTTCCAATCCTAGATCGACCTTTCCTTAGCATTCTTCTTCACAGGTATTGGTCGACTCTTCCTTTCACGACCGCAGTTGGCTCGATTCACAGATATAATCGATTTTTATCCATCAATCAACATCCGGCTGGCGATAACAGTGTTATCCCCTCTTCCAAATATAAGGCAGGCCCCTAACTTTAGAAGCAATCAATCTCCTCTTGTCGTTCTGGCCAGATAACATTTGAATCTTTCCTTCCGGGAGAAGAGGTATCCAGAAATTTGCTTCTTTAGCATGCAAACCGTTGGCTTAGGGCAACCGTAAAACTTAATTAGAATAATGAGGGGTCCCCTTTATATAAGAGGGGAGAATACATGGATAAAATAAGATAAAAATAAAATAAAATCATAAACCTAACACTCCCCCTCAAGTTGGGCATGTAATATTTTTCATGCCTAACTTGCCACTGAGGGTTACAAACAGTCTTTCACACAGAGCTTTAGTGAGAACATCAGCAAGTTGTCCTTCTGAAGGAACAAAAGGGGTACAAACAATTCCCTTCATAATATTTTCTTTAATGAAATGTCGGTCAACTTCCACGTGCTTGGTGCGATCATGCTGAACCGGATTATGAGCTATGCTGATAGCAGCCTTGTTGTCACAATATAGGTTGAAAGGGCCAGATTCTAGTAAGCCCAGATCATTCATGAGTGTACGCAGCCACATCCCCTCACATATACCATGAGCCATAGCTCTAAACTCAGCTTCAGCACTTGAGCGAGCTACCACATGTTGCTTTTTGCTTCTCCAAGTGACTAAGTTAGAGCCAACAAAGGAACAATAACCAGTGGTGGATCTCCTATCATCAACTGATGCAGCCCAATCCGCATCAGTATAGACTTCAATTTTTAAGTTATCCTGGGTGAGAATAAGATACCTCTACCAGGAGAGGTCTTCAAATACCTCAAAACACGGTGCGCAGCATTGAGATGTCGAATTCTGGGAGAATGCATGTATTGGCTCAGCACTCCTACAACATAAGAGATGTCCGGACGAGTATGTGATAGATAAATCAGCTTCCCAACAAGCTTCTGGAAACTTGAAATATCTTCTACTAGCTCCCCATCATCTCGTCCAAGTTTGTGGTTCACTTCAATAGGAGTATCGGCGGGTTTGCACCCGCTCATTCCTGTCTGTTCTAATAAGTCAAGGACATACTTCCGTTGGGAGATATGAATCCCATGCTTTGACCTTGCTACTTCAATTCCTAGGAAATACCTCAATTTTCCTAGATCTTTTACTTCGAACTCACTTGCCAGTCTTTGCTTTAGAGATTGAATCTCATCACTATCATCACCTGTGCCAACCATATCATCAACGTATACAATCAGAAGAGTCACCTTCATCTCTTTTCGTCTGACAAATAAAGTGTGATCGGCATGGCTTTGAGTATAGCCTAATGAGGTCATGACTTTGTGAAGTCTCCCAAACCAAGCTTTTGGAGATTGTTTTAACCCATAAAGGGCTTTCTTCAGTCTGCAGACCTTCCCTTCTGAGCCAATTGGGGCAAGTCCAGGGGGCATAGACATATATACTTCCTCTTCTAAGTCTCCATGTAGGAAGGCATTCTTCACATCCAGTTGTTGAAGATCTCATCCCTTGCATGCAACACATGATAACAAAACACGGATAGTATTCATCTTTGCCACCAGAGCAAATGTCTCTTAGTAGTCAATACCTTGAGTTTGAGTGTAGCCTCTTGCCACTAACCGAGCCTTGAACCTTTCAACAATACCGTCGGAGCTTTGTTTCACGGTAAAGATCCATCGGCAACCGACAATCTTCTTTCCAGGAGGGAGATCCACAAGGTCCCACGTATGATTCTTCTCAAGGGCGTGCATTTCCTCCATCATTGCCTTTGCCCATTATGGGTGTCCAACTGCCTCCTGCCACGTACCCAGAATCGACACAGAGGATAGAGAAGTAACAAAAGCCTTATATGAAGAAGTTAAAGAGTCATATGAAACATAATTGGATAGAGGGTGTTTAGTGGATGAGCGAATACCTTTACGTAGAGCAATAGGTAGCTCCAGGGACGCAGAGGACGAATCCGGCACTGGCTCTAATATTATGGAGAAAGACTGAGTGTTTGGCCTTTTGTTTCTTCTAGTATAGACTTGCAGCTCCTGCTCCTTCTCTTTTGGAATATCCACATTTGGCTCTTTGGGAATATGAGTAGGTGGTGAAGGAGGAACATTGTACGAAGGTGGAATAGGTAAAGGGAGAAGAGGAGTGCTCACTTCCAAGTGTGAGAGCTCCCCCTGAAGTGAGGACTCATAATATGAGGTGGTCTCATGAAAAGTGACATCCATAGAGACAATAACTTTCTTGCTAGGAGGATGATAACACTTATACCCTTTTTTTGTAGGAGAATAGCCAATGAAGACGCAACGGAGAGCACGAGGATCAAGTTTTGTGCGAGCAATGTGATGAATGTGAACAAAGCATACGCAGCCAAACACACGGGGTAGAAGGGTAGTAGGAGGTATTCCCAGTTTGTGTAGAGGTGTACGATTGTCCAGGAGACGAGAAGGCATACGATTAATGAGATATGCAGCAGTGAGAAGAGCGTCCCCCCAATAGTATTTTGGAAGGGACATGGTAAATAACAAGCATCGTGTCACTTCGAGAAGATGACGATTCTTACGTTCAGCAACGCCATTTTGAGCAGGAGAATGAACGCAACTAGTTTGATGAATAATCCCGAGATCACTCAAATAACGTTCAAAATTGGAATCTATGTATTCACGACCATTATCACTGCGGAGAATTTTAATAGTGGCACCAAATTGAGTAGAGATCATTTTATGAAATTGTTGGAAAAGAGGAAACACTTCATTCTTATTCCGCATTAGATAAACCCAAGTAGTGCGAGAGTAACAATCAATAAAAGTTACAAACCAATAACAACCAGAGATAGAGGCTACTGGGCAAGGGCCCCATACATCACTATGAATAGTATGCAAAGGTACAGAGCAAGGCGTAGAGAGATGATTAAAAGAAACACGCTTATGTTTAGCAAGTTCACAAATATCACATGTAAATGTCTTAAACACTGAAGGAGAAAAAACAGGAAATAAGGATTGCATAGTAGTAGTAGATGGGTGACCTAAGCGACGATGCCAAGTAGACAGCAGCGGGAGCCGATGGGCGTGAAGAGCCTGGTGAACAGCAGAGTCAAACACGTACAGACCATCTCGCATACTACCAGAGCCAATCACCGCCTTCGTCAGGAAGAGGGAAAAAAGTGACGGAACAATTCATAGAGTTGGTAATATGACTAACAGATAAAAGGTTACGAGTGAAAGAAGGAACATGCAGAGCTGAAGTCAAGGTAAGGGCAGAGCAATGGATGGATCCCATTCCAGCAATTGGAGAGAGGGTCCCATCAGCAATGCTCACCTTTTCTCGGCCAGACAAAGGGGATTAGGAAACAAAACCTGACGAAGATCCGGTCATATGGTTAGTAGCGCCAGAGTCAATGATCCAATGGGTGGCAGGCGGTACAGTGGCAGCGTGGGCACTTGGACTCCCTGAATGAGCAAAGGATGATGATGGAGTAGGATGAGGCTCAGTAGAAAGGCCCTGCAGAAAAGGACCCGGTTAACGAAGTGATCTCAGAGCTGTGGACACCAGATGTACTGTCATCAAGAAACTCAGTCAGGTGTGCAGAGCGAGGGGAAATGAAGTTGGATCGGCCACGACCACGTCCGCCGCCACGGCCACCCCGAGGAGTAGGACCACCTCGTGGTTGAGGAAACCCGTGCAATTTGAAGCAAGTGTCACGAGTATGTCGACTCCGACCACAGTAGTCACACATCAGATGGTCTTTGTCAGTGGGCTTTGGCTTAAAATCCCGAGCATTGGTGATCCCTGAATGAGAAGTGAGAAGGGCAGAACCACTGGAAATGGCCTCTGAGCTCCAAGACTGACGACGATCATATTCCTGCTGAACAATGCTATAGGTCTCAGCCAATGACGGGACCGGGCAGCCAATGACGGGACCGGGGAGCGGCCAAGGATCTGAACAATGATCTGATCAAACTCTCGGTGTAAACCATGGAGAAACTCGAACACCCGGTTCCGATCTTCATGAGCGCGCACAAGGAGGGCATCAGCAGAACAGACAAGTTCAAGGGACACAAAATGATCATACTCCTGATATAATTGGGTAAACTCCAAAAAATAGGCTGATGGAGGTCGATCACCCTGTCGAAGGAGAAAAATCTTCCGGCGAAGCTGAAATATCTGAGCTGTGTTCCCTTTCTGAGAATATGTGGATTCAACCCGCTTCCAAATGTCAGCAGCAGAATCTAAAAAGAGATAATTCCGCGCAATAGACTCTTGCATGGAGTTGATCAGCCATGACATAACCAAGGAATTTTCCGATTCCCATTTTGCCCAGGTGGAGTCAGACTCTTCTGGTGCCGTAATGTCCCCAGTGACATAGCCATACAACCGGCGACTCTTAAGAGCCAAGGCGATAGATCGAGACCATGGTAGATAATTGGTAGCATCAAGGCGGATAGAGGTAATTTGTGAGGTCAGATGATCGTGTCCAACCCGGATAGATCCAGCAGGTTGCGAGCCATCACTAGAAGTTACCACCTCCGACATGATAACAAAACTGAGAACTAGAATCAGATACAAAAAAAAACTGAAAAAAAAAACTGCCACCGGAAAGTCGCCGGAAGGAAAAAAAATTGACACCACCAATAGGACGGCCAACTGTCCTAGAACAATAAAGTCTTCATGATTGAGGTCAGAAAATGCATAGAAACAGAGGAAAATGCATTTCCGGGAGACGAAAAAAAAAATTTAGGAGAAACACAAGATCCACGATCTAGGAAAATCTAGCAAAGGGATGAAGCGATCCTCATAGTAGTAGATAGAGGAGGAAAAAGCGAAACTTTATTGGAAGAAATTAGTCTGATCGAACGGTGGACGGAGCGGCGGCCATCCACCGAGCCCGATCGGCACGGACGGACCGATCGGCGGCACTAGCGTCAAAACTGCCGGAAGGAAAGGAGAGAGGAGGGAGAGAGAGAGAGAGGGCGGCCGGTGAAGGAGAACGGGAAGACGCACAGGAGGAGCGGCGGGATGAGGGTTTTTTCAGCGCTCTGATACCATGTTGGCTTAGGGCAACCGTAAAACTTAATTAGAATAATGAGGGGTCCCCTTTATATAAGAGGGGAGAATACATGGATAAAATAAGATAAAAATAAAATAAAATCATAAACCTAACACAAACTATATTTTCTGGCTTCCGATAAATTTAGATTTTATGTTGCACTCTTAGGAAGTGAATTAGAGGAGGCTTAATTAATTTTGAGTCCAAATGTGTTGAAGGATAATCGTACTTGATAAGGGTAAGTGTCAGTCCCATAAGAATTTCATAGTCATATATTTTCTCTTCACTTAATTGATGTTACTAGGAGCTCAATGTAACCCTAGAAGCGAGGGAGGACATACTGTGCGGAGTTCAAATTATAATCCAGAGAAATCATGTCACTGCGCCGTGTTTACCAACCTCACAACACCGAGGTAAGAAATTCGACTCTTGGCTAGACATATCACTGATTATAAATTCATTGTCTAGTTCACTAAAGAAAATAATCTAAAATAGAAGTACTTGTATATCGTTGAAATGCATGTTGACAAATTAATGAATGAATACAAGATACATATGAAATTATGTTACATACCAAGAAATGAACAGCCTATAGATAAAATCTAGAGGCCAATTAATTTAAGTAATTTGACATTCAACTCAGAGCATGAAAAATGAACAGCTTAATGCACGATCAGAATTAATCAAAGATGTTAAATGCAGTTGGGCTAAATGCAAAAGCTCAACGCACTTAATAAGTCTTAGACCAGCGACCTCATATTATATGTCCAACAGCCCATATGAGCCTCAGACATGGTGTCGGTGATCCACTTTTCCATACCAAGAAATATTCAGATGCGAGTTCGTGCTCCACTCAAAAGACACAGCAGTTCAGGGCACCTTCGGGTCGCCAATTGAACTCCATAATCAGAATGTGCTCAGCAAAGACATAAGGCAAAGTTAATAAGAGGAAGCATGAAATTTTAATTACCCCAGCTTTAGAAAGAATTCAGGACACAAATCACTATATACAAGAACTACATATAACAAGATAGAATTCATAATGCGACAATATAGAAAATAAACTTATGAAACTACAGTCAGTTGATTCAGAAGCATGCATAGTTACTCAAATGTTCATATTTTTATATACAAGCAAATGACTAAATTATGTATATTTAGTGTTACTGAGGGGAATAGTCTTTCTTACTCACCAGTTGGGCTGACCCGTCTTCAGACAATTATTTTCAGAGGTCACCGGTGGGGAGTTACGCCTAGGATAAGCGTTCGCGATTCTCCACTTTAGTTTGTCTCTCTTTCAGTTTTATTTCATTTCAGATGTTGTACCATTTATTTATGAACACAATGTATTTGAACTTTCTAAAGTTTTCAATATATCAGACAATGTTTAAGTTTTAGTGTTTCAGATTTATGGTTCTTTTCAATTATAGGTGGCTCTGTGAATCAAAAATTGAGGTAACTTTTACCCATAGCTTCGTATTTTACTTTCGCTGCAAGTTTCCAGTTATTACTTTTATTTATGTCGACTATGTACTAGTTTTTTTTACCGTTGCTTAGTTTGCTTCAAATCACAAGTGTCGGTCGGGCTTATGAATTGATGTTGAACTAGGTAGGGGTGTTATAGTGAGAAGGGCATGTCCCATGTCTTGGATCCTGTTTTATGACTCTGTTTGATCCATTATCCTCTGAGTAAGGGACCTTCACGCATATCATTCGCTCCCCACCTCTAAATCCTACATCTCATCATCTTCCTCCACGAGCTTCCCTTCCTCCACCTCCTCCTCTGTCCTTCATGTCTTCAGGATATGTCCTCAATCCGATGTCCTTATTTATTCTCCTACTAATGTAGTTAATCCATCAGTCTGAAGACCAGTATCTACTTCCTCTAAAGGTTCAATGCCTTTCTTAACTGCCACCCAAATAACTCTTCACCACCAGTACCAAATATTAGTCATATCAATCTCCGCCCCAACTTTACTAGTGAGGTTCAGCTTGTCAAACTTCCCTTAAACAAGCAGAGAAAAAATTGATAGAACAAAGTGAAATCATTAGTAATTTAGAACACTTAGCCACCCAGATTCATAAAAATTTAGCAAATGCAGTCGAAAACTGGCAAACATATCCACCAGCATTAGTAGTCAAAGAAAAAGTCCGCGAAACTACGGCCTTCACTGCATACCAAAAAGTCTTGTGACACCTAGCATCTTCTGCATTAGGTAAAATACGTGGATACAATGTAGCATGTACCACTTATACCGAAACTAGCAGGCTACAATTTTCTTACTTAACACTCGAAATTGATGTCTCCATCTGGCAGGACATCTCAGTAGAAACAGTAGCACTTAATCTTTTAGACATGATGGATTTAGGCTTAATATCCTGTTTAGTCTTCACAAAACATAAACAAGTCAAATGTATTAGAAGTGCTAGTATAGCCGATGCATTATTTCAACTGCTTCAAAAAATGCCTAAGGGAGGAGCCGTGGAAGCCACCATCTGATCCATCCCACCGTGTTTTGAAGCGAATTTCTTAGAAAATACCAAGTATGAGATTCTCTTAAAAACATTAAAAGAGAAGCCCATATTCTACCACTCCGACCTGCCTACTAATGTAATTGTAAGTCCAGAACATTGCCCTCTAGAACAGCAGATACGCGCATATCGGGCCTATATAAAGGCTTACGAAGAAGACATTGGCTTCCTTGAAGAAGGATATCTTGTTACTGAAGAATTTAATTCCCGGCTCTATCTCGACACGCATGAAGACCTACAACTCTATCTGCGGAGCTTGGGTTTTAAAAATCCAGAGAGCAGGCTCACAACATACTTCTACAAAAACAGAGCCAAGCATTTTATCAAGAAATACACGAGTAGCAGTACCCAGATGGATGAAGGCAATGTAGAAGAAGATGATATAGTCACGCCACCTAGTTGGCCATAAAGATGCTTGATCATATTCTTTTCCTTTAGTCACTACCAAAGTTTACCTTTGGAAAAACTGTGAAAAGATGTAACCAGCAAAAGAATCTCCCTCCTCCACCGCTTAAGTTAGTAGTGTCCTCTCCTACTATTATATAGCATTTGTAATGATGTGTAGGTATGACCTGAATTTTTTCCAAGCTATGTAAGTGGGGCAATACTTTTATAAAAGGCTATATCACTTTTATAAAAGCCTATGAAGAATCTGGTTCCCTCCCGTGAAAGAGAATTAGATTCCTCCCGTGGTTTAAACAAAAATGCCTAATTCCTCTCCTATAAATAAAGGAGTGAAGGCCATATAAAGGACACACGACGGAATTAAGAGCAATCGCGAGTGTTCGTAAAGTGTTTGTGTGCTTCTTCTTCATATTGTAAGTGGAATATTGTAAGTGAAGTTTTTTAGTACATCTACTGAGATTTGTAAGTATCTTTTGCTTATTTACTATGCTTAGTGAGTAGTCGTTCTCCCCTCCTCTTCGGAGGAAAAGAACCAAATGAGTCTTTTATATCTAAAAATGATTAATAGGTGTGTGCTCTCGACAACACACCAGTGGATTACTATTCAAAAGCTCTATCTATGGGTAGCTGAGACCAACCCCAAAGAATTAAGTAGAATTAATTAATGTCACCATAACCTGCATCTCATATACCAATATGGAGCCCAGGAGCACCTTGGGAACAAGTACCGCCAGGCAGGAGGCCGCAGGGAAAAAGTACCACAGCTACAGGCAAAGTACTGGTATATGATCAAACGGGATATGGAACTTAATTGATTCAACTGAACTCTAAAGGGATGGTGTAAGTACTCATAGAATTATCTTTCGGACAGGATGACCCTCCTATCGATCATTTTTAGAAGAACATGACGAAAATTGGTTCCGAGTATAACGGAGAGGAGAGGATCTTTATTATTTGAAAAAAGAAGGAAATTAAAGAAAAATCAATAAAATCAATAATAGCCAATATAATGAAGAAATGAAGAATCCAGGGCTCCTACTTAATAGCCAGTCGGGCTATGAGGATAGTAGATTTAGGAAAACATTAACCCCCTCCAAAAATAATTATATGTCAAATTGGATTCGAAAAGGGTGTCAAACGAACTATTCGATGCAAGTTAGTTTGTGAAATCAACGCACGTTGATTTGCTGTGCGTTTAACATAAAGATAAACATTTCCGGATACTATTAGACGCACGTCGACTTGTGAGATCGACGGACGTCGACTTGTGAGATCGACGGACGTCGACTTGTGAGATCGACGCACGTCGAGTTGATAAGTACCCGGATAGTACTCAACACATGTCGATTTATGAAATTGACGCACGTCGATTTGGTGTGCGGTTAACAGAGTTTCTATACTGTCAAATAGTATTCGACGTATGTCATCTTGGGAAATCGATGTATGTCATCTTGGGAAATCGACGTACGTTGATTAATAGAACAATATTTGATGCACGTCGATTTGGGACATCGACGTCCGTCAAAGTGGAAACAATTACTCTAATCTTATATCTCCTTTCAGTCTCTCTCAACGATTTTATGGGCGGTTTGAGAAAGTGTCATTAGTAGTGTGTTTTATGTTTTCGAAGAGTGTGACTCAATGAGAACATGCAGGCACATTTTGTTTCTCTTCTGAAGAGATCCGAGAGAAGAGAGAAAGGCGAGAGAGAAGTTTCTCTCCAGAAACGGAACCAGCATTTCGTGGAAGAGAAGGACGATCATCTTCCAACCCCGAGCCTGTTGAACGGACTGCGAGGTGTTTTCAGCATTCGTGTGGATACTCGTAGAGACATGGATCTCGTTCTACGTTTTGGTTCTCATACGACAGTTATTCTTCTTGAAATTTGATTTCGACACAGGTATATTCTCAGTTCTTGATCTATTGGTTTTTGCAAGGTCAAATAAATGGGTTGTTAATTCCGTTACGCATAAGATGCTCAAACAAAACTCAACACTTCTTGCAGCATGTTTTCATTGGTTGTGTCTGCTACAACTGTAACTTCGTCGTATAGGGAAGTGATGACCATCCCTTGTTGGAATATGACTATGAGTGAGGAAATGTCAGCTCTCCTTTCTTGTGACACATGGTCTCTTGTTCTTATACATATCAGGGAAATTGTTCCCTACATATGGGTTTTTGTCATCAAATTCCTATCAGATGGGAAGTTGAAATATATAAAGTTAGGCTCATAGCCGATGGCTTTACTTAGATGTATGGGGATGACTTATTTGACACTTCCTCTCTTGCCGCTCACATTAGCTCTATATAAGTCATGCTCTTTGTTGTAGTCAACAACAACTAGACATTGTTCCAACTTAATATCAAGAATGTCTTCTTGTAAGTTAATCTCAAGGAGACAGTGTACATGGTGCAACCTCTGAGGTATGTTGTCAAGAAAGAGTATCAAGTTACCAAACTAAAGAAGTCTATTTATGGCCTTAAACAGAACCCACAAGCCTTGTTTGACAAGTGCAATCAAGTCACAACGTTAGATTCCATCGAAGCCAAGCAGATCACTCAATATTTATGAGAAAGGAGAAAACAAGTCTCGTGGTACTCCCAATCAATGTTGATGACATTCTAGTTATAGGTGATGTTGTTTCGGGCATACAAGAGACAAAAGTGTATCCATGAAAATACTTTGACAAAAGACATGGTATTGCTCGGTACATTCTTTGCATTTAAATTGTTAGACGAAACAAATGTGTTATTGCAGAGCAAATATGTAACTCATCTTTTTGAGGAGACTGGCATACAAAGAGCAAAATCAACTCACACACCTATGTCTATGGGAATCAACCGTCTCTGAGATGAAACATCCTCTCTTCTTCAGGATGTTACTAGTTACAAGATATGGTTAGCAAACTCATTTATCTTTACTATAACTAGGCCAGACATTGCGTTCGTAGTTGGCAAAGTCAGTCACTTCATACAACTCCTAGCGAGTGTCATCTTGCATCTACTACAAAGATATTACAATACATCAAGGATTCTCCTGGCAAGTATATCTGGTTCAAAAATAGGCCTTTATATATCGAGGTAAATTTTGATGCAAGTTACACTGATGACAAAGCTGATAAAAATCTACTACAGGATATTGGACTTTTTAGGAGGCAACTAAGTCACTTGGAGGAGCAAGAAACAAACAGCTATCTCTAGATCTACTATAAAGGTAGAATATCATGGTATGACACATAATGCTTGTTAGTTGAACTGTCTTAGAACTCTTACAAGGGACCTGGGTGAGAGGTAATAGTACATGTTTGCATATGTACTATGAAGACAAAGAAATAATTTACATATAATGTTAATTGGAAGAAAAATAATGATCCATAATCTTATTCAATAGAGATCGGGGGAATACATTACACTCATTCTAACACTCTCTCTCAAGTTGGGCATGTTATATTTCTCATACCCAACTTATCGATGAAAACACAGAAAGCATTCTCCCCAAGACTTTTAGTAAGAATATCAGCTAATTTTCCATCAGAGGAAACAAATGGAATACAGATAATCTTCTTCTCGATATTCTCCTTGATGAAGTGTTTGTCCACTTAAATGTGTTTGGTACGATCGTGCTGAACGGGGTTGCTGGCAATACTAACTGCGGTTTTGTTTTCACGGTAAAACCGGATAGGACTGGACTCACTTAATCCCAGATAACACATAAGGGAGCGTATCCACAAGCCCTCATACGTCATGTGTCATAGCTCTAAATTTTGCTTCTGCGCTGGACCTTGAGACAACATATTGTTTTTACTTCTCCAAGTGACTAGATTTTCACCAACAAATGAGCAATACCCAGATGTAGATAGTCTATATTCAACGGATCCAGCCTAAACTGCGTCAGTATAAACTTCAATATTCAAATATGTATTGGGAGTGAAGAGGATCCCTCTTCCTGGCGAGGTCTTCAAATATATCAAGATTCTATGAGTTGCATCTAGATGTCTCATCTTCCGGGAGTGCATATATTGGCTAAGGACCCCCACAACATAAGCTATGTCAAGGCGAGTATGGGATAGATAGATTAGCTGCTCGACAAGTCGTTGGTAACCATAAACATCTTCAATAGGATCACCATCATTTCTTCCAAGGTTGGGGTTGACCTCCATAGGGATATCAGCAGGTCTACACCCACTCATACCGGATTGTTCCAGTAAATCGAGGATGTATTTGCTCTGGGAGAAGAAAATACACCGTTTAGACCTAGTCACTTCAATCCCCCCAAAATAATTAAGTTTCCCTATATCTTGCACTTCAAGCTCTTTTGCCAAGAGTGGAGAGCTTGCAAAGAGTGGAGAGCTTGCGGAGAGGTAGAGACGTCAAACACGTACACGTCATCCTACATGCTACCAGAGTCACTCACCTTCCCCGTCTTCAGATCCTGAAAAACACAATGAGAAGAAAAGAAGGTAACTGAGCATTGAAGAAAATTAGTCAAATGACTAACAAAAAGTAGACTAAGGGTAAAATTTGAAACATGAAGCACGAAATATAGAGTGAGATAAGAACAAGGGATGGAGCCTTTCCTAGCAATGGAGGAGAAAGAGTCATCAATAATGCTCACTTTATCTTTGCCTGAAAGAGGAGAATAAGACCAAAACTTGAAGCTGAACCGGTCATGTGATCAGTGGCGCCAGAATCAATAATCCAATGAGTAGAAGGACTAGTAGTAGGCTAGTAGCAAAGTGAGCTCCCCTACTCTATCCTTACCGATTCCTCCACCATACTCCATTCTTCCACATACTCTGTCTTATGATGAGACTCCCAATCAGGGGGAGCTTCCTCGTAAAGAACAGGAATTACAGGTGTACACCAGACGGAGTAAAGCTCCTAACACACAGGCTCATACCACGCTACCAGCACCAGTGCCAACTAAGTCAACATATTCCTCTGAACCTCTCATTCCCCTTCAAAGCTTTCAGTTCTTCAACATCATCTCCTGTTATGACAATGTCATCAACATAGACAATGAGGGTTGTTAACATATTTTCTCTCCGTTTTATAAACAGAGTATGGTCTGCATGACTTTGTATGTATCCAAGAGAGATCATGACTTTGTAACCGACCAAACCAAGCCCTCGGTGATTGCTTCAGGCTGTAGTGGGCCTTTTTTAACTTACACACTTTCCCTTCAGAGCCGGAAGAAGAGAAACTTAGGGGAGAGACATATATACCTGCTCTTCTAAATTCCCATGAAGGAATGCATTCTTCACGTCCAATTGGGTAAGACCTCAACCCTTGCACGCAACGCACGTTAAAAACTCGTATGAGTTCAGTTTTGCAACGGGAGCAAAAGTGACTTGATAATCAATCTCTAGGGTTCGAGTATACCCCCTTGCCACCAACCTTGCTTTAAACCGTTCAACCAATCCTTCAGAGTTCTGCTTCACAGTAAACACCCACTTACAACCAAGGGTCTTCTTTCCGTGAGGAAGGTGTGTTAGATCTCATGTATAATTTTTTCCAACGCAGTCGTTTCCTAAATCATAAGAGAATCAAGTATATAGAGGTGGGCTCTCACTTCATCAGGAAAGAGGTTAACAATGGGGGAGTATGTTTGTTATTTCTGACAAAGAACTTGCGGGCATTTTCAACAAGGCTCTTCTTACATCCTTTTCTGATATAAATACAAAGTTGGGTATAATAGATATATATGCTCCAGCATGGGGAAGAATGTGGTAAACATTATTATTATGGGTTTGATTGCTTTTTTGGTGTTATCCCACATGGTGAGTAGAACAGTGTATTGACTATCTAATTGTATATGTAAGGATACTCGTTAATAAAGATAAGAAAGATGATTTACTCTTCCACAAGATCATTGCAAAATTTAATAGTTACGAAAATAAAAGAAAATGCTTAATGAGTCAATATATACTAGATACCGGCAACAAAAGCCATTTTCCTTTCTTATTTTCGTATACAGAGTTCTAGGCACAATTGTACCCTGGAACCCCTTGGAATTGGAATCCTTCACGTACTGCCTCGTCCTATCGAGTAAAATCTAATAGCATATGATACCATCCTTCGGAACCCAGAGTGTGCAACCGCAAGAGTGAAATGAGAATGTTATGTCCTAGCCCGTAACGTCGTCGATATCTCGTCTGTGGTGGTAGTGGAGGCGAAGATACAAGAGAGACGAGCTCAACTCTAACCCTAGAATGGGGACGAAGAGAAAGGGAACAAAATATAGAGAAAGAACTTAAGAGATAAAGAGAAAAAAACTTTTATTAATTCATTTATATCTTTCTCATGACTCAAGGGGGTAAATAATCCCCAAAATAAAAATAAAAACACGAAACAATAAAACACTACGGACTCGTACATCGACTCGATTAATAAAAGATGTCTAACATGAACACATGATGACAAAATAGAAGACCGAATATCATAATAACTCTAAAGAGCGACATTAACATGACAATTAATAATATATTTATAAAATTAACAGATAACAAGAACTATTGTGGGCTCATATCATCTCACCCGTCCTTCAAATCGAGTTTGTCCTCAAGCTCGAATGAGGTTTGCACGGCTTGATTATCTGACTCCTTGATTTCCGCTAGAACAACTCTCGGTAGTGCGTCGTTGTATGGAACGCTGCATCAAGCGGCAGGCCGTCATCGTGCTCACAGATGTCACGAAAAACTGTCATATCTGGTGAGTGATGATGGCCACAATATCTGTAGTCAGGGCGAGTGTACCCGATGAGTGCGGACAGTCGAGGGTGACGAAGAACCCTGCTGAATGTGAGCAGCGACGATGAGAAGTGGTGGCGCAAACTGGGGGGCGGACGGCAAAAGGAATGGATTAAGAGGAACTGACGGAATAGGTGACTGGAGCGGAGGCTGCGGGATGGAGACCACGGGGACTAATGATGGCGGCACCCATTGCAGCGACACGAGCGCAGGGCGTGGAGGTGATGAGGCATGTTGTGTGAACTGCGAAGTAGGAACAACTGGAGGTAATGTTGGAGCAATAAGAACAATGAAGAGCGGTGGAACTTCTCTGGAGGCCAGTGGGAGCGGCGACTGCTATAGTGGAATTGGGGCCCTGAAGTATCTGTCAATGCTAGCGGTGAGGCGCAAAAACGTGACTTCATATGAGCTGACATCTCCAATTGTTGCATGTACATCGAACGAAGGATAATTTACTCGTCGGAGCTCATCGTCACGACGACGTAATTAATTAATTCAATTAATTGGATAACTTCGTATAACGTCGATATATTGTTGTTGTTTGGTGGGGTCGAGGAAGGGAACTTCTGGGCTCGAAGAAGAGCATGGGCTAGCGGGTCAGTGAGGAGATGCGAGCGGCTCAAGTGACAAGAGGGTATACGGCCCGAGCCTGCAAGAAACCAAAGGAAGCGTCGGAAAAATCTAATGTTCGATCGCTTATAGATGAAAGGAAGCCATGGCAGAGTGAATCCACCGGACGAAGAAGGGAAAGACGCGTGTTGGAAGAGTATCGACGACTGTCGAGTATCGAGAGACGTCGTTGAGAGCCCCGAGCTGTTGTAGATGGGAGCTCGAGCCGTTGCAGACAAAGGAGAGGCACTGCACATGTCTGACCGTCTAGAGCCATGTCTGACCGGCAGACAGAGGAGAGGGACTGCACATGTCTGACCGGCAGAGTGAATCCACTGGACGGCGAATGGAAATACGCACGTTGAAAGAGTATTGATGACTGTCGAGCGTCGAGAGACGTCGTTGAGAGCCCCAAGCTGTTGTAGATGGGAGCTCGAGCTGTTGCAAACAGAGGAGAGGGACTGCACATGTCTGGTCGTCTAGAGCCCTTTACACTCGGTGTGAGCTCAACACTATAGAGGATCCTCGTGGCGAGGAAGGGTGTCGACTCTGATTTCTGTAAGGAGACGAGGCAGCTGCGAACGAAAGTTGGACAAGGCTTTGTGGTTGTGTACAGAACGAAGAAACGAGGAGGGCGGTGTTGAAGATGACAGCTTCGACGGAAACCTAATGCTTCGACATTGGTATTTGCGGAAGTGGGGAGGAATATGGTATCAGAGGACGGATGACTCTGATACCAAGTTGTTATGAGCCTAGCCCTTAACGTCGTCGAGATCTCGTCGGTAGTGGTAATGGTCAAGGAAGAGATACATGGGAGCCGAGCACAACCCTAACACTAGAATGAGGATGAAGAAAAATGGGAACTAGAGAGAGGGGAAGAAGAATTTAAAGAGAGAGATAGAAATTTTGATTAATCCATTCATATCTTTCTCATGACACAAGGGGTTGGTATGGGTGTAAATAATCTCAAAAAAACACGAAACAATAAAACACTATGGACTCATACATCGACTCAACTAATAAAAGACGTCTAACATGAACACATGACGACGAAATAGAAGACCCGGCCATCGTAATAACTCTAAAGAGCGACACTAAAATGATGACACTAACTTGACAATTAAAATACATTTATAAAATTTACTGATAACGAGGATTATTGTGGGTCCATATTAGAGAGTGATGAATATTACACTTCCACAATGAGACTAATGTAGGACAAATTAAAAAGATCCTCTAATGTAGAACAACCAACTAGAGTACAAGTATTTTTACACTAAGATCTGGTAGATCTTAAAATAAGAAAAGGAAGAACTAGTCTTTAACTAAAGAGTTATGAAATTGTACAGAGATTTAAGAAATGTTTTTACAAGGCAACGTTATAAGCAGTCCCAAATCAGCTATTCGCCTCGTTTTATTGAGTTTAATCGCACTCCGAAATAACCCCCCCCCCCCCCCCCCCCCCCCGCCCCCTCCCAGCCCTAACCATTCGCGAAGCAAGCCCTCGCCTCTCGCATCCTGTGATTCCCCTCGGCATTCACGTTCGGTCAAATGTGAAATGGAGCTTAACTTGCAGCAGGATCGTGATGTTGGCGGCCGCTTCCCTCCTGTGAAGGGTGGGCAACAGAATGTGGAGAGCATTCCTGCTCTGCCCTCAGGTAACCAAAAAGATGGAGCCGATTCATTTATGAAGGAGGTCAACCCTCAACTGTCG
This sequence comes from Dactylorhiza incarnata, assembly GCA_033032865.1. Taxonomy (NCBI): domain Eukaryota; kingdom Viridiplantae; phylum Streptophyta; class Magnoliopsida; order Asparagales; family Orchidaceae; genus Dactylorhiza; species Dactylorhiza incarnata. Next base: position 2,365,759 of record JAWHQI010000226.1, on the reverse strand, counting down.
TCAGGTAACCCCGATACTTTTGTAGAATGCAATGTTACTGGCTTGGATGCGCGCTCGAATGTCCCAGATATGGGGGAAATGGAGACTCAGTTGGCGTCCGGCAAGCTTAGTGCTCCTGGATGCAGCCAAGGTGCTCGGGTAAATGGCACAACCAAATCCCCCACTTGTGAACAGCAGTCTAATCTCCCCTCCATGATGGATTCGGTGAATCCCCCCCTTGTGGAGGACGTTGAGATGAATCAACAGCCGTGTGTTGGTCCTACGCCGGCGAATTTTGTGGAGGCCGTTGAGATGAAGTTGGACTTTGGCAGAGAGATTGTTAGAGATCATGGTGATCCGAGGAATCAGGATGCCGGCGGAGCGTGTCAGATTGCCCGGATTCCATCTTTAATCCAACCCTCGCCCTTCTCACGACATTTCAGGATTCGTGTTTGGAGGCAACGTCAAGTAGGGGCAACCTATCGGAGATCCTGTTGGGATTACCCTTTCTCATTCCTTCGAGTGTAGGTGTAGAGCTGAACATAGTTCCAGCAGATTAGTGATAACCTGCTTGATTTTTCTAGAATTTCAACAGATGTTTTATGCGCATGATTGGCCTTCTGCTTCACTGTTAATTTATTTGAAATAGTATGTTTTGAATTATGTACATGATGATACTATTATCTGCAATTGACATATGCAGTTGTATTGCTGAAAGAGTTTTAAACATGATAATAAATGGTGGATACCTACTGCATACCTGTCCTAATTTTTCGGGTTCTTCAAATGTAGCCGGCCTATGATACTCATTTGGATGTTTGGTGATATTATCTGCAGTTGTATGTGTCGCTCCATACAGGGGTTTAGGAATTGGTAAGTGTGCATTAAGATTTTCTTTTTTTTGTTGCAGATCTCCCTGTACTTAGATTTCTCCCTTATTGCAAAATGCTTTCAATGACCACCTAAATCTTACTGAACCTATGCAAATGAGACGGGAGGCGAACTTCCTAGTCGGCGGCTGTCGTGCGAGTTTAATGAATCAATTTTGGACTGCGAATAAACATATTGGACTACGAATAAATTATTTGGACTGCGAATATCTGTTTTAGGACTGCTTATAACATTGAAAATTAAGTCTAACATTGAAAATTAAGTTAACGAAAGTGGATGCCAAATCATAGGCACTGAACAATATTATTGTCAGCAAAAAATGCATGATCAAAATATTAGCTGAAAAAAGAACCTTTGATGCAACAATATTCTTGAAACGACAAAAAAAAATTATTATAAAGAAAACAAGAAGGGAGAAGATGCCCACAAAGATATTAGAAGGATGACAAAAAGTCTTTTCATTCATTAATATTTCTTGAAACCACAAAAAAATTATTATAAAGAAAACAAGAAGGGAGAAGATGCCCACAAAGATATTATAAGTATGACAAAAAAGTCTTTTCATTCATTATCATTTGTCTAGTATATGAGAAATATCATAAGAATAAATCAGAAAAACTAGTGAAATATTTACCCAAAGAATATTAGTATTACCTGAATATTTGGGGCAAGTAAGCTGGGTTGATCAGCGAAAAATAAAACCATTCTTCCAATCTCCTGTTTTAGAAGTATTCTCCTTTCACGATGGATGTCATAACAGGATATACTAGCTTGCTCGTGCACCTCACTACAAAACAACTAGAATAAGATTTCCCCAACAACAGACTAAATTTGACACTACATCAATAATTTTCAAGAGAACTGAGCAGATAAAGAGAACATCATAGACATATTGAACATCCTAGAGTTAGAAACACCGTGAAAACGTATGTCTAAGCTTATATATAGCATGTATGTTCTTCATGTTGAAAACTGTAAAAGCTCATTTGTATAAAACACAAAAAGGGAGCCAATTGTGTTTTTCCACTTTATTGAATTTAGTCCAACATCTCAAATATATATATTCTTCCTTGTTCTCTACTCTATATAAATAGGGGAGTTTCTAGGTAATAAGTTGGTATTTTTGGAATAATAATTATTTTATATTTCAAATTCTCACATGGTATCAGAGCAGGATGAATATTGCATTGCTCTCCCTCGATTACTTTTCACGCGTAGTTTCTCTAAGTCTCGCATGAAACTATCTTCGTGTGAACCTCCCGGCCTTACATGAGAGGTAGTGAACTCCCTGTGAGAAATTATGACCATCTGCGACAAACTCGCAAGGTTCTTCTCACACAGATTCATATAAGATAGCATCCACGACTTTTCCTTCCAACAAGCTCGTGCTAGCAACGAAGTACGGCAACAGCTTCGGCAAAAATCCCTCATCAAACTTCGCTGCTCCACCTTTTATAAGGTATCGACCGGTTGTCCCAATCGTCTCCTCCGCTAAACAACCCTACCAGCTTCTGCGACCTCTTGTCAAGCGTCAAGCCTCAACTAGTCCTCGCACAACCAGCTCTCGCGAGTCCCGTGTGCGAACATCTGCAAACAGCGAACTCTCGGCAATTTCATCTCTTGAACTCCTGTGAACTTCTATGGCTTCATACGACTGTCTGCAATCTCCAACTGTAGCTGCAAACTCCTGTGAGCTATAGTGTCTACCAGCCCAGCGTCTGCGAACTCTGGCGTTTGCGAACTCCTGCGAGTCTTGTGAATTTCTACGTGATGCGAGCTCTTTCTGAAACTTTCTCACTTGAGTACCCGTGCACAAGTAGCAAACGTACAGGAAGCCAGTGCATCTACAACGACTGCGACTTCTCCCTAACAAACTCCCTCCCAGCGACTTTCAGTGTCTTCTGACAAAGCTCCTTGCAAGCGACCCAAAAACTCTCAATTCTCGCTCAAACAAAACTATGACGAGCACCCCCTCCGACCTGCTCCCACTGCAACTACTCCTACCCCCCCACACTCATTTCCAGTGCCTCTAGAAATCTTGGGATGGCTTCCAAGATGAGTGGAGCCAATTATCCTGATTGAAGTGTCTTTTTCGCTTTCCTCCTGAGCTCTCACCGCAAGAAACATCATCTCACTGATACACCTCCTGACCCTACATCTCCCACCTATGTTGATTGAGACGTCGGTGATGCTCTTGTGAAAGTGCACAGTGTGTCTCTGAGTATTCTCAAGAGGGGAGGGGGGGGGGGGGGGGGGGTGAATAGAGTTTTACACTTTTATACCCTAGTTATTGTGTGTGCACAACTAGGGTATAAAAGTTTAAAACTTTATTCACCCCCTAGAGAATACTCAGAGGCACACTGTGCACTTTTAATTGATATGAGAGGGAGGTTGATCATTAAAAGGTTAACACCTTGATCAAAAGATCTCCTCACTCTTATTTCTTTATTTAAAATTATCTAAAACTATTTTATAAAGAAAAATGAGTTCTAAGGACTATGCATCAACAAGACCACTTAAAAGGTTGATCATTAAAAGATTCTAAGGACAGTCAAGAATAAGAAAGAAATTCAAACACAAATCAATAGAGAATAAGTATGCTGAGAAAGAAAGAAAACAAGGTCTACTCATTATTCTCCCTTTCGAATAGGGCTTCTCCTTCTTCCTCCTCTAACCCTAAGACAGAACAGAAGAACAACTTCTCTGCAAAGGAAAAGATCACAACAAGACTGTTGCCTCTTCTTCTACATCACATAGCGGCAAGTCAACAAAAGTGCAGAGAGGATCAGGATAAAAGCTTATATCTCTTGCAATCATCACTATCTTAAGCAAGGGTTCATCATATTCAGATCCTGAAATAAATAGAAGCAACAACATCCATAGAGATAGCTGCTGAAGGATTCTAACTGAAGAATCCTATTCTCCTCTTCCTCTTCTTCTACTGTTCTTATTCTACAATTGTAAAAGAGTTTTAAGAATCTCTCTTTCAAAAGATTCAGTGATTCTAAGAGTCTCCTTATCAAAAGACTCAGTAGTTCTGAGAGTCTCCTAATCAAAAAACTCAGGCACTGTTAGTGCAATCCTACCAGGGAGATAGAAGAGTGGACTACCTACATTTTGGGAAAATCACTATAAAATTTCTGTGTATTCTGCATTCTTTTCTGTGCTGTCCAGTTTACTGTTTTCTTTGTTTCATATTTTCTGTACTGACATTATTCTGTTTTGGTATTGATGATTGCATAACACTTAGTAGTTTTATTGTGTGTGCATAACTAGGGTATAAAAGTTTAAAACACTATTCACCCCCTCCCCTCTAGAGAATACTCAGAGGCACACTGTGCACTTTCAATTGGTATCAGAGGGAGGTTGATCATTAAAAGGTTAACACATTAATCAAAAGATCTCTTCACTCTTATTTCTTTATTTAAAATTAGCTAAAACTATTTTATAAAGAAAAATGAGTTCTTAAGACTATGCATCAAGAAGACCACCAGTGTGTAACTTGAATAAGTTTACACTCCGGAAGGCCAGAATAAAGCTCTATATGAACTTCATTGATGAAGACATCTTTGATGTTGTCATTTCAGGTCCCCCAGCTCCAGTTAGACAAGATGCCGGTGGATCTGCAACACAGGAAGCTGTCCCAAGGAATGAGTGGACAGATGCTGAGAAAAAGCAGAAGGTATGTGATGCAAAGGCAATGAATATTCTGATCTCCACAATGTCAGATGACATTTTCCAGAAAGTTACTGACTGTCAATCAGTAAAAGAGATCTGAGAATCTCTTTCCAAAATTTTAGAAGGGAGTTCTGATGAAAGAAAGGACAAGAAGTCCCTTCTCATATCCCAGTATGAGAACTTTCAAAAGAAAGCTGAGGAGAATATAGCTGAAATGTATGACAGATTCAGGTCTGGATAAGGAGATCTCCCTGACTGAAATAAATGATAAGTTTCTTATGTGCTTCCTAAGCTCATGGGACTCAAGGATCTGGGCTATCAGAGAGTCCAGATGCCATAGAGAGATCTCTACTGATGTTTTGTTAGGAAAGCTCAAATCTTATGAGATGTTATTGAAGAGCAGGGCTGAAACACAGGCTAAGGAGATAACCTCAACTCCCATCCAAAGGAGTCTTGCCTTGAAGGTTGTTGAAGGAGAGTCCTCCACTCCTGAAGATGAGAGGTTCAGTCTCTTAGCAAGGAGATTCAGAAAGTGGATCAAGACAAAAGACTCAAGAATGAGAGGAGCTCAAAACCTAGATTTGATAAGACTCCAAAGAAGGAAGTGATCTGCTTCTCCTGCAATAAGCCAGGGCACATAGCCCCTGAGTGTCCACAAGAACAAAGGGACAGGAGCAGCAGCAAAGAGGAGCAGAAGAAGAAGTCTTTCAGACAGAAAGACAAGAAGAAAGGTAAAGGTTCCATTGCTAAAACCTGGTGTGACTCTGAAGCAGAGCTATGCTCCTCTTCATCAGAAAGTGATGAAGAAGCTGTTGAAGCTGCCTGCCTGATGACATTAGGGATATCATCAGATGATGAAGAAGAACATGTATCACTATTTGATAATTTTGATTTTGATTCAGTTGATTTTAAAATGTGATTTAAAGAATTCTGCAATGATCATCTTGAGGTACAAAAAGAAATAGAAGCAGTTATGGTAGAAGTTTAGAACTAGAGAACCTTAAGAAAGAAGAGTTATATCTGAGAAATCAGGATTTAATGGATGAGATTCATAATAAGGAATCAGAACTGATTGACATAAGAAATGAAAATTTAAAACTAAAGGAAGAGTTAACAAAGGCAAAGGCCTTTGAAGACTCATTCAATGGGAGGAGTCAAAAGCTAAAAGATATTACACAAAATCTCTCTATGAGATTTAGACACCTATGCTTAGGAGCAGAGCCATCCACTAGCACAGAAGTCCCTAGTAGACCAGCCTGAAAAAATCCAGTTAGATTTGTTAGACCTAGTGACTATCAAACAAGTGAGAGGAGTGCAACATTTGAGAATCAGGATACTAATAATCCTGATAAAATCACTGTATTTAATAAAGCAAACTCTAATAGTGAGAAAAGATCTCTAGGAAAAATCAATCCAAACAAATCAATGAATCTAAATAAAAATGATGTTATAAAAGAGAAAATTGTTAGGCACTCTGCTGATTTATTATATTTTGATACATTTTATACACATTTCAAGTACCAATATAATGAACCTAGATTTGATAAACTCATTCTCTGTCATCGAGAAGGATATCATGAAAAACCCTTTTATTCTTTCATAGAACCTTACAATGGTAGAAGCATAGGGCCCAAGGTAACCTCGGTACCCTCTAATGTTTGAGTTACATTTAGAGTTCTTTTCTCAGAGAAAGTGAATGAAAAAAAAAGTAGATAATTAATAATGAACTACACATATGCAAAGGGAGTAATTTCTACTCTAAAATTCTTTGTTGAGTTTATAGTTCATGAAAATAATAGTATAAATACTATTTTAAATAAAAATCAATGCGGAGAAAAACAGCAAGAACTTTCTAAGAAAATAGAACTGTTTATTCAGAGTTGCGTCGAATAGAATTCGACGTACCGTCTAATTCTAGTCGACGCCAGCTTCGAGAGCCTGCTGAATCAGATAATTCGAACAACATTCGACGCAGCATCGATTTCATATCGACGCATACATCGATTTAATAGTTGCTCGTCAAATTCGAAGATGCGTCGAGTCATAATCGGCGCAACGTCGACATGACTGGTGCACGCAATTTCACTTCTAGAAGCTGCCTCTACACATTTTGGTGTGCTGACTATTAATCTTTGTCGACGGTGCTTCGAATAAAACCCTAAGTTGCGACAAATTGTCTTCTTTTAAGCAACATAGGTGTCGAATTCATTACGCTTTCGAATTCTCTCTTTTTTGCTCTCGTGCTTACTTTCTCTCCGGCTCTCTTGCATTCTTCTCTCTCTCTCTCTCTCTTTCTCCCTCTCTCTTCTCTTTGCAGGTACTTCAACTCAGATTCAATGGCGCCTCCTAAGATCACTCTGGCTTCGACGTTGATGTGGACTCCTTCAATGCAGCTTCTGATAACTTCAAAGCCATTCTCGACTTATTTCATACTGTCGGCTTGACAAAGCTGATTTCTACAAGGTGCAAGATCCTTGATGTTGAACTGACAGAGTTCAAAGACAATCTTCACATAGAAGATGATGGATCCATCAATGGGAGAATCTCTGGGACTGATATAAATATTATAGAGGAATTGTTCAGTCAAACATTTGATCTTACAACTGCCAGTGATCCAGATGAACTGACAGGGGAGGAGACCAGTAAGGCTTTACAAATCATGCAGTTCAGGAAGGAGAAGACCATCAACCTGAAGAAGATTGATCTAGCTGAAGAATACAAATTCCTGGCTGATATAGTAGGGAAGGTGCTACTGTGCAAGATTTCAGCTCATGATGTCATTCTCAAGCAGCAGCTCCAGATAATGGGATATCTTGTCCTCAACAAAAAGATCAACTGGAGGAGGTGCCTCCTGAAGATGATAGGTTAAAATATGCACATAAAGAAAATGCATATATGAGAATGATGACTCAGGTGTTGCTTCATCATTACCCCATGGTATGCAAATCAAAAGGAGTACCAATTCCACCTGGGAAGAGAATAAACATTGGCAACTTCTCCAAGTGGACCAGTCAGATCATAAAGCCTGGTCAAGCTGCACCTTCACCTCCTTCTTCAACTCCACAGGATACAGAGACAACTCTACCAGATCCTCCAAGGGATAACAATCCAACACAGGACACTCCAGCAGCCCAACAAAATATTACTCCAGATGCTGATCCAGCTCAGTTCAACCAGTCCATTCCATCTACTCTAGCTCCAGAATCCACACCACAGATTCCCCCTAACCACAACAACAACCATCCATCACCACTCCTACAGAAAATCCACCAGACATCCACTCTCTTGATGGCAGATCTCCTCTACCCCAATCTGACATAACTCCAAAGGATAATCAATCACTATCACCAATCCACCAAAATCTTCCAGACTTCAATGAGAATTTCACAGTAATTCCTCCAGTTATCCTATCCACACCTACTCTTACCACACCTCTTGTCTCTACCACACATCTTACTCCTTCCTTTGATATTGAGCAAGTAATTTCAAAAGCAGTAGGACTGGCTACTAACACATTTGCTGACTTGTTGGCCACTCAAGCCAGAAAGTTCAATAAGAAGTACTCCCAGATGGAGACAGAGTTGCAAAAATCAAAAGAGTCTCTCCTGGCACTAAAATCAATTGTATCCTCCTCCAATGATAACTAAAGAATTCTTAACCTCCCTTGTAAGCAAGGTTCAGAAGGGGGAGAAGATCCAGGAGGAGGAAATAATTGGTCAAGAAAATGTGAGTGGTCAAGAGAAGGAAAAGAGTGTACAAGAAGAGATTGTCCCAAATGCCCCAAATGATGATGTTCCTGATCCCAAATAAAACTCACTGTCTTTCAAACAGGAATAGTCCAAGGGGAACCTTCTGCAGTAAACCAGGGGAGTGATTGCTTCAACTCAGGGGGAGCTCCAAGAAGATGATCTGCTCTTGGATGAGGTTTCAAAGATTGCTAAGGAGGCTGCTCTGACTGTTGAACAAGATGCACAATCTCAGGGGGAGCTTCCCAAAGAAAATGAAACTCATCAAGATGCTATAAAGGCTGCTGAAGAAGAAGATGAGCCACTGAAGTTTGCACCAAGAAGTGTAATACCACAAGTGTTCTCAAGGAAGAGGAAAGCTCCAGAAGAAGTATAGTAATGTACATGTAAACAAATTATATTATATCATCTGGTGGATACAATTATCATGATTATGAAGATCAATATAATTTCTTGAAAACTCATCATATTGTCTGTGTTTATAATGTCATTATTGATCTGTGTATATGTGTTTGTATTTAATTTTATGTTAAAGTATGTTTGAAATCACTTAATCAAATTATAAATTTTGTTAAGATAAATAGGGGGAGATTGTTGGGAAAAACTCTTTCGATTTATCTAACAAATTATCTTAAAGTGATTTCATCAGTTAGGTCGTATTACCCACATTGTATAGAAAGGGTAAAATGGTTATTAGATGTCCTAGGATGTCACACTCACCTCAGAGTGTCAAAACCAGGTCAAGATAAGCACAAATTCAATTAAGTTAAAACTTGCGTTAAATAGAAGTCGACGCAACTTCGACTAGATGTCGACGCAACTCTGACTGAAAGTCTAAGTAACTCAAACTGCCTGTCGAAGTATCAAGTCAAGTCGACGCAACGTCGAAAGGAACTCGACGTAGAAGGAAGAGCATGTCGAAGCCATCTTAGAAGAAGACGCAACTTCGACTTCAATTCGACGCAGAAGATGAAGTTCAAGTCCAAGTCTTCAACTCAACGGATGCGTCGATAAGAACTTGACGCAATGTCGACAACCGAGTTCAGCCAAAGCTAAGAAGGATTTCGAAGTTGCTTCTATAAGAACTCAGAGGTGCGTCGATATGAAGGATAATGAATTCGACGCATCGTTGAATACAGACAGAAAAGGAAGGTTTTCTTCTGTCCTTCCTGGTGCTTTTCCAGATGTTCTACAAGGCTGAAATCTGTTCTCTAACGGCTCGTTTATTGTCAAGAAAGGAATAGAATATTTCAGAGATACAGCAAAGCCATTCTTGAAAGATATTCAAATCACATGGACGGGTCGGGAACAAAAATAGAAGAAAATAATTTATTGTCCAATGGACATTCCTTCTAAGGACAGTCCAGAAGAAGAAAGAATATCTTCCAAGATTGTCTTTGTTGTATCTCTAAAATACTCTATTCCATTCTTGGCAATAAACGAACCGTTAGAGAACAGATTTCAGTTTTGTAGAACATCTGGAAAAGCACCAGAAAGGACAACAGAAAACCTTCCTTTTTTGTCTGTATTCGACGCTGCGTCGAATTCATTATCCTTCATATCGACGCACCTCTGAGTTCTTATAGAAGCAGCTTCGAATTTTTTTGTTAGCTTTGACTGAACTTAGTTGTCGACGTTGCGTCGATTTCTTATCGACGCATCCATTGAGTTGAAGACTTGGACTTGAACTTCATCTTCTGCGTCGAATTGAAGTCGAAGTTGCGTCGACTTCTAAGATGGCTTCGACAGACTCTTCCTTCTGCGTCGAGTTCCTTTCGACGTTGCGTCGACTTGACTTGATACTTCGGCAGGCAGTTTGAGTTACTTCGACTTTCAGTCAGAGTTGCGTCGACTTCTATTCGACACAAGTTTTAACTTAATTGAATTTGTGCTTATCTTGACCTGGTATTGACACTCTGAGGTGAGTGTGACATCCTAGGACATCTAATGACCATTTTACCATTTTTATACAATATAGGTAATACAACCTGACTAATGAAATCACTTTAAGATAATTTCTTAGATAAACCAAAAGGGTTTTTCCCAACATCTTGTACATACGTGACTTTGATAGAAGAAGTGTTTACGAAGCCCAATATAAATGCACATCTCTATGGCCCATTAAGAGCATCTTGTATAGTTTAGTCTCACATTGTGGTTTGAGTTGTCACTCCTCAAACCTAGAAATATGTATGCATGTATTTGTATTTACTTTTAAGCGAAGTAATAAAATTATTGTGTCTCATTGCCCGTTATTTCACATGGTTTAAAGCATAATGATCCCTAAAGTACACTCTTGACAATTGAGCTCCATATTTCGCTCCTAGTAAAATTATGACCGGTCTGGTCTCGCACTTTGGGCCTGCCCTTCTCGCCAACTCGTTGTTTGAGCTAACTATTCGCCTACTCGCATGATCTCACAACTCGCAACCAGCTGGATCCCCATCTCACCTCGCCAAATCGTTTGCTCCAACAAGCCGCATGCTTGCTGCTTGCCTCACAACTCACAACCTGCTAGAATCTCGCAGCTTGCCTGATCAATCAGCTCACCACTTGAGCTCGTAGCTCAAAACCTTTGGGCATCCTTTGCGTTAACCCCCCCCCCCCCCCCTCTTATTTATAGGTGCAATTGGACCTTAGTTTGTTTCCCTCGCACCGGAGCTGCCGATTGAGAGTGACACTCCCCTTCTTATGAGGTAAATATATTGTATTGCTTCCTTAATTTGCTTTATGCATTTAGGTCATATAATAGTAAATATGACAAGAATCAGATAAAATATTACACACCATAATAATTTCGAACACTCTCCATTAAGTTGAAAAGTAAATATATAGTTCATTCCTAATTTGTCAATTAATTCTTTAGGATACTACCCACGTGTTGTTTAGTAGGAATGTAAATCATGCAAATGTTCCCGTCGTCATTTTTTAGTTTAATAAATGGTCCAATCTACATGTTTTGTATATATTCGTGTTGAAAATGATTGCGAGCAATGCTCACATCCTTATTGTCCACATACAAATTCAAAGGTCCACTTATTATGAGCTCTTCCTTGCACATATGTCATGAGCAAGGGTAACATACAGCGCTTTGGTATTGCTTTGAGCAATAACAGGTTTTTTCTCCTCTGCGCCTAAAGATTACCTCAAAAAAATGTAGAATATCATCTATGATCATTCATTCCGAGCAGTGGAATTTTTCTAGGCATACTCTTTAAGTACTTTAAAATTCTAAATGTCTTAAAGATGTTTCTTCTAAGGAGACTGCATGATCAGATGTATTATAGTAAACGTGTAACACCCCGAAAACCCGAATTAAAAGAGATCATGAGAAGCCTAAGAGCCTTAGGCAAGTCACATGGAAGTTTGGGGCTGATTGGGTGTGCTTTGGAGGTCATTTAGAGCCTTAAAGGTTATACACGCCCTGAGATGCGGGAATGTTCAATGGCGTGTACAAGTTGTGTTCAAAACCCAGCTCAACAAAGCGCCACACGGCTTGTTGAATTAAATAACACGTCCGTGTAAATGGGCGTGTCAGCCGACACGGCCTGGGACACGGGTGTGTACTAACCCGTGTAGATGCCCAGGTTTGAGCCCGTGCAAGAGAAGCCAGTCCAGTAAGCTACACGGCCTGTCGAATTAATTGACACAGTCGTGTCATAGGGCGTGTCAGGGTACACGGTCGGAGACACGGGCGTGTATCGACTTGTGTCCCGCTCCAGGACCTTAATTTTTTAAAAAGTCGACACGGCCTGGAAAACGGTCGTGTTCCAAGCCCTGTACGAGGTCGTGAATTCACTTTTAACATGGATTCTGAGCCGTCAGATGTGGGACTTTAAGATCTAATGATCAGGGTTCTTACCAGACCCTATTAGGTCGGGAAAAATGAGATTTTAAGCTCATTTGCATTCTCTCTACATGGGTAGTGAAAGAGGAGAGCACGGAGGAGGAAGGAGGAGATCCCGCCATTGAAGGAGCTCTGGAGCTCTAAACCTCGAGCCGATTCCAGATATGCGGAGGGGAGTCCGTTGCAATCAATTACATAAGTCTCTTTCATCGTTCCATGGCGTCAAAGCGAGCTCCAAGGGTAACGATATTTCTCTCCGGTCTTAGGACGTTGTATGTCCATTTCATTTTGCTTTGCTTGCATAGGAAGAGTCTCCTCCGCTAATTGGTGGAGGGTATGACCTCCTTTGGTTCGCTAGAACCCCGGGTCGATTGAGCCCTCCCCGGCATGAAATGCATGTAGAAATCCGATAATCGTTTTGATTCAGGCATTGTGTGTGAAGCGTACCCGTGGTCGTAAGCCCGGATCGGTGATGCTTTGATTGACGTTGCATTTAGGTTTGACCTAGTATGTGTGCCAGAAAATTACTCCATGAAATGCATCGTATCGTATACGGGGTTTGGGGATTTAGTTGATACCGTGTATTCTTACCGAAATCCCTAGGCTATCGGCCTCCTGTTTGGCATTTAAAGTTCTCCACGTCACGGAACCTACCATCGTGGTAGTCAGTAACAGACGACCATGTGAACGAGGTTGCGTAAGCTTGTAAATGGGTCGTTGGATGTCACGACGTTGGGGTCTGCGTGTGATGTCGCTGCAAATTCGGTGTTTGGGTCTTTATGCATTGTCACACATATAATTGTGTTAAAAATATAATAAAGTTATGGTCTTTTGTGTAATGCTGCATTGTAGGCTAGGGTCCTTACTCATGAAGCCATCGCTCATCGTTCGAATAATTATGATAGAGGGATAATGGTTTTGGGTCGGTATTAGGTTACTGCCACCGCACCCCATTAACTGAAAAGGATTTGGATGTGTGGCATGTATGCATGAACTCAAGTGGTCATGAGTACCCATGGGCGTAGTTGTTGGGTGATGGTTTGTTAGCTTCATGTGTTGTTCCTTAGGCGGTTGTGGGAAACCTTCGGGTGAGCCCAACCTTCATCACTTGCATACCTAGGTTCCCTATTTTTATATGTTCAACCTAGAAGATTGATTGTGATTGAAACTTCACCATATGTAGTTTAGTCGCACTTTTATTGTTTTGCTACATATTGTTTGTTGCGGCATACTTGCAGGTGAGCGGTATCCCGCCCATAGTTCACTAGGATGACCAGGGGAGGGATCGTTACAAGGTTTTGTGATCAACTCATAGCTGACCTTCGTTTACCTCTTATTTGTGGTCGATTCAGGTACCGCAGAGCGTAGAGGGATTAAAGCCTAAAGCTGAAAATGGCCAAATAAAGTTGCATATTTTTACTGCTCTTCATCAGCCAGCCCGTGAGCCGATGTTTTATTAATTAGTATCGTTTGATGTATTGATACACTTGATGTGATGTACGGCCATAAGGCTGACTTCCTTAGTAAATGTGGACTTTCATAATTAGTTTTTAATCAAGCTTCCACTAATGTTTACTTTCTCTGAGTAGTGTTTATGTTTATCGTCTTTTAATGTCTAGCTTGTGTGTATAGTATGTCGTGGGGCCCCGTCTGGACCCATATTATATTGTTTGTACAGGTAGGATGTTACAATTTGGTATCAGATTTTAAGGCGTCGATCCGTAGTCTTTAGGTTCGTGGACGAACCATTTTAAGAGGTGGAGTGCACATGTAGTGTGTTAACCTAAACGATTAGATTTCAAGATGAATGTGTAACGGCCTAAAATGTTAAACGAAACCGAAAGAGAAGTAAAATACTTCATGACATTCCCGGTGATGAAAGAACTTTAAATCAGTGTCGAGACCACGTCGCACATTAAGTTTTGAAGTTTGGATTTTTCGATGATTTTGCGACGCTCGTTTCGTTGTACGTTTCATTTTATTTCTTTTTGATTGCCACTATTAGCTTTATGTAGATGAGAATTATGGTGGAGGTGAATGTGCACTGTTGGCTGAATTGAAGTTGGCTGATTGGGTTTTTTTATTGTTGGCTTGGGGGTTTAGTTTCATTTTATTCTTGTTGCTGCAATACTTATAGTATATGTTGTATATATTAATATATATATTTTATAAGAGGCGGTGGATTTGGCTGGTTATTGTAAGCGGTGGAAATTTTTTATGTGGGAGGCTATTTTATTCTCCTATTCCGCCAGTTTCCTGGTGCCGCTGCTGCCTGGAGTTTCTCGGAACTGGGCTTTTGCTGCTCTTCTCCTTCCTTCTTGGTCGACAGGCTGTGGTCTTTTGCCCCTTGTGTCGCTGCTCCTTACTTGTGCTGATGCAAGCTTGGTGTTGTGCGGCTGTTGTTTGGCTTGGGGTGACAGCTATTTGATCTCCCAGCTTGGTACTGTGCAGTGAGCCTCCTTCCTCTCCCCCCTCTCCTCTTTCATTTTATTTGCTGCTAAGATTTTTGGGGGGAAATATCATAGTTGTTGCGCAGATTATTGGGGGCTTGATCTTGTGATTGGTTAGGGGTTTGGATTTGATTTCGATGTTGGCCGGTTAAGGTTTCTGATAGGGGAACTTTGATGATTTCCTTATTTTGGTCCCTAGTTTTGGATTGAGCCTGTGTTGGCCTGCTGTGTTAATTATGTGGCTAAGGCATGCTATTTCTTTGGGTTGTTGGCTGTCGGCTGTGGTGTGGGCTCATGAAATCTGTTTTAAATGTGGGGGCTGTTGGCTGCTATTGATTTGAATGTGTGGGCTGTAGTTAAGAGTTGTGTTGTGGACTGCTGTTGATCTTGTTGTGAGCTGTTTTTTGGGGTTCCTGCTTGGTGTTGTTTGGGCTCCTATTTGTGATGTTTAGATGGGGGAAACTCAATTGATGGCTGCCCTTTTTGTTGGTTGATTGCCTTTGTACTGTCCTCTATTTTGGAAGGGGTTTTACCTCGATTTGAGCTGTTGTTAACAACCCTTGGTGCTACTGTTTCAGCAGCCCTTGGAGCTGTTAATAGCAGCCATTTTGGGGTTGTTTTTGCCCCTTATCGTGGGTTGTATTTTATGCTACCTCTCTTTGGATTTTGCACGAGCTAAATGGTTGATTTGAAGAGTTTTTGCTTTCGTTTGAGTCACCCAAGTTTATCTTCCCTAGGCAACTCCTATCGAGTCGTAGTTGTAATCGTAGTGGGAAATAAATCATAACTAATTCGTGACGCAACCCTAAAGTAAATGATTTTATTGATACTGCAGAGGATGGCGTCCAGACATAGACCCGATGAAAATCCTGGTACGAATAAAGGCAAAGGAAACGTGGTGAGTACTTATTTCTTTAATTATGCATAGCTTTGAATTATTTTCAATATACCATAAGTAGTTTTTTGTACTGAAAGTATTTTAGTAACTGTGCATTTACATGAAATTGAAACAGTTTGAATTTTGAATCACTGATAAATCCGAGAATCGCTAGAAAATGTCGAATTGGCAAGAACATGAATAAGCGATGAAATAAATTCTGAGGGAAATGTTTGAATACGAACACTATATGATTAAATAAGAATATTGCATCGATGCATAAGAAATGATAAGGGTTAACCCAGTAGCCGTAGTGGGGGTGTGAATACTCTACGGCGGAATGTTTTTGAGTTCTATTTGAGGTCGTTGAAGGTCAAAGGCCGTTGAAGGTCAAAGGTCGTTGAAGGCCAAGAGGCCGTTGAAGATCAAGAAGGGATGAATCTACAGCAACCCTTATGATTTCCTAATTAAATAAAACTAAAGATAATCGTGAAAGCTGATTCAGAAAGTGAAAAAATTGAATGAACTATGTTCCGAAAGAATATGAAATCTGATTCCAAAAGTGAAACCGAATTGATGGAATGTTTGATACGAATGAACGAAATGACTTTTAAGAACGAATGAATAGATCAAAGACCAGAACTTGAAACAGAAACCATTGTTGTACGCACGATGTAGTTACTGTTAATGATTAGTCCTGATATGTTATTCCTTATTGCATTGTGTACAATGAAATTGAATATTTATGCATATTGCTACTGACGTTTGTTGTTTGCATGTACAGCAATTAAAGAGGTATGTTACTCGCTTAGTCATATTCTTTATGACTAAACCCGTCGTGGTTTATCTTTTTAGGTAGCGGATGCGACCCCGAGTGCTCTGAGGAAAGCTAGACTGACTCGAATTAAGGAGCGAACAAAGGTATGAGTTTTGTTCATGTATTTTATTGTACTCATGTTATTATTATGCTGCGACGAATACTTGAAAAGATACTTAGATACAGATTTTCTGTGAGGTCTGGCTCGGGGCCTCACAATGTACACTTAGGAATGAAAAATATACTTGTTTACAGAACCTAAGCGTTCCATGATTAATTTTTTGCTAGTTTTCAATCACTAAATTGTGTTTCACGATTATAGGTGACTAGGAGTGTAGCAGGGTGTTCTCAACGCGGTAACATTGACGAGAGCAATGTGTATGTTGATGCTCCTGCGACCCTTCCTTCTGCTGAAACGATTTGATTGGTCGCAGAAGTAGTGTTTGTCATGCTTAATGCACAACCAGGAAGGCTTAGACAGACTCCTACTCCTGACGTGGCCCTAGAGCCGGTTATTGCAGTTGAGCCATTGCGGAGCCGCGAGCACGTTGTCAGCAACCGAAGCACTTTCTAAGCTTCAATCCTCCATCTTTCTCGGGGACTGAATCCTCAACCGAAGCCGAGAACTGGTTGTCAAGAATCAAGAGCACGTTGGCAGCAACGGACAATGATGAAGTTAAGGTCACATTGGCTACCTTCCTATTGATCGAGGAGGCAAGACTTTGGTGGGAAGAAGAAGTGGTGCACAAGTATAGTGGGCGACAACTTATTGAAGATACATTCCCTCCGTCCAGCGCATCGCATTGCAGAACCAATTCCCGCGTCTGACGCAGAATGATCATACCGTGGATGAGTACCTGCACGAGTTCACCAGACTTGGCTGTTATGCAGGGACCACGTTGGAGGATGAGGAATTCAAAACCAACAAATTCTAAAAAGAACTGCGTGAAGACTTAAGGTTGATACTTGCGGATCCGATGACGTTTGGTTTTCACGTTCTAGTGCAAACCGCCGGATCTCTGGAACTTATAGTAATTAGTAATACTAATATAAATGAGGAAATAATACAGCAGTGAGCACCGTCGATTGCGAACCGTGAAGGCGTGAAATCATGAATACTATTTAGCGCATATATACTTATATAAATTCAGCAATTATAAATTTATATATCTTATAATCTTATTACATTATAAAATATTAAATTGTTGGATATTATTTTTATTTTAGAGTTGGAAAAAGAAATACGAGAGAGTCCAGATAATCTTGCGGAGGTAGAAGCTGAGTTGTAATTGACTATTTAACATGAGGTAAATGATTTTGCAAGTTGTTTTTCTTATAATTTTTGTTGTTCAATGTCTCCTTTCTAAAGTAAGATGTATATAATTAGCTATACTTTATTAACATTTCTGTAGATGTCCTTGCCTTTTAAAGTTCACTCTTTTTTCCTGTGTAATTGATCCATCGGAACAACTTGTAAGTTCTTGAACTGTATCGTTTCTTGGCTTATTTTTATTATGTCAGATACTTCATTAGCCTATTCTTAATTTGCCATGTGGTTTTAAATATTTGTTGATGTGTGATTCATTGCTTCTTCACTGTATTTGGTGAAAAACATGAGTATTTAATTACTTGCATGATAAGCTTGCATTGTATGTGATTATATTAATGAAATGAATATGTTTCTTCACTGGATTAAGGTAGTTCTTCACTACATTATATGTGATTATTTATATCAAAGTACTTTATAGTTGGCATTTCCAATATGTTTTGGTAACGGTAGAAAAACTGAAACTGCACCGCAAAAACCGACTACAAACCGCATCGCAAAAACCGACTCCAAACTGCACCAATGTCAAACCGCACCGCACGTTTTGGTGCAGTGCAGTTTTGTTCGGTCCAAAACCGACCCCCTTTGGTGCGGTTGCGGTTTGGGCTCAAACCGCACCAAACCGTAACAGTTTCACCCCTAGATGGCGGAGTCCCTGATGCAGCGGGACCCTGAAGGTGGGGAAGTCAATATTAGCGCCAATCTCCCCTCCCAAAGGGAGACGGACTGGGCGCTGTCGCATGCTCTCGCGGTCTCTTCTGTTGTGTTTGGCAATGAGGACTAGAGTGAGATGAGGCAGGACCGGATGGGGGACATCTCAAAAAAGGCGGCCACAATGACCTTGAGGGCGGTCGTGTATAGCCACACGACTTAGTGTGCCCTTGAAGAATCTTTGGCAGAGAACGCCCGCCTGCGCGAAAAGCTAAAGGTACATAATAATTCGTTAAGCAGGGACGACTACTCGTACCTGTCCGCGATTACTAATCCTCTTGTTGCTTTCTTTCCAGGTGAGTCTCACCATTGACAACCCAAAATACTGGTGGGCGGTCCTCCGACTCTCCGAGACGTCTGCAGAATTCGCTCTTGATCTTTTAAGGGAACAAGGTGCGCTAAAAGACGAGTTCACAAACACAGACTATGCGTAGAGAATACGCGGATGCCGAAGTCTCTGATTCAGAAGATAAGGGCGGCGAACACAGTGTGGATGCTTTCGTAGAGGCCGCCGACTCAGAGACTGAGGGAGGAGAAGAGCTGCCGGCTAGGACGGGAACCCTCTCAAGCGGCTATAGCCCAAGTTCTTCGGAATCTCGCCCCAAGAAGTCGAGAACTGACAAGGGGAAGGATGTAGTGGCAGAATCAGAAGAAGAATGGCTGTATTTTCCATTTTTTTGAGCAATCGCGTGGATGTTTTTGTAACAGTGAACACTTTACATTGTACACCCTTTTGAAAGTAATGAGAATACTTTTTATTTGATGTGATTTCTGGCTGTGTACCTGTGGATATACAACACATAGGAATATTTATAAAATTACGGCGTACCTTTGCTATCTGCGGCGTGCAAACGCATAATTTGTGACCGTTCTTTGTAATAATACTGACACTTCACTTGTATGAATAGGGTGTATGTGGTCATTAAACAGTAACCGCAGCTTGTATGAATATAATATCAAATCTAGTTGCGTTGCGAGGTGAGCTTCAGAGAGAAACCGACTGCCCAAATATTAAGAGAACCCAATAACATATTATGTGGTTACTGTCATATATGTCTGCTTGTTGTTGTTAATAATGTCATACCAACCTTAGCGCGTTGACACTAGAGGAACCAGCGATAACGATTATTCGCGTACACAATTTTCACATCAATATTCGATATTAGATAACCCGACGCGGATGTTGTATGGGTGTCTGTCGGTCATAATAAAGAATATGAAGGCTTTATGACAATAATAATTGAATTCTCAATATTTAGTATGGCACAGAATGAGCGTGCCCCCTGTGTGGGTGACTGCGAATTATAATTAGCAATGACTTAGAATACCAAAAGCTCGATAGGTTGAGAACACCTGATAAGTCACGCGATTACTGATAAGGTGATCGCCTGCGATATAGCATAAGGGACATGCAGATCATGTG
This sequence comes from Dactylorhiza incarnata, assembly GCA_033032865.1. Classification (NCBI taxonomy): domain Eukaryota; kingdom Viridiplantae; phylum Streptophyta; class Magnoliopsida; order Asparagales; family Orchidaceae; genus Dactylorhiza; species Dactylorhiza incarnata. The sequence continues at coordinate 2,346,013 of JAWHQI010000226.1, read as the reverse complement.
CGACCTCTACCTGAGTATCCGCACCATATGACTATTATTGTCATGCTCATCTTGATACCATGGACTTTAAGAGATATGACATCACGTGCGACATCCATATGAGTGTCCGCACGATATAATATTTCATTTATGTAATCACTTCTCCAAGTGCGGGAGATAATACCCCTTAGGTGCGGTTAAACTGATAACATCTTCCCCAAGTGTAGGACGTAATTTGTCTGTAGAGAGCGGAATACAGATATTCCTTAATATGGATGGCGTTCTACAGACGATTTGTCAATCCCGACATGAGTAATCCAAAGTCGGGGGCTATTAAGGACCAGTTGGTCACAAAAGGATGGTGGAGATTTCCTCCGCCAGAATCGTCCAGTGGGGCTATGGGTGTCCGTAGACAGAGCAGTCCTCTGAAAGGACGTTTCAGGGGGATCATGGCATCCACTACACTACCTAAGGAGTCTACCGCCAGAGGTTGTGGTGGACCAGTTGGGCATAAGGCATCCGTGGAGCTTTCCACCGCTACACGAATCTAGGAGGCTTAAGGCATCTAGTGGCCGGATCTACAAGACCTACCATGTATGCCAGTCGAGGGATTCTCCAACGAGGGAAATGGTAGTGGAATTACGGTAGTGATAAGAGGAGACGAGCCCGTGCTGGCAGAGAGGGTCGGAGACTTAAAGACCTGCGCAAGAGATTGGATCCGGAGATCGCAATTCGAGGGGGTTCAAGTAAGTTTCGGTGACTATCCGAAGGGAGTTAAAGTTGCTTAGAGTCCTCCGCATGACCGAATCCGGAGATCTCGAGTCAAGGGGGAACAGGTAAGTGCGGGTCGCTGGCTATTTACCACTTAGCGATGATTTGAGAGACCTTATGCCACAGAAAAACTGTTAACATCGCAATCATCAAAATACTTTAATTGTTCCACGATGGTAATTGAAAACAGAAAAATAGAAAGGATATCGCGACCTAAGAATAGTATCTCTTCAGGACATCGCCAATCCAGGTGTTGGAGATCTCCTCACCATCATGGGATTGCAAATGGTAGGCACCATTTTGGAGCACTTCCTTGACAATAAAAGGACATGCCCAGTTTGGGTTGAGCTTTAGTACTGAAGTCATTCTGCCCGCCGCATCTACCTTTTTCATGACTAGATCTCTCACGCTGAACTGCTTCACTCTGACATGCTTGTCAAAATACTTGGTCATCCTTCTTTTAATTTCTTCTTGTCGGGCGACGGTCGGGTCCCTCAGTTCCTCGATAAGGTCGAGGTTGTACTTTATTTCTTCGTCGTTGTCTCCCATCCAACTCTCGTCACTCTGCTTGGAGAGGACCACCGGGCTCATGACGTCGAATTCTACTGGGATGAGGGCCTCGGAACCATGTGACATCTTGAAAGGTGTTTCTTCGGTGGCTGAGGACGGGGTAGTTCTCAACGTCCACAGTACGAGGGCAGCTGTTCTGCCCAATTGTCGTGGGTGTTCTCCACTTTCTTCTTCAACAGATAAAGGATCTGTTTGTCAGCGGCCTCCACTTGTCCATTGCTCCGTGGGTGGTGGACTGATGCGAAGAGAAGTTCGATGCCGACCTGTTCACAAAAACTTAACAAATCGGCGTCGACAAATTGAGGGTCATTATCAGTGATTATGTTCATGGGGATTCTGTGCCGACACACGATCTCCCCCCATATGAAATTTTTAAAGACTTGGGTCAAGTTTTTTTTAATGCTTTGGCTTCGATTCACTAGCTGAAGTAATCTATCATCACAAGAATGAAACTTCGTTGCCCGCTCTCCATAGGAAAGGGGCCGACCAGATTCATTCCCCAGACTGCAAACGGCCAAGGGACGAAAATGGATCGCAGTCGCTGGACAGGCTGGAGTTGGAGAGGTGCAAACATCTGACACTTATAGCATTTCTTGGCATATTCGTTGCAGTCTTTCTTCAAGGTCGGACACAAGTAACACTGATGGAGAATCCTCTTGTCGAGCGTCGTGGCACCCGAGTGACTCTCACACTCTCCTGAATGAACTTCTTGCAAGATCTTTGAAACTTCTTCCTTCGGCATGCACCTGGCCAGAGGTGACAGGAATGTCTTTCGATAAAGAATGAGGAAATAGTGTGCGGCTTTGCTTGTTGGTCACTGAATGATGAATTTTCCCATTTGTGAAATAGTAGACAAACGGATCTATCCACGAAGGACGCTAATCGATTTCCATGACATCAATCTCCTCGAATGTTGGGCGGAACAACTCTGTGAGGATTTCCCCCGCAGGGAGGCCGTACTTTGCTAACTCATCGGCCTCGGTGTTCTCTTCCCGAGGTATGTGACGGATGTTGAAGGTATGGAAACTACCGATTCGTTGCTTGGCCAAAGCCTGGTACTTCTTTAGAAAGGGCTCCCTAATCTCGAAGACTCCATTAATTTGCGATGCCATCACTAAGGAATTTGATCTTATTTCGATATCTTCGACGCCGAGCTCCTACGCAAAGCCCAAACCGGCTATGAGCGCTTCGTATTCTGCTTGATTGTTTGTGGTTGGGAAAAGAAATTTGACTTCCTTCTCCACCCTGACACTGTTGGGGATAATTATGACACCTAAGGAACCCATGGAGTTTTTACCTGAGGCGCCGCTACGAACATGGTCCAACACAGCGGGGTAGGGATCTCCCGCTTGTTTGTGTCGTCCTCCACAAAGTCGATGACAAAATCTGCAAGAACCTGGGCCTTGATGGCCATCCTCGGAACATAGGATATATCAGACTCGCTGAGTTCGATAGCCCACTTGGCCAACCTCTCCGATTGCTCGGGTTTTTCGAAAACAACTCTTAGTGGACAGTGCCCATTTGGATAAAATGAGCTTGGAAATAAGAGCGGAGCCTTCGTGCCGATATTATCAAGGCCAAATCTAATTTCTCAAAAATAAGATAGCGCTTCTCGGCATTTTTCAGCACATAGCTGACATAATGGATCGGAAACTTCTTTTTCCCCTCTTCTCGGACCAGTACTGAGTGGAATGCTTCGGTGCCGACTCCGAGGTATAGAAGGTATTCCGACTGACGGGGGATTCGGAGAAGGGTTATTGTCAGCTGACGCTTCAACTCCTCAAAGGCCTTGTTGCATTCTTCTGTCCACTAGAACTTAGCTCCTCCACAGAGAGTTTTGAAGAACGGCGCACACTTGTCTCCAGAGCGGGAGATGACTCGGCTCAGACACGCAATCCTTCCTGCTAACTGTTGGACCTCCTTTGGGCTCTTAGGAGGTGGCATGTCCAAGACAGCTTTCACTTTGTCGAGATTGGGCTCGAGGCCCTGAGGAGTTAGGAGATAACCGAGGAACATTCCTTTGCTGGCTCTGAATATACATTTTGTTGGGTTCAATCTCATATTGTACTTTCGAAGGGTGGAGAAAGTCTCCACTAAGTCTCGGATGTGACTTTCCACTTAATGGCTCTTGATGAGGAGGAAGTCGTCAACACACTTCCAAGTTACGACCATTTTAATGTTTGAACACATGGTCCATCATCCTTTGATATGTCGCGTCAGCGTTCTTCAAGCCAAAAGCCTAATTCGGATGTGACTTTCCACTTAATGGCTCGTGATGAACGATATGTGAGGAATGTCGGGGGGATGCATTCGTATCTGATGGTACCCCGAGAAGGCATCAAGGAAGCTCATGATGGAAAAGCCTAATTCGGAGTCGACCATAGAGTCTATTCGCAACAAGGGGTAACAATCTTTGGGACACGCCTTGTTGAGTCTTGTAAAATCAACACGCATTCTCCACTTGTTGTTGGCCTTGCGAACCATTACCACATTGGAGACCCACTCCGGGTATTGAATTTCCTCGATGAAGTTTGTCTTGATGAGTTTGGCGACCTCCTCCTGAATTGGCTCAACGAGCGTCATGGATACCGCTCGTTTCTTTTGCTTTATTGTCCTATAGTCAAGGCTGATGGTGAGGCGGTGACAAGTGCGGTTGCGGTTCACCCCAGGCATGTCGGTTGCCGACCATGCGAAGATGTCGATGTTGTCGAGGAGGCATTGGATCAACAATGTTTTCTCCTCGTCCTTTAATTCAGCATTTATAGAGAGGATTCTATCTCCGTTCCCTCCGGGGACTGGAACTTGCTGCACTTCTTGGGAGGCTTCTAGGTGAGTGTCATTTGCGGCTACTTTTATCTGAGCAGGACTGGCTACGGTCTCCTCGGGTTCGTCCACAAAGATTTTCCCTGGGCTAGTGACCACAACTTCTTCACGTGTGCCCGCCTGAGGAAAGGACACTTCCTAGGGTAATCGCCCAAGCGGGATGGTCCCGGGCTCGGGCGGACTCCGCTGTTGTTTAATCATGGTGGAGATTTCTCCAATTACTTAATCTGAAGGTCGCGTGTTCGAACTGTTGGAACCAAAAGTGTCCCCAACCTCCACAAACTGTCACGAACCTTTCGAGAAGTGGGGGAATCGGGAATCGCATGCAACTGGCTACTTACCACGGAGAGCCAAGGCAAACAGAAGAGAGTAAAGTGGGCAAGAGGAACCAGATGCCGCAAGAGGCTACACCATATTTGCCCGCAACAGCAAATACCACTTCTTACGGACAATTTTATTAGATCAAGGGGCTATTACAGTCGAAGGAACGAGAGAAGAAGACAGCAGAGGGTGACCCCGAACTTGTAACCACACCTACTACAGGGGAGGTTCTGGATAAAGTTCAGTTTCCCCTCTAGGCACCTCTGGCCCTCTATTTATACTGATAGAGGGCCGCCCGAACGGGCAAGTGCAATAAATGCTACGATAAACATGAGCTACCCGGGATACAGGAGAGTCCGGGCAGGAGAGAGAAAGAGAGAGGGGAGGTGCAATTACAATAAGTTATAACCGCACCAACCAACACAAACTGGAGAGAGGGGAGGTGCAATTACAATAAGTTATAACCGCACCAACCAACACGGACTGGGGAGAGGGGAGCTGGGGAAGACGCTTGGAATGTTCGCCCGGACCTCTAGAGACTTGGACCGCTGCTAAGGTCGACCGAGTTGGTCGGCCACTGAGGCTGGAGAAGAGGGTGTGGTCACACAGAGAGTACCCACCCCTACTGCTGGACTAGTGCGGCTACACGGGTCCTGACCGCACGCACTTCTGGAGGTCGACGACTGGCTCTGGCTGCTGTCGCAGAATTCTGGGTTAACAAAAGGTGCATGGGCTTATTTAGGGTTTAACATAATAAGTTTATAATAAATAAAATGTTTTTAAATGAAAGATAAATAAATAAATAATTGGGTGTTAAATGGCCCGAGAAGAAAGGCACATAACTAAACATTCAAAATAAATTACTCTTTATTCACTTAGTAATTTAACTAAGCCCAGGATAGCTCTCAAAAAATTTTGACCTGGTTATTTAAATATTCATATTAAAATAAATAAATAATTTTTTTTATTATAAATAAATTATTTATTGGGGACTATATGGGTTATGATGTTGTTGTTGATGTTGTTGTTGTATAAATAAATTATTTGCTAATTTCACTGCTACAAGGTTAACCGGGGAAGTACTTAGGGCTGTCACACCTTGACTTTCCTTCCTATTCAGATTAATACTTTGAAACTAATACCATAGTTACAGTCAGACAATCCCCAAATGCAAGAACGTGATAATCTTTATTATACCCACAAATCACCAATGAATGTAAGCTGAAAGGGTGAAAAGTTGTGACTTAATTAACCTCTGAGAATTCTTTAGGGGGGAATAGAGATTTAAAAACTTTTACTAAAATTATTAATGTAGTTTCTGATTTGCATTCACAGACACAGCCACAAAAAAATAAGTAAATGCTGAAACAAAGATGTAGGAAAATAAAATAGACAACACAGAAAAACAGCAATCACAGAAGACACAAAAGCTATAGTGGTTCCCCAAAATCTGGGTAGTCCACTCTTTTACCATCTTGGTAGGAATACATTATCACAGTGTCTGAGTCTTTGCTAAGTAGACTCTTAGAACCACTGAGTCTTTTGATAAGAAGACTCTTAGAACCACTGAGTCTTTTAATAAGGAGACTCTTAGAACCACTGAGTCTTTTGATAAGGAGACTCTTAGAACCACCGAGTCTTTTGATCAGGAGACTCTTAGAACCAAAACTGAGTCTTTTGATCAGGAGACTCTTAGAACCAAAACTGAGTCTTTTGATAAGGAGACTCTTAGAACCAAAACTGAATCTTTTGAAGAGAGATTCTTAAAACTCTTTACTCAGTTTACAGAATTGAGAATTAGAGAAAGAAGAAGATGAAGAATAATATTCTGATTTGAATCCTCTTTCAGCAGTCACTGAGGATTCTAGGCACTAAATACTTTGGATCCTTTGTACGATGATGAACCCTTGCTTAGAAGAAGGTGCAAGGATTATATGCAATGATCCAGTCTTTCAGATTGATCTCTGTATCTTTGATGCAACAGCAGTAGCAGTGGAGAAGAGGAGGAAGGACTGATGTCGGCTATGTTCCTCAACCCTTGTTGTGTTGTGTAATCTTCTATATAATCTCTTCTTGAAATCTGTATTGCACTTTGTGATGTGCCCTGTCTTACCTCTTTCACTAATGGCCAAAAGGGTAGAATGGTACTACTGTAGAAAAATTTACCATTAAATTTATGATTAGTTGTTTATAACATTTTCTCCAAACAACTAAGTAATATCCATTGAAAAAGAGGACTTAGGCAAGGTGGACAAAGGAGTCTCCTTCTCTGTGTAAGCAATCTCCCTTTCCAAGCACATGACCACAATGTGCCCTAATCAACCATCGAAGATATAAAAAGAGAAAGGAGATGACGCATAGCAAAACAATAAAAGTATTTATTGTTAAACCACCGCACCCATTTTCCATTCCAAAATCCGGGTCAAAGATAGGAGAGGTGGGGCCTATTATAAGCACGAGTGGGCCGTCTGGGTAGGCGGTGTGAGACTAATCTTAGCATGTCTTTTTTTGGTTCATGTTGGACCGTCCAACACACCCCCTCAGCGTAAATCTGACTCTGATACCATGTTAAACCACCACACCCATTTTCCATTTCAAAACCCGGGTCAAAGATAGGAAAGACGGGGCTTATTATAAGCACGAGTAGACCATTAGGGTAGGCGGTGTGAGACTAATCTTGGCATGCCTTTTTTTGGTTCATGCTGGACAGTTACGCTCGGCGACTCTACCGGATGCGGAGGATACGATTGTGCACGTCGACCAAAGGAGAAGACGGAAGAAGACCGGGCTGAAGCATCCGGTTCAGCCCGCCAATATTAAATATAAGGAATTGGGGCTGAACCACACTGGTTTAGCCCCTATGGGGGCCGGCCGGCCCATTGGGTCCGGGTATTATATATACCCGGACCCCTCCCTCTTGATGGCCATGAAGATTATTATCAGGTATTTCTCCTCTAAGAAACCCTAGTTCCCTCTTCTTCCCTAGTCTCTCTAGCTTTCTCTCTATCCCTAGCATATTCATAGCATATTCATAACATTTGGTATCAGAGGATTCCTTCCTCCACCATGGTAACTACGCGAACGCAAGACGAAGCCAGCCGTTTGGCAACCCTAGAAGAAAATCTGATGGCATTAACGGATTCGGTGGCCGCCATCGAAGAGAACGTGAAAACGTCCACGCAGCAGCTAGAAGAACGAATGGACGCCCGAATGGAGGAGATCATGACATTGTTGGCTCGAAATCTGAAAAGCAAAGCCGTAACGGATGAAGATCCTGACGGATCTTCCATCCCACGTTCTGATCGGCACAGGGGTAACGGAAACGGAGGATCGGGACCTGCGGAAGGCGGAATCGACGCTAGCGGGTGCGGATCTGGCGGATTCGGTGCGTGCGGCTTCGGAATCAGCGGGTCCAGCGCAGGAGGGCTTGGCACTCCTGGCTTTGGCGCTGGAGGGGTCGGCGGACCCAGATTCGGCGCGAGAAGTGCTGGCGGACCCGCAGCGGGTACGGGAGGAGTCAGGGGACCCGGGATCGGCGCGGGAGGAGGCGGCGGACCCGGATCGGGCGCAGGAGGCCCTGGCGCTCCTGAATTTGACGCTGGAGGCTATGGCGGGTCCGGATCTGGTGCGGGAGGCTTCGGTCGGGAGGGACAGGGAGTCAGCATGACCGAGACTGGCGCCGGAGGTTTCGGAATGGCTGGATCTGGACCAGATGGAGGAGGAGATGTTCGTGTCGGGCAAACCCCTTGGAGACAGGAATGGGAGGGCTTGTTACCGCATCCGGTAGGAAGGGGACAGGCTTCCGGGCTTGGAAGATGGGTGCAATGGGGAGAAGGAGGGTCGTTCCATCAAGGTGCTCCAGCGGCAGGACAGTTTGGACAATTTCCGGGCATGCCTTTTGAACCCGGGGATCCACGTAGGCAGGCAGGGTACGGGCAAGATGCGGGATGGCGGGGACAGGCCGGGCATCGACATTACATGCCGCCGAAACTGACTCGGATGAATTTTCCCCGGTTCAACGGGGGAGACGCCCTTGAGTGGATCCAGAAAGCTGAACTTTTTTTCAAATACCAAGAGATTCCGGCGAAGCAGTGGGTTCAGTTGGCATCTTTCCACCTGGAAGAGGACGCCTATCAGTGGACAAAATGGTTTCTGAGGGGACGTGACTATGCACCCTGGGAGGAGTTTGTGGAGTCCTTCTCTGCTCGCTTCGGTCCTTTGGAGTACGAAGATGTTGAAGCCATGTTGCAGAAATTGCGGCAAAAAGGGACCGTCACGGAGTACCGGACAGAGTTTGAACGGTTGGCCAATCGGGTCAATTGGGAGGAAAAAACGATGTTGAGCTGCTTTGTATCAGGATTGAAGGATCACCAGAGAGACGAGGTTCACGCCTACATGTCACGCAGTTTGAGTCATGCCATCAGCCTGGCCAGGATACAGGAGGAGCGATACAATCGGCAGAGGACTCGGACGACAGGTCGGGCACCTACGGGTGCGGATGTACCCAAGCAAGAACCACCGACCGGGGGCCGCCCTACGGTGACGAGGTTGACGTGGCAGGAGCTTCAGGCCAGAAAGGACAAAGGGTTATGCTTCAACTGCGATGAGAAGTATACCCGCGGGCACGCTTGCCAGAAGGTCCAGGTATTCATGCTACAGGAGGAAGCGGAAGATGTTACTCACACTACAGCGGAGGGAGAGTTGGTTTTTGACGACTTTGTCGTATCCCTCCAGGCCCTGAAGGGGGGAATCCCATCTCCGACCTTACACTTGACTGGGAGGGTCGGCAGGGCGACGGTGACGCTCTTGATGGACAGCGGGAGCACTCACAACTTCATCTAACCCGGTGTGGCCCGGCAGACGGGGGGTGTCATAGATTGCAGTGCAGTGTTCCACGTCAGGGTGGCGGATGGACGTACACTGCAATGCGAGGGGGTGATGAAAGGGGTGGAGCTCCAGATACAGGGATACACTGAGCATATTGATGTTTACTTATTGCCAATCCGGGGTTCTGACATGGTCTTGGGCGCACCGTGGCTGCAGCAACTTAAGCGGGTGACCTTCGATTGGGTTCAGATGACTATGGAGTTCAGCCAACACGGGAAGGAGTACTGCTTGGAAGGCCTCAGTTCAGCCAGGATGGGACAGAGTACTGCGGGGAAGGAGCCGCGCGCTCACCGCCTCCAGCTTGAGGACAAGCTGGCCCTTGAAGGGGAAGGGAATGTTACGCTCGGCGACTCTACCGGATGCGGAGGATACGACTGTGCACGTCGACCAAAGGAGAAGACGGAAGAAGACCGGGCTGAACCATCTGGTTCAGCCCGCCAATATTAAATATAAGGAATTGGGGCTGAACCACACTGGTTCAGCCCCTATGGGGGCAGGCCGGCCCCTTGGGTCCGGGTATTATATATACCCGGACCCCTCCCTCTTGATGGCCATGAAGATTATTATCAGGTATTTCTCCTCTAGGAAACCCTAGTTCCCTCTTCTTCCCTAGTCTCTCTAGCTTTCTCTCTATCCCTAGCATATTCATAGCATATTCATAACATGGACCATCCAACACGCCCCCTCAGCATGAACCTGGCTCTGATACCATGTTAAACCACCACACCCATTTTCCATTCCAAAACCCGGGTCAAAGGCTAATCTTGGCATGCCTTTTTTTCGTTCATGCTGGACCGTCCAACATGTAAACCTTCAGAAAATTTACAAAAAAAATCCATCAGGAATGATGGTGATATAGCTACAAAAAATTCACTGCATGCATGCAGATATATTATACTCCATGACATCTTGTTCACAATTATGATAAAGAAAGAAAAGGAAAAGGAAAAGGAAAATAATCTGCCAAGGCATAAATCAATACCACTTTTTTAAGCATAAAAGCTAGTTTCTTATACCCTTACCTTATCATTTTTTCAACTTGTTTGGCAACATTATATTCAAGGTCCGCTTCTTTCTGTTTAGCACGACCAGATTTCGCCATTTTCTTTGACTCTAGAATTTTTGGCAAAACATGAAGTAAATAGTCTTCATGCAGTCGAACATACTGCAAGACGAAACAGAAAAGCTATCACATACTTCAGAACAAAACTAATTTTATTGTTAAACCAGATATACCCACCTCATCTCTAAATAGTGTGATAATTAAATTTTCCTTGAGGACAACCTTCAAAATAGAAAGAATAATTAGGCATGATCTAAAACATAAAACCTGCTGTAGAATTCCAATTTAAAATGTAAAATTATACATGGAGGCGACTGTTGGAGAAAGATTTTTTGATGCTAAGATAGTTAAAAATAGACTTCGGTAATTTAGAACACATCTTGCAAGACTCTGTTGGAACTACAGAAAATGAGGATTCATAAACCAGAGCTCAAATAGTTAGGAGAAGGATAACGATGATGTTGTTTCCATTGCGAACCATGTGCTCTCTGAGAAGCCGAGAACTTGCCAACTGAGATCACATGTCAAGTAGATTTGTCGAACACAGACTACCTTCTGCCATATATTAATCAGCATTTATTGTTATGAAAAATGTAATTAACTAAGTACCTGTCTGCAAAAAGAGTTATAGAAACTGTTTAAATAGGAATCCTTCTGACTGAAAGATAAAGAATGCAAACATTTTAACTTCCTTTTTCGAAAATTTCTCACCATCACTCTATGCTCTACTTTCTCAAAAAGAGATGCTATCAAATCCAAACAGGGAGCATCCTTCAGGCAACACTCAGAACAATGTCTTCTAACAGGACTGCTAACTGTGCCATATGTACTGAACCGAAAAATAAATTGCGCTATTGATGCAGGACAGGCGTGACACTTGCATGCCACCCTAGCATCACCACCAGGAGGCCCACCTTGGCGTCTCACTAAGGCGGCTTTCATCAGGGCTGCAGCCCATACACCCCAACCAGCTCTCCGCCTCCCATCACCAGGAAACAGTAGATTGTTGAGGCCCGGGATCGAACGCCCGACCTCCTAGATAAGAGTCTTTCACCAGAGCTCGCATCACCAACTGAGCAGCTCAGTTGGTGATGAGAGCTCTGGTGAAAGACTCTTATCTAGGAGGTCGGGCGTTCGATCCCGGGCCTCAACAATCTACTGTTTCCTGGTGATGGGAGGCGGAGAGCTGGTTGGGGTGTATGGGCTGCAGCCCTGATGAAATCTACCTTGGTGAGACGCCAAGGTGGGCCCCCTAGTGGTGATGTCAAGGTGGCAGGCAGGTGTGACGCATGTCTTGCATCATAAAAGTGCACTTTTATGATGCGGGACGGGCGTCACACCTGCCTGCCACCCTGGAGTCTCATTAGGGGGCTCACCCAGGAGTTCACCTGGGCGACTTTCACCAGCGTCTCATCACCAACTGAGCAGCAAGCCTGCAACTCAGTTGATGATGAGAGCTTTGGTGAAAGACTCTTATCTAGGAGGTCGAGTGTTCGATCTCGGGCCTCAAAAACCAACCGTTTCCTGGTGATGGGAGGCAGAGAGCTGGTTGTGGTGTATGGGTTGCAACCCTGAGAAAGCTGTCTCGGTGAGACGCCAAGGTGGGCCCCCCGGTGGTGATGTCAGGGTGGCAGAAAGGTGTAACGTCTGTCCTGCATCAACTATAATTGTAGGACGAGATACAAACTCACAACATATACTAATTATAGGACAACATTAATAGACAATAACGGGGTGATGGCTCTGAGTTTCAGTAGTTGCGAGAAGGATCATCCGCAGTGCATATTCGTATAATCGTGTGCGTTGATTCTGTGAAACACTCCTCCAAGGTAGCGGACAATTTGAAGCAAAAAAGACCCTTTTGTACCTACAGCTCATGTGTATTGGGCGTATATACATCAAGATGCCAGCAGGTCCATCAAAGGATATGTGTTGTGCAACACCCAAAACCCTATCAAATTAAAGATGGAATTTTACCTGCCATAGTCATTCTTGGGTTGCCCTTGGGAAAACATTTCCTTAGGCTTCTTAAGGGACATACCAAAGAAAAAGTGCAACCATGACTAAATTTACGTAATTGTGACAATTAAAAAAACTGGTAATAGGAATCCTTTATATGAAAACTAGGGCTGTTCACAAATAGTATAGTTCGTGAATAGTTCGAGATTCGATTCGTAAAGATTCGATTAAAATTTGTATTTTTCGAATTCGAATCCGGATTCGAATCCGAATTCAGATTCGAATACTTTTCGAATCCGAATCCGAATAATTTTATTCATGTTCGAAGGATTCGCGAATAGTTCTCGAATAGTAAAATATATAGTTAAATAAATTATATATATGTAATTAAATATTAAATATAATTATATTTAAACATTATATAATTAAACATTATAAAATTCGAATTCGAATCCATGTTCGAATCCGAATCCGAATCGAAATTCGAACCTAAATTCGAATCCAATATTTCCTGCCGAATCCGAATCTGAATCCGACTTCGAATATTCGAACGAATCTGAATCCGAAACCGAATCTCTGCATTTTATGCCAAATTTGGATTCGATTGAATAGCTATTCGATTCGATTCGGTTCGTGAACACCCCTAATGAAAACTGTCACGGAAGAAGGCACTAACAAGTTGGTCTTCCAACATGTGTGGACAAATTTTAGGCAAGCAATTTTCCCTGTGTTCGGTAATAACAAACATTTTCTCAGTCGGTTCTAGAAATCATTCTGGTCTATAAAGGAAATCAAGGTGAACATAAGTAACTATTTTTTAACCCCAAATGGTTGGCTAGGCCAAAGTGGTTAGCAGAGCGATGGTGAATCTACTAAGGGAAGTGTCCTAGAACCTAGAACAATAAATCGTTCTCTCTGCAATTTGCATAAAATCGGATCACGCATTGCTTCGCAATGAAGACACCATTTTAAGGTATGTTTGGGCTACTTATCGGCTATCGCATAGTACTGATAGGCCCTTCTATAATATCCCCATAGCTGATGTGGGGGCAGAATCTAAGCACTTTGAGCCAACTATTCCTCGAAAACATCCAGAAAGTACACATGCATGTGTAGATGTAGCTGGAAAAAAACTCAGAAGAAGTATGAAGAGAGGCATGATAAACATCATGTACTAGTTGATTTCAAAGAAAAGATCGGGCTTGAATTCATCTAAGACCGCTCAATGACAATATCTGGGGATCATATTTAGTCTTGCGCACTAAATAAAAATCGCAGGCCCCTCTATCGACAACCAATTGATTTTAGGTTAGTGTTTTTAGTTCTAGCATGGTGTTGGAGTAGATTAGGCCTAACAACCATTCTTAAGTCATCCAAATAAAAAAGTCAACGTGTGTGAAGCCAAAGACCCTACATGTGAAAGGGCATGTTAGACATATACTCACATCGGAAAATTCGTGTAGCTTTGTGCACTTAATAAATATCATAAGCCCACCTCCAACAAATTGGTTTATATATATATATAATCCTTTTAGAAAGAGGCTCTAGAGGATCTCTTTTCCTCATACATCTTATAGCCTCATTCACATCTTTGATGACAGAAATGTGATGTAATGTAAACTCCAGAAACTAAATATGAGAAGAGGAGTAGAGGATTTACTGTCAATCTTATCTCATCCATTTGAACTGTAAATGAATAGTATAAGACGCGTTAAGTAGAGCTTCTAAGTTCTATCCTTCTAAAATCAAGTGAATATAAAAGATAATATCATAATTGCTCAAGGGGAAATTCTGTGAAAGCAAGTGTATATAGTTCCAACGCTATGGTCAAAAAGATGACATAAAACAAGTAAACTGCGTAAAAGAAAAACAGATCCCATAATGATACAATAAGAACAAAGAAGGATCCAACAAGAAATGGATAAATCGGGAATGTTGAAGATAATAAGGTAATAAAAATAGCTAAAATGAAGGCATGTTTGTAAAAAAAGGAGAAATAAAACAACAAGGCAAGGAACAAAAACAAACGAGATGAGGCTATAAATGAAAAAGAAAGAAGCCAAAGCTAGGATTCTCTGAAAATCCAAAGCATGCTGAAGTGGCATTGATTCAAGAACATAATAAATAAGCTAAGAGACAATACGTACCACAACTCTATCAAAAACATAAGTGAATGGCAAGGATCACAAAAACAGCCCAAGAACAGATAAGAAGAAGAAAACGCTCAATTACCGCACTAGAAAAGAGTGGCGGGAAAACAAAAAACACCTATTAAGGCCAGATAAGGCTAATGATGATGAAAATTAACTCCTTGGAAGCATCAACGAGGATGATGATCACTGTTTTAAATGTCGGCCGACATGTCCGACATGTCGGACGACATGTCCTATTTGAACCAAAAACGACTTGCATAATGAAAATTTAAAGGTTATGGCGTTTTTCATTATGTCGGCCGACATAACCGATTAAATCCGATATATCGGCCGCCGCCGACATTTCTAAATGTCGCCGACATTTCTAAATATCTTTCTAAATGTCCCACGATCAGATATTTCTCTCCGCTTATTCTCCGTCCTCGTCGTTGAAAGGGTTTTTTGCTAAGTTTTTCCCATTTTATTGATTGCACATTTCCGAGCACATGGATTATACTTGATTTTCACTTGTCTCATTCCAATGCTTTCTTCTTGCATGCTTTATATATGGAGTATCAGTTGCGTATTTGATTGCTGCAATTTATTCCATCAAGTTTTGTCATTATCACCAAGCCTGTCACATTTATTCTTAGTATTATACAGTTAATTTTCATGTTTATATGGAAGTAAAAAAACATTATTTAATGCAGGTTGATATTTAAATAGTGTTTGTCATTTCCGTTTTCAACAATGAGGAAGAATGATAAAATAATTTTCAACATTTAAGCGCTTAAAAATGAAAATAATAAATGGAGATATACACACAAAGAAAATAGATACATGGTTAGAAGATAATGGTGATTGAAGATAGATTTGAGTATTTTGAAAATAATACAACAAAGTAGAAAATGTGTTCATTGAGTAGAACAAATTAATGTAGTTTATAGAGCTAAGATAATATGGTATAACCTATAATATAAATATTTTTAAGAATCCGACACATTAAAATATCCCCGACATGTCTCCGACATCCGACATCTAAAAACCCAATCCGACATGTCTCCGACATCTGACATTTAAAACCTTGATGATGATCCACGTTAAAAGAAGGATATTAGTCCCCAGATTTTAGAAAGAAAACATTAAATAATATACTGGAAGTACAAAACAAAAAGAACTTAGACTTAGACACTAGTATCCTAAGAATCAAGGGAAAAACAATTGTAGCTTTAAAAACATCAAAGCAATGGACAGCATATATCATACAGTTGAACATCAAACCAATGGACAGCATACATCATGCAGTTGATGTAATCTAAATTAGTTAAAAACATCATTAGCTTATCATTATTTGCAATTCAGAAATAATAAATGTACCTGTATAATCCGGAAAAAGGAACTAATTATCTAGAAAACATTACATTGACTAGTAAAGATTACCATAGCAATATCAATACTTGTAACCCGAAGTAACTCATCTGGACAAACAAGATAACCCAGTAGAACCCATTCCCGATATGCTGTAACATTAGCTAGATCCTGGGCTCTCTGTCAATAAAATAGGGTTTGAAATAAGTAAAATTATATATATGTATATGTATTACCCAACAAGAAACAAAACAAAAGGTGACATCATCCAGGCCTAAGAAATTCACTTGAGCATGACTTTCAAAAAAATAATTTGAACCAACCATAGGGTGAGCAGAATTTGTAAGTATATCAGGATATCGAGGGTGAAATGGACTTAAAAATCCTTCATTTCGCAACTTTTTAGTGTCTGTAGAAAGAAAAACAATTGGGCCAACTGCCTCAAGCACCTGCAAGTGAGAAAAAAGTGGTAAGAATTAAATTACACAATCAGGAAGCTGTAAACTTATCCTACTTGAAAAAAGCCAATGAAATTTACAACCGCATCATCATGTTCCGACTAAAGTTTTCAGAATGTGTTCGTGCATTAAATTTATTATCTTAATTACAGAAACTTATTATTAATTGGCTCTTCAAATTTTGGGCACTCTTGCATTATTAAGTGGGAGTAAGTAATTGTGAGAATCTGTGACCTGAGAGCAATCAAGCGAATGATGACATTGCCAACGTAATATAAATCTATGGGATCGCACATTAAAAACATATTGAAATAGGAAGAATGATCGGGTTGGGTTAAATGTAAGTCTCACATTAGTTTACCTCAGGAACCGAAATATATATTAATGGATAATAATTAATTTAGAATTAATTAATGTTAAAATTATTAATTCGGTTTTGGAACCGAATGGACGTATTCTGCAAGTCCATGACTCCTCATTTAGTGTTTTCAAAACACACTCTCAAGATAAAAGCATTACAATTTTTAAAACTGGGATTACACGCATTTACGTGAGGCTTCTCTAAGAGAGAAACCAAGAAAGGAGGAGAAAAGCATAGGCGTTCTCTGAAGAGACGTAGTTAGCACTTCGTATCAGAGACAGAAGATCTTCTTCCTTCCGCGAGGCCGTTGGACAACCTGTGTTAGAATTCCATGCGTTCATGTGGATACCAATACAAACGAAGATAATTTTCTGTGTTTGGTCATCGACAAATCCTTCTGAAACATGACCGAATTATACTGTTTCGTTGCAGATATAACTTAAATATCTTGATTAGTTTGTTTTGCATGGATCTTGTGGTGTTTCGTATATTTCTGATACGCATTTGATGGCCATGAAGCCCGACAGTACTATTAAAGTGACTTGTGAAACCACTAACTCAAAATGCATGTTCTTCCTGTGTTCACTGGAACCGTTATTCGTTGAACGTCGAATATCGATCGACGATAGTCGAACGCTCAACATTGAGTGGTTACACGTTCTCTGAATGATTTATGAAATCATGGGATAGAACAACGATCGTTGATCGTCGAATATGAATCGACAATCGTCGAGCATTGATCGTCGAATATGAATCGACAATTGTCGAGCGCTTTACGAAATCGACGAAACGATCAGCGATCGACGAATCCATCAGCGATCGTCAAATGTGAATCGACGATTGTCAAGCGCTTTGTTAAATCGTCGATTTGATCAACGATCCGACCGTGAATCGATGAAAGTCGAATGTAAATCGATGTTAATCAACTGTGAATTTGTTGTTTTGGAATCATTCAAAAACTATAGATTTTATCCCCGACACATCTATTGTTGATGATTTTTCTACATGAAAATGATGATGGATTTCGTATAGGTTTTAGCAACCCTTGGACCACAGGCCACAGCAGGAGCCTCTATCAACCCTGGCAGGAGCGCATTGTATTTCGTAATGCATTGTATATATTTTTGAAATGTGTCTGGACATGCGAATGTTGTAATTTTATTGCATAATAGTGTTAAAATATGTGCAATATTAAAAGTTAATTATTTATCAAGCGCTTAGTGAAATCGTCGATTTGATCAACGATTCGACCGTGAATCGATGAAAGTCGAATGTAAATCGATGTTCATCAACTGTGAATTTGTTGTTTTGGAATCATTCAAAAACTATAGATTTTATCCCCGGCACATCAATTGTTGATGATTTTTCTTCATGAAAATGATGATGGATTTTGTATAGGTTTTGGCGACCCTTAGACCACACCAGGAGCCTCTATCAACCCAGGCAAGAGCGCATTGTATTTCGTAATGCATTGTATATATTTTTGAAATGCTACTGGGCATGCGAATGTTGTAATTTTATTGCATAATAGTGTTAAAATATGTGCAATATTAAAAGTTAATTATTTATCATGAAAATCCTTTAAATTATATATTAAGTGTAATTGAATTCCTTCCAATGTATGGTACTCATCAAGGCATTGATCGATTAAGTGTGAGTTTGCCAAAGCGAGGTGCGTCATATCTCGATAAGGTACGATCGGATAATTGTGATGTCAAACTACCAACCATTGGGTAATACTTAACTAAGCTTTCTCAATAGGATTGAGACTTAGAGGTATAAAGTTGAGAAACTTCATTAAATGAAGGAGAATAAATATTATTAACTTAACTATACGAGAGGTGTATATGATACAATAGACAAATGTTGTCTACCTAAATAGTCAAGTTATAGGTGATCGGTCATTTCATTAAATATATTCATAGCTAGTAACACACATCATTCGTTGAACCATCATTCGTTGAACGTCGAATATCGATCGTCGATAATCGAGTGTTCAGTGTTGAGCGGTTACACATTCAGCGATCGTCAACTGGGAATTGACGATCGTAAAGCCATATAGAAAATAGTCAATTTGTTCAGCGATTGTCGACTATGAAACGACGATTGACGACTGGGAATCTGTTGTTTTGGAATCATTCCAAAACTGCGGATTTTAGTCCTAGCTCTACCCCTTGGACCCCGCTAGGGCGAAATCAATTTGGAATCCCTCCAAGAGTGCATTGTATTTAATAATGCAATATATATTTTTCTGGAATATATCTGGTCATGCGAATGTTGTAATTTCATTTCATGATTTTGCTAAATTATGTGTAAGAATAAAAGTTAAATTATTTATCATGAAAATCCTTTAAATTGTATATTAAGTGTAATTGGATGTCTTCCAATGTCTAGTACTCATCAAGGTCATGATCTATTAAGTGTGGGGTTGCCAAAATAAGGTGCTCCAATCTACCTCGGTGAGGTGTGATCGAATAATTGTGATATCCAATTACCAACCATTGGGTTATAGTTAACTAGGTTTTCTCAATAGAATTGAAGCTTAAAGGCACAGAGTTGAGAAACTTCATTAGGTGAAGAAGAATAAATATTATTCACTAAACTATACGGGAGTTGTATATATACAATTGCAAACGTTGTCTACCTAAATAGTCAAGTTATAGGTGATCAGTCAAAGGTGACTTGTGACTTGGTGAAATACGAATCTTATCCCACTAGAGAGTAACTGCCTTGTAACTTTCTGAATTGATATTAAGAGTTATTAACTCGAACAAAATAGTGAAAGTAATAATTAATGAAAGAACTTGATTAAATATAATTATATATTTCAGAAACATAGCACTAATTTTACTTTGCATAATCAATTATAGAATATTCATGGCTAGCAACACACATCACAATATGTCCTTATGATCAGTCATTGAAAAAGACAAACTTCTTTAGACTGGTACAGGAATTTGAGGATTGTCCTCAAACAGGAGCATAAGTTTTATGTCCTAAAGACAGGTCTCCTAGATGAACCACTTGTTAATGCATCATGCATAGATAAAGATGCTTATAAGAAGTATCAGGATGACTTCTTGGATGTTGAATGTCTCGTGCTGACTACCATGAATTTTGAGCTTCATAAGTAACATGAGGTCAAGGCTAGCTATGAAATAATTGAGCACCTCAAGAAAATATTTTAGGGGCAAGCTCCTCAAGAAAGGTATGGCATCTCTAAGGTGTTATTTTAGTGCAAAATGGCAGCACGAGACTCTGTAGGAACTCATGTGCTCAAAATGATTGGGTACATAGAGAATCTTGAAAGATTGGGTTTTCCAATGGACCAAGAGTTGGCCACGTACTTAATTCTATAATCGTTGTCTGAGAATTATGAGCAGTTTGTCATGAACTACAATATGAATGAGATTGACAGAGCACTGACAGAGTTATTAAGCATATTGAGAACTGTCGAAAATAATATGAAGACTACCAAGCCTAACCCCATACTGATGGTGCATAAAAGCAAAAGCAAGAGTAAGGGGTTTAGAAAGACAAAGATGGGATCTAAGTTTAAGTTCAAGTTTAAATCTTCTATAATGAAACATAAAGGAGTGGCCAAGGAAAGAAATTGCCACCACTGTGGAAAGAATGTCCATTGGAAGAGAAATTATCATGTTTACCTTTAAAATCTGAAAAAGAAGAAAGAAAGTAAGACTTCAACTTGAGATATATTGTTATAGAAGTCAATTTATTTAATTATTCATTGTGAGTATTGGAAGTGGTTCTCATATTTGTATTGATGTACAAAAACTGAGGAGCAGAACATTAGCTAAAAGCGAAGTAGACCTATGAATCAGAAATGAAGCAAGTATTGTTGTCATAACAGCAGAATCTTATCATTTACCTTTGGCTTCCGTGCTTATAATAGAGTTAGTATGAAACGGCGATTATTAGAAACATTGTTTTTATTTCTTGGACAATAATGTTTTCATTTATTATAAAAAGCAATAGTTGTTCAATATATATGAATGATATTTATTGTTGTACTGTGCAAATGTTTAAATGTCTTTAGGTTTTGAACTTAGATTAAAAACATTAATAATACAAATGATTAAAACAAATGATTCAAATCCTACATATCATTGGCATCATCATTTATGTCATATAAATGAGAAACGCATTTCTAAACTCCATAAGGATCAATTTTGGACTCATTTGATTTTGATTCACATGAGACATATGAATCTTATTTCTTAGGCAAGATGACTACAACCCTTTTCACTAGACATACTGAGAGGGCAAGTGATCTTTTGGGTATTATACATTAAGATGTATGTGGACCCATGAGTTTCATAGCTAGAGGTGGGTTTTGTTAATTCATCACATTTACTGATTGATTTCAGTACATATGGATTTGTGTATTTTATGAGAAACATGTCAAAATCCTTTGAAAAGTTCAAGAAATTCAAGAATAAAGTACAAACCCAATTTGGAAAGAATACTAAAGCACTTCGATCAGATTGAGGTGGCGAATATTTGAGTCAAGAGTTTCATGACTATCTAAATGAGTGTGGTATTGTATCACAACTCACTCCACGTAGAACACTACAACTTAATAGTGGTTCTGAGATGAGCAATTGTACCTTGTTGAGCATGGTGCGATTTATGATGAGTCATGCAAATCTTTCAATTTCCTTTTGGGGATACGCTTAAAAAACGAACGTTTTAACATTAAATTGTGTTCCTACTAAGACGATTCAGAAAACATCATATGAGATTGGGTTGAGAAGCGACCTAATATGTCTTTCATAAAAATTTGGGGTTGTGAGGCATACGTAAGACGTCAAATGTCTGACAAACTTAAGACCAAATCAGATAAATATTATTTTATGGGGTATCCTAAGAAAACTAAATGATATTATTTCTATAAATATTCTGAGATAAAAGGTTTGTCGCAAGATTGATGTTTTTCAATATAAAGTGTTCATTTCTAGAAGAACTAACAAGATAGAACATGCAAAGGTTCAAGAATCACATACATGAATGAACCTGAGATGGAACTTAAGCAAAAATTAAAAGTATTTGTATCACAAAAACATGCTCAAAAAACATAAATCTCGCGTAAATCTGATAGGCAACACCATAGGCCTGAGAGATAAGGATTTTTCATGACTCAGCAAGGTGATGTATTGATCATGGATCAAGATAAGTCGACTTATTACCAAGATGCTTAAAAATACTGGACTCCGAGAAGTGGTTTGAGGTCATGAGATCTAAAATGGACTCCACGTATGCAAACTAGGTATGGACCTTGGTCGAACCATCTGAAGGGGAAAAACTTATTGGATGCAAATGGGTTTTCACAAAAAAATAGCCCTGGATGGGAATATACAAACATTAAAAGGGCGTTTGATAACTAAAAGTTTCAAGCAAATGCATAGTATAGACTATGATGAGACCTCTCCAGTTATTATGGTTAAGTCCATCAAAATCTTGTTTGTTATTGCAATACAATATGATTATGAAATCTGACAAATGAATGTCAAAACGGTTTTCCTTAATGGAAACCTCATCAAGGAGGTGTACATGACACAGCTTGAGGATTTTGTTTCTCTAAATAAAGCTAGTAAAGCATTTAAGCTGCAGCAATCCATTTCTATATTAAAAAAAGTTTCTCGAAATTGGAATCTTCATTTTGATGTGAAAATCAAAAAGTTTGGTTTCATTAAAAAATAAAGATGAGACTTGTGTTTAGATAGAAGGTTAGTGGGAGCATTGTTGTATTCCTAGTATTATATGTGGATGATATATTAAATATCAGGAATGACATTCTAGCACTACAGTATGTTAAGACTTGACCAAAGAACTGATTTTCTATGAAGACTTAAGTGAAGCATTATATATATTAGGAAATAATATCTATAAAGATAGATCTAAGAAATTATTTTTTCTGAGTCAAAGTACATATATTGACAAGTTGTTGATGCAGTTCATGTTTGAATCTAAGAGAGGATTCTTACTCATGTCTAATGGTATAAATCTCTCCAAGACTCAAAGTCTTACGTCTCAGGAAGATAAGGACTACATGAGTAAGATTTCATATGCTTCGGCAATTGGACCTATCATGTATGTGATGTTATGTACTCGTTCTGATGCCTGATATGCACAGAGCATGATTAGCAGATACCAACAAGATCAAGGAGGTCACTGGACGACCGTAAAGAAAATTCTGAAGTACTTAGAAGGATAAATAATATATTCTTAGTTTACGGTAGTAACTATGAACTGGTTGTAAAGGGTTACACTGGTGTCAGTTTCCAAACAGATAAGGACGACTCTAAGTCACAATTGGGTTATGTGTTTTAAATGGAGGTGCTGCAAGTTGAAAAAGATCGAAGCAAGAGACAGTGGTTGATTCTACCAGAGGCCGAGTATATTGTTAGTGCAAATTTAGCAAAGGAGGTTGTTTGGATTAGGAAGTTCATCACTGAGCTAGATGTTTTTCCTAGCATTATTGGTCCAGTGAGTCTTTATTGTGAGAATAATGGATCCATTGTACAGGTCAAAGAACCTAGATCTCATCAGAGCTCCAAGTACATACTGTAGCGGTTTTATCTCATTCGAAAGATCACAGAGAGATGAGATATAAAGATATGCAGGATGCCAACTGATGACAATATTGTGATCCACTGACGAAAGCTCTTCTCAAAAGAAGCAGGATTGACATACTAAATCACTTGATATTAGATATTTAAGTGTTTACTTCTAATGGGAGGCTAGTGGGTTATGTATTCGTCATACTTATGTTCATGTGATGAATATTAGACTATGATTTTATTTATAAATATTAGGCATTTCTATTATTGTGTTTATTTCTTTTTTATATAGATAGTATACATAAATATAATAATTGTCCTTAGAATACTTTGTTTATATATATCGTAATTAAACATAATAATTGTTATTAGAATATTTGTTTTCATTGGAATTCAAGTGTATGACTTGAATACGAGATTTTATGTATTTATATGAAACAATATTCTTGAAGGGGAGCCTTGGCGCACCGGTTAAGGTGTTGTCGTGTGACCTGAGGTCACGGGTTTGAGTCCTGGAAGCAGGCTCTTACAAAATGCAGAGTAAGGTTTGCATATATTCCACCCTTGTGGTGGGACCCTTCCCTAGACCCTCGCTGCGCGAGGATGCTTTGTGCATCGGGCTGCCCTTTTTTATATGAAATATTATTCTTAAATTGTCACAGTCAAGATATTATTATATAATTTGACAATAATGATATATTGAAGACTAGTATGTTAGTTGACTGAAAATTGGTCTAAATGATCATAATCTTGATTTGTGAATAGTTATACGTGTCACAAGAGATTCTCATAGTGTCACTAGTGTTAAGTGGTTCTTTGACCATAAGTTAATACAATCATTGCATGACGAGAAGCATACTTTGATGTCATTTAGAGTCTTCCTTGAAAAAAATTAATGATAAAGCTGGTTTTTGGGTACGGTGCAAATTATGTAGGTGAAGATGGAATTTCTCTCCTATACAACAGGAGCGACATCAATTGGTCACTTGATATGGTGAGACTATGAAATATATGATCGTGTTAAATTGAGTTAATATTTGATATAAAGCTCATTTATTAAAATAGTCTACTGGGAATCAAATAAACATAGACTGAATTATTAAGAGGGTGACACAGTCTACGCCTCCAGTTCAATCTTGATGTCAAGGACAAAAGGGAGTAAACTACACTAAAACATTGGTTAGATTATAGTCGAGTTACCAATTTTGTAGCTTGGATAGCGATGATGTATTACTAGATTTTGCATGTCCATGACTCCTCATTTAGTTTTTTCGTAACACTCTCTGTAACGCCCCGGTCTACTGTGGGTGCGCTACAGGTCTGCAGCCCAGTGACACCAACCCATCTCCATGGATCTGATCGGTCGCAGCCGCTAATTCCAATGGCGGGTTGTTGAGGCCGGGATTTGAACCCTAGCTCCCTTATCCAAGAGGTCTAGGGTTCAAATCCCGGCCTCAACAACCCGTCATTGGAATTAGCGGTTGCGGCCGAACAAATCCGTGGAGATGGGTTGGGGTCACTGGTCTGCAGACCTGTAGCGCACCCACAGTAGACCGGGGCGTTACACTCTCTACATATAAAAGCATTGTAGTTTTCGAAACTGGGATTATATGCTTTTACGTGAGGCTTCTCTGAGAGAGAAACCAAGAGAGGAGAGGATAAAACAGAGGTGTTCAATGAAAATATAAATCTAGTACTTCGTATCAGAGACAGGCGATCTTCATTCCGCGAGGCTGTTGGACGGACTGTGCCGGAGTTACAGGCATTCATGTAGATATTGATAGAGATGGAGATAATTTTTTATGTTTAATCTTCAACAAATTCTTCCGAAATGAAACTGGATTTTACTCTTTCGTTGCAAATATAACTTAGAAATCTTGATTATTTTGTTTCGCATGATCTTATGGGAGGTTTCGCTACACATTTGATGACCATGAAACCTAACAGTTATAACTACAAGCAACCAATCGCCCTAGATAAATTGACGTTAATATCTTATAGTCATGGATATCAAGTAAAGATGATGTAAATAAGTGCAAGCAATACACGTATTTAACATAGTTAATGCATAACTTGGTTATATCCATAAGCATGATTACACACCTTACCATACCCTAAAACAAATGGAGTTTTATACATAACTCCATACATATAAGAAATTTTCAAATACACTTCTATTAACTCTGGGTAACGGGTATCTATTGTATGGACTTTGCGAATCCACATATGGGGCAGAATTCAAAGCATATAACAAATAATCTTGCAATGAATCCTATCAATCATGAACCTAGCATGACTCGGGCAGCAACCCCCTCCTCGGCTATCTCAAATCATCAATGTCGAGCAAGTGTAAACAATGCATAAATTTGTTATTCAAAATTAATTTAGTGAACAAACTAGCTAGAACGTATGGTGAACCTTCGCCACTCTGATCCTCTTCTCTGAACGAATAAAGTGGCACCACACATATGTGTCTTGTCCTATCATGATGCATCTGAACATATAGAACTCAAGTTATCACAAAATCTTATGTTAGAAAAAACTCATTTTAATTTAACTTAACAAATTAACTATAAGTGATTTTACTCTCTATGGTTATTACCCATGTTGTATAGTAAGGGTGATTTGATCATAGAAGTCTTAGGAAGTCAGTTGAGTCAAATTTATGAAAAAGGAAAACTGAAATCATGGAGAAAATTATCCAGAATAATTATGCGTCCGACTAGAAGTCGACGCAACGTCAACTGAAAGTCGACATTACTCCGACTAGATATCAGTGCAACTTCAAACTCAAGTCGACACTTCATTTCATTGGTAGTCGACGTAACGTCGACTAGATATCGACACAGGAGGCAGAAGTCGATGCATACATTCTTTCAAGATGGAGTCAACGCAACATCGATTAGTATTCGACGAAGAAGCCAGAAGTTGAAGTCCACGGATGCGTCGATAAGGAATCGACGCAACGTTGATAGAAGAATTCATTTCAAATCTGCGAAGCAGATCTCGATGTAGCTTCTAATAGAATTCAAAGGCATGTCGATATGAAGTCAGAAGGAATTCAACGCAACATCGAATACAATCAAAGAATTGGAAACTTCCTGGAATGGATTCTAATGATTATTCAGAATGTATATATGGAAGATATTTGAATCTTAACGGGTCGCAACAGGATATAAAGAGAAAGAAATGTATTAAAGATTCAGAGGTAATATAATTGGAAGATATATTAAAGGATAATGACGGGATGTCAACACAGAAGGAAAGAAAGCAATAATTCTCCTCATACATTCCAATTGGAGAATCGAACAGAAGGGAAAGGGATTCAATTCTAAATTGACAGAGGATTATGTTGGAGCTTGTGTTCCACTTCTCTTAGTTTGAGAAATAACAAATCACACTATGTATTTGATCTTGTTTGTGTTTATAGTGTGCAGGTACTATAGTTATATAACCCTATGAAAAGGATGCTGATTGATAACGATTCTCTGAAAAGAGAGTTAACGTCCCGCGTTAGTAGTTAACGCTCCGCGTTAACTTTCGTCAAGAAGGATCCGTCGAGATGAAATGTCGTCGAGAAGGAATCTGTCGAGAAGCCAGAGACAACGCCAGCGTTGACTCTTAACGCCCGCGTTGAGTCACGATCTGCCACGATCCCGACGGTTTGCACGATCTCAGCAACTGTCGTACACGATGCTTAACGCTGGCGTTAACTCTTAACGTCGGGTGTTAGCTCCCATGTCTATTTAAAGACCTGATTTCGTTTGCTCAAGATTGATGCATTTGAAGTCTTCATTCCAGAGATCTGAGAGAGCACTTCATTCCGAATTCAGAGAGAACTCCCAATACTACAATTGAGGAACAAGAGTGAGAAGGAGATTTTCAACGGTGCAATTTGAAGGACGCTCGCTTCAACTCCGATGATGATCATAGCGTGTCTTCAACATCTCCTTCAGTGCTCTTCAATATAGGGAGTTTTTTGTTCTGATTTTATCTTTATCTTTTTATATTTTCTTGTAACGGTAGTGAATTCGCTGTCTTGCGTGTGGCGACTAGGTCCTTGTGCGCCTTAGGGGGTAATTCGCCGCCTTGTGCGTGGCGACTAGGTCAAGGGTAGATCTAGGGGGTGGCCAGAGGCCTTATCTGGGGATAGATAGACTATAGCCAACCGGTTCTTGGGAGAAGGACCGGTGAAGGAACAAAAAAGTGATTTTTATCTTGTCGCATTTATTTCAAGCGTTATTGAAATTAAATGTTTTGTAATCTTCTTCTTGAAATAAATAATACTCATTTTATTATCTCTGATTGTCTGAAAGTTTATTTCACTTAAGATTGTGCAAGTAAAATCACTTTTAATATTTCTGCAAAAATATTTTTGAGGAGATAACGCCCGGCGTTAACTATATAACGCCAGGCGTTAGCTACAGAGCCGAAAAAGATTTCTATTTTATAAAATCTGTCAATTTACCTTAAAAACAGTAAACCCTTATTCACCCACCCCCCTCTAAGGGCGCCATCAAATCCAACACTTGGTATCAGAGCAAGGTTATTCCAAAACAGTTTCACAACCGGGAATAATGGCGCATAATGATCATGTTTTCGCTGAGGGTCAAGGGATTAGTAGACCTCCACTATTTACCGGAACTGATTATAATTTTTGGAAAACTAGAATGCGTTATTTTTTAACTGCTTTAGATAATGACGTTTGGGGTATGGTAGAACAAAGTTACTCTCCACCAACAATTGTTGTTGGAGAAATTACTATGGAAAAACCAAAAGATAGATGGGATGATAATGACAAGTTAAGATGCAAAAATAACGCTAAAGCTATGAATGCGTTATTTTGTGCTTTGGATAGAACGAAATTTAATAGAACTTGTGCTTGCGAAACTGCGTATGATATATGGAATTTATTAGAACTCACTCATGAAGATACTTCGTAGGTCAAGGATTCAAAGCTTTTCCAACTTGAATCCGAATACGAGAAATTCCGGATGGAGGCGGGTGAAGACGTAGATTCAATGTACACAAGG
The DNA here is from genome assembly GCA_033032865.1 of Dactylorhiza incarnata. Taxonomy (NCBI): domain Eukaryota; kingdom Viridiplantae; phylum Streptophyta; class Magnoliopsida; order Asparagales; family Orchidaceae; genus Dactylorhiza; species Dactylorhiza incarnata. The sequence continues at coordinate 2,317,707 of JAWHQI010000226.1, read as the reverse complement.
CTCACCAAGATCCTCAACGACTCAAAAGTACTTGGAAAGGTGTTCTCCAACGGCGACTTGGTGAGAAAAATTTTAAGGTCTCTCCCTCTAAAGTTCAATCCAAAGGTGACGGCTATCTCGGAGTCGCACGATTTGAAGAAGCTCCAAATTGAGAGCCTCATTGGGAACCTAAAAACCCATGAGGTTGAACTCAAAATTCAACAACAAGAGTACAACTTGGAGTGAAAGAAGAAGGGTTTGGCCTTAAAGTCAAAAAAGGAGGCAAATGGAGATGATGTTGAAGAGGACGAGGAGAGCCTTTTTGTGAAGAAGTTCAAAAGGTTCATGAAGAATCCGGAAAGAAGAAACACCTTCCGGAAATATTTCATCAAAAAGGGATCTTCATCGAAGAAAGAGAGAGGTAGCGACGAGGACGATGATGAGCAACCACCACCGGAGTGCTACCATTGTAGAAAGACCGGACATATTCGGAGCCAGTGCCCAAAATATCTGAAAGAGCGTAAAGAAAAAGGGCACAAGGGAAAAGAGAAGAAGAAGGTCCTAAAAGCGGCTACATGGGATGACTCCTCCTCCGAGGACTCAAGCGGAACATCCACTAGCGATGAAGAAGAGGGAAAGTTCCTTAGCCTTGAGATGAAGAAAGGAGGGATGGTGACATTTGGTGACAACGGAAAAGGAAGGATCATGGGCATCGGCACAGTGGGTAACGATTCTTTTTCAATCTCAAATGTATTATTTATAGATGGCTTAAAACATAATTTAATTTCAATTAGTCAATTATGTGATATAAGCTTAAATGTATTATTTGAATCATTTACAAATCTTTGCAAAATTATAAATTCTAAAACAAATGATGTCGTACTCACCGCACCTAGGATGCATAATGTTTATATGATTGCTTTTAATGATCTTTCAAATTCTTCTTTAAAATGTTTCATTTCTAAAAATGAAGAATTAGAACTTTGGCATATACGTCTTGGTCACTCTAGCACCAAACTTATTTTGAAATTATCAAAAGATAAATTAATTAAGGGATTACCTATGCTTAATGGAAATTTATCTTCTCTTTGTACGTCTTGCCAAAAAGGAAAATTTTCAAAAAATTCTTTTAAAAGCAAAAATATAATTTCAACCACTAGACCTCTTCAATTAATTCATATGAATTTATTTGGACCGGTTAGTACTTTTAGTCTAGGAGGTAGAAAATATACTTTTGTAATAATTGATGATTATTCTAGATTTTGTTGGACATTATTTCTATCTTCTAAATCCGATGCATTCCTTGAATTTACTAAACTATGCATTCATATTCAAAATGAACATGATTTAAAGATTAAATGCATACATTCGGATCATGGAGGAGAATTTGAAAATGATAAATTTTCTTCTTTTTGTGATGATTTAGGAATTATAAATGAATTTTCCGCTCCTCGCACCCCAAAAAAAATGGTGTAGGGGAGAGGAAAAATAGAACGCTTCAAGAACTAGCACACACTATGATTTGTGAATATGGGTTGCCTAAATCATTTTGGGCCGAAGCGGTTAATACTTCATGTTATATCATTAATAGTGTCATGCTTCGACCTTTTTTAAAATTGACGCTTTATGAGCTTTATTTTAAAAGAAAACCTAATGTATTTTATTTTCATGTGTTTGGTTGTAAATATTTCATTTTAAACACTAGAGATGCACTAGGAAAATTTGATGAAAAATGTGATGAGGGAATTTTCATTTGGTACTCTTCAACTAACAAAGCTTATAAAATATATAATAAAAGAACTAAAGTAGTTGAAGAGTCTATATATGTAAGATTTGATGAGTTTGTTCCTTGTGTAGATTCTAATCATACAGGAAACGATGACGAACCTATTTCCCCTTTGGAGCATGAGGATGATGAATCAATTGGAGAAAAAAAGAGAAGAAAAAAAAAGAGGATGAGATAGTAGAATATGTACCTCCAAGTGTGCTACAATTTTCAAAGAATCATCCAAGGGAGCTTGTGATAGGAGAACCGTCAAAAGGGGTAAGTACTCGTTCTTCTTTACACGAGTCTTTTTCAAACCTTTATTTTGTATCCGAAATAGAACCAAAAAATATTTCAACCGCTTTAAATGATGAATTTTGGTTTTTAGCAATGAATGATGAATTAAATCAATTTGAACGTAATAAGGTTTGGAATTTAGTAGAGAGACCATCTAATCATCCGGTTATTGGAGTCAAATGGATTTTCAAAAACAAACTAGATGGTTACTCTAGGATAACAAGAAATAAAGCTAGACTAGTTGCACAAGGATATTCACAAATCGAAGGGGTAGGTTTTGATGAAACTTTTGCACCCGTTGCTCGTCTTGAGTCTATTAGAATATTTCTTGCATTTGCGAGTTTTAAAAGATTTAAATTATTTCAAATGGATGTTAAAAGTGTCTTTTTGAACGGGATTATAAAAGAAGAAGTTTATGTAGAACAACCCCCCAGTTTTGTGAGTGAAAAATCTCCTAATCATGTGTATAAGTTAGAAAAGGTGCTTTATGGATTGAAGCAAGCGCCACGTGTTTGGTATGATATATTGACATTATTTTTGATAAAGCACGGTTATAAAATGGGAAGTGCGGATAATACACTCTTCATTAAGCATATAGATAATGATTTGATTATATTGCAAATTTATGTTGGTGATATCATTTTTAGAGCCACTAATGAAGAGTTATGTAATGAAGTAATTTTAGTGATGAAAAATTAATTTGAAATGAGTTTGGTAGGAGAACTCACTTATTTTCTAGGATTTCAAATCTCACAAAAACAAGATGGTATATTTATTTGTCAAACTAAATATGTTCATGATATTCTTAAAAGATTTGGATTTGAAAACCTAAAACAAGCTAATACACCAATGACTGCATCACTAAAATTAGAAAAAGATGAAGCCGGTATTTTTATTGATCAAACATTATATAGAGGGATGATAGGCTCATGGCTATATTTAAGCGCATCTAGACCCGATATTATGTTTTCCGTTTGCTTATGTGCTAGATTTCAAGCTAACTCAAAAGAATCACATTTAAAAGCGGTGAAACGTATTTTTAGATAACTAATCAGAACGTCTAGATTAGGCTTATGGTATCCTCATAATGATTGTTTTATTCTTCACGGTTTTTCTGATTCGGACTATGCGGGATGTTCATTAGATCGTAAGAGCACTAGTGGCACATGTCATTTTATAGGGCCTTCTCTCATATCATGGTCGAGTAGGAAATAGAATTATGTTGCCCTCTCCACCACAGAGGCCGAATATATTGCCCTAGGTAGTTGTTGTGCACAAGCCTTGTGGATGACCCAAACGTTAGAAGACTTTGGTGTTCATCTAAATAACATAGAATTAAAGTGTGACAACAAGAGCGCTATAGATCTCACAAACAATCTCGTACATCACTCTAGATCGAAACATATAAATGTCCGACATCATTTCATTAGAGATCATATTAAGAAGGAACATGTTAAAATTAGCTTTATAGGGACTGAATCATAACTTGCCGACATTTTTACCAAACCTCTACCCGATGCACGTTTTCACATGCTTAGGTTAGAATTAGGTTTCTTAAAAATGTCACTATAACCCTTATAAAAAGCTATCTAAATTATCTTATGTACTTTGTTATATTTGTTTGTTTTTGTTTAAAAAACCAAATCAAAAATCAATAAAAATGTAAAAACTATAAACACACCACCAAAAAGATGCTAAAAGAGCCTTCATATCAACTTCATAATGTCTGAAATTTCAACTGTAAGAAGGCCTATTTATATTACAAATGTATCATGAAAAAGATTTTTCAAAAAGTCAAAAATTGATGTTCTGTCTCGGCGTTAAGAAGCTAACACCTGGCGTTAGCCTCTATGTTAAAAAAAAAATCTTTCTTGTTTGTTGTTATTTACTTCAAAAATTAAAAAAAAATATGTGCTTAAATGTTTATTTCAAGGATGATTATATATATTGCTTAAAGATTTTTTTTCAATGTTTAATTTAAACCTTCAAATTTCTTAAAATATATATATATATGTGCATTGAAATTTGTGGAAGTAAAGTTGTTTATGTTCAATTCAAGTCATCTTCTTAAATTACATAGTTTCATGTGGTTTGATTTATACACTTGTATACTTTATCAAAGCACACTTATTGAACACATCATTATCATTTATAATACTTCAACTCATGAGAATTGGACTAAAAACTTATCTACACAATTCTCTACAATCATGAGTAAATGCACTAGATAGCAACGCATGATCTTTACAGTGTTTTTGTATACTTGAAATGCAAATTTATTTACATTGTAAACATATCTTTACTTAATATTTTTATAATCTTACTTGCTACTTTTGTTACAAATTACAAATGAACTTCCAACTTTTATTTCTAACATTCAAATCATCTAAATATTTTGAGTTAAACGCTTATTATATTTTGTACTTACAATTTCTACAAGATGTTACAAATTACTTTCGATGTGTTCACTATTTATACTCAAGTTGCTCTTATCTCTACTAAATGCATATTGTTTTATATTGTTATGACTCTATCCCACCTTCTTTTGATTATAACAAAAGGAGGAGAATTGAAGAAATAAAGAAATCTTTTATTTAGGGGGAGTACATTATAAAATGCATTCATGTAGGGGGAGTGTCCACATAGGGGGAGTATGTATGTTTATAACGCTTAACATATACTATAAACACTACTTTAATTATATTTTATTTCTTATTAGTGGATTTGTTATTATCAAAAGGGGAAGATTGTTGGAGCTTGTGTTTCACTTCTCTTAGTTTGAGAAATAACAAATCACACTATGTATTTGATCTTGCATGTGTTTATAATGTGCATGTACTATAGTTATATAACCCTATAAACAGAATGCTGATTGATGACGAATCTCTGAAAAGAGAGCTAACGCCCCGAGTTAGTAGTTAACGATTCGCGTTAACTTTCGTCAAGAAGGATCCGTCGAGATGAAATGTCGTCGAGTAGGAATCCGTCGAGAAGCCAGACAACGCCAGTGTTGACTCTTAACGCCCGCGTTGAGTCACGATCTGCCACGATCCCAACGGTTTGCACGATCTCAGCAACTGTCGTACACGATGCTTAACGCTGGCGTTAACTAGTAACGTCGGGCATTAGCTCTCGTGTCTATTTAAAAACCTGATTTCTTTTGCTCAAGATTGATGCATTTGAAGCCTTCATTCCAGAGATCTGAGAGAGCATTTTATTCCGAATTCAGAGAGAACTCCCAACACTACAATTGAGGAAAAGAGTGAGAAGAAGATTTTCAACGGTGCAATTTGAAGAAGGACGCTCGCTTCAACTCCGATGATGATCATAGCGTGTCTTCAACATCTCCTTCAGTGCCCTTCAATATAGGGAGTCTTTTGTTCTGATTTTATCTTTATCTTTTTATATTTTCTTGTAACGGTAGTGAATTCGCCGCCTTGCGTGTGGCGACTAGGTCCTTGTGCGCCTTAGGGGGTAATTCGCCGCCTTGTGCGTGGCGACTAGGTCAAGGGTAGATCTAGGGGGTGGCTAGAGGCCTTATCTGGGGATAGATAGGCTATAGTCAACCGGTCCTTACGAGAAGGACCGGTGAAGGAACAAAAAAGTGATTTTTATCTTGTCGCCTTTATTTCAAGCGTTATTGAAATTAAATATTTTGTAATCTTCTTCTTGAAATAAATAATACTCATTTTATTATCTCTTATTGTCTGAAAGTTTATTTCACTTAAGATTGTGCAAGTAAAATCACTTTGAATATTTCTGCAAAAAAAATTTTGAGGAGATAACGCCCGGCGTTAACTATATAACGTCAGGCGTTAGCTACAGAGCCGAAAAAAATTTCTGTTTTTATAAAATCTGTCAATTTACCTTAAAAACAGTAAACCCCTTATTCCAGACCTGATTTCGTTTGCTCAAGATTGATGAATTTGAAGTCTTCATTCCAGAGATCTGAGAGAGCATTTCATTCCGAATTCAGAGATAACTCCCAACACTACAATTGAGGAACAAGAGTGAGAAGGAGATTTTCAACAGTGCAATTTGAAGAAGGACGCTCGCTTCAACTCCGATGATGATCATAGCGTGTCTTCAACATCTCCTTCAGTGCTCTTCAATATAGGGAGTCTTTTGATCTGATTTTATCTTTATCTTTTTATATTTTCTTGTAACGGTAGTGAATTCGCCGCCTTGCGCGTGGCGACTAGGTCCTTGTGCGGCTTAGGGGGTAATCCGCCGCCTTGTGCGTGGCGACTAGGTCAAGGGTAGATCTAGAGGGTGGATAGAGGCCTTATCTGGGGATAGATAGGCTATAGCCAACCGGTCCTTTGGAGAAGGACCGGTGAAGGAACGAAAAAGTGATTTTTATCTTGTCGTCTTTATTTAAAGCGTTATTGAAATTAAATGTTTTGTAATCTTCTTCTTGAAATAAATAATACTCATTTTATTATCTCTGATTGTCTGAAAGTTTATTTCACTTAAGATTGTGCAAGTAAAATCACTTTTAATATTTCTGCAAAAATATTTTTGAGGAGATAACGCCCGGCGTTAACTATATAACGCCAGGCGTTAGCTACAGAGCTGAAAATTTTTTCTGTTTTTATAAAATCTGTCAATTTACCTTAAAAACAGTAAACCCCTTATTCACCCCCCCCCCCTCTAAGGGCGTCATCAGATCCAACAGATTATATACATACAAAATTCAAAAAGGGACACACGGAGCTTTCTCTGTCTCTATCTCTCCCTCTCTGATTGTCTCTTGTCTACTTTACCCGACTGAACTCTGGACAACAGTTCTTCTTGCTCAAGCGGCAAAATGCTTCTTCTTCCTTTTCTCTCTGAAAGAAGCTAATCAAAGATACAGAGATCAATCGGAAAGAGTGGATCAGTGCATATAATAATTGAACCCTCTTCTAAGCAAGGATTCATCATCTTACAAAGGATCCAGGACACTCAGTGCCTAGAATCCTTAGTGACTACTGAAAGAGGATTCAAATCAGAAGATTACACTTCATCTTCTTCTTCTTACTTTAATTCTCATTTCTGTAAACTGGGTAAAGAATTTTAAGAATACCTCTTCAAAGGATTCAGTCTTAGTTCTAGGAGTCTCCTTATCAAAAGACTCAGTGTTGGTTCAAAATCTCCTTATTAAAAGATCTGGATTTGGTTCTAAGAGTCTCCTTATCAAAAGACTCAGTGGTTCTAAGAGTCTCCTTATCAAAAGACTCAGGCACTGTGATTGTGTATTCCTACCAAGGTGGTAGTCTGGTAGAAGAGTGGACTACCCAGATTTTGGGGAACCACTATAGCTTTTGTGTCTTTTGTGCTTGTGAATTTTCTGTGATTGTCTCTTGTCTACTTTATTATTCTGTGATTGATTTAATTCCGGTTGGAATCCTGGATGCTTAGAAATTAGGATTAATTTTCTGTGCACTTCTTATTAAAAGTTTTTAAACCTCTAGTCACCCCCCTCCCCCTCTAGAGAATTCTCAGGGGAGCAACTGTGCACTTTCATATTATAGCATGGTCCTTATGAGTCAAGATCGATCACTAGAACGTTCAACCAGAGCCTTCCGTCGCTTCCATCAAGGCCGCACGCTCCAACATTGTGGTAGGTAAGGTAATTGGAGGTTGCAGGGTAGCCTTCCAACTAGAGATGAAAGTGTTTGGGGTAAAGCCATAGCTGGTAAATAATCTTCTATCATCAAACTAGCTTCATAGTCTGAATCAGAATACCATGTAATCAGAAAATTTGTGCTACATCCAATGATAGGAACAGCATCAGCCATCCCTTGAATATATCGAACTAATGCACTAAACTTATTCGTAATGCTCATTCTTAGGCTGAGCAATGAACTAGCTCATTATGTTAACAGCATGTGCAATATTTGGCATCATGCCCACCTAGCATACATTGGGCTCGGACAACACTGCATAAAGGGTCTCAAAACATATTCGGTTCTTCTAGCAGGTGCAAAGACACTACAAGATGAAGATTTGCAAATAATGAAGCATTTAAAAGTTTCACGCTAACATACCAAATCTCGAAAGAATTTTCAAAGGTAACCCGTCCTTCAACGGAAGAGGTTCTGCTGTTTGCCAATTCACCCGCTATTTTTTATAAGTTGCACCGAGTTTCTACATATCAAACTCTTTAGCAAGTAGCTTCTTAAACTTCTGAATATATGACTTATCACAAGCAGCAATAAGCATGTCATTTATCTTGGAGATATGAAATTAAACATGTATTATTTTTCGTATTTACCCCTCTTATATTTCTTACTCCTATATATTAAGGAGTCAAGGTATTGAATACAATTAAGTTCTGATTTGCAACATGGTATCAGAGGAAACCTAAATCCACAGACCCCGACGCTCGTTCCGCTCCCAACCAACCCCGACGCTCATTCCGCTCCCAGCGCCCAATCGTGCTCCGTCTCACTGACCCACCTCCCGCTTGTGCTCTGTTCCGTTCCCAGCGTCCCACCAACCCGTCGTTTGTGTCGTTCGACAACAAGGGACGTCGGGCACATGAGGGTTTGATTCCCTTGTTTCTGGTGTCTGATTCTCCTTATTTTTGAGGGGTTGGTTCTTCCTCCTCATTCCTATACATGATTTGGTTTTTTACATGGTTTCATTGCAAGGATTGACTTCGTTTTTCATCTCTTTTTATGAGAGAAAACCAAGTAACATGCTCCTACCCATAATCAACAATCCTTTGATTTTTATTCTTGGTTTGCTATGTCTGAGAGCGTTGATTATCCACATACGTCCTCTGACGGAGCGTCTCTTCTACTCCAATGACCTCTATGGGATCCAGACGTGTAAATCATAGTCACGGCACACCTCAAATTACCACCATGAAACTGGATGGCACCAACTGTCTCTCGTGGGCTCACTCCAACACTCTTGCCATAAAGAGCCGTTGTATGTTTGGATATGTCCGTGGCACCACAAGTGAACCCGCACCAGCATCACCAGATTGGTTACAATGGGAGTCTGAAAACTCCTTAGTGGTGCCATGGCTTCTTAACACTATGTCGGAACCCATTGCCCGAAATTATTTGTTCCTGGATATTGTTGTTGACATCTGCAAGCAAGTTGAGGCCCCGACATTCATGTCGGGGGAATGTCGCTAAGATTTTCAACTACGGCAATGGAAATTTCTTCTGAAACAGAGTGATCTCCATCTGACAGATAGTGAGGAGATACATAAAGGGAGATAGAAGATATGGGACTAAAGCTATCTACATGGGCTTAGCTAGTGGGCCTAATTGATGGGCTATCTGTACAAGAGTATAAATACATTTAACACCCCCTCTCAGTATAAATACATTTAACACCCCCTCTCAAACTTATAATGGTACAATTTTAAAAGTTTGAAAGACAAGAGAAACAATTTATCATGTGTCAAGGAGAGCTTGTGGATCAATCAATGAGAGCTGTCGAATAAGAAACTCATGTCTTTGAACAGTATGAGCCTTGGTGAAGAAGTCTGCAATTCTAACATGGTATGTCTTTGAACAGTATGAGCATTGGTGAAGAGCTCTGATACCATGTTAGAATTGAGTCTAAAAGAGAATCAATTTCTTTATTCATCCCATAAAGGGGTATATATAGGAGTGAGAGGAGATACATAAAGGGAGATAAAAGATGTGGGACTAAAGCTATCTACATGGGCTTAGCTAGTGGGCCTAATAGATGGGCTATTTGTACAAGAGTATAAATACATTTAACATTGTCAACACCTGAGATTCCAAACTTTGAATTAAAGACCCATTTGCAGTCAATGACTTCCATCCCCATTGGCAACATGATAAGCTCCCAAGTCTGGTTCTTGCTAAGAGAATCGAACTCAACTCATTATACAACGTGACATATGAAAATAGCCTCGCGATAAGTAAATGTTCTTCCGGTGACATGTTACGAATGAAAATGTTGGCTATCAAGAACGAAGACACGATTGCATTAAGTTAAAGGAGCACACGATACAATCCGGAGCAAGCTTCGGCCAAGATCAAGGAGGCTGGGTCCTCCAAGATCCTTCTCTCCAAAGAGAGCACAAAATAACTAAAACCTTCAAGATACCTAAACACCCAAACCCCTCCCCCTTATATAGATGAGGGAGGGCAACCATACAAGAAAATACAAAATCATTTAAGTAATTAATTATTCTAATTAATATTAATCAATTAATTAATATAAGTTAATTACAAGAAATAATCACAGCGGTTTTCATATGCACGCTCCGATGGTTCCGACGAGGAGTGGCTCCTCCGACAATTGTGTGTGGGTAACATACCATCGCCCTTGAAAATAGACATTGTCCTCAAGTTCAAGCATCCAATATGGTATTTGGAGCTTGAATAATAGCAGTGAGATATATGAGCATAAAGAAGTGACGTGGAGAATTTTGTGAAAGCCGAATATTATATTGTGGTGATATGGGGATTTAGTGTTGTGGGGAATGAGGTGGTACAGTAGCAGTTGACTGATAGTATAGAATTTGTCGTGTAGTGGCTGGAAAAGGACAAGGGAAAGTGGCTGGAGCAGATAAGAAATCAAAGGACTTGATGGTAATGGGAGAATAAAACCAAGGAGAGCATATCATGTGGGGTCCGGGAAGAGAAAAATTAAATGTAAAAAAGGTAAAGTAAAGAAGTGGGTGAATTTGGAAATCACGAGAGGCCAAAAATGAGGTTGTTCTCTTGCGGGACACGACAAGGGTGCCAAGTCGTGGAGGGGGCTCGAGACAGGAGGGGAATGGTGTCGTGGAAAAGAAAATGCGGGGTTCGAGGGCGTGCGGCTCGAGGAGATTGAAAGGGACGCTGATCGTGGAGAAGAGGCGAATGCGAGCGCGGATCGGACGTGTTGAACGACAGTCCGCTGTACTGACGGAATTCCTGGCGGAAGGCGACGATGCACTGGAGGGCATGGATGTCCGCATGCGTGAGGTCGAGGAGGTGTCGGAGGGACGGTCATTGACGACCACTTGTGCTTCATCATCTTTGTCGTCGTGAGGTCGTGGTCGACGAAGGACATCCCAACCGTAGGGAGAGGCTTAGGGCCCCTTTCGTTCGACGTCGGAGGCGGAGAGAAGTGTTGAACTACAGCGAAGTCGGCGGATGTGGCGGCCCGCAACTTAAAGGGCGGCTGAGGCATCATGGAGTGGTTGTCCACCCGAAGGTACGGAATGTCCAAACGCCGGAGAAGCTTCTGCACGGAGGACTTAATGGAGGCTAAGGCGGAGGATTGTTCGTCGAGGCGGCGTTCGACGGCGTCGAGGCGGGCGGTCAGCGTGGCTTTGTGGGGGGATCGACGGCGGTACGGACGCAAGCGGGGCCAATGGCAGCCCGGCGGATGGAATCCCGACGGCTTGAAACAAGCAGATGGGGGTGGCAGGTCGGACCATTGTTACGAATGGAAAAGTTGGCTATCAAGAACGAAGACACGATTGCATTGGTGAAAGGAGCACACGATACAATCCGGAGCAAGCCCCGGTCAAGATCAAGGAGGTTGGGTCATCCAAGATCCTTCTCTCCAAAGAGAGCCCAAAATAACTAAAACCTTCAAGATACCTAAACACCCAAACCCCTCCCCCTTATATAGATGAGGGAGGGCAACCATACAAGGAAATACAAAATCATTTAAGTAATTAATTAATCTAATTAATATAAATCTAATTATTATTAATCAATTAATTAATACAAGTTAATTACAAGAAATAATCACGGCGGTTTCATATGCGCGCTCCGATGATTCCAAACTTTGGATTGAAGACCCATTTGCAACCAATGACTTCCATCCCCATTGGCAACATGATAAGCTCCCAAGTCTGGTTCTTGCTGAGAGAATCGAACTCAACTCATTATACAACGTAACAAGTACACTTGACATATGAAAATAGCCTCGCGATAAGTAGAAGTTCTTGTGGTGACTCCACCTCTTCTACCACTTGTAGTGCATAAGCTATTATATCAACATTCAACACAACCATACTTCTGTGGAGCTTGAACCTACCTGTTAGCTGATTAGTAACTACTCAATCATTGGAACATAACCCATGTCATTATAGTGGAAAGGAGGAAAATACTTCATTAATTCATGAAAAGAGCCTGCACTCATACATATATGAGCAAGGACAAGCACAATGACACATAACCCTACCACAGGTGATACATGAAAAATTGGAATACGAAGACTTGGATAGTATAAAATAATTCAAATTACAACTCTCCCCCTCAAGTCGGATGGCAGATATCAGTCATCTCGAGCTTATGGATATCGTCAGCAAACACATCACATCCCAACCCCTTGGTTAACACATCGGCAAGTTGATCTTTGGACTAAACGGAGGGAGTAATTACATTTACTTTATCCAGGTGGTCTTTGATAAAGTGTCGATCCACCTCCACATGTATAGTCCTATCATGTTGAACGGGGTTATGAGTTATGCTAATCGCTGCCTTATTGTCGCAATACAAGGAGATAGGGTCATTTTCCTGAAGCCCCAGATCACTTAGCATGGTGTGCACCCAAAGATCTTCACAGAGGCCTTGAGACATTGCGTGATACTCAGATTCAGCACTAGATCTGGCAACAACATTCTGCGTCTCATTTCTCCATGCCACTAAATTTCCTCCAATAAAGATACAGTAACCGGTAGTGGATTTCCAGTCACCACGACATCCATCCCAATCAGCGTCAGTGAAGATTTCAATCTTCAAGTGATTGTTCCGAGAGAACAGAAGGTCACGATCAGGAGCCTTCTTTAAGTATTGCAATACACGTATGCAACTTCTTGATGTCTGATCCTAGGAGCATGCATATATCTACTCAAGATGCCAACATCATATGTGATGTTAGGACGGGTGTGAGATAAATATATGAGTCTCCCAACCAATCTATGATAGCTTGAAGTATCTGTGTGATCACCATCATTGTTCTCATCAATCCTGTGATTCTCCAACATGGGAGTAGCAGGGGCACAACTAAGCATACCAATTTCTTTAAATAGGTCCAAGACATACTTGTGTTGAGATATAAAGATACCTTGGTTCGATCGAGTCACTTCGATGCCTAGGAAATATCGTAATATTCCCAAGTCTTTCACTTCAAACTCGACTGATAAGAGAGTCTTGAGATTACTAATCTCCTCAGCGTCATTGTTTGTGATCACAATGTCATCCACATAGACAATAATAACCACAATCTTCTGGTGGTTTCTATGGATAAACATAGTATGATCAGATTGCCCCTACTTATATCCAAATTTGATCATCGCCTTGAGAAATCTACCAAATCATGCCCTCGGAGATTGTTTCAGCCCATATAAAGATTTTCTCAAGCGACAAACAAGACCTTTTGCCCACTGTTTTTCGAACCAGGAGAAAATTTCATGTACAGTAGTACACCTCCTCATCAAGCTCACAATGGAGGAAGGCATTCTTAACATCCAGTTGATGAAGATCTCATCCTAAGCAAGCGGCACAAGATAGAAAAACCTGAATGGAGTCCATCTTTGGAACAAGAGCAAAGGTCTCCTGATAGTCCACTCCTTGAGTCTGGGTGTATCCCTGAGCAACCAGTCGAGCCTTGTACCGTTCAACCTGGTCATCCTGATTTTGCTTAACTGAGAACACTCATCGTGATCCAATGGCTTTCTTCCCGGGGGAAGGGAAGAGACATCCCATGCATGATTCTTGTCCAAGGCAGACATTACTTCCTCCACAGCCCGTGTCCATACCGGTATACCCAATGCTTCCTGCCACATCTTGGGAATGGAAACCAAAGATAATGAAGAAACAAAGGCCTGATGGGTCGGGGTAAGATGTTGAGTACTTACAACTTTACCTTTCAGCAAAGCAAGAGGATCCTTACCAGAATCTGAGTCTGAAGCGGGCACTGGTAGAGGTGGAACGTTAGCAGACTGTTTCCCTTGTTGGCGACGGTGGTATATATGCGGAAAAGGAGGAATCAAAGAAGAAGCCAGAGGAACTTGGATAGGGGGGCGGAGGTACCCGAACTTGGATAGGAGGCGACAGAGGTACCTGAATGAGAGGAACGGGGATAGGAGACTGAGCGGGAATGAAAGGGATAAGAGGAAGAGGAGGATCATCACCGGTGTCACCTATCTCCCCTGACGAAGAGAGTGAGTCGAATTTGGATAATAAGATTCCTCCACTCGAAAGGTAACATCCATGGTACAGAACATCGCCTGGAAGGAGGGTGGTAACACCGATATCCTTTTTTGGTGGAGGAATAACAAATAAAGACACAAAGTTGAGTTCGAAGGTCAAGTTTGTCCCCATGAGGCTGATGACCATGCACAAAACAGACACCCAAATACACGGGGTGGCAGATGAGAGTTATGAACGACATATACGGAGGAGAGACGGGAGATAGGAGTAGCATAATCCAACACTGGTGAAGGAAGACGATTGATAAGATGAGAAGCAGTGAGAACAGCATCACCCCAACAGGATTTGGGAAGATGCATAATGTGGAGAAGACAACGTACCACCTCATGGAGGTGTTGATTCTTCTGTTCAGCGACCACGTTTTGGGTGGACGTGTGAAGACAAATGGTTTGATGCAAGATACCATGACTAATAAGGTATGAGCCAAACATACCACGATCATCATATCCCCCCCCCCCCTTGTCACTACGAACACAAATTTTCCCATCAAACTGGGTCTGCACCATCTTATGAAAGACTTGAAAACAAGAAAAGACGTCACTTTTTTTCTTTAACAAATAGACCCAAGTGATTCTCGAAAACAATCAATAAATGTAACGAACAAACGAAAACAAGGTAAAGATACCAATGGGGATGACCCCCAAACATCAGAATGTATAATAGAAAAAGGAGTTGTACTAGGGAAAACAAATGCACAGAGGTATGTCTAACATGTTTAGACATTGCACAAACATCACACGATAGAGTTTTAAGAAACGGCAAAAAAACAGGAAACAATTTGGAAAGATAAACAGAAGAAGGGTGTCTGAGGCGAAGATGTCATCGTCGAACATCATCAGCAGTAACAGTAGTCGAAGAGAGAGCACGAGGTGGAAGATGAGTATCAAGGTAATACAAGCCACCGTGGTTCCTACAACTGCCAATTTTCCGCTTCGTACCCAGTTCCTGAAAAACACAAGAGTCAGAAAAGAAAGTTACAGAGCGGTTAAGAGATCTAGTAATGTTGCTGATAAAAAGTAAATTATGAGAAAATGAGGGAACATGGAGAACGGAGGCAAGAGAAATAGAAGCAGAACAAGAGATATTTCATTTGCCCGCAATGGAGGATAAGGTGTCGTTAGCAGAGATAACCTTATCCTTGCCGGACAAAAGTGTGTAGGAGACAAAACCTGAGGAGGATCCGGTCATATGATCAGTGACGCACGAGTCAATAATCCAAGCAGAAGGGGGTTAGCAATATGTGCACTAGGAGTCGCAGTAGCAAAAGAGGTAGAAGCACCAGATACAGAGTCAGGTTGAGAGTGAAGAAGACGACAAAGAACGTCCAACTCTTGAGCAATGAACTGTCCTGAAGGATGACATGTGGGCTCATCATAGACCTCGGTAGAATACGCCGTATCAGGGACCCGAGAACTTGCCTGCCGAGTTCCTCCACGGCTTGGGTCACGACCACGTCCACGGCCGCGACCACCAGAAGCAAGATGGAGGTGACACGACCAACACTAGCTAAGGTCGAGCGATCAGGAGGAACAATCGAGCTGAGGGACTTCCAGCGGTCACCATCTCCAAGGACCGTGCTAAAAGCCTCCCGAAGGGAAGGGAGATGGGATCGATGGAGGATATGAGTCTGAACCGTATCTTACTACATATTCAAGCCAATCAAGAAGACATGTAGATGGAAGAGATCTTCCTTTTGCTACAACTTAACCGCATTGGCAATACAATCAGGCGTAAACTACTCGAAATAGTCTAATTCTTGATACAACCGCTCAAACTCTGAATAATAAGAGGCAACAGTCATAGATCCCAGCTCAACTCTAAATTGCGACGAGTAAGCTTATAGATCTGGGTAGAACTACCGATTTGTGAGTAGATTTCCTTGGCCCGAGTCCATATTTCTGATGCAGAATCCATCAACATGAAGCTACGATAAACCTTGGGAGACAGAGAGTGCAGGAGCAAGGAAACAACGAGGGAGTTTTCCGAGTCCCATAGTTTCCAAGAGGAATCGTCCTTGGGAGGTTCCTTGACAGTCTCATCTATGTAACCATACATCTGGTGGTTGCGTATCACATGTAAAGCAGCACGAGACCATTCAAGATAGTTTGTACCATCAAGAGGCACTGTGGTGATCTTCAAGGAGACAGATTAGCCATGAGTCCATGGCGGGTCACTCATTTGTGCCATCATCACACTCGGCGAGGAGACAGAAGAATCCCTCATGACCTCAACCAAAGAAAGGTGCAAACACAATCAAACAAAAAAAAACACTACGGAATTCAAGCATAGAGTTTCCATAGTCACCGGAGCAGCAATAACGGACAAAGGATCTGCAGGAACATCAAAAGACGGTTGGATCGGGACAGGAACGGCAGGAAGAAGACCACAAAAGCAGAAGAGAGCAGGATCGACGAGCTTTGAGCTGGCTGGATCGATAGGAGCTGGCTGGATCGATAGGAGTTGGCTGGATCGATAGGAGCTGGCTGGATCGACATCAACAGGCATGGAAAGGCGGGATCAATGTTGGAGCAGCTGGATCGATGAGCTTCGAGCTGGAGCGATCAGAAATAGAGCACATACGACAGAGGCATCGGCGGCATCATGAGATGCGGCGGTGGCGTCCTCAGCGACCGACGGCAACGTCGAACCTGCCATAGAACCGCATGAGCGGAGAGAGCACCTACGGGCCGCTCAAAATAGCGGACGACGAAACCAGAGGATCGACGGGAGAGTGAGGTGAGCGAGACGGGGAGCGACTGCGGACGCACGGCTAGGGTTTTCGATTTCGTGTGGAAAGGAGGAAAATACTTCATTAATTCATGAAAAGAGCCTATTACTCATACATATGAGTAAGGGCAAGCACAATGACACAAATAACCCTACCGCGTGTGATACATGGAAAATAGAAATACGACGATTTGGACAGTATAAAATAATTCAAATTACAACTATTATCACTTCAAAGATGCATGGCTTTCATCTCTATGATTCTTCACCAGAACCTTCCACTACTTGAAGATTCATGGCATTTGATCGATTTGTCATTATTGACATTTTTGGATCGTCGGACGGACGATCGAAGACCAAGGTTGCGACGAGCTCGGTTTTTTTTGTATTTTTATATACATCATTTTATTCTTTTGAGCTCTAATTTGAGCGATAGGGTGACGGATCCAATCGCGTGATATGGGATGTCTGAATATTTAACCTAAACACCCCCCACTTATATATATCCTATCAAGTTTAGTGCAAGGCCATCGAGAGCTTGTTTCATGTGTTGAAACTGCTTAGTCATCTACTCCTCGGGCCTGCACCGAGTGTGTCACGAGGTGTCGAAGCCGCCGGTTCCAATTTATAGGGGTGAAGACGCCCCCGTCTCCACCGCCGCCTCCTCCAGCAGTCGCCGCCACCCCTCACAGTAGCAGACCCTCGCTGATACCCTGTTGTAGCCATGCACGGTCTTACCCA
Source organism: Dactylorhiza incarnata (assembly GCA_033032865.1). Classification (NCBI taxonomy): domain Eukaryota; kingdom Viridiplantae; phylum Streptophyta; class Magnoliopsida; order Asparagales; family Orchidaceae; genus Dactylorhiza; species Dactylorhiza incarnata. The sequence continues at coordinate 2,300,004 of JAWHQI010000226.1, read as the reverse complement.
GATCGTCTGTTGTCGACATCCTAGCCTCCAGCGACCCCATCCCCCATCGACAGCCATCTCCCATTGCAACTTCGACCTCGCAACCTGTTATACCCCCGCAACCAATACGGTTCGCAGGGCATCAGTACGCACGGCGGCGCAAGGAGCAGTTTCAAAACAACGGGGCTGAACCACCCCGGTTCAGCCCCTACATGGGGGGGGCCGTCCAGCCCCCTAGACCACGGGTATTAATAGGCCCGGGGTCTCCTAATGACGGCTATGCAAGTTATTTCCTAAAGGTATTCTCCCTCCTCCTCCTCTCAAACCCTAATCTTCTTCTTCTCGTTAATTTCTCTCGTAGATCCCCCTTCTTCTCTCTTTGCCCTAGCAAGATCATAACATTTGGTATCAGAGCATCAATCCTGCGACCATGGTGACACGTACCGAGGCCGAAAACACACGCTTAGCCGCCATCGAAGAAAACTACGTCGCCTTGGTGGATTCGGTGGCGGTAATCGAAGAACAAGTCAAGACCTTCACGAAGAATCTCGAGGATCGTTTGGAAGGACGTATGGAAGAACTCAAGGCGTTGTTAACGCAATCCATGAAGGGAAAAACGACGGCGAACGGGGAATCCGTAGCGGAAACATCTCAACTGACGTCGCAGGCGACGAACGGAACTCCGGGAGGCTCGGGCTTAACTCCCTACGGCGGTATGGGTCCAGATCTAGGCCGAATGGCCGGCCACGGGGCTGTTGTGACCCAGCCGGCCCTAACGGGACCGATCGGCACACAGGGACGCGTACGAGGGGCGGACGATGCTGCGCCTCCAGCAGTGTTTCTTCCCGGGCCAATCCACCACCAACAGGTCGCATGGGGGGGGTCCGTCCCAGGCATGGTGGCCGCCGGAGTTGCTGTCGAGTGTCGGCCGGCCATATGAAGCTCCAGGAAGGTTCCTTCGGCCGCCAACAGCGCAAACGACGCCAAACGAAGGCCGCGTCGGAATTCTTCCAACGCCGCAACCATTTGGGGATCCGATGAGGTTGGAACAAGGGGAGCAATGGCATGAGTATCCTCCCAGGAATGCTTTTGTTGGAGGAGGACCCCAAGTAGGAGGATATAGAGGAGGGCATTATCCAGAGCCCTATGGGCGACCAAATCAGATGGCGGAGCCGTACAGACCAGCGATGCAGGGACCGGAGCAAGGAAGGAACGGAAATGTACACCAGCGGGCATACATGGCCCCGAAAAGAACCCGAATGAATTTCCCGAAATTTCGGGGCGGTGACGCGCTGGAGTGGGTATAGAAGGCGGAATTATTTTTTACATATCAGGAAATCCCCGAAGATCAGTGGGTGCAGTTAGCGGCGTTCCACCTGGAGGACGACGCATATCAGTGGGTGCAGTGGTTCATACGCAACCAGGGATACGCGTCATGGGCGTACTTTGTGGAGGGATTCTCGGCCCGTTTCGGGCCTTTGGAGTATGAGGACGTGGAGGCCACGCTACAGAAGCTCCGTCAGAAGGGGACGGTGATGGAATATCGTACAGAGTTTGAGAAGCTGGCCAACCGGATCAGTTGGGAGGAAAAGACCCTTCTCAACTGTTTCATATCGGGGCTGAAGGACTACCTGCGAGATGAGGTCCATGCCTACATGCCTCACAGTTTGAGCCACGCCATCAGTCTGGCTCGGATACAAGAGGAGCGCTTTAACCGTCAGCGAAACCGAGGCGCGGTACGGGCACCAGCAGCACCAGTGGCAGGCAGGAGAGAGCCTCCGCCGGTAGGCCGACCGACGGTGACGAGGCTTACTTGGCCAGAGTTGCAGGCCAGGAAGGAAAAAGGGTTATGTTTCAATTGTGACGAGAAGTATGCACCTGGACACCGCTGCCAGAAGGTCCAGGTCTTCATGTTGAGGGAGGAGGACGATGAGGAGGATCCTATTAGCTGCGAGGAGGAGGATGGATTGGACCTCTCATAGTTTGGAGTGTCCCTACAGGCTATGGAGGGGTGCTCGGCACCTCTCACGTTGCGGATCGCGGGGAGGCTTGGCCAGGAGCGGGTGACTATTTTGATAGATAGTGGGAGTACCCACAATTTCATCAACCCGCGGTGGCGCTGAAGGCGGGACATGCAGTTGACAAAGAGGCTGCTTTTCAGGTTATGGTGGCCGACGGGCGACGGCAGCAAGTTGCGGTGCGAGGGGGTTCTAAAAGGAGTGGAGTTACGAATACAGGGGTATGTGTGCCAGACAGATGTACACCTCTTACCGATTCGGGGGTCGAACATGGTACTGGGAGTGCAGTGGCTCCGCCAGCTCAAGCGAGTGACCACTGATTGGGATCGGATGACATTGGAGTTTACTCACCAGGGGACCAAGCACTGTCTGCACGGTATACGATCGTCTCCGCTCAAGGAGATCTCCCTCAGGAGCTTACAGCGGATGGAGGAAGAGGGCAACACGGTGGCCATGGTTTTGGGAGTGGAGGCCATCGGGCAAGGCATGGCGCCGGAACCGGATCAGATACATGATTTACTGGGTCAGTTTGAGGACGTCTTCCAGGAGCCGCACTCTCTGCTTCCCTCGAGGTTCCGGGATCACCAAATACAGTTGAAGGCCGGGGCGGATCCGACCAATATCCGTCCCTACCGCTATCCTCATATACAGAAGATGGAGATAGAGCGCAGCGTTCGAGAGATGCTATCCACCGGCATCATACGACCCAGCACCAGTGCCTTTTCCTCACCGATCATATTGGTGAAGAAGAAGGATGGCTCTTGGAGGTTCTGCGTCGATTATCGGGGTCTGAATAGCTCCACTATTAAAAACAAGTTTCTAATTCCGATGATCGAGGAGCTGCTTGATGAGCTGCATGGAGCGAGCTTATTTACCAAGCTGGATCTCCGATCTGGCTACCATCAGATCCGGATGAAAGAGGATGACATCCACAAGACGGCGTTCCGAACCCACGACGGCCATTACGAGTTCTTAGTGATGTCGTTCGGGTTGGCCAACACTCCATCTACCTTCCAGGCAGTGATGAACGAGATATTTCGGCCACTTCTTCGCCGGTATGTTTTAGTTTTCTTTGATGACATATTGATCTATAGCAGGAGTTGGGACGAGCATCTGGAGCACGTTCGACATGTACTTACCATCTTGCGGGAGCACCAATTGTACGTCAAGCGATCCAAATGCTCCTTCGGGCAGGCAGAGGTCGAGTACTTGGAGCACCTGGTTTCGGCTCAAGAGGTCCAGGCTGATCCGAGGAAGATAGAGAGCATGGTGACCTGGCCGCAGCCCACGACGATCCGGGCCTTACGAGGCTTTCTCGGGCTGACCGGCTATTATCGTCGATTCGTGAAGGACTACGGGGAGATAGCCCGGCCTCTTACACAGCTGTTGCAGAAGGATGTCTTTCAGTGGCATGCGAAGGCGGAAGAAGCGTTCCAGACCCTGAAACGGGCCATGACGACCACACCGGTGTTGGCACTTCCCGATTTCTCCAAGGATTTTGTTGTGGAGATTGATGCATCAGGAGTCGGGATCGGCGCGGTCTTGATGCAAGAGGGTCGTCCATTAGCTTATTTCAGCAAGGCATTAGCACCCAGGACCTTGGGACTGTCTACATACGAGAAGGAGATGCTCGCCATCCTCCACGCGGTCGCCATGTGGCGACCTTATCTTCTGGGGCGGCGCTTCCAAGTCCGCACGAACCATCAGAGCTTTAAGCACTTCCTAGAGCAGCGATTGGCATCCCCCCTACAGCAGAAATGGCTGACGAAACTACTGGGGTACGACTAGGAGATCGTCTACAAGCAGGGGAAGGAGAATGTGGTGGCCGATGCTTTATCCCGCCTACCTGAGAGTTCCCTGTCCCACGTTTCGGGACCGGTGATCGAATCCTTGGATGAGATACAGGCGGAAGTTCGCCAGGACCCAGCACTCTGTACTATTGTCGAGGCATTGCAGCAGGGTGTTCACCTACAGGGAGCGCGGCTATACTACCAGGGTCGGCTAGTTATTCCCGTCACGTCACCATGGCGTTCCATCATGATACATGAGTTCCATGCTTCCCCGACCGGTGGCCACGCCGGTATTCTTCGGACCTTACAGCGGGTCAGGGCAAATGTGTTTTGGAAGGGGATGAGGCAGGATGTTCAGCAGTTCGCCCGAGAGTGCGACATCAGCCAGCGGCAGAAGTACGAGACGACATCGCCAGCAGGACTTCTTACACCGTTAGAGATCCCACATCAGATCTGGGATACCATATCCATGGATTTCATAGATGGCTTACCCAAATCGCAGGGTAAAACGGTCATCCTAGTGGTGGTCGACAAACTCTCCAAGTACGGCCATTTTCTTTCGTTGAGCCACCCATACACAGGGGAGACAGTTGCAGAGCTTTTCGCCCGAGAGATAGTACGACTCCACGGGATTCCTCGGTCCATCATCTCAGACAGAGATCTGGTATTCGTGAGCAATTTTTGGAAGGAGCTCTTTCGTCTTCAGGGGACCACACTGCGCATGAGCACGGCCAATCACCCATAGACCGACGGACAGACGGAGGTGCTCAACCGAGGGGTCGAGACCTATTTACGGTGCTTTGTGATGGATGAGCCACACACGTGGACCCGGTGGTTACACTGGGCAGAGTACTGCTACAACACATCATTCAACACGGCCAGCAAGCTCACTCCTTTTGAGGCGGTGTACGGCCGACCACCCCCCACGTTGAGTTCCTATGAGCCGGCCAGCACTGCTCTTCCAGCGGTAGATCGGACACTTCAAGAGCGGGATCAGACATTAGCACTACTTCGGGACAACTTACGGGCGGCTCAAGAGCGTATGAAGGTCCAGGCAGACAAACACCGCACTGAGCGGGAGTTCGCGGTGGGTGACGAGGTTTTCCTCAGGCTCCAGCCGTATCGCCAGCTATCAGTTTCTCGGCGGGCCAATCAGAAACTTGCCCCGCGGTACTATGGTCCGTACAGAATCATTCGGCGTGTGGGTCCAGTTGCTTATACTCTGGCACTCCCGGAGGGGTCCCGCATTCATCCAACGTTTCATGTATCTCTGTTAAAAAGAAAACTTGGGGATTCAGTTCAAGCCAGTCCCACCCTGCCTGAAGCCACCACCAGCGGCGAATTGAGGCCTTCCCCGGAGGCTATCTTACTAACCAAGTGGAAGAAACGAGGCACGGAGTACCGACCAGAGGTACTCATCAAGTGGAAGCAGATGACGGAGGCCCACAATTCTTGGGTTGACTTATTGGACTTCCGGGAGCGCTTTCCAGATTTCCACCTTGAGGACAAGGTGGCTCTTGATGGGGAAGGGAATGTTATACCCCCGCAACCATTACGGTTCGCAGGGCATCAGTGCGCACGGCGGCGCAAGGAGCAGTTTCAAAACAACGGGGCTGAACCATCCGGTTCAGCCCCCATCCAGTAAAATAGAAGAATAGGGGCTGAACCACCCCGGTTCAGCCCCTACATGGGGGGGGGGGGGGGGGGGGGGGGGCGGGGGGCGGGGGCGGCCAGCCACCTAGACCCCGGGTATTAATAGGCCCGGGGTCTCCTAATGACGGCTATGCAAGTTATTTCCTAAAGAAATTCTCCCTCCTCCTCTCAAACCCTAATCTTCTTCTTCTCGTTAATTTCTTCCGTAGATCCCCCTTCTTCTCTCTTTGCCCTAGCAAGATCATAACACAACCACCTCCATCTGCCCCTACAAGTGTCGTTTGAGCCCCCAACCGATGCATTTCTCTCTTCCATGGCCAACCAAACTACCCATCCGCCTCGCGAGTTCCCCGAAGCCCTACCATCCCCCTCCAACCACTAGCAGACCTAAGTGCCCTCCAGTGACCCCCCTAAACCCTACCAACATCTCTAACCTCCAACAGCCTAACTCCACCTCCATAACCCTCTTCCAGCCCTAGATAGATCCATTCCCAAGCCTCCAAGCTGCATCCGTCTGGCTTACAGCCTACACAAGCCTTGGCCGACCTTCCCCATTACTCTCTTCTAAGCGCCTGCCCTCATAAATCCCCAAAACAACCACCCTCCTTCCAGAAGACCCTGTCCAGCAACCGATGTTTCTCCGAAGTACCTACACCACATCTGCAACCACCGAATTTTTGCACCTACATCGACGCCCCTTTGGTGAGTTCTACATTTAAGCTTCGTTTGGCGCGGCTTATTTGCTTCGATGAGTTTGGACAAAAACGTCATTGTCATACCAAACATTTTATGCTTAAAACTAGTTTCTTTTCTTGGTAACGGTAGAAACATTTGTCATATCAAACATACATTCTATGACAATGACATTTTTGTCCAAACTCACTGGAGTAAATAATCCGAGCCAAAACGAAGCCTTATACTCAAATTTGCCTACATTTGAACGGATACGCCATTATATTTTTCGTCACATTTTGCTTAATTGATGTTGGCTATATCTTCTTGAAATTAGGAATGTATTACCCATCTGTCGTGTTATTTAATTCATATGCGCTCTTAATTAACTTATAATTGTCAAATGTTTATATAACTAATTGCGATCAATTGTGGCTCATTGCATGAGTTTTATGTTTTGCTATTTAATCAATTGCGTGTCGGAGTAATTACATGATCGAATCATTCGCATTTGCATCACATTAGGGTTTTATGTTGTGAGCATCTCGTTCATTGGAGTGCATGTTTGTGTGTGTGCATCCTCATTTTAGGGTTGGTCGTAGATCTACTGCATTTGTTCGTGATTTTTTGCACAGCATATAGGGTTATGGCATCGCGCTTAAGTCCCTTGTCGATTAGTCCTATGTCAACACCACTCTAAATAACAGGTGCAAACAATAGGCAAATGAATATAAAAAAGGTACTTTTGTTTAAAAAATCTTTTGGGTGCATTAAAACACATCAAATACTAAAAGAGAAAACCAGGTTAGTAGATGACTTCTCCAATACGCGGGCTGACAAAATTAAGGTCCTCTTGCAACCCTTTCACCGGGGGGTCATATGAATCAATAAATTGAACCAATCTGTCAAAGAGAAAATTAGAATATCAGAAAACAAATGTGATAACGTGTAACATACATACACACACGCACACACTAAGAGAATGTAAATTGTTAAGCAAGTAATGAACCGAGTGATTGAATTTAGAACCATTTAGGGAAATAAGCAAAACAATCAAACGATTTCAGTGGGTAAGGATATCCTCTAACTATAAATATATTTGAACCATTTCAATTTGCATATTTGGAATGTCCCATGGGATTAGAAAAATGGCTTGTCTGGTCTTTTATCTAGTATGACCTGTCCTAAAAACTCTGCCAAGCCTGATTTACATTATAAATAAATAATCCGGATGTTAATAAGGACACAAACTTTAGTTCAAATACTTGACAACCTTTGAGTCTTATAATATTGTCTAGGAGACTTTCCACGTTTACAAAATGTACACTATCTGGCTGGAGTGAGTGACGCAAGGTAAACTGAAGGCCATGGGGTGAATATGCACTAAGACAACTCTAATAAATGTATGCACGTGTAGTGACAATGAGGAGATCTAGAATGAATGTGATGTGCATACAATATTCCAGCATACACTTGCAATAATCCTGAAATAATAAACATAATTTACAAACAAGCACAATCCAGAATAGGCTTTAAGTATACAAGCAAGATCAAGTATCATTAAGCAAGAGCCTTATAATTAAATGCGCGGCGAATATATCCTTCAAGTAGTATATGAAGTTAGGCAAACTTGTACAAATTGTAATCCCTAGAGAGTATAGTTTCCCACAAAATATTCAATATCAAGTAAACAAACTTCCAATTGAGAACTTCCATGAGTAATTAAGGCCCGAATGAGGAGGGAATATTGCAGTATGTGGACTAGGAAGTGGAATCTCTGAAATTCAGGGGTTGGAAACTGATTTCCGGCATAGTTTTGGGCTGCCAAAGGAGGTTCTTGTTGTCGTAGAGGTCTGGTCGACAATCCAAGCAGAGTCGCAGTCCAAATGCCTTCAGATAAGGTCGACTCAGGAAACTATAGGGGAGAAGAGTGGTAACCGTCCAGGGAGATCGTAAAATTCCAAAATTTGAACAGGGTCGTCGTTATCAGACTGTTGGGAGCAATCGTCCAGACCGATCGTCATTATCGGATTGTTGGGAGCAATCGTCCAAGCCGATTGTCGAATTTCAGAGTCTGAACAAGGTCGTTTTTACCGGGCTGCTGGGAGCGTTCAATCGTCTTCAACGACTAGAGGCAGTTCAGATCTTCCCCAAAGAGGGTCGGTGCAGGCTTACAGAGAGAAGTGTTGATCTCGGCTCAGACTCTCCTGTCTGGAACCACGGACAGGCCGCAGTCTATGATCTGCAGTGGGAAACAGGTGGTTTGCGGTTGTTGCTTCACCGGAACAGCAGAGAGGAGCCTCGTTCTAGTCCTAGGAAGGATCGACTATCCAAAATGTGCAAGAGCAGGTGGTTATTCGCGGTTTTAAGCAGTTTGGAGCAGTTCCTCAGACGGTTACATGTGGAATTGAGGATTTACATGGGGAATAAGTGAACGCAGCGACTGGGAAGCAGTGGGGATTCGGCTAAGTGATGACTCAAAATGAACTCCACAACAAGTATTTATAGGCTCTCACACAACGTACGGCTTTGATTGGCCGAAACAACAGCATACAAACAATACAAGAATAATGCATAGAAAATACGAAAATACATAGATAATATCTCGTTGACGCTTTGAACGCAATGACGGGCTCGGATCGTCCATACGACGATTCTAACCCCTCCTACGATGAGTGTAAACCCAAACAAGGTCTGATATGGGTCGGCCCGTCTGTGGAGTATGGCCCCCATCAATTCCCCCCGACTGGAAAGCATTCAACTTCGTAGAATACAGATGGTCATACTCTTGACGAAGACCAGGGGAAAGTGAATCGAGCTCCTGTAATGACATCCATGTATCATCAATAGTCAACCACCCCCTCCATTGGACCAGGTAACGAATAGTGTGTCTGTCAAGTGTCGAAGCAATGTCATGACCCAATATCAGCTATACTCTCAGGTGCCAAAGTAGGTGTGTGTGGATCCACGGGGAGTCGGGTAGTTGGTTAAGGCTCAGGAGTGGGATCAGAGAATGGTCTTGGGTACTCATAGGGTTCATAATATAGAGTCAAATCCTCAATATTGAATACAGGATGGATTCCCTTGCTCATAGGGATATTCAATTCATAAGCAATTGACCCAATCTTTTGTACTACTATGTACGGGCTCATTCGCTTAGCATTCTTTTTTTGCAGTTCCTAAAGGGAACCTCTCAGCTCTAACTCTTAGCATCACTTACTCACCTTCACTGAAGCTCTGCCCTCTCCTCTGAGTGCCCGCATTCGCAAAATAATTTTCATTACTCTTTGCAATTTTATGTCGAAACGTTTCACGCAGTTCATGCAAATGATGTGCAAATGACTCGGCAAACTCACTAGCTCGGGTTGTAAGTGGGAGCAACACAAGGTCGATAGGCTTTTTAGGCTCATAATCTAAGACAAAATGAAACGGACTAAACCTTGTGGACCTAATGATAGAGCTATTATACAGAAACTTCGCTATGGATAGTGTAGAATCTCAACTAGAAGGATAGTCACCCTCTAGGCATCATAAGGGGTTACCTAAACTTCGGTTAACTATTTCAGTTTGAACATCCGTCTGTGGATGATAGGCATTGAAGAACTGAATGGAGTGTCAGTCATACGCCATAGTGTCTTCTAGAAATAACTCATGAAGCGGACATCAGGGTCAGATATGATTATCTTAGGTGGCTCGTGTAGTCAAAAAACATTCTTGACAAATAAAGTTGCGGCGGGAGATACATCGGCAGTCCAACTGTAGGAGATCAAATGAGTCATCTTCGAAAAGAAATCCACTGCCACAAATATGAAATCATGTTTACTAACTTTTGTGGAAGTCCAATCACGAAATTCGTAATAATATCCACCTAAGTTGATGGGGAATGGGTAGAGGAGTATATAGGCCAGTGTTTTGTCGTGTGCCTTTGGCTGTCTGGTAGATGCGACAATGGCGGACAATACAGGAAAAATCTTTCTTCAAATTAGGCTAGAAGAAACTATGCACTACAAGGCTATTCGTCTCATCTCTCCCAAAATGACATGCAGCGCCCCCAGCGTTCATCTCCCATATCAAACAATCGTGTAACGAAGTGCAGGGGATACACAAACGGGACCTATAAAATAAATATTCATCCATCAAGTGAAATCCATCATGAATTTCTAGTGGATCTCTAAATAGAGTGATATACGTCCAGTTAAATCGGAGCATATGGGATAATCAGATATGAGACGCTCAAAGCCCCCTACTTGGGCAGACGTCGCTTACAATAGGCTAACTCTCCAATTGGGGGCATCTACAGGTTTGTCCTCAACATGAAACTTGTGTTTGAGAACATAATGGAACTCTTGCATGTACTCCACCCATTTAGCGTGACGGTGGCCTAATTTCTTCTGAGTCAATCGTAGGGCCTGATGATCGGAGTACAATATAAACTCTTTGGATAAGAGATAATGTTGCCAATGGCATAAGGTTTGGAAGATCGCATAGAACTCCAGATCACAATTAGAATACTTCTGTCAAGCCTTATTTAACTTCTCACTAAAGTAGACGGCCGGATGTCCATCCTGACTAAATACACCGCCAATTCCTACGCTTGACACGTCACAGGCCACCTCAAAGTCTTTACTGAAGTCAGGCAATCGAAGAATTGGGGTTGAGGATAACTTATCTTAAATCTCACTGAACACTCTTGTGGCGGTTTTGGTCCATACAAATGCTCCCTTACGTAGGAAACTCATTAAAGGTGTCCTAATAGTACTGAAACCAGTCAAACCTTCAATAGAAGGTGGCAAGTCTGTGAAGTACGTGCTCCATGAAGGTTCGTGGGAGTTGGTCATTTACTGATAAATTTAACTTTCTCTGAGTCTACAGAAATGTCTGCGGTAGACACGATGTATCCTAGAAAATATACAGACGTGGATAGAAAAGTGCACTTCTTCATATTGATATATAGGTGCTCCTTTCGTAGAATTTCACATGTGAGTCTAATATGAAGAAGATGATCAGCGTGCGCCTGACTATATATGAGAATATCATCGAAATAAACCACCAAGAATTTTTCCCATATAGGGCTGCAGGACATGGGTCATAACCCTCGTAAAAGTACTAGGAGTATTCGATAATCTGAATGGCATTACTAACCATTCATACAAACCATCTTTTGTTTTGAAGGTCATTTTTCACTCATCTCCTTACCTACTCTAATTTGGTAGCACCTGTTACGCAAATCATTTTGAGTGAAGACTTGAGCACCATCCATAGCGTCCAATAAATCATCCAGTCGAGGGATGGGAAAACGGTACTTCACTGTAATTTTATTAATGGCGTGTCTGTCAATGTACATGCGCTAAATCCCATCTTTCTTAGGAGTAAGAAGGGTTGGAACAGCATAGGTACTCAAGCACTCTCGTATGAAAAAAATTTAAAGAAGTTAATCGACTTGTCGTTCCAGCTCAGCATGTTCAATATGGTTCATACGGTAATGGAGTAAATAGGGGGGGGGGGGGGGGGGGGGGGGGGGGGTTGCCCCGAGTACTAAGTCACTGGCATGTTGAATGTCTCTCAAGGGAGGCAACTCATCTGGAAGTTCATCTGGTGTAATATCAGAGAACTCATCTAGAATGCAACGAACATCCGGGTGGACCTATAAAGTCTCATTAAGGCTCTCGGATGTCTATGTGGCGACCATTACTAATATGATGTCTGACTCACAACTCTCTCGTAGAAAAACACCCCCCCCCCCCTCATGATACGTACATACTTCGTAGATCTTGTGCCGACTGAAGATCCAACTTTACCGGTGGACGACTCCTTGGGTCGAGTTAGAGATAGGGTGATATTGCGTCCCTTATCATAAAATAAACATGTGTTTGTCCTACTATAACATGTGGCATCTCGATCATAAATTCAAAGCCTACCCAGAAGTATGTGTGTGACGTCCATGGGGATGACATCACACCGAACTCGATCCTCAAACGAGATTAGGGTGCTAGGAACGAGGCATAGCTGAGTGACCTGAATAGCAGTCTTATCCACCCAAATAACTAGGTACGGCTGTGGTTGGGGTTCAGGTTTCACTCTCATATGCTTTAGCCCCTTCTGGGCAACTATATTTACACAACTACTGCTATTTATATCGAGCTTGCAGGCACCACCGCACTAAGGAAATAAATATAGAAAATGGTGGTGCATCTCCAATCCTCGTCGGTGCGTGGAGAATGTAGTAAACGGTGGATAACACACATCTCAACTACACGAGCAGTCTCATCTTCCCAACCCTATTTTATAGTCACGACAATGTCTTTTTCAGGTTGTACCACTGCCTCGGTACAATGGTTGGGGTCTACCTCAATAAGTAGATTTCGTGTGGAACATTGTGCCGCCATATGGCCTCTAACCTGACATATGTAGCACTGGATTCCTCCGGGCTTTGGAGGCCCAGTGGCAGTGGATTTTCCTTTCGTGTCAACGGGAGCACGAGTAGGCATGGGTGGACTACTGGGGAGGCCTCCTAGGCATAGAACTATCGGACTATAGGTTCAGTCAACATGGACCTGAAGTACATAGGTATTGCTCATATTCTAAGGCGAGCTGGAAATCTGCTCGACTGACTCCAGTGGAGGGGAATAAGTTCCCTAAGAATGTCGGCCCTTAACCCAGCCCGAAATCGGGATGCTGTCACTATATGCTCCTCGATGATATCACTACAAACGACAAGCTCGTCAAAGCGAGTCATATACTCTGAGAAAGGGTCCCCTGCGTAAAGCTTGGAGCTGATCTAGAAGCTGGTTTTGATATGAAGCGGTAAATTTTCTTTGATCTTTTGCTTCATGTCGTTCCATCGGGCGATATGATAATAGTTCTCTCTGTCTAAGGAGCGCTCAAGACTCGTCCAATAAATTTTAGCTTGCACATGTAATTTAATCTTGGCAAACCGAACTCATCAGTCATCTTGTACTAATCAAAATAACTATTAATATGGAACCACGTGTGGGGAACAGCACAATCTCTATTAAAAGGATATCGGGGTTGAAGTCATTCATCTTGAAGAGGGTGGTGTCGGTCAACTGTGAAATATCTTCGATGCTTATAGGCTGGCTCAGGTCCCCCTTGGATGGGTGGAGGATCTCGGGCAATAAGATTTACGAACATAGGATTAGAATGACCCTTTATGTAACGATGTCCCTCACGATGCATAACTTGCAGACTAATAGCTTCTTGAGGACGAGGGTTCCTAAGAGGATCTAGACCATCCAATCTAGTAGTGAAGATTCCAAATTGTTCCTTAAGGTCATCAAATTGTCTGTCCATTTGATCGAAGTGATTAGCCAATTTTTTTTGGAAATCGTACATAGACATATCAGTGTAGAACTTGTAGTTGCTTGGTTATCTAAGGGAGTAGACCATGTCATGGTATGCATAAGCACCTTACCACTACGAATATGCAAATGGCCCTAACCTGGGGCTCTGAGACCAAATCTGACGCAAGGTAAATCGTGAGGTGAAAATGCACTAAGAGATCTTTAATAAATGTATGCACGTGTAATGACAATGAGGAGATCTAGAATGAATGCGATGTTCATACAAAAATCCAACACACTTGCAATGATCCTGAAATTATAAACATAATTTACAAACAAGCACAATCCAGAGTAGGTTTTAAGTAAACAAGCAAGATCAAGTTACAGTTAAGCAAGAGTGCGTTAATTAAAAACACTGCGAATATACCCTTCAAGTAGTGTATGAAGTTAGGCAAACTTATGAAAATCGTAATCCATAAAGAGTATAATTTCCCACGAAATATTCAATATCAAGAATAGAAACTTCCAATTGAGAACTCACATAAGTAATTAAGGCCCAAATGAGAGGAATATTGTAGTACGTGGATTAGAACAGCAGAATCTCTGAAATTCAGGGGTGGAAACTGATTTCCAACATAGTTTTGGATTGCGGAAGGAGGTTGTTGTTCAGAGAGGTCTGGCCGTCAATCGAAGCAGAGTCGTTATCCAAATGTCCCTCAAATAAGGTCGAATCAGGCAGCTGGAGGGAAGAGTAGTAACAGCCCAGGACAATCGTCGAATTTTAGCAATCTCCAAATCACTAGAAGCTTATTGAGGCAGTTAATTGACTCATCTCAGAGCACATACTTGTGGGAACCGAATTAAACTCGAGTGATGTTTTCCCTTAACTTGGAGTGCTTTGGGAAGCGCTGGTGCAGGTATAGAGTACAATATGTATATAGTAAATAGTGGTACATCAAAATTGAAAATACAAGAATACAGGTACGGTGGGATACTTTATAATTAAAATAAGAATATATATTATATATACACACTATGAGTCGTGGACGAGGCTACACCCGTGCATGACTGCTCTTAGGGGCAAACGGCTCCGCTTGTTCGTTGTTGCTTTGCTTGTGCGCGTGTCACGCCCATGCTCGACCACATGGGTCGCACCTGCCTTTCTCTCCCCCCTCTCCTCTCCCCCTCCCAATCCCCCATATTTCAAGTCATTTTCTCTCCTCAATAATGAAAAGTTGCTTTTACTTTTAGTCCAACCATTTTTTTAGTCTAGAAGACATAGAGACCTCCACTCTGTCATATAGGTTTAGGAGACCTAGAGAATTATTTTTCCTTTCACTCTCTTCCTCATCAAATTCCACCACTGATTGAGTAGATCTAATGGTTGTGAATCCTTAGATACTGTTAACATCCAAAGATGCATATTCTCTTATATATTTTGTACATGTGTGTGTGCGCGCGCACGCACACGTGCCCCACAAACTCCAAGAAAACATATATAACAACCACTTTGAAACAATCCAAAATTGAATAGTGCACACATAAGTACACAAATAATGTGAAACCTGAAGTTCTCAAATATAAAACAACATAAACAATCCAAATTTAAGATCTTATATTGCCCAAGGATTTAACCATGAGAAAAAAGTAAATGTCATTTTCTTTGTCTTCTTCTTTATTGCTAGAGTTCATAGAATTTTCAAAATTTGGTTCATTTAGAGATAAGCTCGCAACACCAAGCAAAGGATTTCCACATGCATCGCCTCCAATACACTACATTTTATTTCATCCTTCATTGTCGTTATTACTCCTCGATAATAGGCAAAGATTACTATGCACATTATGAAAGCTTAAAAATATAATTTATTATTATAACAATCTACTTACTACATTGAGGCTCCCATCGTTATATAGAGGAAGACAAATAATCTTCAATAAGAGATTTGGGACTAAATACAAGAGAGATGAAGAAGCTATAATGGGCCCTTGTTTTGGGCTTTTACAAATGGGTTTTAACACTCCCCCTTAAGTTGGGGCATATATGATGCATCCATCGCCGCATCCGAGGACGCGTGATACCATCACGCGCCAATTTTATTTTAATATTTGTTATTTTATCTTATTTATTTTTCTGTCTTTCTTTTCAAGCACTGAAGTTATTTTGAGTTTCGGCCTAAACGGGTTGACCACCCGATGAGACCCTAAATAAATGGTCCGACAATTTGAATAGCTAGGACGAAAAAGGCAAGCTTTAAACTAATTAAGTACGCATATGATTTAAAGGCAATATTGTTAATCAGAAAATCTCATTTTATTTAGGAGAGATGATTAAGAAACTGTGGTTAGGAATGAAGCTTAAAAAGTATAATATCATGTGTGTGTTTTGGAAACAAATAAATCAAATCGTTGGGAATTATTGTATTAAAGGGAGGCCTCTTTCCATGGTAGGGGTCGGTCAAAAGACAGGGAAAACAAAATCTCGTTTCCCTCTCTGTCGACTGCATCTGCCTCTAGATGCTCGCATGCCCTCAAGCCCATTCACTTTGAAGAAGTCCAGAGCTCGACGTCACCTGCACTCCTCCCTTCCCGTCGAATAGGTGATCCCCGGCGGCAAGATTTGGTGTGGCCTCCCCGTTGTTCCGACGAAGACGCGTTTATTCGGCAAAACTCTAACGCCGCTCGATCCGACGGAGGCTGACTTCCTCCTCACTGGTCGTCGTCGACTCCGCGCCCTACTCCGGCGACGTAACTCCCTCGGCCCAACCTCTGCCCGAGTCCTTCCAGCGCAACCCTCCGTGTGCGGGGCCGTCGACAGCGACAAGTCCATAGATCAACAAAAGTAGTGCAGCCCGATTCCAAACAGCCTCTGTTAGCTTCCCCGGGCAAATGAATTTGAGGTGGATTCCTCCTCGCCGTAGTTTCACATATGCTTGGGTAAACTCTGTCCCTTTTCCTTGCTCCCTTATTAGCTTAAACATATGTGATTTAATTAATTAGTAAAGCTTGCCTCGAACGTTCTACCTAATTCAATTGTCGTTATTTCATAAATTATTATCTGTATTTTGCTTGTGGTGTGCGGATCTCGCTTAAATTCAACTCAATAATCGCTCGAGGGCATTTCTTTGGATAACGATTAACGGTTTTAGTGAAGTCCAACGTCAAGAGAGTGATCGCGCTCAAAATTCTTTGGCCCGCTCGGCCTTTTTTTCTTTCTTTTTTAATTATTTGCCGACCGTTTTAAAAAAATATCATAATTTTCAAACCCCTAATAGTGGTCTACATCAATATAGCAATCATTCCCAATTTGGTACAAATATGAGGAAAAAATTAGTGAATATGTCGGCAAGCTCTTTGTTTGATGTTACAGAAGGAGTGCATATACGTCTGTTGATAACTTCCTCTTTGATGAACTGATAATTCACTTCAATGCGCTTTGTTCTTTCATGAAATACAAAACTTTTAGATATATGCAAATGACAGTATTACTATCATAGAACATCAGTAGAGCGTAGTTGTAAGTTTCACTAAAATCTTTCATAAGCATTCTCAATTATTTTAAATCACAAGCATTTTAAGACATACGTTAGCATTCAGCTTTTGCACCTGACTTGAACATCATTGTTTGTTTCTTATTTCTCTAAGTGAAAAATGTGTCTCCTACATACATGCAATACCCTGAAGTGGATTTTCTGCCTCTTTTATCATCTATATAGCTTGCGTATGAATAAAGTTTACTACATGAATGATTATTTCTTCTAAATAGAAGATCTTTGTCATGAAATCCTTCGATATATTCCAATATCTTTAATGCGTCTTAAAAATGATACTCTGCAAGAGTCTGCCTAAACTGATTGACTTTCCAACAGCAAACCACTCTCTCTTCATTTGACAAAGAATGCAGAGATTTGGATTCGGATTCGTTCGAATATTCAGAGTCGGAGTCGTATTCGTAGGGAAATGTTGGATTCGAATTTAGGTTCGAATTCAGATTCGGATTCGAATGAATTTGAATCGAATTAAATAATGTTTAATTATATATAATGTTTAAATATAATTATATTTAATATTTAATTACTTATATAAAATTTATTTAACTATGTATTTAACTATTCGTGAATCCTTCAAACAGGAATAAAATTATTCGGATTCGAAAACTATTCGAATCCGGATTCAAATTTGAAAAGTACGAATTTTTATCGAATCTTCACGAATCGAATCCCGAATTATTCACGAACTATACTATTTGTGAACAACCCTAATGGCGTGCACGACCGTGTGCTAGACCATACACATTCTGAGCTGCGATTAACAATTTTAAAAGTTCTGTTTCCCGCCCGTGGACCCCCTTGATGCACGACCGTGGGTCGTGCGTTCCTTCAGGAAATTATACCTGAGTTAGCAGTATGACGCACGACCGTGTGCATTATGGAGTACAGTTGTTCCCAAGTTCTTCATCTTGTGTCTATGTATAGACTATAGAGAATTTAATAAGCTAATGGAGAAGAACTAGTATCTAATTCCCCGAATCAATGATCTCTTTGATCAATTAATAGGTTCCACAATATATCAATCTTTTACGTGATGAGATTTACTTTTATATCTTATTTAATTAATATCACTGCATGTTGTTTTGTAAAACCTGCTCTACCAAATAGGAGAGACTGTTGGGAAAAATCCCTAATGATTTGGTAGATCATGTTATTAATGCATGATAATTAGTTTGTGAACTCTCTGTATGCATGTATCTTGATGTAATCCTGGCATTATTCTGAATAAATTTTAACTAGTTGATTTCAGTTGTCATCTTTTGTATTTGCTTTCACTATTTATAACTCAAATAGACAGGTAAACACATGTATTTGTCTATCTATTTATATTATTGATGGTATACCTCTCGTCATCACACACCATAGGCGCACGGTCGTGCATGAAAGCAATTGGCGATCGGCTGAGACAAGCAGTCAGCGACGGTGATCGATCAACACGCACAGTCGTATGGAATGAGGTGCACGGTCGTGCGCGATATGCAGGAAATCATCATGGTTGAAAGTATGACGGATACAGGAGGTGCACGATCATGCTCATTAAAGAGCATGATCGTGCATTCAAGGACATTTTTGCAAAGGCCTTGGCTCCTACAATTGCTCTGTATCTATAGTGGGCACTCGCATTTATATTCTTTCTTTATATCATCATGAAAATTTCCTTTAGCTCATCTTCTAAAGAACATGTCATATAAGGCTTCCCTATATATCGATAAACATACATGTCGGCAATCCAGATGACACAAAATTTATAGAGGTTCTCCAAAAATTGGGTAATAATCTCTTCTACCAACAGTAGGAATCTACGACCTACAGCAGGTCTGAGGCTTCATTTGGTTTAGCGGTTGCGGTTGTAAAAGGAGCTGTTGTAAATGCAGGTTTGTAAATGGAGCTGTTGGAAACTTGTTGCTGGAAATGGAGTTCTGTTTGGTTATTCTGTGTTTGCAGAGCTGTTCAAAACAGAGATTCGTTTGGCAAAACTACGGTGGCGTTTCGTAAATAATTTTTGATTATTAATTTATTTTATTAAAGATTTTTTTAATATTCGAAGACTATATTTTTTGGAAATAATTTAACCAAATGAAGTAGCCCTGCGTTCGACGAACCGCAGCAGCTTTACGTTCGACGAACGCAGGGCTCCTGCAGTTCGTGAGCCCTGCGTTCGACGAACTGCAGCAGCCTGCGTTCGACGAACGCAGGGCCCCTGCAGTTCTCTAAATTAGAGCCCTGCGTTCGTCGAACACAGGGCTGCTGCATTTCGTCGAACGCAGGGCTGCTGCAGTTCGTCGAACGCAGGGCTCCTGCAGTTCGTCGAACGCAGGGCTCCTGCAGTTCGTCGAACGCAGGGCTCCTGCAGTTCGTCGAACGCAGGGCTCCTGCAGTTCGTCGAACGCAGGGCTCCTGCAGTTCGTGAGCCCTGCGTTTGACGAACTGCAGCAGCCCTGCATTCGACGAACGCAGGGCTCCTGCAGTTCTCTCCATTAGAGCCATGCGTTCGTCGAACGCAGGGCTGCTGCAGTTCGTCGAACACAGGGCTCCTGCAGTTCGTGAGCCCTGCGTTCGACGAACGCAGGGCTCCTGCAGTTCTCTCCATTAGAGCCCTGCGTTCGTCGAACGCAGGGCTGCTGCAGTTCGTCGAACGCAGGGCTCCTGCAGTTCGTGAGCCCTGCGTTCGACGAACTACAGCAGCCCTGCATTCGACGAACGCAGGGCTCCTGCACGGGAGGGATCGCCGGTAGAAGGTAGCGTCGGGGAGCTCCACCAGTGTTGGATATTTTTATAAGCATCGACGGAGGTTCTTCCTTCTCCCAATTATAAGCATCGCCGGAGGTTCTTCCTTCTCCCATGAAACGCGCTAAACTGGAGGGTTTCAGGAGGGTTTCAGGACGCGGAGCTTTTGCGCTTGGAGTGAAACGCGGCGATTCGAATATATGGCGGAAAAACAAACGATATTCGTCGGGCGCGGTTCGTTTGCGGGAAACGCACTGGAGCAAATCGTTTAACCAAACGAAGCCTGAATCTTTTGATAAGGAGACTTTCAGAACCAGTCAAAAATCTTTTGATATGGAAATTCTTGAAACTGGTTAGAAAGTATGGTGCCCGAATTAATAAACTTGGTCATTGAAATTCATAAAGTTGTTTATTCATAGGCTAGTCTTTCTTAAATATAAAATTTCAAAAAATAAAACAGTAAACAATCTACTTCAGCGTTATCATTTTAGTAATGTTGTTCTAAGGCAATTCTTCTTAATACTAATATGATGGAGAAAAATACGATAACTATCATGGCATTAATTGCCCAAATCATATCAAGATATTTTTGTCCCATGCCAAATTTCTAATTAGTTTTGATCAAATCATAAATTCTAGCTTTTAGTGCGGTATTTTCCATCACTAGCATAACACGCAGATTTGCAAATATTTTCTACTCATTATTAATCTGGGCATATGAAATTTTCACTCTACCTCCAAGGTTAGGAAGTTGTGAAGTGGTTTTTTCCTGCTTTCTTCACTATAAAGAGAAGCGGTACTTCCAATTGTCAGTGGATTGGACAAATTAGATGTTTCTGAGCCATAACCCAAAATAGCTGTTAGCAACCAATCTGAATTTCCTTCGTCACGTTGTCTATGAGTTGGGTTGCTTCGTATAGCAAGTGAAGAGTAAGAGTCGAAAGAGGCTGAATAAGATAAGTTAGGCCCAGAAATGCATTCGAAGCACTTGTGAAGGAAATTGGCGCTATCTCTTTAGGAAGATGAGAAAAGATGCCGAAGAGGTTGAATAGTTAGCTGATAGTCGAACTGTACTAAGCAGTGTAGCTAAGAAGTAGGTGTTCTAAAGTAGGCGCAACGAAGTGTACGTGGAGATATCAGTCTAGCATGGAAGACCCCCTCTACATGGGATGGGGTCCTAAGAGGCATAGATCACTAGCGCTAGAGAGAACCGGTGCCTTCTGGGTGGAAAAGCTTACTAGTTACTACTAATAGATGCAAGCTATCCTAGTGGGGTGAATATGGGACTTTAGCTGACTCTTTTTGCAGACATTTTTCTCATTGGCCAAAGACCAGATAGGTTTGGTAGGTGTAAGGTCAGAAGAAGGCTCTTGCTCTAGCAGTTGGCAAATAGGCCCAATGGTAGAGATCAACTAGGCTACAGAGCGAGACTCCTCATACTTTATATACCCCCGTATACTTCATATACCCCAGCCGCTATTGCCTTTACCTTCTTACCGAGAGCAAGATGGGATGCAGTGGAAGAGAGACATCAAAGAAGATGATTTTTCTATCATTCAAATTGAATTCCCTGCCTGCGTATACAAACAGAGACCCGATCAACTTCAGATCGATCGACCACCCACCCTGGGGTTCATGACTTTGCCGCCTTAACTCTCGCAACTGATTTACCTTGCTTCTCAAACCTATCGAATCAGAATTGCTGAACCTCTTTTCCGTCTGACACAACTAAAGGTACAAAGGACCTCTTGCATAAGTTCTTTATACCAGAGCTCATCAATCGTGAAGAACCAGTCCCAACCAGCATGGGAAATTAGTTTCAGAGCATCATTGGAAAGGTAGATGGTCTCCAAGATGTCCCATCAATATAGTTGCATTCCAAAAAGGTTGTGTAGTATCTATGTCACAACTAGTGATTATGCACAGATAAATAACATACACTCCATCGGATTGCCTTCATGCGATCCATGGATATTCTTGAACTAAATCAAGAGAAGTGTGATTCATGAGTTATCTACCCTTAAAATGAGATCCTCAAATGCAAATGGCCTTCTGCATCTTGCATACTTAAGATCCCTCCTAAGCAACATAATCATGAGGTTGCTCCGCATAGACTAGTGTGTGCAAATCTCCATCTAAGAAGGCATTTTTGAAATCTACCTGGAACATTTTCCAATCCCGATTGACAGCAACAGAGAAGAGAACACAGATATTGCTAATACGCGCAACCGGAGAGAATGTGTCAACGAAATCAACAGCACATGTTTGGGTGAAACACTTTGCGACCAAACGAGCCCTATATCGATCCACATTATCATCACAAAGAAAATTGATGACAAATAGCCAAGGACATCCAACAATATCATAATTTTTAGATGCCCTAGAAGTTTAGTGCCTTTGTTAGGGAGCCTGTAGAGCTCAAGAGACCATATGAGTGTGGAAGGAAAATCCTTAGGATGTCATGGGTTTAGGGTGACACTAATTACCTAAATCACACCAATTGAAGCTTACCTGACCTAGCCTAGGTGAAGTGAACTTCACCATACTTCATAGGGCCCAAACTAGCTCAAGGCAACCCTGCTAGGCCTAAATCTTCATAGGGAGGTCAACCAACCCTATGCAACCCCAAGGAGGGTCATCCCACCCCAGAGACTGGACAGGTCAACCATAGGGTTGACTTGGTCAACCCTAGCTCAACATTGAACCTAGGGGTGCACTAAGGACCCAATTGGTGATCCAAGTCATGCCATGACTTGGGTTTCACACCATATGATTTTTAGGACCCCATACACCACTAAGGGTAGGGTAGTCAAAGTATAAGTCAACCTTGAAGGTTGACTACTCACACCTTCACATGGATTGTCACCAAAGCAATTGGTCAACCCTAGCTATTTAGGTCTCGTAGGCTATATGTGGGTAAACCAAGACCTCACCGTGAATTGAGCGCACCCACAGCCTCCATCTCTCCTCCCTAGTCACCACCATGTAACCCTAGTCAAGGTTGACCAAATTGGTCAAACCCGACCTAAAATGGGGTTGACCGGCCTCTTTAGGTTTCAAATTGGAGGGGAGGTGTGTTATCCCATGGGATTGAAGAGGGTCTACACCCCTTCATTGTGGGCCGGGAGGAAGCACAATTAGCCACTAATGGGGAGTGGGCAGTTATCCCAACTTGGATAACAATCGGCCAAGACGGTTGGATAAAGCGTTTCCAACCCTTCTCAGGTGACTCCCTTACTCTCTCTTTCAGTTTAAGGCCCTAAGCACCTTAAACTCACCATCTCTGGTGACGGGAGGCTCGAATCCGGCAAGTACCAGAACAAAATAAGGATAACGGCATTTTCTGGCGACCACCGGCAGTGGTTAATTGTCGGACCGCCCCCAAAAGGTTCGTCATCCTCCGGCGAACCGAAAGAGGGGCAGATCTCCAGCGGGATTGCCGTCGGAGGGAGGCGACAGAATCCCGAAAGAGAAT
This sequence comes from Dactylorhiza incarnata, assembly GCA_033032865.1. Taxonomy (NCBI): domain Eukaryota; kingdom Viridiplantae; phylum Streptophyta; class Magnoliopsida; order Asparagales; family Orchidaceae; genus Dactylorhiza; species Dactylorhiza incarnata. The sequence goes on along the minus strand of JAWHQI010000226.1, from coordinate 2,276,841 downwards.
CCCAGACGATTTTGTAGTTAGCTTGCATGCAGACGTTGGATTTAAAATTGTGGGTTTAATCACGACCATCCAGATCCTTATTTACCGCTAACCCATGATTAATAATCGCTAGCAATGATTAGGGAAGGGATAGAATGTTGTCTGTCGCCATCCTGACCGTCTCCTTAACATTCTGATTTGTGCAGATTTTATAATAGAATTAATATTTGAAGTAAGGACCTAGAACTAAAGAAATGTTACAGATTATTCGCCCTCAAATTAAAGGGTCTTCTAGACATACTCAAAGGAAACTTTCAACATGAAAGTTGTAGATAATTATCTGGGCTTTCCAAAAAGTAGTGGCACACTTTCTAGGAAGGCTGTAGCTCCCAGAAAGTAATTTCAAAGTTGGTGTTACATAAACTTAGGATTTTTTATAAAAATGAAATATTTCTCTCAATATTTATTACCATGAAATGGATCTCTGGATGTAAGCTTCTTATACTTAGGGATAGCTCCCCACCAAATTTTAGAATTTTTGGAGAACATTTGTACTAAAGTTCTGTATTTAATTTACAAATTATTAAATGGGTAAACTAAATAAAAATAGTGTCCTTCCCTTAGACTTTGGAGCCCAAAATTTTGGTGGCTGACTGATCTCCATGAGATATCAATGTGACCAAAATTGGGGGTCAGTTGGAGGTCATTTGATTATTGTTTGATCAAACCAAATAAAAATGGTGTAAATCATCACATCTAATATTTTTCTCAAACCTTGAAGAGTTAGCCAGTGAAACTTTAATCTTGTGTTCTCTGTAGTCTTGGGAGTCTCCCCACAAATTTGAAGAAGATTTGGAAGTAATTTGTCATATGTTTTTATTCTAATCAGATTTATAATTAGTCGCGTATTTGTGGAATAAATTGCAATTATTAACTCCATTTGATGCCAAATTTTGTGAGCAGATTAGTCATCATGAAACCTTGCTACAACCAAAATTTGAGGTTAATTGGATGTCATTTTAGCATGTTTCTATTTTGTTTATCTTTAAGTTTAATATGTCACACTTAACTTAGGACAAATCGTGATTTCGAATAGTTCTCTAAATATGATGAATTAGCCTGTGAAATTTTAACCGGATGTTTCCTATAGGTGTTGAATCCAAAATTGCACCTCCACGATCTACTCGAGGGGATTGGGGGAAAAGGAGGCCGCGAGCAGCTGGTTACTTGGGTCGCGAGTGAAGAGGGGAGAAGAAGAGAGGGCCGCTAGCTTGCGGCGAGGCCAGACTTCGCCCGTCGCGGCAAAAGCCACTCCTGCGACGGGCTTTCCTTTGATTGAAAAGTAGCGGTTACAAATGCGAGAAAGCAGAAGCCGGCCGGTCAACAGTTCGCGAGACCAGAAACTCGAGACCGGAGCTCAGACAAGCGAGCTCTTGGATTCGAGTGTGCGTGTCTTGTGAACAGTGCCGCCCCCTATTTATAGGCTTGGGGGCCTGCCCGAATGGGCAGGGATAAAATAACCTCCTGCCCGGGTACAGGAGAAACGGGCAGGCGGTGACGGGATGCATAAAGAAGAAAGAGGCCGCGCGACCTGACGGCCTGCCCTCCCGACCTGTCTTGCTTGCGGCTGAGGACACCGGGACCAAGTCAATAATGCAGACCGCGCGGTTTGGAGATTGAGGCCGCGGTCTGCCTTCTGGTCATGACTTAGCCGATCTTCACGAGGTAACTTGGATAGCCTTCGATCTGGAGCCCCGGCCTGTTCTTCGGGGCTGGAACTTCGAGTTTCTATGGGACAACCCGCGCGGTCTTCTAGCTGAGACCACGGATGATCTGCTTGCCTTGGCTCTTTGACGATCTTATCCCTTTGGGGGCGATCCGGAATTGACACCAGGCCGCCCGGCCTGGCCCTTCTTGAACTGAGAACCGCCGATCCCGGGACCCAGCGGCTTGGCCCAGGAGTCCGCGTGGTCTGATAACGGTCCAACCCAAGAAGCGGTTTTCCGGGCAAACAATAGGCATATGAGTCTCTCCAGAAAATTGGAGAATTTTTTGAAGTAATTTGCACTAAGATTTTGTCATATATTGATGTTTTGTTAATGGTGATATTAATCAGTTTATGTGGCTTTCGGTGGTGATTTAATCATGTCATAATGGTATTGTGGTTAGATTTTAGGGGACATATGGAATTGTTCTAATGTTGTTTTGACGAACAAGATTGAATGTTTAATATCTTATTTAACACATGAACTTACATGGTAGCAGTTTTATAGATTTATAAAACATGCATGTAATGATAATGTCTTATCAATTAGATGATTATTTAGAGGTTTTAAACATGCATATATGCTTGAATGATTAGAGAATGTTTCGAGAGTTCATACATCATAATTAAGGATCAAGCTATGTTTACTAGGAAGATATATTTAGTAAAACCAAGTTATATGTCGTGATCATAATTTATGATATTTTCAGAGGTTTATCATGTTGTCATGGAGTTTAGGTTGCTGGTTGATCATCTCCTAACTAGGGAAGCCTACACCTAATAATACAATATCACTCACCTTAGTAGTCTAGGTGTTCTATATTTTGGTGATAGTACTTGTGGACACTCTTGGGAGTGTTAGGCTTGTTTGGGAATGTGAAAGTGTTGTATAGTGTGATTGGAGTTTATTCCATTCTATACAACCTAGTATAAGGATCCATGGTAGTGGTTAAGGTCTCACATAGCTAGTTACATAACTAGGCATGGTCTTGTTTTGGTGAACACTCAAACACCTTGTGATAACGTGTTAGCCTTGTTGAGGGTCACAACAATAGTGTGTCCTCATGTAGAAACCCCACTGCACCTAGGGTTAGCCTCCTGGATAGTTGGTTGAAGTTTAGGTGTAGATGGGAGGGGTTTAGTGGTGTGGAGTTCTCTATGGACTAAGTCATAATTCAATGATGTAGTTGATTTAAGTATAAATTGTTACACCACTAGGAGCTTATTGTTGTTACATCGTGGTCACAACCATGGTAAGCGTTTTGCAGAGTTTGTGTGGCGGGTCTTCTCACTCTTCCGAACAGAGTACACTAACGAAGAGTTGAGTGCAAGCTCTTAGGCATAGGGTGATGGGTCTTGTAGGATATCCTAGGAAGTGTTCCTAGTGTTAGTTCATCGGTAAACTCCACCCTTTAGCCTGTTTTAGGAGAGACATCGCTGGCAGAGCGGAGATTACTCCAAGGTAGTACCGGCAAGAGCTATGCACAGAGGGTCTGGGCTAGTAGTGTGTCACTTACCTAGAAGCGGAGATGATCGCCCTGCTCTTATCGTGTTGTCACGACGATGAGACCTATGAGGTTTGTTACCCACTTAAAGTCCAGCCTGGTACATATATCAGAAAAGAATGTATGAAGGGGCTTGATGAACATGTCGATATATTTTTTTGAGACAAACGGAGTGCATATACATACATTGATGCCATATTCTTCGATGAAGTGGCAAACAACTTTTATGTGATTCTCTCCCAACTCTTTCAAAAGTGTTATGACTCACTACGATTCACAAGCAATATATGTCACTCATTCCTCGATATTTTACTCTACACTAGATCTAGAGAGCACAATTTGTTTCTTGTTTCGTCATGTGATTAGGTTCCTGCAAGGAAGGTGTAGTAAGCAAAAGTAAACTTCATATCGAACAAGTCATCATTGTGACCGGTGTCAAAGTTAGCTTCAACATGCAAATAATCATTTTTTTCTTGAACCATATACCTTTACAAGGTGAATCATTGATGTATCCTAACGCGCGTCTTTCGAAAGTGTTGGGAGCATATAGCTGCATTAAGGTGACGCTCCCAAGGAATATGCATAAATTGATTAAATTCCATGTAAATTTTAACAAGTCTTGTCATAGTAAGGTATACTAGTTTTCCAACAAGCCAAGTAATATCCTAGAGTGATGGAGATTTTTCATCCTATAGATTGGCAATCATCATAGGCATAGGAGTATGGGTAAGATTTTCCCCAAGTAAGCTCGTCTACTCATGGAAATCCATAGCATGTTTCCTTTGTGATAATGCAATCTCTTTGTTTCTTATGGCGATCGCAATACCAAGAAATATTGAAGAACTTTCATATTTTGTCACAAAGTGCTTCCATAGATACACTTTAGTGTCTTCTATGTCAGGTATATTGTCTCCCTTAAGAAGAATATCATTGTGAGAACTGTACGTCATGTATCTTTCTTCCTCACCTGAATGATTTAAAGTCACCTCACCTGAATGGTTTGCATGACTTCGACGAAAAACAATAGAACCCGACTGAACTTGTGAAACGAAGATTTGGGCATTTGTTTAAGTCCCTAAATTGCAAACTTTAGTTTGCATACCCGAGACCCCCAGCAACGTACTCTGGACATTGGCTCATATATAATGTTTCCTTGAGATCATCGTACTAAAAGGCATTCTTGACATCAAGCTAGAACATAGGCCAGTCCTTATTGACAACAACGTAGAATAAGATTCGTATAAAAATTAATGCGAGCCACTAGAGGAAGTGTCAAAGAAACAAATTGCATACATTTCTATAAAGCTCTTGACGACAAATATGGCATTGTATCTATCAATTTGTTCAGCTAAAAGGAACTTGATGACTGAGACACAGCACAATCCAATAATGTCATCACCTAGTGGTGTAGGGACAAGGCTCCAGGAATCACAAGAAAGGAGAGCTGACATCTCCTCATCCATAACTGCCTTCCAATAGGAGTGACCATAGTTTCTTTCTATGATGAAGTAATAGTGATAGTTGCCAAGGCAGATGCAAATTTGTTGTAAGAAGTACTCATATGCCGAAAAGAAACCACATTGGCAATGGGATGTTAAGTACGGCACATATAACCCTTCTGAAGAGCAATGGGAAGGTCGACATACAAAGCCACTGATCGAGCTAAATCTTCGAAGGGAGATACTGACACGAGAATTAAGGAATGGACCACATGGGTGGAAGGAGGACTAAGATCGAAAAGAGGATGACGTATGTGGAATTATAAGAAGCCGAGAAGGAAAATGAAGAGTCAGAACGAGAGGTGGGAATGAATCATAGGTACGAAGGTGGATTGGATAGAGGACGGAGAGTTAGAAAACATAGTAGGCCCGAGGGAAAGATGTTTGCCTTTCTCAGAGAAATATGAGGTGTATTTGAAAAACATGACATCTGCGGATGTGTAACATTAACGTCGATAGAGAAGATCAATGCAATGATGCCCTTTTGGGGGTTGGAGAGCAATCCAAAAAGATGAATTTGGTTGCACGAGCCAACAATTTAGCACGGCCTTAAGGGACTTGTACAAAGGCGATCCAAACACACGAGAGATGAGTGAAAAGCGAGAAGCAACCAGATAAAGAATAAAAAGGTGGGTTTCCCTTCAAGGACAAAGGGCAGCATGCAGTTTATCAAATCAAAGGACAAAAGAATGGTGTGGCTCCAATATGAGCTGAGAATATTCATTTGACACAACAAGGTATGTGCAACATCAAAGAGAACTATTCTTCCTTTCAACTACACTATTTTGTTATGATGTAGTAACACAATTTCTCTAGTGAATAATATCATAGGAGGCACAAACAGAAGAGAATATGTTACTCATATACTTTGGCATTATCAATACAAATATTTTTTTCATCGGAGAGCTAAATTGAGTTTTCATTTCGTAATAAAAGACAAAAATATTGATGTGATTGTTGAATTGACAAGCCTCACATTCTAATGCAAACACAACAAAAAAGATGGAAATAATTGATGAAGAAGATGAGCAGATGGAAGACCAAGACAATGATGTCACTGAAGGAATGAGACCATAGGAGCAGTACTACAGAGAAAAAATATGGCATCCAAGTAATATAAGTCACTGATCTCGGTCAATGGAAATCTTCTTCCATGTACAAAAATCCTGGAAGTAACAATGAAATGGAAAAAATGTCATAACAGTTTCACTTTTTGAAATAGCAGTAATAAAAAGAATGCTACATGAACATTTTGAAACAACAAGAACATTCTCCAGTGTAAGATGAAAGGATGTAGTGACAACCCCTATCCCACAAACTGGAGCAAGAATATCATCTGCAACAACTACTGGAGGAATTTGATTATGTCGGTCTAGGCGAGTGAAGGTTGTCAAGTCTCTAATCATATAAGTTGTAGCCCTGAGGACAATATGCAAGACATGAACTACCTAAGGCGAAAGGCACCAAAGCAACTGTTACAGAGCTCCTTGATGCGGCAATAAGAACTTCAATATCGGCCTGAGAGAACCATCGTCTATTGTTACATACTAAGGTGGCGTGCGATGGCGATAAGCTCCCAGAATCAGTAACCCCAATGTGAGGTTGTGGGCGGAGGTGAGGGTGTTTGGTAACATAACAGTCAAAAGGATGATGGGTGATGATCTCCACTTCCTCCAATACGCCCCCTTCGCAACAACCTCCTCATCTCCCTGCAACATGAGCAAAACTCTCTAGTGGAGCAATAATTGGGGCAGCCCGATTCAAAAGATAAGTCACTATGGAGACACGAGTGGCAGTAGAACCTAACGTCGATATAGTGGACTCTCCCAAAAATTGTTGGTAAATCATCTCATAGGAATCTGGTGGACGTTGGAAATGGCATACTACGAAAAGCTCCTTAAAGTGTCTTTGTTGAGTGGGAGGTTCAAAATGACTGGACCGGCTGCAGCTTGCTGGAGACAGGCGCAGGGCTCGATGGAGAAGGAAATAGAATGTTGTGGGGCTTGACTTCAATAGGAGGACGATGATACAGTGTTGGCTCTAGCGCAGAGGGGAGCAGACAACGATGCTAGAGGAGAATAGTGTTGGGAGGACGGTGATGAAACGACGCTAGGGGTCGTTGGAAGTTCGTTGAACCTATCTCTCGGAATCGAGTCAAGCGGGAGGATAAGGTTGTCGATGGTGTGTATTAGCGAGAAGTCGACGTTGCTAGTGGTCGAGTATTGCTTGCCCCATCATAATGAAGTGCCCGGATTCAATTTCAGGTTTTTGCAGGCGAATAGCTAGCATGGGCTGGAATCGGTAAGGGCAGGATGCACACTTATACCAAGTTATTACAGGCAAATCTGTATAAGGGATACTATGGAGACGGAACCACGGATATCTAAGCGGGGTGCGCTCAGAGAGAGAGCTACAACAATCTTTTTAAGGGATAAAGAGAAGACTCAATTCATGCTTGCAAATTTCATGCCCCAAGTGGTCTTTAAATAGAGATACATAATGGCATAAAGGTAATAAACCCTAACACTTTGACTTATTAGAAAAATACTACAATTTAAAAGACTCATAATAAAGACAAACACATAAAGTGATAAACTCACAATCACAAGGACCCAAAATGATAACGGCGTGAGGCCCATAGCAGGCACCAACAGCTAGTTATCGAGGCTACATGGGTCAAACGCGAAGATTTACGATATCAGTTTTTTGAGTTTTGTCTTAAGGGCAAGGCAAATTTCCCAGAAGACTGTATTATTATGGAGGATATGACGACGAGCATCCGGAACCACTGCCAATTTGGTAGTATACACGAGGAGTGCGAAAAAGGCATTGTGTGATCCAATTCAGTGCAAGGAAAACTATGGCCATTTATTATCACCTAATATTTGTTTCCCTATTTTGTTTTCCTGAGTAGTTATTTTCTTTTGCACTTTTCTTGAAATAAGTTATTTCCCTCTTTGCTTTAGCTCTCTTATACATAGAAGTGTAGTGTCATTAGGGTGATCCCTAACAAATAACTACATTGGACATTTGAGAAGAGAGCAATAGGGACTGTACTCCACCTTACTTCTCTACTCAGCTTCTAAAGTGACCAATGAATTTTGTTAGAAATTCTGTTGATATTCCTTTTCTTTTCTTGTAGGTTTTTTGGGTTGTGTGGCGCAAAAGATGGAAGAGCATAACCTTGCTTGAAGTTGAAGAAAAATATTTAACCCAAGAAATGTTCTTCTAACCAGAAGCTTATATATCATGCATTCTATGAAAGAGAATTACATCAATTACTTTGTTAGTGTTCACCCACCGGTGGTAGAACTCACAGTCACGTCCACCCCTAGTTATAATGTACAGAAGATCATAAACTTGTAAGATCATTTTTCTTGGCATCTGTATGAAAAGATAAGTTTCATATGTTAGAAAATAGATGCTGAGGAATAGCTTGAATTGAGTAGCATACTTCATCTGAAGCAGAAATAATAATTGGAACTTAAAAAAGTGTAGACAATTTGGAGGAATTGCCTTATCAGAGAACAGATTCACCCGAACAAAGGAACAAAACAGTTCCATAAAAGCATGTAGGATCAGAGAATTTTGATGGGGCTGCATAAAAAAAGGCACAAGTAAGTAAAGCCTGATATTTGAAGTTTGAATGACTTTGTGAACCTGCATAATAAAATGACACTCACCAACAAGGTTATTACTGTACTGCTTAAATCCAGAATAAGACGCAATGCTTGCTCCCGAAATGCCATCAAGTCAAGGAGAAGCTAAAGTAATTACAGAAAATACTTGACATCACTTCTTAGAGCACTGGTTACAGCATAAGAGCATTGAAAAAGAAGCTGCACTAGTTCAATTGTCAACATAGTCTGTAACTAAAATGTACTAATGCCTATTTATGATAAAGTACTGTATCTTTGGTTGTTAATCAAAGTCAAACTTGTCAAAGTCATAAATAAGATGGTACTAAAGAACTACCAATTCAAGCATTCTCAAAGTAATCCTCGAAGTGAATGCTTACCTTACATTTTAGAAATAATGCACAAAAGATAGTCACATGATTACTGATTCTACTACTGAATAATCAGAATAGTAATTGTCTGAGAGAAAATATTTAGTGGTTAAAGCAAGCAAGCCTGTGGAAGTATATTATTCTTGACGGGTGTTTTCGTAAATGTGAATGATTAAGTTTGGGTGTCATAAAGGCATTGTTATATATTAGAATGAAAACAGGTTCCATCAAAAAAATATCATCAAGAGGAAATATCGTGCTTTCAATCGTCAATGAAGCAAAGTAAAGTTTCTCATGTGGTATCAGAGCATCGGGTAATTTTTGGCAATGACGCATCCGGTCGACATGCTACTTAGCTTCAAAAGTAAACGCAACCCATCGAGTATCTTCTCGTCCTCCTTCTACAGCCGTCCTGCTTTTGCATTTGTCAAGCTCCTGCTTAGCATCTTAGATTGATACATCCATTCAATGATTTTATCAAATCGACACATCCAATCATCGCATCCAATTGACGTATTTAGCTTTTCTTCTGCTCTTTGTCGATCTTTTTTTAACGTCATAGACAATCCATCTCTCGTTAACTGAACTTAGTTTGTCCCGTTCCTTGTTTTCCTCAATGTGATTGAGGGCTTGTTTGACTCTCTTATTCTGCTCATGTGGCCCTACAACTGCCCTAGTCTTTGGTTGCAGTTATGTTGAATCTCGTCAACCAGATGTCTTCTCCCACTCTGGTTCCCCTCCTCAATATCCACATTGATACGATCGGAAAACTACAGTGCTCTGTCAAGATACATATGTCAGATTTAGGTCGTGCCCCGTGCCCCGTGCCCCGTGCCCCGTGCCCCGTGCTTATAATACTCGAAATCAGGATGCCCTGACAATATCAACATTACTCCTTCTAAATGGAGGAAGCATGGTTACTCGAAATCGTGCTTCTAATTGTGCTTCACCAATGCTCTGGATGCTGAATGAAGGAAGCATGGTTATGTGCACATAAATCAAAATGGATTCTTGGGTCTGCCCTCTCTGATGTCTTTGGCTTTGATTTGAGGGCATGATTCCGCAGCAAACGCGACGGTATAGGGGGCCACTATTTCAGTGGTACTCTGTGAGCAGCCACTTTGTACATTTATTGTCAAAGGTTAGGTCTTTCTCCTCTGAGAGAAGCCACTTTGTGCATAGTGCCAAAGGTTAGGTCTGTTTCCAATCTTCCCCCGCCCATACCCCCAATGATTGGGGACTATATGGGTTATGTTGTTGTTGTTGTTGTTGTTACTCCTTCTAAATGGAGTTTACAAGATACAATTAGACTAAATCACCCCTAACCTTCTATGGCTATTTCCTTCGTTTCGTCCTCTCTGGAATGTGTCGGAACTCCATGAAAATATACCTGAATGATCGGGGTTCCTTCTCGTGCTATTCTAAAACCACCTCTGCGTATGTAGTTGTATCAATAGCTCTCCAAGGAAACTTATCCTTGTCCTCAAGGCCAAAGATTGGAATCTGGGCAAGAATGTCCTTCCACATCCAAGTCGCATCAGTTGGGTGGAGGCCCTTCTGCTGAACTAATATCTTACCGGTGGTCCACTCATCTTAGTCAATCTGTAAAGTGTGCAAGACGATGGCCGGCTCATAGATGTCAAGCAAACAGGGTGTCCTTGACGAGGGGATACTATATCATGAGATGTATCCTGGGCATATGGAATTTTAGGTGGCGTTTGGTTGGGCTGATAGCATACGGTGAGTTTGCCAAAAAACGGAGTTTGGAGGAGAAGCGGCGTTTGATTCGGCTTATTTCTAAAAAGTCGGTTATTTGATTCCGCGGTTTTCTATTACCCCCCATCCGCGCTGCTTAGCCCCGTCCAGCCGCAATCGCGATTCTCTTCCGAGCGGCGTCTTCTTCCCTCCCACTCCCGTGCGTCCTCTCTCGATACCCTAGCGGCGATGCTTCTTTCCTGGCGGCGATAGTTTCATCGATTCCTTGGAGCAGAAGGACGTCGAGAGATGTTCAATCATGCGCATTCATCCCTTAGAAGTGTGATAGAACGATCGTTCAGCGTTTGGAAGAAGTGGGTCATACTGCAGGACATGTCAAGCTATCGCTTTGACAAACAGACAGATATTGTGATGGCCACAATGACTTTACATAATTTCATTCTTCGGCACCCTTCGCGTGTGGATTTTGATTTCAATGAGTGCAAGCACTAAGCAGGGGGGTCGAGATGATGGAGTGGCCACAGAAGGACGACGAGATACATGCTCTGACACTGCAGGTGGTGTAGAGGAGATGATCACGCTACGTGATATTATAGCGGATCAGTTGTATGAATCTAGATCGTAGACCGAGATGTCGGGGGTAACTGGTTCAAGTAAACATTATTTATTGTGTTTGGTATTATATTATGGAAAAAAATTCATATGTTTTGTGGTTGGTAATTGTTGGAGTTTCTGAGGTGATCTCAAAGCAATCAACCGTTAGTTTTACCGCCAACGCAATATGAGTCTATAGGGTCGCACATAAAAGTGCTTGGAGAAATTGGAGAAAGAATTGAGTTGGCCTTGCTTATATAGGATATGAGTGGAGGACCAATCTTGTGACTGTTAGGAATTAACATGAGAATGTCTCAATGGGAAATCGTTTAAAAGGTTTAAACGAATGGATTTATACTTGACAAACTCGGCTAAAGTGTTTAACTGAACTGTGTCAAATTCGGCTAAGTCAAAATTCGGCTAAAGGGTTTAGACGAATTTATATATAGCCGAATTTATATAGTCGAATTCGGTTATAGTGTATAGTTGAATTCGGTTATAGTGTATAGCCGAACTTATATTTAGTTGAACTGAAGGCATTCGTCGACCGCTGAGACGGCAAAAAGCTAGGGTAGCGCGTTCGTCGAACGCAGATCTCCTTGAGTTCGTCGAACGCAGATCTCCTTGAGTTCGTCGAACGCAGATCTCCTTGAGTTCGTCGAACGCAGATCTCCTTGAGTTCGTCGAACGCAGATCTCCTTGAGTTCGTCGAACGCAGATCTCTTGAGTTCGTCGAACGCTGATCTCCTTGAGTTCGTCGAACGCAGATCTCCTTGAGTTCGTCGAACGCAGATCTCTTGAGTTCGTCGAACGCAGATCCCTTGAGTTCGTCGAACGCAGATCTCCTTGAGTTCGTCGAACGCAGATCTCCTTGAGTTCGTCGAACGCAGATTTCCTTGAGTTCGTCGAACGCAGATCTCTTTGAGTTCGTCGAACGCAGCCTTTGGTATATATATATCAGTTCACGATCTTAGGGTTCGGCGCGTGAAAACATTTTAGTAACCGACCCTTTTCGTGATTTGAGAGAGCAGCGTCGGAAGTGTTCCGCTAGGGCTTCTCTCATCTTCCGACAGTCGTCGCCTCCCTTGTCTCGGATCTAGCAGTCCGTGGGGACGCTGAGAGCTTTCTTCTCCGACTCATTCCTTGTTCGACAAGGGATTGTGATTCTCCTCCGCTTGTGTGGATCTCTGTAGAGGGGCCGATCCATTTCGGTTCTTGGAACTCAAGATTGGTTCTACCAGAAATCTGTTGGAGCACCTCGGTTGAGTAGAGACTCAACCCCCTTCAGGTATAATCTCTGCAAATGTTCTGGATGTTGTTTAATTTCTTGAATCTATGAAATCGCAAGTTCATGTTAACTCTTTCGAGTTGTTCTAATTATTTTATTCCGCTGCGCATATATGATATGCTGTATTATCATTTCTGAAATGGTATTAGAAAACCCAACAGTGGTATCAGAGCGAGGTTTAGCAATCCATTGCGTGCAAATCTAAAAATTTGAAAGCGTTCTAAATGTATAGATTTCTTCCTGGAATATTATTTTGATGTAATATAAGTGGTCAGGGCTCTGCCCTTTGGAACCATACCAGGAACGCATGTGATTGCGTTGCGATTTCATTGTTTCAGAAATTGTCTCCTTTGCAGTAACCGTCCCTCTAATTGGTTTGTGAAACCAAGCGTCTTAGATTTTGAATCTGACGATGAGAGACGAGCTTGTCTACTGCATAAGTGGAGTTGTTTTGTCTGTGTCAAATGCATGTAAATCTGGAGATTTAGAAGTGTTTTAAATGCTCAGATTTAGCCTTTTCTATCAAGCGTTGATAATTTTATTTTGTGCACATTGGGGATGTTATTTTGTTTGAAATGTTGTATTTCAATTTTGTGTATGTGCACAGTGATTAAATGTTAATCACGATGAAATGTTCATCGATTGTATCTTAAAATCCCTCAATCCAATATTAAGCATTTGGATGTCTTCCGATGGATGACACTCTTCCTGTCTCGATCGATGAAGTGTGGGCTTGCCAAAGCAAGGTGCATTAATCTATCTTGGTAAGGGTGCGAGCGGATAATTGTGATATCCCACTGTCGACAACGGGTCTATCTTAACTAGGTGACCTCAAAGGTTGAGTGCCTATAGGCATGGGGTTGGCATGCACCATATGATGGATGCGAATAAAGAGTTATTCACCAACCATACAAGAGTTGCATAGTGATGCAATTGACAAGTGTTGTCTACCTAAATAACTGCATTGCGAGAGAAACGCCAAAGCGGACTCGTTGTGTTGGTGAAATACGGATCTTGTCCACTAAGAGAGTAGTTCGCATTAACTCTCTGAATCGATATTAAGGGTTATCAATTTGATTAAAACAGTGGGAGCCCTTTTAATAGAAGTCCTTATTAAAGTAAAATGTATTTTGAAATATAGTACTGAAAAATCTTTTGCAAATTTATTGTAGAATTTCCATGGCAAATACATCTCACTCCACGTTGTCCTTGAGGGTCATCCTTGAGAAGGATAAGCTCAATGGGACGAACTTCCTCGACTGGTACAGGAACCTGAGAATTGTTCTCAGGCAAGAGCGCAAGCTCTATGTCTTGGAAGGTGAAGCCCCCACAGAGCCGGCCGGAAATGCTCCGAGAGCAGATAAAGATGCCTAAAAGAAGTATCAGGATGATACCTTGGATGTGGAATGCCTCATGCTTGCTACCATGTCCTCTGAGCTTCAGAAGCAACATGAGAGCATGTGTGGTTATGAGATAATCGGGCACCTCAAGAAAATGTCACCATTGCGGTAAGGCAGGGCATTGGAGGCGGAACTGTCCCCTCTACATTGAGGATCTGCAAAAGAACAAGGGAAGTATGACTTCCACCTCAGGTATTTATGTTATAGAGATAAACCTTTCTGCTCCTTCATCTTGGGTATTGGATACCGGATGTGGTTCTCACATTTGTACAAATGTGCAGGAACTGAGAAGGAGAAGAATGTTGGGTAAAGGGGAGGTAGACCTGCGTGTTGGGAATGGAGCAAGAGTTGCTGACGTTGCCGTTGGTGTCTATCATCTTTCTTTACCCACTGGGCTTGTAATAGAATTAGATAACTGTTATTTTGTTCCAGCCATAACTAGAAACATTATATCCATTTCATGTCTTGACATGAAGGGTTTTTCGTTTATAATAAAGAACAATTGTTGTTCGATTTTTATGAATGATGTTTGTTATGGTGTAGCCCAATTGTTTAATGGTTTATATGTTTTGAACTTAGACCATCCGATCTATAATGTTGAAAATAATAAAAGACTAAGAACAAATGACTCGAATCCTACATACCTTTGGCATTGTCATTTGGCCATATAAACGAAAAACGCATATCCAAGCTCCATAGAGATGGACTATTGGACTCATTTGATTATGAATCATTTGAGAGATGCGAGTCTTGCTTATTAGGCAAAATGACTAAAGCCCCTTTCACTGGTCATACTGAGAGGGCAGAAGATCTCATAGGTGTCATACATAGTGATGTGTGCGGACCCATGAGTTCTATAGCTAGAGGTGGGTTCCACTACTTCGTTACATTTACTGATGATTTCAGTAGATACGGATACGTGTTTTTATGAAGAACAAATCTGAGACCTTTGAAAGGTTCAAAGAGTTTAAAAATGAACTAGAGAATCAACTGGGAAAAAGGATAAAAGCACTCTGATCTGATCGAGATGGCAAATATTTGAGTCAAGAGTTCCGTGATCATCTGAAAGAGTGTGGTATTGTATCACAGCTCACCCCACCCAGAACACCGCAACATAATGGTGTTTCTGAGAGGAGGAATCGTACCTTGTTAGACATGGTGCGATCGATGATGAGTCATGCAGATTTGCCCGTTTCCTTTTGGGGTTTTGCTCTAGAGACTGCTGCTTTTACACTAAATCGCGTTCCGACGAAGACGGTTCAAAAGACACCATATGAGATATGGACTGGGAAGCGTCCCAGTATGTCTTTCATTAAGATTTGGGGATGTGAGACATACGTACGACGTCAAATGTCTGACAAGCTGGAACCCAAATCAGATAAGTGTTATCTTGTGGGATATCCTAAGGAAACTAAAGGATATTACTTCTATCTGCCGTCCGAGGGCAAAGTGTTTGTCGCAAGGACTGGCGTCTTTTTGGAGAAAGAGTTCTTATCCAGAAAGACTGCAAAGGTGGAACTTGAAGAGGTTCAAGAACCACAAACAATGAATGAACGTGAATTGGAACCTGAGCAAGGACTACAATCTGTTGTAGCCGGAGAACCTGCTCAAGAAACACAAGTCCTACGTAGATCTGATAGACTAAGATTTGAGCCTGGGAGATATGGATTTCTCGTGTCTAAAATAGGTAATGTGTTGTTTATGGATCATGATGATGAACCTGCAACCTATCAAGAGGCTATGTGTGGACCTGACTCCGAGAAGTGGCTTGAGGCCATGAAATCTGAAATGGACTCCATGTATACAAACCAAGTTTAGACCTTGGTGGAACCACCTGAAGGGGTACGACCCATAGGGTGCAAGTGGGTCTTCAAGAAGAAGACCGACATGGATGGGAATGTACAGACATTCAAAGGCCGACTGGTGGTTAAAGGTTTCAGGCAAATTCATGGTGTTGACTATGATGAGACCTTTTCCCATGTAGCCATGGTCAAGTCCATCAGAATTCTATTTGTTATTGTTGCGTATTATGACTACGAGATCTGGCAAATGGATGTCAAAATGGCTTTCCTTAATGGAAACCTCCTTGAGGAAGTGTACATGACACAACCCGAGGGTTTTGTATCTCCAAATGAAGTCACTAAAATATGCAGGTTGAATCGATCCATTTATGGATTGAAACAAGCTTCTCGAAATTGGAATCTGCGTTTTGATGAGAAAATCAAAAAGTTTGGTTTCATCAAGAACAAAGATGAGCCCTGTGTTTACAAGAAGATTAGTGGGAGCATTGTTGTCTTCCTGATATTGTATGTAGATGACATGATGTTGATCGGGAACGACATTCCGACCCTGCAAGCTGTTAAGAACAGGCTAGGGGACTGCTTTTCTATGAAGGACTTGGGTGAAGCGATTTGTATACTTGGTATTAAGATCTATAGAGATAGATCGAAGAAGTTGTTGGGTTTGACCCCAGAGTACATACATTGAGAAGGTGTTGAAACGGTTCAACATGCTCGAGTCCAAGAAAGGATTCTTACCCATGTCACATGGTGTGAGTCTCTATAAGGACCAGTGTCTGAAATCTTTGGAAGATAAGGACCGCATAAAGTTGATTCTATATGCTTCGGCAATTGGATCAATCATGTACGCAATGTTATGCACTCGACCCGATGTCTCTTATGCTTTGAGCATGACGAGCAGGTATCAGTCTGATCCTGGTGATGGTCACTGGATAGCTGTCAAGAATATCCTAAAGTACTTGAGAAGAACTAAGGATACGTTCTTGGTATATGGTGGAGAGGAAGAGCTCGTTGTAAGCGGTTACACAGATGCTAGCTCCCAAACTGATAGGGATGATTCAAAGTCTCAATCAGGTTTTGTATTTTGCCTTAATGGAGGAGCTGTAAGTTGGAAGAGTTCCAAGCAAGAGACAGTTGCCGATTCTACGACAGAAGCCGAGTATATTGCTGGTGCAAATGCGGCAAAGGAGGTTGTGTGGATTAGGAAATTCATCGGCGAGCTAGATGTGGTTCCTAGCATTGTTGATCTCGTAGTTCTCTACTGTGACAACAACGGCGCAATTGCCCAAGCTAAGGAACCTAGATCTCATCAGCCCTCCAAGCACATACTTCGGTGGTTCCATCTTATTCGAGAGATTGTCGATCGGGGAGATGTGAGCATTTGCAGAGTACCGACTAAAGAAAACATAGCGGATCCACTGACAAAGCCTCTTGCGCAAAGGAAGCATGATGGTCATGTTAGATCAATGGGTATTAGATACCTGAATGATCGTCATTAGTGGGAGCCTTGTGGATTGTATGTTTGTTAGTTGTTTATTCATTTGATGAATTGTGATATGTACTATGGTTTTTCATTTTATATTTATGGCGAGTTCTTTATTATGTCAATTATTTCTATATGATAGACTAATTACCATAATGAATGCCCTTAGAATGTTTGCTTTCATAGGAATTCAAGTACGTGACTTGAATGTGAGGGCATATGTTTAAATGAAGCTTCATTCTTAAATGGTCCCTGGTCGAGGTATCATCCTATATATTAGGGCGAGGATGAGACCATAAGACTAGCATGTGCGTTGACTGATGACCGGTTCTCACAGGTCATGATATTGTGATATCAAGTCATCACATGGGTACTTGTTAGGAACAAGTTGTACTGGACAGACCCATCCTGAGACTACTTTGTGGATTGTTATATGAACGTGTCACAAGTAGGTCTCAAGTGACAATGGTGTTTGTGGTCCTTTGACCTGAAGTCACAGCATTCATCAAATGAGGAAGAGCATATTTTGATACCATCTAAAGTCTTCCTTGAAAAAGGTTGATGATAAGGGTGGTTATTGGGTATGTTAGGAATCATTTGGGTGTTTGTGTGTGAGCAGATATGAGATTTGTCCTCCTTTATGACAGGAGTTACATCCATGAGCCCCTTGATGGAATGAGACTGAGAAATGCATGGTCATGCTTGGTCGAGTCAATATATGATATTGAGCTCACCAATTTTGTCAGTCTATTCTAGATCAGGAAACTGGGATTGAACATTTATGAGGGTGACACGGTCCATGCCTCTAGTTCTATCCGGATGTAAGGGACAAAAGGACATGACAACACTGATACATTGGTCATGACAGGCTTGTTGAGTTATGAACTCTTATTACTTGGGTAGCAATGATGTATTGCTAGATGCCGCTCATTGTTTGTGAGATTTTTATTGACACTTTGTGATCAAGTGGGAGACTGTTGGAGTTTCTAAGGTGATCTCAAAGAAATCAACAGTTAGTCTTACCGTCAACGCAATATGAGCATATAGGGTCGCACATAAAAGTGCTTGGAGAAATTGGAGAAAGAATTGAGTTGGTCTTGCTTATATAGGATATGAGTGGAGGACCAATCCTGTGATTGTTTGGAATTAAGTTGAGAATGTCTCAATGGGAAATCGTTTAAAAGGTTTAAACGAATGGATTTATACTTGACAAATTCGGCTAAAGTGTTTAACCGAACTGTGTCAAATTCGGCTAAGTCAAAATTCGGCTAAAGGGTTTAGACGAATTTATATATAGCCAAATTTATATAGTCGAATTCGGTTATAGTGTATAGTCAAATTCGGTTATAGTGTATAGCCGAACTTATATTTAGTCGAACTGAAGGCATTCGTCGACCGCTGAGACGGCAAAAAGCTAGTGTAGCGCGTTCGTCGAACGCAGATCTCCTTGAGTTCGTCGAACGCAGATCTCCTTGAGTTCGTCGAACGCAGATCTCCTTGAGTTCGTCGAACGCAGATCTCCTTGAGTTCGTCGAACGCAGATCTCTTGAGTTCGTCGAACGCAGATCTCCTTGAGTTCGTCGAACGCAGATCTCCTTGAGTTCGTCGAACGCAGATCTCTTGAGTTCGTCGAACGCAGATCTCTTGAGTTCGTCGAACGCAGATCTCCTTGAGTTCGTCGAACGCGGATCTCCTTGAGTTCGTCGAAAGCAGATTTCCTTGAGTTCGTCGAACGCAGCCTTTGGTATATATATATATCAGTTCACGATCTTAGGGTTCGGCGCGTGAAAACATTTTAGTAACTGGCCCTTTTCGTAATTTGAGAGAGCAGCGCCGGAAGTGTTCCGCTATGGCTTCTCTCCTCTTCCGACAGTCGCCGCCTCCCTTGTCTCGGATCTAGCAGTCTGTGGGGACGCTGAGAGCTTTCTTCTTCGACTCATTCCTTGTTCGACAAGGGATTGTGGTTCTCCTCCGCTTGTGTGGATCTCTGTAGAGGGGCCAATCCATTTCGGTTCTTGGAACTCAAGATTGGTTCTACCAGAAATCTGTTGGAGCACCTCGGTTGAGTAGAGACTCAACCCCCTTCAGGTATAATCTCTGCAAATGTTCTGGATGTTGTTTAATTTCTTGAATCTATGAAATTGCAAGTTCCTGTTAACTCTTTCGGGTTGTTCTAGTTATTTTATTCCGCTGCGCATATATGATATGCTGTATTATCATTTCTGAAATGGTATTAGAAAACCCAACAGTAATTATGTTATGGGAAAAAAATTCGCTCAAAACTATGTTTTGTTTCCAACCAACTTTTCAAAACTCCATTTTACAAACTCCATTTCACCCAAACAGTTTTTTAACAAAACTCCGTTTTCCAGAATCAGCACTTTTCCTATCAGCAGCTTTCCATCAGCAGCTTTCCATCAGCAACAGCCCAACCAAACAGAGCCTTAGACTCTGTGGTGGAAGCTAAAGATGGTATTGTTGTGAAAATCCCTGGGATTTGATGGTACAAAACCATACATAATTGATGATGTACACTACTTTGACATGCAAGTAGTTCTCACCTCTAACAAAGCTGGGTGGAGCGACCCTGAAGCAGAAAGATGAAGCCTGAAAGAGGCCAGAAAGGAGCTCAGAAGAAATGGCATGGCCTGCTCAGAAGGGATCGGAGATCGTCGATCAAGCATTCACCGATCGGGGACTCGTTCTCCGATCGAGTACCCGATTGTTGATCAGAGATCAGAACGCTGACCGTAGTTCTATGTTGCTACATTCAGCGATCGATCAAAGATCGGTGTTCACCGACCACCGTTCGCGGACTGAGCTGAATTCGTTCGTCTACCGAGCCTAACTTCTCAAGGCCCAACTATGGAAGACTTTGCACTCGCCGTTCGCCGACCAAATCACAATGTTCGCCGACCGAAGCTGATCGAAATGGAGTTCTTGTCTGAAAGTGGAATAGAGTCGTTGCAGAGTCAACAAAGTTAAAGTTGTCATCTGCCACACTTATCTCTTTGGATCTCGGGAGGAGAACAGAAAAAGATAAGATGTTCTGCCTTAAACCATCTCTAATCCCTGAAACCGTTGTATATGAGGCAGCTATAAGTATTGTGAGGACTTGAAGATCAAAGACAGGGGAAAGAAAGAGCATAAGGGACCAGAAGAGAGGACTACCTGAACATGTGTTGTTTCCAGGAAACCTCTATAAAACTATGTGTCGTCTGTATTGCATGCGCACTTTCTTATCTTTCTCCTTCATAGCTTAGATTGCGTTTTCCAATTTTACCTCACCTTTTTCTATGATGATCTTCTCTCTTACAAAACTTAATAAGTGTGATTCATGAAGACTATATTATTCTCTTCACTCGAAAATATTCAGCTCTAGCCCCGACTTTCAGGTAAGCTACCTGTTAAAATGTGCTCTGCGACCAGAAAGAGACCATAAAAGAGGGAGCTGAGATTGGATGGATACGGTGGGACACTAAGTTCAACCGATGAGGTCGCAACTTTGCAAAGACTTTGCCCCCTGATGAAAAGGAGAAGTCATGTTTATGCTTACTGGCCTTGTGTGTCATGTGTTGTTGAGCTCCAAGAAGGTAATACTTGAGTTAGCAAGGAGCCTCATCTCGATCTGCTATGCAGTGAAGGCAGCCACTTGACAATCTCCATGTAAGAAGTGAGGTATGAATAGCAGGGCCCTGCAGTACATGATCTAAGAAAAGTGTTAGCTAGTGTCTGAAAGGTTGAGTTGTAAGAAAATTCGTCCCTTGGAATCCATGTGGCCCAATGTCGTGGATGCTCAAAAGTAAAACTCTGCAAGTCGTTGGTGTGTTGTTGAAGACTAAGAACTGGCAGTTCGTCAGAGGATGAAACCAAGAGCTAAGTAGGAGCTTGGTACTATGAAAGCTTGAAAAGCTCCTTAAAAACAAGCTCATGAAAATCAAGTCCATGTCGATGATGACCTGCCCTGGAAAATAATGGAGGCATCATATCCTATGTTTTAAATGTCCTCTGACACGTCTGACATGTTTGTCGACATGTGATTTTGACATTTTGTAAAATATTAGTCGACATATCTAATTTTTCCAATATAGGCAGACACAACTTTTGAACATATTGTTCACTATTTTATTTTATATTATGTTAGCAAACTAGCAGTAATGTTTAATTCAGTTATATGTATTCAAATATAGGCAGTAATGTTTAAATCAGTAATGTTTAAAACAAATACAGCATAACATAAAGTTCTCAATCATTTTCCTCATCTTCTTCTCCATGGTTGGAGATAAATGAAATTTTGTCCTATATGAATGAGAAGAAATAGCCACATTGCCGCATGTAAGAAGAAGAGGAAAAGAAGAAACAACCGCAGTAATGATTGACCAGCGTAGGAAGCCGCGGGAAGAAGACACGGTCGCAGCCCGCGGGAAGAAGACACGGTCTCTGATGCGCTAACGGCAAGTGCACAGGTCGCTCAAGTAATATAAAATGTGGGAGTAAATTCCCAAGTATCGATTTCAAAGGAACGCAGGTTGGGGCGTGTAATTCTAATGTTTAGAAGACTAATTATAAAGATTAAACTAACACAAGAGCTTTGGATTCGGTTTTAGAAAAGCAAAAGAAAAACTAACTACTCTAATGCGGGTCGCATACACCGCTTCGCACGACGGATGGAAACTACGCAGGTCGCTATGCACTATTTCGGTGGGCGGATGGGCGAGAAGGCGCGGGTGGATGGTTCGCACAGGCAGAATGAGGGTCGAAAGCACCTCGTCACAAAGCACGCCACTAGCAATTGCTAGTGTGTCAACTCAACGCGTTGGTGGAATGGAGGATGGAATGGAGGCACTCCTCACTTCACATAAACCACAAAGAAAATCAAAGACATGAAATTAACATTAATACCAATATAGGGTTCATGACATCATCATCATTCCACACATACAAGGAATCGAGGAAGAAAATACTACAATATGAAGGGGGTGAGATTACAACCAAAGGAGAGGAGACTCGTTGGAGGTTCACAGTCGGAATCTATGGTTGTCAAGCCTTGTCCGAGCTCGGGCTCTAACGGTCGTTCGAGGTCCGGAAGAGCTGTCACCTTCTTCTAATGTACCCATCTTCACCGTCAATTGTCTTCAGCCACGACCTTGTCGGAGAACTTCACACGTGCAGCGAGAAATCCCTTGAAATAGAGCTTGGAAGCTTGTGAATGATGAAGGAGGCCAAGAGGATGTCCTAGCCTTAGATTTGCAGGAAGATTTGGGCCGGAGGACCTCCCGAAGGTGGGCGGTGGTGGAGCGGCGAAATAGGGCGGAGCTGGGCACTTTGGCGCAAAAATGGCGAATTCCCCCGGAAGAGGGCGAGTTCCTGCGCTTATATACCAAACAGTCAGAAAAATAGGCATGCACGGTCGAACGCACGACCGTGCGTGAATCGTGCGAAATTAATCGAGCAGGAAGCTCAGAAAGGCCAGGCAAAAGAGCATGTGCGATTTTACTCATGCACGGTCCAAACCGACCGTGCGAGAACAAAACGCATGGGTAGAGACAGAGCGCTAAAAAATAGGTCAAACAGAGAAGATCGTGCGATTTTAGACAAAAAGAGAAGCTCGTGCGATTTTACTCATGCACGGGCGATACTGGCCGTGCGCGAACAAAACGCACGAGGCGGGGGCAAATCACTATTCTGAGGCATTACAGACGAGCAGGGTCGCAGAGATCATGCGTCAAGGTAACGCACGGCCGTGCGATTCATGCAGGAAAGAATTCCATTAGAAAAGGGGACCTGCCCACCTACAATGCAAAACACCAAACCGGGGCATAGGCCTCCAGCACATAAATAACTAAAATTTTGCAAAATAAAGGAGATGGGGAGCACAATGTGCTTACCCCCAATAAAATAGTGCGCAATAGCACACCACAATGGGCCGAAATGTGCACTTCGTGTGAGAAGAGTGAACCAGTGAAATATAAGCAATAATGAACTAAAAGTAAAGTGCAAGTGAGTGACAACTAGCCCGGATGAGTCCGAAAAACACTATAAATATCAGACTCATCAGTCGCAGCCCGCGGAAAGAAGGCACGGTCGCAGCCCGCGGAAAGAAGGCATTGTCGCAGCCCACGGGAAGAAGGCACTGTCGCAACCCGCGGGAAGAAGGCACTGTCGCAACCCGCGGGAAGAAGGCACTGTCGCAACCCGCTGGAAGAAGGCACTGTCGCAGCCCGCGGGAAGAAGGCACTGTCGCAACCCGCGGGAAGAAGGCACTGTCGCAACCCGCGGGAAGAAGGAACGGTCGCAGCCCGCGGGGAGAAGGCACAGTCGCAGCCCGCGGGGGGAAGGCACGGTCGCAGCCCGCGGGAAGAAGGCTCGGTCGCAGCCCGCGGAAAGAAGGCTCGGTCGCAGCCCGCGGGAAGACGGCACGGTCGCAGCCCGCGGGAAGACGGCACGGTCGCATCCCGCGGGAAGACGGCACGATCGCATCCCGCTGGAGGAAGGCACAGTCGCATCCCGCTGGAGGAAGGCACGGTCGCAGCCCGCGGGAGGAAGGCATGGTCGCTGCCTGCGGGAGGAAGGCACGGTCGCAGCCCGCTCGAAGAAGAAACGGCCGCAGCCCGCACGAAGAAGAAACAGTCGCAGCCCGCACGCAGAAGAAACAGTCGCAGCCCGCACGAAGAAGAAACGATCGCAGCCCGCACGAAGAAGAAACGGTCGCAGCCCGTACGAAGAAGAAATGGTCGCAGCCCGCACGAAGAAGAAACGGTTGCGGCCCGCGGGAAGAAAGCACGATCGCAACCCGCGGGAAGACGGCACGGTCGCATCCCACGGAAAGACGGCACGGTCGCATCCCACGGAAAGACAGCACGGTCGCATCCCGCGGGAAGACGGCACAGTCGCATCCCGCTGGAAGACGGCACGGTCGCAGCCCGCAGGAGGAAGGCACAGTCGCAGCCCGCTCGAATAAGAAACGGTCGCAGCCCGCACGAAGAAGAAACAGTTGCAGCCCGCACGAAGAAGAAACGGTCGCAGGTCGCACGAAGAATAAACGGTCGCTGCCCGCGCGAAGAAGAAACGGTCGTAGCCCGCACGAAGAAGAAACGGTACGGTCGAAGAAGAAACGGTCGCGGCCCGCACGAAGAAGAAACAGTCGCAGCCCGCAAGAAGAAGAAACGGTCGCAGCCCGCAAGAAGAAGAAACAGTCGCAGCTCGGACGAAGAAGAAACGGTCGCAGCCCGCGCGAAGAAGAAACGGTCGCAGCCCGCACGAAGAAGAAACGGTCGCAGCCCGCACGAAGAAGAAACGGTCGCAGCCCGCACGAAGAAGAAACGGTCGCAGCCCGCACGAAGAAGAAACGGTCGCAGCCCGCACGAAGAAGAAACAGTCGCAGCCCGCAGGAAGAAGAAACGGTCGCAGCCCGCACGAAGAAGAAACGGTCGCAGCGCGCAGGAAGAAGAAACGGTCGAAGCCCGCAGGAAGAAGAAACGGTCGCAGCCCGCACGAAGAAGAAACGGTCGCAGCCCGCTCGAAGAAGAAACGGTCGCAGCCCGCTCGAAGAAGAAACGGTCGCAGCCCGCTCGAAGAAGAAACGGTCGCAGCCCGCTCGAAGAAGAAACGGTCGCAGCCCGCACGAAGAAGAAACGGTCGCAGCCCGCACGAAGAAGAAACGGTCGCAGCCCGCACGAAGAAGAAACGGTCGCAGCCCGCACGAAGAAGAAACGGTCGCAGCCCGCACGAAGAAGAAACGGTCGCATCCCGCACGAAGAAGAAACGGTCGCAGCCCGCACGAAGAAGAAACGGACGCACCCCGGACGAAGAAGAAATGGCCGCACCATGCACGAAGATGAAACGCTCGCAGCCCGCATGAAGATGAAATGGTCGCAGCCCGCACGAAGAAGAAATTATTCCTACTATAGGGTCTGGTGGTTTTGGCTTAACTTTTATGCAAGAAGGTATTCCTACTATCTCTCTCTCTCTCTCTCTTCTCCCTATCTCTCTCTCTCTGTCTACCTCCCCTTCTGTAACACCCATAAAGTAACACGCAAAATTTAAATTTGATCGCAGGGCCCGTTCTCGATCAAGACTGATCAAGCCTACGTCATCTCGAGGTACGAAATTATGTGGCTAGTGGTGCACTTTGTCTAGTAAATAAATTAAAGTTGACATTATCACTATGACACAACTTAGAGGTTCGCAGGAACCGTAATCTTATAATTTTTAGTGCGGTAGTAGTGCAGCGGTGAATGGACATTTAATTAGGAGCTTTCATTTTTGGCGATAAAATAATTTTCCTAAATTCCTTCCCCTCCCTTTACGGTTACGTTCATAACCGGCGCTTCACTTCGTGCGTCTCATTATTTCACCGAGGGAAAGGTTCAGCCATTAGTTATCGAGTCGTTTTCCTTTTCTCCTCCTTCCTCGAGCGCACGACAGAGGAGCAGCAACCGTCGAGCCCTAAATTACTCGCAGACGCGCCTCTCGCCCTCTGCAGTCGCCGCCTCCCTCTTCCCCATCGACGGTGAAGGCCAACGCCGGACACGCCTCTTCTCGATGACGCCCAGGGTGTAGACGACGCCTCCTCCAGAAATCCTCGGCATCGTCTTCGACGCCGTGTAGGCTCGTCGATCCTTCTTCCCTCATCAGCAGTCGTCGTCAACACTGGTGAGTGCTGCCTTCCGTCCCGATTTCTCGTTAGGAACTGCCGATTGAAGCCCTCTCCCTTTTTTTTTTCCAGTCACTGTAGTTTCCAAACAGTTGATTTAGGGTTTTGGTTCAGCGAAACAAAGCTTTAACTGTGGGCATCGTCGTTTAGAAACGATAGTAACCCTTCTATTGGAGAAGTGGTAAGTGTTTTTCCTACTTGTTAAATCTATGTTCCCTTCATTGCGGAGAGATACATGCATATTTATGAAATTGCCCTTTTAGGTTGCTTGAGGAAACCAAATTGATACTCCCGAATATACTTCTTTTAAAAGAGCCATGCCGCCTCGTCATGTGTACGAACGCCGCAATGCTACTGTAAGAAATTCTATTCTTTTTGGCTAGATATATCACACAGTATTATGCATACGTTTAAATGTTATGAAATGAGATTATACCAGTATGAAATGTATGAAATTGTTTAGCATAATTAGCCATGCATTCCTTTAAACGTATAGTTATAAATATGAACTCCAGAAAATGTATACGGGGTAGTCCTTTAGCGTAAAATACGACCAGCGTCATTCAATTAAATAAATAAGTGAACCGACGAATATTCCAAATAATTAGGAGGCACGATTGGGACTCTCCCCATCGTGATAGGTAGAGGCGCACTATCTTACTTATGGGGCATAGTAGACCCTATGAGCCTCAAAAATAGGGGGACTTTATCTCCAATAGAAATTCAGAAGATGCGAGTCTATGTTCGTGAGACACTAGAATCTCTACGTTCGTTAGATGGACTCGGATCGTTAGAATGTGCATAATCAGATTCTCAGTATAAGATATTAAGAAGGTTACTCATTAGACTAATAGAATTCTGCATACGACAAATTAGAAACGATATTATAGTTAATCGTTTCTTTTCAAGCTTGAATCATTATGCTTAAGTTATTCAAAAACCAAAACAAACAATTATGTTGAATATTTTATAGAAAAGCATGCATAGTAAATATTTTATAAACATTTTACTGTTGTAGAATAACATGTCATTTTTAAAAGAAAAGGCCAGAAAGTATGTTCTTTATAAAATACTTTTTAGTGTCACTAAGAAGAGTAGTTTTTCTTACTCTCCAGTTGGGCTGACCCATTTTTTTGGGCTTATTATTACAGGGGTCACAGGTGGGGTGTTGCGCCTAGGATGAGCGCGTTTGCCGATGTTACCCATATAGTTTGTTTACCTTCAGTAGTTTATTTCTTCAGTACTGTCATGTAATATTGGATGTGTATCCAGATTTTCTGATGTTTCGTGTAACAGACTTTGTTTAAGATTTCAGTCTTTCAAGTATGTTGACTCTTTCAATTTTAGTGGCTCTGTGAATTCAGCTTTCGAGGTACACTTTACCCCTAGTTTCATTCTTTATTTCGGATGTAAGTACTCTTGTAGCATTTCATTTTCGTATGCCTGCTATGAATCAATTTAAATACTGTTACTTAGTCTTCTTCTTATCACGGGGCCCGGCCGGACTGCTGATTTGTTTGATAAACTAAGTTGGGGTGTACAATTGGTATCAGAGCTAGGTTTAGGATCCCACGACCCAGAAAATTCACAGAGCCTTAGGAGTTCAACTGAATCATTCTTTAACGTTAGAGTCTACAAAGTTTCTTCAAGCTTAGCTATGCGTTGAATGAAAATATCTTTCTAGTAGATCTTTCTTGTGTCTCGTACATCAATAACTGTTTCTCTTCCATCGTATAGGCACCGCGTACCTATGTTGTTAAAGGCGCGCCTTAGGCGCGCCTAAGGCTCCAGGCTCAACAGGCTCAGAGGCTTGCGCCTTTGTGCGCTTTTTTTTGCGCCTTTGTGCGCTTTTTTTTGCGCCTTTGGAGTATAAATGGCGCGTCTGAGAGCGATTTCTGTTGCAAATCTTTTTTTCTCAAAAGAAAGAAAGAAATAATGTAAGAACTCAATATTTTTTTGCATGATTTAGTGTTTGTGAAACATAATCGAGTGTTAAGACTTAGATATGATGCAAGTGACCACTTTAATTCTATTTTTTAAGAGTTATAAATCATAATAATGATTGATTAATGAGTAGAATAGATGAAAAATTTGATCAAGAAGATGAACTAATGTTTGATGCTTATTTTTTAAAATGAATGTGGTTGCGCCTTGCCTTCTTCAGGCGTGCGCCTGCGCCTTAAGCCTTGCGCCTAGGCTCCAAGACCCCTTTGCGCCTTGGTGCGCCTTGCGCCTTTAATAACTAGGTCGCGTACCAACGAAACGGGCGAGCCTTCGCGGCAGAACACCACTCCCGAGATAGTTATGGATGACGATGGTGCACCAGCAGCAGCACCAGCAGCAGCACCGGCAGTGCCAGAACCTACTGACTTAGCGGCCATTATTGCCAGGGCAGTGGCCATAGCTTTGCTGGAATTCAGAAATGGACTGCCTGCAGCAGATCCAGCAGCAGTTCCTGTACCAGCTGCCGGAGACTTAGGAATGGATCGTTATCTGAGGAATTTCCGGGATCTTCAACCCTCCAACTTCAATAAGGAAGAAACACCAATGGAGACTGATGATTGGTTGATTAGGACCCGCGACCTGCTCGAAGTGATGCAGTGCCCAGAGAACAAGAAGGTTCCTCTAGCTGCCTTCCTCCTGAAAGGTGAGGCAAATCTGTGGTGGACTAGGCATCTGGCGGACGACCCCGCTGGTAAGTAACGTTGTTCTAATCCCCTTTTCCTAGAATACTTTGCCTGTTAGCGGTGTAATAATATAAATTTTCATTTATGATAGGCCGTACAGCAGATATGATCACGTGGAACAATTTCTCGACGGCACTATCTACCTGGTTTGTGCCCCCATCCGAGCGCCGCAGTCTCCAGGAGAAGTACCTCCGACTCTTTCAGGGGGACAAGACTGTAATAGCCTATGAGCGGGAGCTGACTCACCTATCTCGTTATGTGGGCACTATGCAAGGGGATGAGAACGAGAAATGTAGCCGGTTCGTGGACGGACTGCGTGACTCGCTGAGGCAGCCTTTGATGACAATGGTCAATGCCGATTACAGGAGCTTAGTGGACACAGCGAGGAAACTGGAAACTGATCAGCAGAAGGTGCAGAAGCGCAACAATTTTCGTTCGAAGCGGCCTCAGGATGCACCACAGCAGCAGCAGAACAGGAATAGTCAAGGAAAGAACTGGAACAAGAAGCAGAGATCTGATGATAAGAAAGGGGGTCAGACCGGGTCCAAGGTGAAAGATTACCCCCTCTGCTCTAAATGCTACCGCCACCATCTGGGTGAGTGTTTAGCTGCTGCAGGAGTTTGCTACAAATGCCAACAACCGGGACATATAGCCTGTTATTGCCAGGGAACTCCCGTGGTTCAGGTACAAAATTTCGTGTGAGTAATCTTCTTTAGTTATACCATTCATTCAGTAGGCCCATTAATTATGATTCTTTTGTAGTCGAAGTTTGAGGTCGGTGGTCCTAGCAGAACCGACAAAGGAAAGACTCATATCGGATCCGAGGAGAAAAATACTGCAGGAAGAGGTCCGGTACAACCCAGAGCTTATGGGCTAGGCCAGCAGGAAGCTAAGGATCAGGAGGACGTGGTGACAGGTATGTGTACGTCCAAGACGTTTTAGTATTTCTTTCCTTTGTGAAACTAAAAAGTATACCTTTGTTGCGTTCATGCATGTAGGAATACTTATGATACGAAACGTTCCCTCCAAGATTCTCTTTGACACGGGTGCCTCACACTCGTTCATATCAGAATCTCTGGCGCGTAGGCTGGATTTAGAAGTCCTCCCAGAGTCTGCACCATTAGAAGTTATGATGTCTAATGGATCCTGTTTGTAGACCAAGAATAAATGTAGAGTTCCAGTGTGGTTTGGAGAAACTGAAATCCCAATAGAAGCCTCACTCCTCCCTATAGCAGGTTTTGATCTAATAGTGGGTATGGACTGGCTTTCAGATATGAATGCATTAATTGACTGCAGGAACAAGGTGATACAGTTCGAAGGACCCAACAAAGTTGCATTTACCTTCCAGGGTATGAAGGGAGTCTCCAAGTTAATAATCTCCTCAATCAAGGCTATAAGATGCATCAATAAGGGTTGTGCAACTTTCTTAGTACTGATGAATGCTGAAGCCAAGATTAATCTGCTAGAAGTGCCTGTCGTTAAGGATTTTTATGATGTCTTTCCAGAGGAGTTACCTGGTGCCCCTCCTACCAGGGAGATTGATTTCCAGATAGATCTTGTACCTGGAGCCGTGCCAGTGGCCAAGAGTCCGTACCGAATGGCTCCCAGAGAATTTGCCGAGTTGAAGACTCAGTTGCAGGAATTGATCGACCTGGGTTTCATTCGCCCCAGCACTTCATCTTGGAGTGCCTTGTTCTTTTTGTCAAGAAGAAAGATGGTAGCATGAGATTGTGCATAGACTACCGTGAGCTTAACAAGCTGACAATTAAAAATAAGTACCCTATTCCCAGGATAGATGATTTGTTTGACCAGCTCGAGGGATCTAGCACGTTCTCCAAGCTAGATTTGAGGTCAGGTTACCACCAATTGAGGATTCGAGATGTGGACATCCAGAAGATGGCGTTCAGCACTAGATATGGACACTATGAATTCGTAGTCATGCCGTTCGGGTTAACTAATGCCCCGTCCGCCTTTATGGATTTGATGAATAGGGTGTTCCGAGAACTACTAGACCGGTTCGTGATTGTCTTCATAGATGACATTTTGGTTTATTCAAAGAGTCAAGAAGATCACGCCGAGCACCTCCGGGCAGTGTTGAGCACTCTCAGGAAGAATCAGTTGTATGCCAAGTTTTCGAAGTGTGAGTTTTGGCTTTCTGAGGTCGCATTCTTGGGACACGTCATCAGTCAGAAGGGCCTCGCGGTGGATCCGAAAAAGATAGAAGCAATAAAGGATTGGCCAAGGCCGAAGGCAGTGACTGAAGTTCGCAGTTTCCTCGGTCTAGCAGGATATTGCAGGAGATTCATTAAGGACTTCTCAAAAATAGCGCTACCAATGTTCCCTTCATTGCGGAGAGATACATGCATATTTATGAAATTTCCCTTTTAGGTTGCTTGAGGAAACCAAATTGATACTCCCGAATATACTTCTTTTAAAAGAGCCATGCCGCCTCGTCATGTGTACGAACGCCGCAATGCTACTGTAAGAAATTCTATTCTTTTTGGCTAGATATATCACACAGTATTATGCATACGTTTAAATGTTATGAAATGAGATTATACCAGTATGAAATGTATGAAATTGTTTAGCATAATTAGCCATGCATTCCTTTAAACGTACAGTTATAAATATGAACTCCAGAAAATGTATACGGGGTAGTCCTTTAGCGTAAAATACGACCAGCGTCATTCAATTAAATAAATAAGTGAACCGACGAATATTCCAAATAATTAGGAGGCACGATTGGGACTCTCCCCATCGTGATAGGTAGAGGCGCACTATCTTACTTATGGGGCATAGTAGACCCTATGAGCCTCAAAAATAGGGGGACTTTATCTCCAATAGAAATTCAGAAGATGCGAGTCTATGTTCGTGAGACACTAGAATCTCTACGTTCGTTAGATGGACTCGGATCGTTAGAATGCGCATAATCAGATTCTCAGTATAAGATATTAAGAAGGTTACTCATTAGACTAATAGAATTCTGCATACGACAAATTAGAAACGATATTATAGTTAATCGTTTCTTTTCAAGCTTGAATCATTATGCTTAAGTTATTCAGAAACCAGAACAAACAATTATGTTGAATATTTTATAGAAAAGCATGCATAGTAAATATTTTATAAACATTTTACTGTTGTAGAATAACATGTCATTTTTAAAAGAAAAGGCCAGAAAGTATGTTCTTTATAAAATACTTTTTAGTGTCACTAAGAAGAGTAGTTTTTCTTACTCTCCAGTTGGGCTGACCCATTTTTTTGGGCTTATTATTACAGGGGTCACAGGTGGGGTGTTGCGCCTAGGATGAGCGCGTTTGCCGATGTTCCCCATATAGTTTGTTTACCTTCAGTAGTTTATTTCTTCAGTACTGTCATGTAATATTGGACGTGTATCCAGATTTTCTGATGTTTCGTGTAACAGACTTTGTTTAAGATTTCAGTCTTTCAAGTATGTTGACTCTTTCAATTTTAGTGGCTCTGTGAATTCAGCTTTCGAGGTACACTTTACCCCTAGTTTCATTCTTTATTTCCGATGTAAGTACTCTTGTAGCATTTCATTTTCGTATGCCTGCTATGAATCAATTTAAATACTGTTACTTAGTCTTCTTCTTATCACGGGGCCCGGCCGGACTGCTGATTTGTTTGATAAACTAAGTTGGGCTGTTACACCTTCTTTTCCCGGTTCACGTGTGCCCTAGCCGACGGACAACTCTATCGCCGCAAGTTCTCCGC
Organism: Dactylorhiza incarnata; assembly: GCA_033032865.1. Taxonomy (NCBI): domain Eukaryota; kingdom Viridiplantae; phylum Streptophyta; class Magnoliopsida; order Asparagales; family Orchidaceae; genus Dactylorhiza; species Dactylorhiza incarnata. The sequence goes on along the minus strand of JAWHQI010000226.1, from coordinate 2,244,729 downwards.
CCCTCTCTATCTCCTCTTCCCAGCTACCTCGCTTTCTCTCCCTCTCGGTATTCCCTCACTATCCAATCATTGCACCTCCGGGCTCAAGGAAGGGGCAAGCTAATCCCTTGTGGGACTTCTCCCTCTCAAGACCCTTCACACGATCTCAATATGAAGCCCATAACAGTTATCTACACAGTTGAAATTATGTTATTAGAAAATTAATTTAAATTATCATTTGCTCCAGAGGATACTAAAAAATATTACCAAGCAAGCAAATTATCAGGTCGTGCAAAAGTGTGCATTTCTTCCTCAAGCAGTTTCAGCGAATTACAAGATAATCCAACTTAATAATCTGAAAATGCAGATTCTATGGACAAGAAATTGATAGCTGTGAAAATAAATAAGATTATGTAAAGTAATAAACTTGAGAGAGGCCTCGAATCATTACCTCTATTAAGACCTAGAAGACATGGAAATTGACTCCTTATGGTTGTTCTACAGCAATAAGTTTGCGCACAAACCCTTCTCACACTGGTATTGCTAGATATCGCATGCACTAGGTATGCCCCTATTTTTTAATGCAATAATTGAATTGATGAAAAAAATTTAAGGTCTATTGAAGACTATAACAAACAAATCTTTTTTATTTAGACAATTAGACAGACACTTTTTCCCATTAAACCCTATTATCCTCTAAAACTATCCTCAATCGATCAAGAAAATCAAGTACTAGGATGGACATAAATAATTTAAAATTGTCAAGTACAAACAGGAATTTCTTGTGGGCTTCAAAGGTGATCGGAATGTTTTATCCACACTCCAGAGCTAAATATAAAAGGAGTAAAAGGAGCAGGCTTCATTAAGTCCCTGTTTGTTTGTGTATTTGGTAAACCTCCATTTTGGAACTCCGGTGCGGTGGCAAGAGGTCAAAAACTCCAGTTTAAGCTTTATTTCCCTCTGAAGGGTGGTAGTTTCATTTTCACTGAAGCTCCATTTTCCACTAGAGCCACCACCACCGTTCTCCCAACAAGGCCTAAATCTCTTGTAAAAGAATGAGAACATAAGCAATAACTAGGAATTATACCAATATCCATGGTTCTAGGTTCTGAATGTATACTTCTGCATTGTCATTCAAATGGTCCAAACCAACTTTATCAACCTGAAAAAAATCACGATAAGAAAGTGATTTAAGAAAAAAAACTACAAATTCAATTATAGGAGATCACTTACACGCTCCAGCTGCAATTTGTTAGGATGCTCTGGAAATTTTTTGGACAAATGTATACAGATTCGGGGTAAGTTAGGAAATACACCAGATTTCCAGAAAGAGTCGGAAATTGTGTGAGATACCAAATCAGGTTTGCCCAGGATATGGCTTAAACTATACATCTTACACAATAGACCATCTGCAACTTTGGAAAGTCGGACAACCCATTCCATTTGTAGGGTTTTCTGAAAATTTCCAAAATTTGGCTGAGCTTCGAAACCCGAATGTTTCCAGCTTGTGGATGGTGTAGAAGAAGATTCTTCAGGATTAAGGTACTCAGACCATCTAGATACATTGTCCCAGTCCTTGGATTTCCCAGATATGGGTGATGAACCTTGAGTGGAAGAAAATGGCCTTGGCTTTGCCATGAGACTATGACATCAACCAGTGCCTGTATGAACATAAGACAAGATTAGTATCAGTGTTGTGAACTGAACTAGCTGCAAAATATCTGATGGAATAGCTAAAAAATAATTTATTATATAAAAACAATTGGGGTGTTTAAGTAGATGAAGCCATTTCAATCAGGGGAAGATGGATTCAAGTGAAAAGAGAAAAAACTATGTGTAAATACCACTTTTTAAAAAAAGGAAAAGGAAAAATGAAGAACGGATTATTAGCAGTAACTGTTTGTTGAGAAGCATCTCTACTTGGAAACAAATTGTGGTGCTATATACTTTGGTCGGAGTGTCCAAACTCATGTGGTTGCTCAAATACAATAAGATAAGGTGACACAGGGTAGAGTGAAGGCTGAGGTGAAGAGATACTAAGAGATTTTAATGTATGTGCACAAGTGGTGACGACGGAGAGTCCTATACTGATGCAATGTTCATGCGAGTGTCCGATAATTAAATTACAATGAATGTTGAATTTAATAATCGAATATGAAAGTCACAATTGCAAAACAGTGGATTGGTTAAGCGAAGACATGTTGGTTAAATTAAAACAGCAAGTGCTTCTAAAAATTGTTCGGTGAATATGTCTTTAAATCGCACAAAAGATTAAGCAAATTTGTATGAATCAAGATCCCGGATAGTATGTATATTCACTCAAATAAGCAACAAAGATGATAATAACTTCCAATTAAGAACTTAATCAATTGAGCCCAATATAAGTGTACGGTGGCTGAATCAAGTTCTAAACAACAAAATTGGAGCAACTCGATTACTGAAATAACTTCCCAACATTGAATTGAGCCGCGCGGATGAGAGACCTAAGGTTAGGGCTGGAGAATTACTTGTGAGGGTTGTAGAAGATATCAAACTAAGTTTAGGGCTGAAGAATGACTTCCCAACATTGAACTGCTCGTGAGGGTTGTAGATTTATTCAAAGTATCTAGTTGCCTACCTAAATCACCTAGAGGGGGTGAATAGGTGGATTCTATGGCTTTTTGCGGAATAAAAAATATAGAAATAAAAGCACACAGAAAACCAAAGAGCACAACACAACACAAGGAATTTATAGTGGTTCCCCGATCTTGGGTAGTCCACTTTGCACCTCACCTATCTAGCACGACCGGCTAGACTAGGCTACTTCACTATCTCGGATTATTAATAATCCTACAAAAACTCGGAGTCACCACTCCTACAAAAACTCGGAGAACAATCTTCTCCTACACAAACTCGGAGCAAACCACTCCTACAAAAACTCGGAGCAAACCACTCCTACAAAAACTCGGAGCAAACCACTCCTACAAAAACTCGATCCTTCAACAAGGATCTACAAAAACTCGGAGGAAAACCTCCTACAAGAATATGTATTGGATTTTTACAAAACTTTAGATTGAAAAACAATCTTCTTAAAATCTTCTGGAGACTTGACTTATTCAGATCTGAAAAAGATAGATCTTCTTCTTCCTAGAATAAAATAGAAATCTGGATCTTGAAGGAGGAAGAAGAAATCTTGCCTTGAAAGAACTTGATCTGAATACTTTGGAGAAAAACTAGCTTTATAGAATCAGAAATCAGAGATCTATTTTTCTCTTTTCTTCAAGAAGAATCACCAACAAATTTGTCGGCAGCGGCAAAAGACTTTGCGAGAACGAACGGGGCACAGACAGAATTCTTGTGTTCTTCTTCTGTTTATTTTCGAATCATGATTATATCCATTAGCCTTGAACGAATAAATCAAAGGGAATATATAGAGACCTCCTTTCCAACGGCTAAATGAAATAATTAAGGAAGATATTCTCCAACGGCTATCTGCAGGAATTAAGGCAAATAATTCTCCCAACGGCTGTCTGCATGATTCAAGGAAGATATTCCGTGAAGCATTAATTAAGATTTGACAGCAATTTGAATTTCGAAACAGCGCAGAGCAAAATCAGCGCCTGATATAAATTCGTCGAACGGAACAGCGCTCGACGAAATGCTAAAACTCTGCGTTCGACGAATGGCCAATGTTCTGCGTTCGACGAACGGCCAATGTTCTGCGTTCGACGAACGGCCACTTCTTTGCGTTCCACGAACGGCTACTTCTCTGCGTTCGACGAACGACTACATCTTTGCGTTCGACGAAAGGCCTATTCTCTGCGTTCGACGAAATACTTAAGTTCGTCGAATGGCGATCGACGAACAGAGAGTGACGAAATGCTTCAACTGCAGCAAAACAGAGATCGACGAACTCAATCATTCGTTCGACGAACTCAATCCTGCGTTCGACGAACTGCCAATACTCTGCGTTCGACGAACTGCCACATCTTTGCGTTCGACGAACTCTAAGCTGCGATCGACGAACGACTTCCTGCGTTCGACGAATTCCAGAAAATTTAGGAAAATGTTTCTTCCAGACCAGCAGCAACTTCTTTTGGCTCTTCCTTTTGCGTTTGAATATAAAGTACACCCCAATAGAGAGATTCCACATGAGTCAACACCTTGTTTTACACAATGAAGAATTACATTGCATATACCTGTGTTTTATGACTCATTGAAACCTGACATTGGTTTATACTTAGTCATTTATAATCTGCAAACACATAACTAGAAAACAACATCAAATACAACTCAATTCAACTTAGTTCAAAGGGACACTTCTTCAAATCAAGGTAATTGTGGCTACAATACCCAACATTTATCTTTAAAGATTGGAAGTATGTTCAGAAGCGCATGGGTACTAAGTTGAAGTTTAGCACAGCTTTTCACCCTCAGACTGATAAACAAACAGAACGCACTAATAAAACTATGGAAGATATGTTACGGATGTGTATTCTAGACTTTAGAGGTAAGTGGAAGAAGTATGTTACCTTAGTAGAATTCTCCTACAACAATAGTTATCAAGCAAGTATTGGTATGGCACCTTTCGAGGCTCTTTATGTGAGGAGTTGTCGGACACATTTATGTTGGGCAAAAAGTGAAGAGAAAATTTAAAGTAAAGAATCATGGATTGACAAGACCACAGATCGAGCAAGCTCATTCAGGAGCGCATGAAAATAGCTCAAAATAGACAACTAGACAAGTCAAGTATTATGTCCAAAGGCACGGAACAATAGAATTCAGTATTTGAGATTTTGTTTATCTCAAAGCTAGGCTAGTTAAAGGTGTCTTTAGAATTATGCGGATCAAGAAGTTGAGTCCAAGGTTCGTTGGTCCATTTGAAGTACTCGAACGCATAGTTGAGATTGCATAGAGGTTAGCCTTATCTCAGGAGATTAGTGTTCTACATGATATGTTCAGAGACCCTAGTCAAGCGATTAGTACTGTGTATGCACCAGTTGAATCAGATCATAATATTAGTATTAATCTAGTCAGGATTGTGGACTCAAGGATTCGGGAACTCAGAAAAAGAGAGATCTGTTTTGTGGAGGCCCTTTTGATGAATATGGTCGATTAAAGTATATGTGGGAAAGAGAAGATGAGCTTCGGAGCAATGAAGAATATGTCCTCATTTTTTACCCCGGAATGATTGTAATTTTTAAGGACGAAAATTGTATAGGAGAGAAGATTTGTAACACCCAAGGATTTTAATTATTAATTCAGGGTTGGACCAGAGTTAGTGTCGGCATCGCAGGCGTCGATTGAGGTAATCATGATTTTTAGCTCCATGGTGGACAATTGATTAATAAAATAATTTTATGAATTTTAATTAGGCGCGATTAGGAGATTCATGGGAGCGCTCGTTGTTGAGATAATAAAAATTTAATGTGCAGTGGCATATTTGTAAATAAAGGAAACCATCAGCCATAATCGAACCCTTCCCTTAAGAAAAATGAGATTGTGGTTCTCCCTCAATACGCAAGCCTGCGGTTTTCCCCCATTACGCAAGCCACCCCCCCCCCCCCTTCTTATAATCGCACTCTAGGGTAGAAACCGTCACCTTATTTGCTGAAGGAAACGCCGCTCGACGTTGGAGGAGGAGAAACCGACAGGTTAGGATTTTGATCACTCGCCTTCATCGTCTGGATAGTACACAAGAGCCGCACGATCCGCCTGATTGCCCAGCCGATGACTCCCCTACGATCGGATCCTTCTTTCGACGTTTCCTGTGCACTTCCCGCTCACAGGCGATCATTTCCTTGTTGTCGACCAGCCCTCCAACAGTGCGTCGTGATCGTCGACCTTTCCCTCCTAGTCATAAAGGCTCGACGTCGCTTAAAATCATTTTCGTCGAGTGTACAACGCAGTAAGGGATTATTTTTCTTCTACCGTGGCAGCCGGTCATTTTCACTTGTTTCATTTGGAGGAAAAGGGTGAGTATTTCTTTCCTTCCTTTCTCTCATGGGTTTTAGATGTTGTTATAAGGTTTCCCTTCACTTCTCTCTTCTTTCAACAGCACTATCTTGTTTATTTTTTGTAGAAAATATTTATAATGGGTTTCTGTTTAACCCTAGGGGTAAGGAATTTTTGGCTTCCTCTGATTTCAGTATGTGACTATTTGTTTAGGTACAGAGAAATCCTAACAGTGGAAAAGAGGGTTTTATAGAGTACATCGGAGGAGGCTTGCATAGTTTCTGATTCAACCTTGTGAATCATGTCGTCACGCCGTGTCTATGAACGCAGCAGTACTCATGAAAGAAAGGCGATTCTTTTAAGTTAGACATCACATATCATGTAATCAAATCAATTTATGTAATTTTCCTTATGCATTATATATAGTTATGAAGGAACATGTTAAGAATGTGAAATTAGTATTTCCTACCTTACGTATATATATGAGAATGGAAAATTATAACTTAGTTGTTTTGTCACAAAAATACGAACAACGTAGATAAAGATATAAGAAATTTCTTTGACTGGTTTTCCCAACGAGCACTGTAAAATGTATGAATTCTATGAATGCAAGAAAATTAAGTACTTCGTATAAAGAAATCATGGAACCGACCACATAAACTTTATATGCTAATATCCTTATCGGCTCATTTCTTCTTCATTGCACTACATCATGTTCACAAACGCTCAATCATGTGGTGTTGATTCTTTACATCCTACATCATTTTTAATCTACTATGAGCTTCCGCATTATTAGTAATACAAAGAATGAGCCATGGACGCAGCCCGAATGCTTGAGAACAATCGAGCACCGGTGAAGTCAATGCGCGAGAGCAATTGAGCATGGGTGAAGCACGTACAGTGGAAAACGCTAGATAGAATTGATCGGGTGCCCTAAACCGGGCAAATAGGATACATATATAGGAGATATACACGTGACATATCACGTGTATTAGATAAATGCGGATAAAATAAAGCGAATATTCAACTCTCCCCCTCAAGTTGGGAATATATATTGATCATTCCCAACTTGTCAGTATTGTCCTTGAATTTGTCGCTGCATAGACCCTTGGTGAAGACATCGGCAAGCTGATCAAATGAGTTCACAAACGGAGTGCAAATATTCCTTTTGTCAAGGTGATCCTTGAAGAAGTGTCGGTCGACTTCCACATGTTTAGTTCTGTCATGCTGTACAGGATTGTGTGCAATACTTATAGCCGCCTTGTTGTCACAGTAGATCATAATAGGATTGTTCCCCTGAAGGCCTATATCACGAAGGATAGTCTTCAACCACAGTCCCTCACAAACACCTTGGGCCATAGCCCTATATTCAGCTTCCGCACTTGAGCGAGCTACCACATTCTGCTTCTTGCTCTTCCATGAGACCAGGTTCCCTCCTACAAATGTGCAATACCCAGTGGTAGACTTTCGGTCGTCTTGACTACCAGCCCAATCAGCATCTGTGAACACTTCAACCTCAAATGACTGACTGTTTTTGAACAGAATCCCACGACCTGGTGCCTTCTTGAGGTAACGTAACACCCTGAAGGCAGCCTGCTGATGACGTATGGAGGGTGAATGCATGTACCTGCTTAGGACTCCCACAGCATAGGTGATGTCAGGACGAGTATGGGACAAGTATATAAGACGCCCAACCAGACGTTGGTATTTTAAGGCATCCACTTTCTCCCCACTAATATCTGCATCAATTTTGTGATTAGCCTCAATAGGGGTGTCCACCGGGGCACACCCAAGCATCCCAGTCTCTTCAAGAAGATCAAGAGTATACTTCCTTTGAGAAATGAAGATCTCACGTTTAGACCTCGCAACTTCAATTCCCAAGAAGTATTTCAGCTTTCCCAAGTCCTTGACTTCAAATTCTTTGCCTAGCTGTTTTTTTAAGTGATTGATCTCCTCCGAGTAGTCTCCGGTGATGATGATGTCATCCACATACACAATAAGAATAGAAACCTGAGCACCCTTCCTCTTGATAAAGAGCGTATGATCGGCTTGACTTTGAGTGTATCCAAGTTGAAGCATGGTCTTGTAAAAACGTCTGAACCACGCTCTTGGAGACTGCTTCAGGCCGTACAGGGATTTAAGAAGGTGGCAGACCTTCCCTTTGGACCCTTTGATCTCAGAGCCCGGGGGAAGATCCATGTAAACTTCCTCTTCCAGATCACCATTCAAGAACGCATTCTTGATATCAAGTTGCAGTAGCTCCCATTTACGACTCGCAGCACAGGAGAGAAGCACACGAATTGAGTTCATCTTTGCAACAGGAGCAAATGTCTCCTGGTAGTCAATGCCCTAAGCTTGGGTATATCCCTGAGCCACCAGACGAGCCTTGTACCGCTCAACCATTCCATCTTGATTTTGTTTAACAGTGAAGACCCAGCGGGATCCAACCGTTCGCTTCCCCGGGGGAAGACAAGCAAGCCGCCATGTCTTATTTTTATCCAAGGCACACAGTTCCTCCTCCATTGCCTTTCTCCACTCAGGTGTTTGAACAGCCTCCTGCCAAGTCTTAGGAATCACAATAGATGAGAGAGAAGAGATAAAGGCTTTATGGGCCTGAGAGAGGTGATCATAGCAAATGTAGTTGGCAATTGGGTGCTTGGTGCCACCCTTTTTACTTATAAGACGGGCAAGAGGAACATGGAGGTCTTCATCAGAATCTGGTGCGGGGACAGTCACTGGCACTGGCGGAACATCCTCAGTCTGCACTTGCTCAACAGTCGTAGGACGACGGGAGTATGTGTATAGTATAGGTGGAGCGGAGGTGGAAGGAATAGGAGGAGTGGAGGGAATAGGAGAAGTGGCCGGAAGAGGATAATGGACAATAGGAAGAGGAGAGGCGTTGGTCTCGTCACCATTACCGGTCGTCGTCTCCCCCTGACGAGGACCAAAGTACGACTCTCCCTCACGAAATGTAACATCCACAGTGCAATAGTAACGACGAGTTGGAGGGTGATAACATCGATACCCTTTTGTGGTAGGAGAGTAACCAACAAAAACACACCGTAGGGATCGTGCATCGAGTTTATCGCGCTGCGGGGTATGGACGTGGACAAAGCACACGGAGCCAAAGATACGAGGGGCAAGATGAAAAGTGTGGACAATGTGATTTTTGGCAAGACAGGAGAGGGGCGTATCAAACGAGAGAGCACGAGACGGAAGACGGTTAATAAGATGAGCAGCAGTGAGGACTGCGTCACCCCAGTAGGATTTAGGAAGGTGCATAGCAAGAAGTAAACACCGGGACACCTCCAGCAGGTGCCTATTCTTCCGTTCAGCCACCCCATTTTGAGTGGAAGTGTGGACGCACGTGGTTTGATGTATAATGTCATGGTCGGCAAGATAGGCCCCAAAGACACCCCGGTCGTCATATTCCCCACCATTATCACTACGAAACACGCGTATTTTACAGCCAAATTGCTGGGTCACCATCTTATGAAAAGTTTGAAAACAAGAGAGCACATCACTTTTCTTTTTAAGCAAATAAAGCCACGTAGTGCAGGAGTGACAATCAATAAACGTAACGAACCATTTATAGCCAGATAAAGATAACACCGGGGACGGGCCCCAAACATCAGAGTGGATAACATCAAAAAGACATACACTAGGGACAGATAAATGACTCGTACTCCGACGGACATGCTTAGACTGTTCACACGCATCACAAGAGAACGACTGAATTAACTGATGAAAAACAGGAAACAACTTAGTAAGATACAAAGGAGAAGGGTGGCCGAGGCGTTGATGCCAGCGTCGGATGTCATGAAGAGTCGGAGATCTGGTGGAAGTGAGAGCACTGGGTGAAGACTGGTTCAGCAAGTACAGTCCGCCAACATTCCTACCACTGCCAAGCGTCCGCCTCGTACCCAGATCCTGAAACACACAAACATCAGGAAAGAATGTCACGGAACAGTGTAAAGATTTAGTCAGATGACTAATAGAAAGTAAATTACGGGGAAAAGAGGGAACATGCAAAACGGAGGACAGTGATAGGTCAGGAGAACAAGGGACAGTCCCTTTTCCTGCGATGGCGGAGAGAGAGCCATTAGCAGCAATAACCTTATCACGACCAGAAAGGGGGGTATAGGAGGTAAAACCTGAAGCAGAACCAGTCATGTGGTCGGTTGCACCTGAGTCGATAATCCACTCGGAAGGAAGGGAGGAAACGGCATTAGCACTGGACAGGCCTGAAGTGGCAACAGCAGCATGAGAAGCAGCAGGAGCAGAGTCTGCGTGGGAGCGCAACATGCGTCGAAAGGCCTCCAATTCACAGGCAGACAGGCCTCCAGAGGTGTCCTCCAGAACCTCAGTAGAATGTGCAGAAGAGTGAGAGCGATCACCAGAGTGACGACCACCACTACCACGGTACCCACCTCTACCACGGGTACTAGAGCCCCGACCACTCGGAGCAAGGTGCGGGTGCAGGCGGAAACAAGAGTTCTTGGTATGGCCAGTCTTCCCACAATGACTACAGACAGGAGGGGGTCCGCGCAACATCCCAGCCAGCGCAGAGTGATCAGTAGCGGGGCCCAGAGTGCGACGACGATTTTCATCACTGAGGAGCATGCTGAAGGCCTCCCGAAGAGAGGGAAGCGGCTCACGATGGAGGACATGTAGGCGAACAGCGTCAAACTCCATGTTGAGCCCCATAAGAAATACGTGAACCCGGAATCGATCGTTAGCTTTCTGAAGGGCCACCGCATCAACCGTACAAGCAGCAGTGAAAGTATTGAAGAAATCTAGCTCTTGATAAAGACGCTCAAACTCAGAATAGTAGGCGGCAATGGTCATAGTCCCCTGCTTTAGTTCCAGAACACGGCGAGTAAGCTCGTACACTTGCATCGAACTGCCCGCCTGAGAGTAGGTATCACGGGCCCGTGTCCAAATATCATAGGCGGAGTCCAACAGCATATAACTCTGATACACCTGAGGAGACATCGAATGAAGTAACCACGAGACGACCAACGAATTGTCCACATCCCATTTGTGCCATGAGGGATCGGTGCGTGGTGGTTCAGCAGTGGTACCATCAATAAGTCCATATAACTGGTGGCTGCGAATAGCATGCTGGGCCGCCCTTGACCATTCCAGATAATTTGTGCCATCCAAGGCAACAGTAGTAATCTTCAACGAGCCAGACTGGCCATGACTCCGAGGAGGATCACCCGAGGAACCGGGCAATGCACCGGATCGGGGAACGGAGGAACCGGGAAGAGCACCGGATTGAGAGGAAGGGGAGATCACAGATGGATCATCCATTGTAGAGAACGAAGATATCAAAAAAGTTGAATAACATCCTACAGGTGCCCCTTAGATCCGGAAGCCGAAGAGAACACCGGAGGATGTGAGGGTGGTGTCCCCGGCAGTCCCCATGGAGGACAAAACGGCCGGCTGGAAGCGGCAAGGTCGGGCGCCGGCTAGGCCAAGGAAGCCAGCAGCCCGCTCGGGAGCGACAGAAGAAACGGCCGGCTGGAAGCCGGGCGAGACGCGAGCGGTTAGGGCTGGCGCGGACGTTCGCGGCGGAGAAGGGCGAGGCCGGGCGAGACGCAAGCGGCGGAGGAGTCGAGCAGGAGACGCGAGCGGGATCGTCGGAAGAAGAACGAGAATAGGCGGGCGGGATCAAGCGAGGCGGGATCTGGAGCGGCGAGACGCGAGCGGGGCACGGGACCGTTCCTCTCGCTCTGATACCAAGTGGAAAACGCTCGATAGAATTGATCGGGTGCCCTAAACCGGGCAAATAGGATACATATATAGGAGATATACACGTGACATATCACGTGTATTAGATAAATGCGGATAAAATAAAGCGAATATTCAACTCGTACATCTCCACAACAGTCATGCACCCAAAGCAGATACGGACGGGCAAAGCCCAAAGCAGATACGGACGGGTAAAGACCAAAGCAACCAATGGGAGGGCAAAGGTCGTTCATACCTATTAAAGCACAAAATGATCCACCAGTTGTTGCAGTTGTAAAAGTCTGGGCGATTACTCATGGTATAACCGCCCGGCAATGTTGTCTTGTATAGTCCGGGGGGACACTCATGGTGTAACCACCCAGTGTGTGGTATAGTTTAGTTCGGGAGGACACTCTTGGTGTAACCGCCCGGTGTGTGGTGTAGTTTAGTCCGGGCAGACACTCTTGGTGTAACCGCCCGGTCTGGTGATCTTTTATAGTCCGGTCGGTCTCTCCTGGTGTAACCGCCCGGTGTTGGTTCATAGTTATGTTGTATTTAGTCTCACATTGCTAATTGTATATTTTCTTTCCTTCTCTGCTCTATATAAAGAGAAGTGATCTCATGTAATATTTAAATTTTTTGGAAATAAAATATTCTATTATTTTCAATTTCTCACATGGTATCAGAGATACAGATCTTACGACTGTGAACTCTGTTCGCCCGTGCTGCCTACTCGCTCTCTTATAATCGTCGATACCCCTCGTTGCATATTGCGGACTTTGATTTCCTACCTCCCGCCCTCTCTGCTTCTCTTTGAGCAGATTTCGGACGCTCAACCGCCCTCTACTGGACAGTGGACTTCGATTTGTAACCGCCCACTCTCCAGCGTGTTTGGTACTCCTCTATTTACGCGATCTGTGTGGACTTCGGTTGTTTCTAACCGCCCTCCCTAGCTCGTAGTGTGTGCGGACACTGGTTGTCTAACCGCCCGCCCTAGCTCGTAGTGTGTGCGGACTCTGGTTGTCTAACCGTCCGCCCTTTTCTTCTGTGGCCTGCTCTCATGTGTGAACTTTACGTTCGTTTCTGCCCCGTCTTCTTTTCTACCTTGGGCAGTTGAGTGGTCTCTCCTCCAGCACATGCTGTCTCCTGTCTTATAACTGCCCGCTCTCTCTGGGCAGTGGACTTCGGTTTGTAACCGCCCACTTTCCAGCTCGTTTGATATCTTTCTGTTCGCGCGGTGTCTTTTTTTGGGACAACTCGGCTTGCGGTCTCTTGCCTTTGTTACTCTAGGCGAACTTCGGTTGTCTAACTGCCCCTGCTGATATGGTCAGTCCGCCCATACCATCTTCTTTCAATGCCACCTTTTCTGGTAGCGCACAGGTGGCCACTCAGGGTAAATGGCTCATTGACTCGGGTGCCACCAATCATATGACTGGGAACTCGCTCGTCTTTTCCCGCTTGGAGAAACACAATTGGTTACCCCCTGTTTTGGTTGCGGATGGCTCTCCTTCTCCTGATTGTGGAACCGGTGTGGTCCAGGCCACTCTAACTCTAGCCCTCGATGACACACTTTACGTTCTTAATTTTCCATGCAACTTATTATCGGTTCATGCTCTCACGCGGCAATTACATTGTTCTATTATATTTACATCTACTACTTGTTGTTTTCAGAATCTTCGCTCCAAGAAGACGATTGCTACTGGGACTGAATACGGGGGTCTCTACTTCCTCGACGTCGTTTTTGCTCTCTCTGCCTCTGCCACCTTTGACTCTCTCCGTCAATGGCATTTATTCCTTGGTCATCCTCCTCCTCGCCTGCTCTACCAACTACTGTCATTTCTCCAGAAGGACGCCTCCTCTCTCGACTGTGAAGCTTGTCAGTATGCCAAACATCGTCGATCTTCCTATCCCGCAAAAATTGGACGTAGTTCGGTTCGTCCTTTCGATCTGGTTCATTCAGACATCTGGGGTCATTGTCCTACCAAAACTGTTGGTAGGGGTAGTCTTTATTTTGTAACTTTTATTAATGATTTTTCATGATGTACTTGGATGTATCTTCTTAAAGAACGCTCTGAACTATTCTATGTATTCACTGCATTCTATAATGAAATTCAAACAGAATTTGGTGCTTTCTTAAAAATTCTTCGTACTGATAATGCAAAGGAATATGTTAATAATCAGTTTTCTAAATTTTGTATGCATAATGGTCTTATACTGGTATACATCAAACGAGATGTGCCTATACGTCTCAACAAAATGGCGTCGTTAAACGCAAGAATCGTCATTTTCTTGAAGTTGCGCGTACTCTTCTCACTTAGATGAATGTTATCGGCTCATATTGGGGACATGCAATCCTCATCTCATGCTACCTCATCAACCGTATTCCCTTTGTTGTTCTTCATGGACAGACCCCATTTTTCATTTTGTATCTTGATGCTACCTCGTTTTCTCTCACCCCACGGGTATTTGGATGTACTGCGTTCGTTCACTCTCATTCCCCTGGTTGAGATAAACTTTACCCTCGCGCCATCAAATGTATCTTCGTCGGCTACTCTCCAACTCAAAAGGGTTATAGGTGTTATGACCTTATTCTCAGGAAACAGTATGTTTCAGCCGACGTCACCTTCTTTGAGTCCACTCCTTACTTGTCCACCAACCTTGTACCCTCCCCTCTTCTGGATCTTCCTCCTACTTCCTCTCTTCTCACTTTGCATGCTCCTCCATCCAATATTCCTCCACCTCCGCTCCTCTCCACACAATCTCCTTCTCAAACTCCTACTTTGAATCTTGCTACTTCGGAGCTCCCTCTGCCAATTCTCAGGCCAGCTCTCTCTTCTTCGGACGAATCTAAGGATGATAACATGTCGGACCTTGATCTCCTTATTGCTCTTTGCAAAGGGGTCCGCTCTTGTACTCAGCATTCCATTAATGATGTTGTGTCATATGCTCGGCTTACTTCTTCTTGCAGGGACTTTGATCTGGCCATCTCGGCCACTGTCACCCCAGCCACTTACCAAGATGCTCTTGCCTTACCACACTGAAAAGCTGTCATAGACGAGGAAATGTCTGCCTTAACAAAAAAGTGGTACTTGAACTCTTGTCCCTACACCTTGGGGAGCGGGTATTCTTAATTTTTGCCCATGTTACCTTTACTCTGTCAGTTTCTGCGTGAAATAGCAATTAAGTTATGATAAATCTGAAAAAGAAAACATTCAATTTGAAAGCATTTGGAATCATTCGTGTTCTTTTTTTGTTTGAATGTAAATTTCATTTGCTGGTTTTCTGCAATTCCGGAAGCACAATATCAAGACATAGTGTTTTTACATAAGCTGGTGACCCACCATCTGTTAAATATATGAAAAAAGATCAATAGTGTCAATACGGGTATTTGAAAACCATCCTGCAAATGAACGGAGGTATTGACAGATTCCAAAACTGCACCTGAAAACCATTCTGCAAACTAACGGCAGTTTTCAATTTAGCCCAAAACGAAAACGCACGAAATTTTAGTTTTGGACCAAAACGAAAACGGTAAATGAAAACGACTTCAAAACTCAGACAACGATTAATTCATTTACAAAAAAAAAACACCATCACAAAAACATGCTGTAGGACTTCAATTCTAAAATGCTAGCAAGTAAGCAATAGCCCCCTATTCAGGTACCCAGCTTCCACGGACGGCTGGACTCCCGACCTTCAGCCCGAACGGCGCAATGTAGCAGCGGTTTTTCGACGCGGAACGCATATGCTTGTGTTCGCCGCCTCAGTGCCGCCGTCCGTCGGTGAGAGCCGCAGCGGAGAAACCGCGGTGCCCTAAACAGGGCCTAGATCTCCGCAGAATAGGAATATAAACTTCGAATACATAATAACGGCGGAGAACTCGTTCCTGGTGTTGAGATTTTCCTTCCGCTCGACCAGTTAAAAACAAAATGAGCACACACTTCACTTCAAATTCACCGAAAAGAAAGGAGAGAGAAAACACGGAGTCTGAAATGCATTGCAAATGAAGAAGACCTAAAACCCCATGAACAGCTGTGAAGTATAATGCAGCGACTGGGTACCTGGCAGACGGTGAGCTGCCTATGCTGACAGAAACGAAGAAATCGGACCTCGATGAAGCTGTTGATCTAAAAATTGGAGGAGAAGTACTCGGGATCTGGGAAGACTTGATGAATTTTCAGTGGCGAGGAGGAATCGAGTGAGGGGGCGGAGGAGAGAGGAGGGGAGTGGGCAAGCACTACAGCCGCTGTAGCTATTCCCCGTTTTCTATATATTTTTATTTTAAAAAAATTTGTATCTTTAATTAAGAGTAATTATAGAGTGGTGTTATGGGCACACTATAAATGGTTATGGGACACACCATAAAATAAGAGTAATACCTCTAAAAATCCTAGATTCATTATATTCTTCCTTCCGCTAAGTACATCCAACTCCGACCACGCCCTCCCCTCGCGCGCAACACCAAGGGTCTCGTTCCCGTCCCCTCACCGTCCCTTTCTCGACGAAAGCCCCCCCCACCCACCCACCCACCCACCGCAATCCCCCTCTGGATCTCCGATATCTCCATCTCCAGGCTAACCTCTGCCATTCCAAGTCGGTTGCAGTTCTCACCGAAGGGTTTTGTACGCCAGATCTATGATTTTCTAGGCCCAACTGCAGGCGCCAAAGGATCCGCGTTTCTTCCCTACAGCTCCCGTTTTGTGTTTCTTCTCTCCATCTCCAGACGCCAAAGGATTATAAGTTTAGGGTTCCAGATCTGCGGTTCTTCTGCATTTCCAGATATGCGGTTCTTCTGCATTTCCCCCATTACCAGTAAGCTTTTTTCCGATGATCCTGTGACATTGGAGAACTGTCAAACATACGCACGCCAAATTTACTTGTCTCTGCCTAGTAACTTGTCTCTGCCATATTTCAGATTGAGCTCTTGAGAGAAGTAGTGTAGAACCTGAAATCCTATCATTGTCTTCATTCAAGGCACTGGTAAAAAGAAAACCTACCATTCAAGGTCAGATTTAATTTCGTGCAATACTTGGTAAAATTAGTATCATTACTTTTGAAGGTATTTTGTTTATTTTTGGTTTTTTGTTAGTGATTGTGTTTTATTTATGAAAATTATCATGCTTGTGTTTGGATTTCAAATGGATGTTTTTATTTCGATTTCGTATAGGTTAAAATGAAAGAGAAACACACATTGTTTTTAATGAGTGGCTCATCTAAAGGCAGTCAATTAGATGTTAGATTGCATTTTATGACTGATACCATATTTCATAGTAAAGATGAATTAATTGACTGGGCTCGCAATGTCACCAAAGGATTGGGTTTTGTTGTTGCTGATCAAAGGGCTGATAAGTTTGATGGTAACCCTAAGCCGAGAGCTTTTCTAGGTTGCGATAGAGGAGGATGCCCTCGTGTTCATTCTAATACAGTGAAGAAAAATTTAAGAAAAACTAGCTCAAAATGATGTGGATGCCCATTATTTATATTGGGTTAAAAAGATGCATATGCTGATGAATGGAAATTAGAAGTTAAGTGTGGAAAACATAACCATGTTTTTGTTCATCTAGAAACACACAGTTATGCGTGTAGATTAAATGAAAATGAACAAAAAATTATTGAAGAGATGTACGCATCCGTTGTGAAGCCGAGAAAAATACTTCTCACTTTGAAGAAAAGGAATCTTTCCAACACTTCGATCATGAGAACCATTTATAATGAAAAGATGAGATTGTACAAGAAAGAGTTGAATGGTAACACTCCTATCCATTTTCTGTAAAAGTGCATTAGAAATGCGAAGTACACAAGTTATAATCATGTCGATCATGTTAGTTATGCATTGGACAACTTATTTTTCGCTCATCCAACTTTGATTTAGCTCAGCAATATGTTTTCAGAGGTTTTTATCATTGATTGTACATATAAAACTAATCGTTACAGATTACCTTTGATATCCATAGTTAGTCTCACATCTACAAATTTGACATTTTTTGTTGCATTTGTGTTTATATCAAGTGAAACTGAAAGTAGCTACAAATGGGCTTTGGATTGTTTTAGAAGTATGATAAATTCAACCTCTTTGCCAAGTGTATTGATAGTTGACAGGGAGTTAGCATTGATGAATGTTATAAAAGTGGCATTTCCTAAGCAAGAGTTATATTATGTCAAGTTCACATTAGCCGTAATATATTAGCTCATTGCAAATAGTATTTCAAAAATGGAAAAGAATGTGAAAGTTTTTTGTTCGAAAGACAAAATTTGGTAAACTCGTCTACAATTCATGAGTACAGCATGTGTTTGAACTTGTTATTAAGCTAATATTCAGAAAAATATCCTGTTGTTTTACATTATGTGATGACTACTTGGATAGAATCTTATAAGGAGTATTTTGTTTCGGCATGGATAGATAAATTAATGCATTTTGGTAATTCCACCACTAATCGAGTGGAGAGTGGGCATAGTCATCTCAAAAGGTTTTTGGAAGTATCTGTTTATAACTTGACATCCATATGGAAAACATTTGATCAAATGTTTACTTTGCAACATACATAAATTAAACGTTCTTTTGAGCAAAGTTCAATACAAGTTAATACCGGTTTTAGGGGATCATTATATATAGAGTTGTTTGGTTATGTTTCGATTGCGGCTCTTGATGTAATAAAAAAGAAGGAAGAATTGGTTAAGTTTGGTTATCCATAAGCAACCGAATATTTGCATAAAATGCGAAATAGAATGAGATTATCGTGTGCTCATAAATTAGTGACTTACATGAACCAATCTTTGGCATTTCCTTTATGGATGGTGCATAAACATTGGTGTCAAATCACTTTACAACCAACAACAAAGGTTGCTACAAACATAAAAGAGGAAGATGAACCCATGAAAATCATACAAATGGAGTTAGACGGTATACTTAAAAAATACAATAGTATTACCTATTCTCAAAGAAATGAAATGAAACATAAGTTACGTGAAATATTAGAGCCCACAACCACTCAAACAAATGAACCATCAATGCCCTTACGATTAAAAGGTAGGTCACCAAGAAGCTACAAAAAATTTAAAGATGATGAAAAATCAACAAAAAGAGAACTCTCGTTATTTGAGCATATTTTGATAGCTAAACAACATGCACAGCGTCGGGTAAAGAAGCTAACTACAAGAAGAAGAGCGGGAAAAGACAAATTTGTTGAAGGTATTCGTAAGGATATGCCTCCATATATATATTGACTCATATAATTGATGTCATAAATGTGATTGGTGATGGGCATTGTGGGTACCGAGTGGTAAGTCAAGCACTTGATATAGGTGAAAATTGGTTACAAATGCGGAAAGATCTTGCAAAAGAAATGGAAAGTTATGAGTTTTTGCACAACACCCTGTTTGGTAATGTGAGACGTGCAAAACTACTATCATCATTGGATTGTACTGCATTACCAGCTCCCCTGGACAAATGGATGACAATGTCGAACATGGGATTAGTGATCGCATATTGTAATAATGTGGCAGTTGTTCAATATTCAAAGTTTTAGTCTTTTACATTTCTACATTTACATTTTGCGCCTCCTAAGAGTTGAAAGACTATATTTATTGGATTTGTTAATTATAATCACTTCATTAGATTTATGATGCATGAGGATTGTCCTCTACCTCCAATAATCACTACATGTCAGAGATATCATGCTACCATTGCGGAAGTATGGGACTTGAATTATAGTTCAAGATTTATAAAAGTCGGTAGCAAATAACAAGTAAAAGAAATAATTAATTTGACAGATCCATGCCAAGGTATGCTTAATTTTCTATTATTAGAGATACAATGTTACATTGCTAATTGTGATTACTAATTGTCATATTATTATTTTTGGCGCAAATAAATGAACATTAAAGGTTTAATGGATAATCGTCTTTAATGTTTATCATCAAACCATATCAAGATAAAAATTTGTATTTTTAATACTTATTTTTGTATTGTACATATTCTCATGTTTTATAATTTCATTTTATTGCAGGGGGATTGACACAAGAATTGAGTTTTGAAGATCTTCTAAGTCTTGTGGATTTTTAAAAAAATATTAGATTTGACTACAATCACAAATTCATTTTGGACTTGTTTAATTTTTTCTTTGATTACTAGTGTTTTTGACACTTTTTTTCTTGTATGGGACTATTTAATATGTTTTTTTGTTATGTTAAAAGACTTCTTGTGAATTTTTTTATTTTTCAAATGAAATAAACTTTTTTTAAAAATTGGTGTGTCCAAAACCGATTGGTGTGTCAATAGCTGAATTTAGTTGTACATAAATTTGGGCTGTCAATAGCTAAAATTTTGGCTGAATAAGTGCAAACCTATTTTGGCTATGTGCAAATCATGGTTGGGTGCAAACCTATAAATTTTAAGTGCAAACCCAAATGTTAGGTGCAGACCAATTATAAAAACAAAAAAAAATGTGTATTCGTCCATAAGTCCATGTTAATTAGTACAAAATATGAGTTCTTTTTTGCAAAATCTTATACTACAAAGTCCATGATAATTAATACAAAATACGACTCCTTTTTTGTAAAATTTGATACTAAATTTTGATATCCAAAATACTATTGTGGATTTTCAAGTAATCAACCTACATAAAAATAAAAAAGTATGTCAGTATAGATAATCCTGGGTTAAAAGCATGCTATGATGAAAGGATTTACCCGAGTATGCAAAGTGAAATGACCTAAATCCAGAAGAAAATGGTTGCTCCACGATGAATTTTAGTATCTGCTTCCAAATAACAAATATAAACCTTCATGGTGAAAGGGAAATTTGACAATATTTTAGCAAAAACAAGAAATTATTACCTTTAGAGAATTAATTTTTTGACAAAGTAACCGTCTCATTTTCAATAAGTTTGTCTCAGTGCTCTGCATTTTCTTCCTGATATCTTCTCCAAATTGATATTATTGGAAGTAATTTAAAACCTTCATGAAAGCACAGTTGAACAAAATGATTCCCATTATAAACCTGATGTACACTATCTGTTGAAACCAGCAACTTGATGAACAAGTCTCGGTCTCTGTGGAGTTCGGGGTCCCAAAAATGGGGTGGTCTCACACCTACTTCTCCCGAACCAGCTCTCTAGGCAAGAGCACTTGGATTTGGAAACAGACACTAGGCTACAGCGAGGAGGTCCCACCTCACACCCGGAAGACCTGAGAGATCTTCCCCTCCCTAGCCAATGCTGAGCCAGAGACACCAAAGGAGAGCTCGACAAGTCAAGAGCTCTCAAGGGAGAAGAAGATCCGGAATTTGGAATCCCTCTCTTTGGTGCCCATTAGGGTCTATTTATAGGATTTTTGAAGTTGGGTTGCAAATAGCCGAAAACTGGTTTGCCAATTTACCAAAATACCCCTAAATTGGGCTGCGGATAGCCTAATCCCGCTGTTCTGAAGCGCTAAACGCAGGTCACCGGGCTGCGAATAGCCAAAACTGGACTGCGAATAACAAACCGGACGAGGGGACCTCCCCTGGGCGAGAGAGGGAGGGGCGAGACCCCCCTCCCCTCTCTCCGCCTCTCCCCCTGGGCGAGAGGGGGGGTCGAGACCCCTGACCCCCCTCCCCTCTCCGCCCCACCTTCCTGGGCGAGAGGGGGGGTCGAGACCCCCGACCTCCCTCCCCTCTCCGCCCCACCTCCTGGGCGAGAGGGGGGGGTCGAGACCCCCGACCTCCCTCCCCTCTCCGCCCCACCTCCTGGGCGAGAGGGGGGGGGGGGGGGGGGGGGGGGGGGGGGTCGAGACCCCCGACCTCCCTCCCCTCTCCGCCCCACCTCCTGGGCGAGAGGGGGGGTCGAGACTCCCGACCTCCCTCCCCTCTCCGCCCCACCTCCTGGGCGAGAGGGGGGGGTCAAGACCCCCGACCTCCCTCCCCTCTCCGCCCCACCTCCTGGGCGAGAGGGGGGGTCGAGACTCCCGACCTCCCTCCCCTCTCCGCCCCACCTCCTGGGCGAGAGGGGGGGTCGAGACTCCCGACCCCCCTCCCCTCTCCGCCCCACCTCCTGGGCGAGAGGGGGGGGGGGGGGGGGGGGTCGAGACCCCCGACCTCCCTCCCCTCTCCGCCCCACCTCCTGGGCGAGAGGGGGGGTCGAGACTCCCGACCCCCCTCCCCTCTCCGCCCCACCTCCTGGGCGAGAGGGGGGGGGGGGGGGGGGGGGGGGGGGGGGTCGAGACCCCCGACCTCCCTCCCCTCTCCGCCCCACCTCCTGGGCGAGAGGGGGGGGTCGAGACCCCCGACCTCCCTCCCCTCTCCGCCCCACCTCCTGGGCGAGAGGGGGGGGTCGAGACTCCCGACCTCCCTCCTCTCTCCGCCCCACCTCCTGGGCGAGAGGGGGGGTCGAGACTCCCGACCCCCCTCCCCTCTCCGCCCCACCTCCTGGGCGAGAGGGGGGGGGTCGAGACCCCCGACCTCCCTCCCCTCTCCGCCCCACCTCCTGGGCGAGAGGGGGGGTCGAGACTCCCGACCTCCCTCCCCTCTCCGCCCCACCTCCTGGGCGAGAGGGGGGGGGGTCGAGACCCCCGACCTCCCTCCCCTCTCCTCCCCACCTCCTGGGCGAGAGGGGGGGTCGAGACTCCCGACCCCCCTCCCCTCTCCGCCCCACCTCCTGGGCGAAAGGGGGGGTCGAGACTCCCGACCTCCCTCCCCTCTCCGCCCCACCTCCTGGGCGAGAGGGGGGGTCGAGACCCCCGACCTCCCTCCCCTCTCCGTCTGCGCGGTTTGATGTTACCAAGCTGGCTCTTCCCGGATCCTCCGGAGTGCTCGGCGAATATAGGGTTGTACACAATCCCCGCTCTTTTCGAGCGTGGCTCACGCTCGGAAAGAAATGTCCAACCTTATATATTCGACGAGTGTCGCTGGGAACCTGATTATCGGTGCTTTCTTGGAAAAATACATTGCCTTCCCAAGAGGTCCTCCGACCTTGCCGGCTAACGAGAGCCCGGTTAGCGGGTCTGCTCGGGACTAAGTGCTTCTAGGAGCGAGCTCCACTAGTGGTCGACGTTGGGTCGACACACTCGAAGGAGCGAGCTCTACTAGTGAGAGCCACCCAGCTAGTGAGAGCCTGGAGTGAGGAGGACATCTCGGCATTGACCTTACCCATCCGAGGATCATTCGACCCACCCAGCTAGTGAGAGCCTGGAGTGAGGAGGACATCTCGGCATTGACCTTATCCATTCGAGGATCATTCGACCCACCCAGCTAATGAGAGCCTGGAGTGAGGAGGACATCTCGATGGCAAGATCTCTCCTTCCGAGGATCATTCGACCCACCCAGCTAGTGAGAGCCTGGAGTGAGGAGGACATCTCGGCATTGACCTTACCCATCCGAGGATCATTCGACCCACCCAGCTAATGAGAGCCGGGAGTGAGGAGGACATCTCGATGGCAAGATCTCTCCTTCCGAGGATCATTCGACCCACCTAGCTAGTGAGAGCCTGGAGTGAGGAGGACATCTCGGCATTGACCTTACCCATCCGAGGATCATTCGACCCACCCAGCTAGTGAGAGCCTGGAGTGAGGAGGACATCTCGGCATTGACCTTACCCATCCGAGGATCATTCGACCCACCCAGCTAGTGAGAGCCTGGAGTGAGGAGGACATCTCGGCATTGACCTTACCCATCCGAGGATCATTCGACCCACCCAGCTAGTGAGAGCCTGGAGTGAGGAGGACATCTCGATGGTAAGTCTTGCCTTCCGAGGATCATTCGACCCACCCAGCTAGTGAGAGCCTGGAGTGAGGAGGACATCTCGGCGTTGAACTTACCCATCCGAGGATCATTCGACCCACCCAGCTAGTGAGAGCCTGGAGTGAGGAGGACATCTCGATGGTAAGCCTTTCCTTCCGAGGATCATTCGACCCACCCAGCTAGTGAGAGCCTGGAGTGAGGAGGACATCTCGGCATTGACCTTATCCATCCGAGGATCATTCGACCCACCCAGCTAGTGAGAGCCTGGAGTGAGGAGGACATCTCGGCATTGAACTTACCCATCCGAGGATCATTCGACCCACCCAGCTAGTGAGAGCCTGGAGTGAGGAGGACATCTCGATGGTAAGTCTTGCCTTCCGAGGATCATTCGACCCACCCAGCTAGTGAGAGCCTGGAGTGAGGAGGACATCTCGGCGTTGAACTTACCCATCCGAGGATCATTCGACCCACCCAGCTAGTGAGAGCCTGGAGTGAGGAGGACATCTCGATGGTAAGCCTTTCCTTCCGAGGATCATTCGACCCACCCAGCTAGTGAGAGCCTGGAGTGAGGAGGACATCTCGGCATTGACCTTACCCATCCGAGGATCATTCGACCCACCCAGCTAATGAGAGCCGGGAGTGAGGAGGACATCTCGATGGCAAGATCTCTCCTTCCGAGGATCATTCGACCCACCCAGCTAGTGAGAGCCTGGAGTGAGGAGGACATCTCGGCATTGACCTTACCCATCCGAGGATCATTCGACCCACCCAGCTAATGAGAGCCTGGAGTGAGGAGGACATCTCGATGGCAAGATCTCTCCTTCCGAGGATCATTCGACCCACCCAGCTAGTGAGAGCCTGGAGTGAGGAGGACATCTCGGCATTAGACTTACTAAACATTTAAACAAAATAACTTCATCCATCTAATGGGGGGATTTCCCTTTGTCAAAACCTCCTGGCTTAACCAGCGAGGGGTAGAACTTGCTACAAAGGAAAATAACAAAAAACATAAACACAGCACACCTCCTCATGGCACTCGCCTCTCAGGCTGCTTGAGCGAGATGGTCATTCCTCTGCTTCTCCGGCCCCTCCCATCCTGCTCATGCTCTCCATGGTCTTCTCCATCTCCTCCACCCCTGCTTGCCAAGAGATGCTGTTGACGGCTGTGACGTAGCAGTGCCTCGCCATCCTGGGGTCTCCGCGGATCCTGACTTGGATTCCTCCAGCGTTGAGCTTGAGGCATTGGTGGAAGGATGATGGTACGCATCGGAAGGCGTTGATGAGGGGTCTTCCGAAGATGGCATTGTAACTGCTAGGAGCGTCAACTATGACGAACCGACAGTTCCTTGAGCCTCCCCCATCGTCACTTGGAGTCCAACTCCACCCTCCACCTCTTTCCTTTCTCCGGAGAATCCGAACAAGGGCCCATCTGAGGCCAGCACCCTCCTTGGCTCCACCTTCAACTCATCAAAGGCTTTCTTGAAAATGACATTGACAGAGCTCCCATTGTCAACGAGGATCCGAGAGACAGTGTAACCTTCGATGGCTGTCTCAATGACTAGCGCATCACAGAATGGATCCTCATGATCTGGCATGTCTTTGCTTGAGAAAGTGATTTTCTCCTGGGGAGGCGGGTCCTGTGACGTTGAAGCGACGCTGCGTCGATATACGGAGTGGAGGCTTGCCTTACGAGTGGCCTCGATCCCGACCCCCCCGTGGATTACCGCGACCCGACCTTTGGCTCCTACGTCGGTTCGGTCCTCGCAGATGTCATCATCCTCTACTGCTCCAGGTGGAACTTCTTCAATCCTCACCGGCGGCTGCTGTTGTGCCTGACCTCTCGCCTCTCTCACCTCCAAGAACTCTGGGCAGGTAGCAGTTGCATGCCCCTCCGCTTGGTGGTAGTCGCAGTACAGCACCGCCCTTCCCCCCCTTCTCCTACGGGCTGGGATGTCTCTTGCTTCAACTACTCCTCCTCCTCCTCTTCGAACCGCCATAGCTTGAGCTGGTGGGGGTAGGAGCTGCCTTGGGGCCTGCCTCCAAGGAGGAGGGTTGGGCCTCCCTTGGCCTCCGTAGAAGTTTTCCCCTCCTTGGGCGAGACCCCTCCCTTGCTCCTGACCCCCCTGGGGTCCCTGGTACCCTTGACCCCTCTGCTCTTCCCTCCTCCTTCCTTCCTGCTGCCTGAGGCCACCTTGCTCTCTTGGCTCGACCTCTACCAACTTCGCCAACTTCTTTGCCAGCCCCGGGTTTGCCGCCTCGGTGGCTATCTCCTTTGCAGCTTTTTCCATCAGGTCCTCAAAGGACAGGGGAGGCTTCCTAGTTAGGCGCATTTTGAAGAGGCTCTCTCGTAGCCCTACGGTGAAAGCCATCTGGAGGGCATACCCTGGCACCTCCTGGATGTTCTGGATCTCCTCCTGGAATCTGTCCATGTACTGGGCCAACGTCTCCTCGTGCCTCTGCTTGACCAGGAAAATGGACTCAGCATTCTTCTTCCTCTTCTTGGATGTGGAGAAGCGTAGCTGGAAGCTTCGGCTCAAGTCATCAAAGCTGTAAATGGAGCCAACCGGGAGCTGGTGGAACCAGTCCCTAGCTTTGTCCCTCAGGGTGGTGGCGAAGAGGCGGCACTTGAATGCATCCGTC
Organism: Dactylorhiza incarnata; assembly: GCA_033032865.1. Lineage (NCBI taxonomy): Eukaryota > Viridiplantae > Streptophyta > Magnoliopsida > Asparagales > Orchidaceae > Dactylorhiza > Dactylorhiza incarnata. Next base: position 2,218,727 of record JAWHQI010000226.1, on the reverse strand, counting down.
ATGGGCCTGATGGAGACGGTATCCTCGAACCACTGCAGGTGCTGGACGGGATCATCCTTCCCGGTATAGAAGGTCATGTTGGGCTCCTTGAAGCCCTCCGGGATGGGAGCCGAGATGATCAGCTCGCTAAAGGGTGACCCCCCACTTGCTGGCTTTGCGAGCTCCACTTGCGCGACCCCTGCTCCGAGCGAGACCCCGCTTACCGGGCTCGGGAAGAGCACTCGCCCGACGAGGTCCCGCTCACCACTCGCCGCTAATGGTTCCTTGCCTGGCCGACCCCCTGGGGCGACCTCTCCTGACCCCCCCTGGGCGGGCACTCCTTGCGACCCAGAAGGTGGTGTCTGGGGGGAGGGAGCTGAGCTGTCACCTCTCCTGGCGATGCCCTGGAGCAGCTCCATGACTCCCTGGATGGCTGTCATGAACTCTCCCCTCCCCACAAACTCACTTGGGATGTGAGACCCCTCATCGTCTCCTCCTCCGAGGTCTCCTGCCATGAGATTTGGTTCAAGAACTTCTGTGCTGACCACTCTCCACGCTCACCGCACCATAAATGTTGAAACCAGCAACTTGATGAACAAGTCTCGGTCTCTGTGGAGTTCGGGGTCCCAAAAATGGGGTGGTCTCACACCTACTTCTCCCGAACCAGCTCTCTAGGCAAGAGCACTTGGATTTGGAAACAGACCCTAGGCTACAGCGAGGAGGTCCCACCTCACACCCGGAAGACCTGAGAGATCTTCCCCTCCCTAGCCAATGCTGAGCCAGAGACACCAAAGGAGAGCTCGACAAGTCAAGAGCTCTCAAGGGAGAAGAAGATCCGGAATTTGGAATCCCTCTCTTTGGTGCCCATTAGGGTCTATTTATAGGATTTTTGAAGTTGGGTTGCAAATAGCCGAAAACTGGTTTGCCAATTTACCAAAATACCCCTAAATTGGGCTGCGGATAGCCTAATCCCGCTGTTCTGAAGCGCTAAACGCAGGTCACCGGGCTGCGAATAGCCAAAACTGGACTGCGAATAACAAACCGGACGAGGGGACCTCCCCTGGGCGAGAGAGGGAGGGGCGAGACCCCCCTCCCCTCTCTCCGCCTCTCCCCCTGGGCGAGAGGGGGGGTCGAGACCCCCGACCCCCCTCCCCTCTCCGCCCCACCTTCCTGGGCGAGAGGGGGGGTCGAGACCCCTGACCTCCCTCCCCTCTCCGCCCCACCTCCTGGGCGAGAGGGGGGGTCGAGACCCCCGACCTCCCTCCCCTCTCCGCCCCACCTCCTGGGCGAGAGGGGGGGGGGGGGGGGGTCGAGACCCCCGACCTCCCTCCCCTCTCCGCCCCACCTCCTGGGCGAGAGGGGGGGGGGGGGGGTCGAGACCCCCGACCTCCCTCCCCTCTCCGCCCCACCTCCTGGGCGAGAGGGGGGGTCGAGACTCCCGACCTCCCTCCCCTCTCCGCCCCACCTCCTGGGCGAGAGGGGGGGGTCGAGACCCCCGACCTCCCTCCCCTCTCCGCCCCACCTCCTGGGCGAGAGGGGGGGTCGAGACTCCCGACCTCCCTCCCCTCTCCGCCCCACCTCTTGGGCGAGAGGGGGGGTCGAGACTCCCGACCTCCCTCCCCTCTCCGCCCCACCTCCTGGGCGAGAGGGGGGGGGGGGGGGGGTCGAGACCCCCGACCTCCCTCCCCTCTCCGCCCCACCTCTGGGCGAGAGGGGGGGTCGAGACTCCCGACCCCCCTCCCCTCTCCGCCCCACCTCCTGGGCGAGAGGGGGGGGGGGGGGGGGGGTCGAGACCCCCGACCTCCCTCCCCTCTCCGCCCCACCTCCTGGGCGAGAGGGGGGGTCGAGACTCCCGACCTCCCTCCCCTCTCCGCCCCACCTCCTGGGCGAGAGGGGGGGTCGAGACTCCCGACCCCCCTCCCCTCTCCGCCCCACCTCCTGGGCGAGAGGGGGGGGGGGTCGAGACCCCCGACCTCCCTCCCCTCTCCGCCCCACCTCCTGGGCGAGAGGGGGGGTCGAGACTCCCGACCTCCCTCCCCTCACCGCCCCACCTCCTAGGCGAGAGGGGGGGTCGAGACCCCCGACCTCCCTCCCCTCTCCGCCCCACCTCCTGGGCGAGAGGGGGGGTCGAGACTCCCGACCCCCCTCCCCTCTCCGCCCCACCTCCTGGGCGAAAGGGGGGGTCGAGACTCCCGACCTCCCTCCCCTCTCCGCCCCACCTCCTGGGCGAGAGGGGGGGTCGAGACCCCCGACCTCCCTCCCCTCTCCGTCTGCGCGGTTTGATGTTACCAAGCTGGCTCTTCCCGGATCCTCCGGAGTGCTCGGCGAATATAGGGTTGTACACTATCTTGTGAGAAGAGGGAGGCGATAAATGCAACGGTAACAATGTGAATGGCTGATATGTAGACAAGTGAAAAAAATATTGTAATAAGAAGCAACCACCAATCCAATATCAGACATTTACATCCACTTGTCCAATGGATCCGGAGTAATAACACAATCCAGTGAGCTAAGTAACTCTGCTCTTCTTCCTATTCCAAATATGTCAACATACAAGCTCTCTTTGTTTTGCAGTTCTAAAGATAGCTCAATACGTACCCTTTGCTAGTGATTACCCATGCCCATGGCATTACTAACAACTTTATACTCACAATGACCATCTGGAATTACATAACTCTATACCCACAATGACCATCTGGAATTACATCAATCACATATGTAATATATTCTGAAACATGTGGAGGAATTTTCTTACGCACAATCCGTAGCAATCTGCTCTCTTTCAGTACCAACTTACGTGTTGATCGTACTGTAGTTGTTGTGATTGACACTTGCTTAGCCATCAAGATATGCTCAAATAGGGAAGGATCACGCTTTGTGGATTTTGCGGCATCCCTAAACTTCTTGTAGCTGCCCCTCGGTCGACCCTTCAATGTCTTTGGTGCCAAAAGCTCTAATGTTTGAGTTGTCGAGGGATCCATTAATTCACGTAATTTTTTCTTTATTACCTGCTTTTGTAAAGATGTAGTGTTACTGTATCTTTCTAGAATATCTTCCATTTCAATGTCTATTTCATTGTCTGATTCATCTTCAACCTTAACGCTCTCATTATTTATTATCTCTTGCAAAACAAACTGCTTCCAATGATTGTGGATCTGTCATAGTGGGAAAGAGTTTGATTATTGCATATAAGGAAGTAAATTATGTGCACATGGTAAACCCAATGTATGTCTACTTTTATGTATGCACTCGCCACCATCCATACACCCAGATTTAGCTAAAAGTTCTTCCTTTTTTATCAACTCTAAAACAGTGAAAGAAATTCGCCTAACAAGCTCAAAGTATAAGGGACTACCAAACTCTTTATTCAACTGAATTGTGCTTTGTCCAAATACATGTTTTATCTCTGTGTGTTGCACCTAAAGTGTTAGAAATCTTATTTATAAAACATTTATTTCATAAATGTTCTTTGGAGCCTTGTATGGTGTTTGGTGTTTGGCTATTCATATTTGATGAAAAGCTCCAAAATCAAATTGGAGGGAACCCAAATAATTTGGAGGGAAACCTTTCATAAATGAAAGGATGAACCCATTAGTGCCACCATGCTCATTTGTTTTCTAGCTAGAGGGTATATATATGTTTTCACTCATTCTTACTTGTTCAAAAGAATATAAGGAGAAACTATGAACCACGCACGCGCGCGCGCGCACGCACCGCACCGCACCGGATCCGGATTTGGATTTGGGAAATAATTGAATTGAATTGTATTTTTTGTACAAAATAGTTTCAGAGCTTTTACTCGGAGTTGCGTCGAATAGAACTCAGAGCTGCGTCGAATAGATTTCGATGTAGCGTCGACAAGCCCGCTGGAGTTGGAGTGGCGTCGAATGGAATTCGACGCACCCGACTTGCGTCGAATGGAATCAAGCTCCTTGCGTCGACATGATCTCGACGCAACGTCGAATTGATCAACGCGTTCTGCCGTTTTACGCGTTTTCTTAACCGCTCTTTTACGCATGTTTCTCGCCAATATTTACGTTGGAAATATTCAACGTTTCCCTTCCCGATTATGTGTATTCCAATTATAACCGTTAATATTTATTATGCTTTTAATATTGCCGTTTTCAAGATCCTATTTCTTCGGCGATTTACTGCCTTCGTTTTATATATATTCATGTTCTTCTCAGAAAGTAGAATTCACTCTTCTGCTCTCTCTGTTTTGTGACGATCTTCTACGTGATTCTTTTCTTTACATTTGCTTCATCAAGTGGGGGTTCGGGTGCTCTGTGCTTCTTCAGTGTCCGCACACATCGGAGCTTTCGGGATCTAGCCGGGTGTTGTACCTTGAAGGAGTGAGCATCGGTGAAAGCCCTGCCGGAGGGTGGTGCAACTTCTTTAGGGCAGTGATCACACGCCTTACCCAGGCTCGATTCTAAACTATAGATTACTCTCTTATTTATTTCTCACCCTTTCATGCAATCTTATTAAATATTGTAATATTGCTGTTTCTATACAGTTTTAAAACCGGAAATTATATTATTTTGTATATTAATATAGGAATATAGGAAAAATTATTCTAACAATCTAAAGAAGTTGCATTTCCACATCAACAGAATAAATAAAATTAAATAATCAAAATGATTATCTCTGTTTTATTGTTTACATGCACTGTTATTTACTATATGTTTTATAAATTCCAGAAAACTGTAATGACATCTAGATCTGAGGATTCTGCCGGGATTAAACCGGAGAAATTTAACGGAAACGGTTTTCGTCGTTGGCAAGCACAAGTCGAATATTGGTTAAATACCCTAGGTCTTTTGTCTGCCATCTTCGATGCCCCTCCTACGGAAACTGAAATCCCCAGCGCTGCAAATGCAGTTGCTTCGACTCTACCATCGTCCTCATCTTCAACTGCAAACACCACTAGAACCTACGTAAGACGTCTTCCTTATAGAGATCCGGTAGATGTTGAATATCATTGTCGAAACTGAATCCTAAGTGCTTTGTCTGATAGCCTTTACGATGTCTTCCTTCAATATCGTACGGCTAAGGAATTGTGGTATGCACTTGAAGCGCGCTATAACCTTGACAATGCGGGTATAGAACGCTACAATGTTTCCAAGCCCATCAATCCTCAGCTCCATCAACTAGATGAGATGTTGTCCAAGATCCGAGCCGATGGCTCAATTCTTTTCGAAAATTATTTAGTGGCTTGTTTGATTGATTCCCTTCCTGATTCTTGGTCCGGCTTTAGCACTAGACTAAGGCATGACCAATCAAATCTTACTTATGTTCAAAACCAAAATGCAATCCGCATAGAGGAGGAACATAAGAGTAAAAATTCTAAAACCTCCAAAGACCTTGCTCCTAAAGTGATCTCACTGAATCGCAAGGCAATCAGTCATCCCACCATCACTTCAAAGCCAAAGGAAAGAACCATAAGAAACCTTTCCGTCAAAATTCCCGTCATCAAAAAACCAATCAATCCAAACCTAGTTCCTCAAACCAAAATCTAGGTAAAGGGAAATGGTGCTTTATTTGCGGCCGCACTAACCACTTGTCAACCAACTGCTTCTACAAGAAGACTGAACCGGTGGTCGGCAAATCCCATGGCTCCAAGCCACAGGCAAATATGGTTCAAGCACCGAATCAACCTATCTTCATGTTAGATTATTCTCCTAGTCTTCATCTCACTTGTTCATCAGATTGGTGTCTTGATTTTGGAGCAAATGTTCATACTTGTTTTGATCGTTCTTGCTTTGCCACCTTTCAGGACATCAATGGAGGAAGCGTGATCTTAGGAGATGCCTCTTCGACACAAATTCTTAGACGCGGGCGAGTTGATCTTAGGTTGACATCCGGGAAGACACTAGCCTTGCATGATGTGTTTTATGTGCCGAGAGTTAGGAAGAATCTTGTCAGCGGCTCTCTGTTAGTGAAGAAAGGTTACAAGATTGTTTTAGAATCTAATAAAGTTGTAATAACAATGAATGATTTATTTATTGGCAAATGATATGTTTGTGATGAGTTATTTAAATTAAATATTGCTGATTTAGAAGTTAATCAAATTTTCTCTTCTTTATCTCAAAGCTCTTCTCCTGATTATTGACATGCTAGATTAGGACATGTGAATTCTGATTGTATGAAAAGAATGATGTCCTTGAATTTAATTCCTAAAATTAATATTCGACCAAGTGCCAAGTGTGAAATTTGCGTGCAAGCCAAATTTTCTAGGAAGCCGTTTAAATCAGTTGATAGAACTTCTAAACCTCTAGAATTAATTCATTCGGATGTATGTGATTCAAACCGCCAACCTACTAGAGGTGGAAATAAATATTTTGTAACATTCATAGATGATTTCACCAAATTTTGTTATGTATATTTATTAAAAACTAAATATGAAGTGTTCTCGTATTTTAAGATTTTTAAAGCTGAGGTAGAAAATCAATTGGGAACCTCTATCAAAATTCTTAGATCCGACCGAGGTTGAGAATACACTTCGAATGAACTAACCCAATTTTGCCAAGAACATGGGATAATTCATCATGTGACTGCTCCATATTCACCTCAATCTAATGGGGTAGCTGAACGTAAAAATCAAACTTTGATGAATATGGTCAATGCCATGTTAGCTGAGTCCGGTGCACCAGAAAATCTTTGGGGAGAAGCGTTGCTCACCTCCTCCTTTGTCCTTAATAGGATTCCTTCAAAGTATAATGAAAAAACACCTTTCGAACTATTTAAATTAAGGAAGCCTAACCTCCAAATTCTTCGAGTGTGGGGGTGTTTAGCTAAGGTAGCAATCCCTGAACCAAAGAGAAAGAAAATAGGACCTAAAACTTTAGACTCTATCTTTATAGGTTATGCGTCAGATAGTAGTGCTAATAGATTTCTAATTACTAATTCCCAAATTAGTGAAATCTCTAATAACTCTATTATAGAAGCTAGAGATGCATCCTACTTTGAGGATAAATTTCCTTTCAAATTTAACTTCGCATCTCAACCTTCAACAAGCTCATATCAACCTTCCTCTTCTTCTTTAGAACCATTAGAAAATGATGAACCTAGAAGAAGCAAAAGAGTTAGAACTGAAAGAACCTTTGGGGATGACTACTTCACCTATCTAGTTGAAGGAGATCCTAATACTTTTGAGGAAGCTATGACCTCATCTGATTATCCTTTTTTGGAAAGAAGCCATAAATATATAAATTAATTCTATCCTGGAAAATAAAACATGGATTCTAACTGATTTACCTCCTGGTGCTAAAGCCATAGGTTGTAAATGGATTTTTAAGAAGAAATTAAAATCAGATGGCTTCATAGATAAATATAAGGCTCGCCTTGTAGCTAAAGGCTATGCTCAAAAACAAGGAATAAACTTTTTAGATACATACGCTCCAGTAGCTAGAATAACCTCTTTTCGTATTCCAGTCGCCTTATCATCGATCTATAAGTTGCTTATCCTTCAAATGGACGTCAAGACAGTCTTCTTACATGGAGACTTAGAAGAAGAAGTTTACATGTCTCAACTCGAAGGTTTTGTAGTCAAAGGTCAAGAATCTAAAGTATGCAAATTAATTAAATCTCTTTATGGATTAAAGCAAGCTCATAAGCAATGGTATCAAAAATTCGACTCCGTAATCTCTCATCTTGGTTTCAAATCAAATGAATTTGACAAATGCATATATGTTAAACAAGACGGAAATGGAATTGTCTTGTTATGCCTTTATGTAGATGATATATTAATTTTTGGAAACAAAATTGAATTAATAAATGAGACTAAAAATAATCTATCTTCTAAATTTGATATGAAAGATTTAGGAGTGGCAAATATAATATTAGGAATGAAACTAGTTAAAACTGATTCTAGTGTTTCATTATCCCTCTCTCATTCGATTGAGAAAATGTTAAATAAATTTAATTTATTTGACTCCACTCCCGCTTCGACCCCTTTTGACGCTAGCTCAAAACTCTGTAAAAATATGGGTGAACCGGTTGATCAACATAGGTATGCACAAATGATAGGATCACTCCTATACATAGCTAACCGCACTATGCCCGACATTTCCTATGTCGTAGGCCGACTTAGTAGATATACTAGTAATCCTAGTGATGATCATTGGATAGCATTAAATAGAATATTTAAATACCTTCGTGGAACTATAGATTATAGTTTAGTGTACACGGGATTTCCCGAAGTACTTGAAGGATATTCAGATGTCAATTGGGTAACTGATTCGTTAGACGTTAAGTCAACGACTGAATATGTATTCCTCCTTGGAGGAGCCGTCATTTCATGGGCTTCTACAAAACAAACTGTAATTTCTAGAAGCACCATGGAATCAGAGCTTATAGCTTTAGATACAATATGTATCGAAGCAGAATGGATTAAAAATTTACTTTCAGAAATTCCTTTACTTGCAAAACCTATACCTGTTATTTCTTTGCATTGTGATAATAAATCTGTTATTGCTTTAACTGCTTCTAATAGCACTAATTCCAAAATGAATAAGTTTATGAGAATCAGGTACAAATCAGTGAAGCAAAGAAGAAAAGAAGTGATATGTCTCAATTATGTAAAGTCAGAATTGAATCTGGCTGATAATCTTACCAAGGGATTGTCCCGAAGGGTGATTTTATTGTCATCGAGGGGAATGAGGCTTAAGCCCACATGATTTGCTACCAACGGTGGACACCCAACCCATGTGATTGGAGATCCCATGAATTGGGTTTAATGCGGTAGAAACGAAACCGTTGATGTAGCGTAGTTGGGAGCACAAATTTTAAGGTTGAGAAAACCTTCTCCCCATTCCTATGATGTTGTGCTCTACGTAACAAGATAGGATGAAAGTAAAGTTCTTAATGGTTGCCAAAGGCATATACCTTTGCGAGATATGGTTACGAATATCTCTTGAGGCACCACCTATGTGGGGGTTGTTGTGAGGCCGCAACTTTGAGATCCGGGCTGAACCCAAAATAACTCCCATGAAAAATCAAGGAATGCGCATGTCCATTAACACGTCCACCGCCATAACCCAAGAACAACCAATCTTTTGTGTGCTTATCTAACTTACCGGTCCAAAGTTTATAATTCAAAGCCTCTGACATATTATACTCTTCGGTAGAGGAAATAAGTACTAAGTATAGGTTCAAAGTAACCATTCCACCTATACCCATTACAATAGATACAACTTGATGAATCAAATTTGTATTTGATTTTATTTATTATCAGTAATATCATACTTATGAAGTTCGCGTTTTGGTTTTTCGCTTTTGTGGGGGATTGTTAGAAATCTTATTTATAAAACATTTATTTCATAAATGTTCTTTGGAGCCTTGTATGGTGTTTGGCTATTCATATTTGATGAAAAGCTCCAAAACCAAATTGGAGGGAACCCAAATAATTTGGAGGGAAACCTTTCATAAATGAAAGGATGAACTCATTAGTCCCACCATGCTCATTTGTTTCCTAGCTAGAGGGTATATATATGTTTTCACTCATTCTTATTTGTTCAAAAGAACATAAGGAGAGACTATGAATCACGCGCGCGCGCGCACGCACGCACCGCACCGGACCGGATCCGGATCCGGATTTGGAGAATAATTGAATTGTATTGTATTTTTTGTACAAAATAGTTTCCGAGCTTTTACTCGGAGTTGCGTCGAATAGAACTCGGAGCTGCGTCGAATAGATTTCGATGTAGCGTCGACAAGCCCGCTGGAGTTGGAGTGGCTTTGAATGGAATTCGACGCACCCGACTTGCGTCGAATGAAATCGCGTCGAGTAGAACTCGAAGCAAGCTCCTTGCGTCGACATGATCTCGACGCAATGTCGAATTGATTTCAATGCGTTCTGCCGTTTTACGCATTTTCTTAACCGCTCTTTTACGCGTGTTTCTCGCCATTATTTACGTTGGAAATATTCAACGTTTCCCTTCCCGATTATGTGTATTCCAATTATAACCGTTAATATTTATTATGCTTTTAATATTGCCGTTTTCAAGATCCTATTTCTCCGGCGATTTACTGCCTTCGTTTTATATATATTCACGTTCTTCTCAGAAAGTAGAGTTCACTCTTCTGCTCTCTCTGTTTTGTGATGATCTTCTACGTGATTCTTTTCTTTACATTTGCTTCATCAAGTGGGGGTTCGGGTGCTCTGTGCTTCTTCGGTGTCCGCGCACATCGAAGCTTTCGAGATCTAGCCGGGTGTTGTACCTTGGAGGAGTGAGCATCGGTGAAAGCCCTGCCGGAGGGTGGTGCAACTTCTTTAGGGCAGTGATCACACGTCTTACCCATGCTCGATTCTAAACTATAGATTACTCTCTTATTTATTTCTCGCCCTTTCATGCAATCTTATTAAATATTGTAATATTGTTGTTTCTACAAAGTTTTAAAACCGAAAATTATATTATTTTGTATATTAATATAGGAATATAGGAAAAATTATTCTAACAATAAGGTTGTATGGGAGAGACTACATCGACAGACATTTTCCATTCCCGTGATTTATTCTCCATTCCTGTGAAAAAACATCACAAAATAAAGCTAAGACAACTGGAAATGTTTTCATCAGGTTAATCATTTAGGGCATGTTGGACAATGCGACTGCTAGCCGGTGCATTGTTTGTGGATGCGAAATGGGGGAGCACACCAAACATGCCTGAAATCTTCAAGAGTTTCGTGAGGAATGCACAACAACGACATTCCGCACAATGTCTACTTATGTAGCTCTTCTTTTGGTTCGTTTTCCGCAATAAAAATGCCATTAAGCGAATGCGAACGTTGTGCGTACCTTGAGCGAAGTTGTAGAAATCGAATGCAAAGGAAGGAGTTAATATGGCCGGTGAAATCGCGGAGGCGCAACTACGCCTCTTCTTCTCCCTTGCGGTGCTGCGAAAAATGGCTAGAGCTTCAGATCGCATGAAGGGGGGAACTCATGAAATGAGGGGTTGCACATAATGTTCGTAAGGAAATCAGAAAAATCAATTTGGGTTTTTTTTTTCTAGTTCGCACTTAGCCAAATCTACTTTGCACATAACAACATTGATTAGGACATAAATTGGAAGATGGATATTTTTAGTTGCCGAGTCATATCTCATTTTATCTAAGACTGAGCATATTATTTAAACTCGAAAATCAATCAAAAACTGCACAGATATTGAGTTAAATCAGAGTCAATTACAATTGATTTATTCAATTTGAGTCGACTTAATTTAACTCGAATCACCTTTCGAGTCAAATTGAAAAGTGGTGTGAAACTACTTTCAAGATTAATTAATTGATATTGTGTTTATTTTAAGTTGCATTAAATAATTGATAGGGGCGGAGCCCCGAGCCTATCTCGGCCGATGTACTGTCGCAGTTGGTTGTTGGGGCGGAGCCCCGTGTCTGTCACTCGCGCGTGTGTGTGTGTGTGTTGCGGGTCGTTTAACGCTCTCCCGGTCCGAAAAATTGAACCGACTTAGCTCGAGAGTGAGTCAAGCGCGCAATCGATCAGTTAACAATGAACCAACAACAGGAACGACAAGACTCTTTACATGGAAAATCCGGAAAGGGCAAAAACCACGGGGTCGGATCGGTGCCGACCAAATGCACTAGTTATTAGCTATACAATTACACGTGTTAGAATTTTCGAGAAGATGACACGCCACCACTCGTTTACAAGTACTTGAAAGAGAAAAAGAATCAAAGTCTTTCCTAAGGCTCACATGAGCAGCTTCTTTAGCAGCCACTGGAGTAGGCAATGTGGAGAGCGAAGTCCACACTTGAGCGAGTAGAGTAAAGACTTGAGCATGAGAGCAAATAGAGTTACAAGGCTTCGCTAGAAAATATCAGAGCTCACTCTTCTCTTCTTGGTTGCTTGTGTTCAAATGAAAATCTGGAGACATTTTTATAGTTTTTCTGAGGGGTGTCTACATAATTGCACCCTTTTGAAATTTGAACTGACGAATGAGGTTGTGAGATTATGGTCACCTGGATCACCAATTGTCTGAAAATGATGTTGATGCCCCCCGGGCGGTCCAGGCAGGCTCGATGTAGTTGGTGGTGACGGACGGCGACAACGACAGGTGGGAGGTTGCGGTGCCACGCCGATACGCGCGGGGGGGGGGGGGGGGGGGGGGGGGGGGGCATGCGTGCTGGCGGGGGCATGCGAACCGATACAATCAAACATTCAATTCCACAAACTATTTTTGTGAAACCCCATCAATATATAAGATTCAAATTCAACAAACATATACAAAATGTTTGCCAATATATTTTCACCGTTCTTTTTAAGCCATTTAATGATAATATAAGCATTTGAGCAAAATAAAACACCCAATATGATGATTAAGAAAGCTCTCTTTTTTGACGCCGGAAACAGGTGGCAGCTGGTGGGGCCCACCAAATCACTTTGGTTAGCCATCAGGCATCATTGGTGTAGCGCATGTAGAGAGATTTGTCTCGCATTATTATTACCCCACGCCTGCCGCGGTGTAGACTTCACGACAAGCAACGGTTATTACAGTCCAAAAAGTGAGCAATTTTTCAGCGAGCTCAACGTATGAGAGCATGGAGCCCAGGATGCATCCGCGCCGTTCATCCAGGGGCGGATCTAGAGGGGGGCCCGAGGGACACTTATACCCAATTATTTTTCAAAATTGTTAGTGGATTTGAATTCCTCTTTTACGAGGCAATGAATTTTGACTACTTATATGTCAAAAATGGTGGTCATATGAGGGAGAAACAGCTCCGATAAAATGGAAGCGTTCTCACGTCACGTAACTACTTTGTTTTGGGACAAATATTGGCTATTCGCGGACCAAAATTGGCTATTCGCAGATCAAATTTGGCTATTCGCAGGCCAGGTTCAGCTATGTGCACCCCTAAAATTAATTTCCAACATGTGATCCACGACCCTCCTACTCACCCAACTAGCATTTGCATTTAGAAGTTTTTGTGCACCCCCATTTATAATTTTCTGGATCCGTCACTGCGTCCATCAAACAAAAACACAACTTGATGGACGGGGCAGATGCATCTCGCACACCATACTCCATATGCGTCGAGTGCACAAAAAAGTGAAGTTTGAATTGCCTTCACCTGGCGGAGCAAAGGAAGGCCGTCCGGCTAACCGCGCTTTGCCATTTGTCATCGCTCCATTGGCTATTCTCGGACTCAATTAATCAGTTAACCCAGCGGAAAATAGATACTTATAAATGTCATATATATGCAACGATCTCTCCTAGGGTTCGTTCGTTTCGCAGGTTTTGGTTTTGGTTTTGAAGGTTTAGGTTTTGGTTTTGCCTGAATTCGAATTATGATGTTAGGCTGCAAGAAGATTTTGAAAAACAGAACAATGAGAAAATGTAAGATCTGGAAACCCAATAAATTTTTGGAAGGCAAATGGATGAAATACAATTTCAGATCTGGAAAACGTAAGATCTGGAATACAGAACATGAGAAATTTTTTCATTCCAAAACAGAGAATAGAAGAAGATCTGGAAAATCCATCTCGAAGAAGAAGAACAGTGATTTTCTACCGCAACTCTAGGTCGTTTTTAACAAAAACAGTGCACAAAAACACAGAAAATGGAGATGGGAGGAAGAAGATGGCTGAGACGTTTACTGGCGACGAGGAGATCTAGATCTCCAGCGTCGAGGCCGACGACGAGGGAGGAAGAAGGAAATCGTAGTTCTACGCAGGCGCCGTCCAAAACCGAGAAAACCCTACCGAGGAGGGTGGTTTTGGGGGTAGCCGGTAGGCAATTTTAGAAACCGTGGGTTTTCAGATGAAAATCAAAACCAAGCCAAAAACGTCCAACCAAACAGGTATATTATTTTACTTATGCCCAAAACCAAAACCACGGTCCAAAAAACCATGAACCGAACGGACCCTTATGGAGTCCGCCTTGAATGAAAATTTTGCTTGTATGGGTAGTGCATATTAAAAACTGTGTGCAAGTACGCATCCACGCCGCCCATCAACCTGTTTTTTTTTTTTTAATAAGAGCTATGTTAAATGCAGACCGGTTTTGGCTATGTGCAGACCGCGGATATATGCAGGCCAACAAATTATTCATGCGGGCCAAATTTCATATTTGCATACTATATTCAAAAATCAAATTAATATTTTTCTAAATAAATCACCAAGCATGATATTTTACTTACCATGGAGGTGCGGTTATCAAAAAAAAACCATGACATTCAACGTAACCTCGCACTTGTACTGTGTTTCCAAAAATATTTTCCAGGTACTGTTATCCCGAAGTATAACCATCCATGGAGGTGCAGTTATCCAAAAAAAACCACTAGCGACGTAACTTCCCGAAGTATAACCATCGCCGCCATCGCCGACGACGTCGCCATCGTCGCCGTCGCCGCCGTCGCCATCGCCGTAGCAAATACCCATGAATAACTTTAGGCCAGTTGTAATTTAAACACACATCGGACTCGGACAAATGAGTAAACTCCTTGGGGACACGGTTGCATGAAAGGAAAAACACATAATACATGAAGTATTAAACTACTCGAATCATTTTTCCTGAAGTTTTAAAAGGAAAAATAATATCTTTTTTTTTTAAATTGTGGTATGCGTATAGCTAAAATCAGTCTGCGTTTAACATCACTCTTATTAAAAAACTGTGGCCTGCATATAGCCAAAACTGGCATGCGTTTAACATCGCTATTTAATAACTGCACCTACCAACGACAGGATTTTGTATCTAAAGGCGCACCTTCCAGCACGAAAAATGTTCTCTCCTTGAATAGCATCTCATGTGTTTGTGACTTTGTGTAGTGCAATGGGACCCGCAGTGTAGTGTGTTTGCACTCATAATGCAGTGCATTAGGCCATAGATGGGAGTAATAAGTACGTCCGAGCATCGTTCCTTCCTTTTTCTCTGGGTAAAATCGTACGCGTTTAATGTTAGATCCAACGGTAGAAAAAAATACACAAAATAAAATACAGAAAAAAAGATGGGGATGCACGGTATACAAAGCAGCATGGACGCCCAAACTTTTCCCCGAACCGCAAAAAAAATTCCATAGATGGAGGACAAATCTTAAACTTTAAAATCTCAAACTCAACGGATGAAAAAAAAAAGTTTTGCGGCATTACCCCGGGCATCTTCAAGGCTGCGTTTGAGAAGCCGTTTTGGCTCCAGCCCGGTGAGGCTGAACCGTCGCAGAGGTGTTTGGCAAGCATCGGTTGGAAACGGCCAGCCTGAAAGGGCAAAAAACAGTCGTTTTCAAGCTGGCCGCTTGAGCTACAGTTGAGGACCGCCGTTTCAGACCTCTGAAAATATTTCTCTCTCCTCCCCGTCCGGCCACCGGGACGGGTTCTCAAACACAGCCCAAATCTTCGTTGTATTAAAACAAAATTTTACTTTTTTACTTATATTATATGCAAGTAAAAAACATTTTTTTCGGTGAAATATTCATCTTTTTAATTTTACTTTTTCTTTATTAAAAATTTTATAATTTTTTTATAATTGAATTTAGGTTGTATTTTTTATTTTATTAAAAATTATACATTATCTCTTCATTTTTTTTATTAAATTTAATATTTCACTCTAAGCCCTAAACCTTAATTATACTATTAAAAAGAAGTTACTTGGATTGATTTGGTATAGTTCTTACTAATGTCATCTATGCCCCTCCCAAGAATTTCTTAATTTCAATAAAATAAATTCAATTATAATTTTAAATAATATTATGCACATTTTTTAATACAAGGAGACCGTTTGATGATCGCAAGTATTATCGGCGCCAAATATTGTGCATGAAACACAAGATAAGGCGACCTCTTATCATTTTTCAAGCTTAAATAAAAATCTACATCTTTCATCTGATATTCTTGTCAAATATAGACTTCGAATGGCCGGATCAAGATTAGGGTTAAGATCGAACCGAATTCTAGTGACTATTTAAATAAAAAATATTTTTTTAATCATAATTCAAAATCAAGTTCTAAATTATTTGAAATTTCAAAGTTAGTTTTTGTTTTGTTTAATCTCTTCACTTATAATTAATTTCAAAGTGGAATATTTTTTTTTTAAAAGTTCATACTTAGATTGAAACATTTCAATTTGAATTCAACATTTACTTCTCTGGCTGAGAACACGACAAAAATGACACGTCGAAATCATCGAGAACATGCTAGTATGCTTGTTTGATTCACCGTGACAATCTCAAGTCCAAAAATTATGTACAATTTTCAGATATTTATGTTGAGGCTATGACAGTGTCTGTAGTTGGTTCACTGACGAGATACCGTTTCTCTGAGAACACAACTTTATATCCCTTTTCAACCTACTGCCATACACTTAGGAGATTCTGAGCTAATGTGTGCACCCACTGCAATCAGAGATGAATTTATTCTCCTTTTCTAGTCGTAATTGAAATGATGCACTTGCCTTCAATTTTACGGGCTTTGCTATCCCCAAAATATATTGTTGATTTATAAGTTTGATAAAGTCAGCTCATCTCTTACTCATGTGGCTTGAACATCCGCTGTCAATATATCAAGTATGTCGACAATTTTCATGTAATGGATGAATGACACGAGGTGTAAAATAGGGCTTCTCTTTCTCTTGCATTTTTTCCCAGCAAAATTCACTTCATCTTTTTGTTTGAACCGACAGCCGCGATCTAAATGTGCATGTTTCTTGCATCGTTTATATTTATAGTAGCAATTAGCCGCCTCATAATTCATTCTTTTACAAAGTATGCATTGCATGATTTGAAAGGTTGGTTCTTTCCTCTTGTTATGATATTGATTTTGTATGGCTCATGGCTAATAAGTCTTTTCAAATTTGCATTCCAGTCTGAAAAACATGTTCAAAGGCAATTGGATTTTCTCCTATCTTCATGCGATCTTCGTGAGATTGTAGAGAGCTCATTAATTTAGTAATAGTAAGAGTTTCTAAATCTTTATCCTCTTCACAACAACGTGATCAAAGAATTTTGGCAGGCTTCTAAAGGTTTTTGTAATTGTGTTGATCATCGATGGTCTTATCAAAATTGTGTATTTGATTTACAATATTAGTAATACGAGCACGAAAATGTAACATTTTTTCATCAGCTTTCATGCGAAGACTATCAAATTGTCGCCACAAAGTTTGGATTTTAATTGAAATTACTTTCTTAGTACCTTTAAATTCTTGCTCCGAATTACTATATTTGTGTTTGCTTGTTGAATTAATAAGAGGGTCTGCACATTTTTCATTTTTTGCTCTTGGGTTGGCTTCAGCTTTTCTCCTTCTTTTTCTTTACCCGGGAAGGCGGGAACTGGATTCCCTCTTCTACAATCTCTACAAAAAACTTGTTATGCAAAGACGGTTCTCATCTTTATGCTTCAATATTCATACATTTCACTATTGAACATTGGTACAGAAGAGTGAGAAAAAGAGGACAAATTCATGGTAGATGAAGTAGCCATAATGAATAAGGAAGAAGAGAATTTAAGCAATCATTAATCTAACTCTGATACCAATGTTGATTATTTTCTCTTATATCACACATATAAGCATGGTTATGTGCACATAAATCAAAATGGATTCTTGGGTCTGCCCTCTCTGATGTCTTTGGCTTTGATTTGAGGGCATGATTCCGCAGCAAACGCGACGGTATAGGGGGCCACTATTTCAGTGGTACTCTGTGAGCAGCCACTTTGTGCATTTATTGTCAAAGGTTAGGTCTTTCTCCTCTGAGAGAAGCCACTTTGTGCATAGTGCCAAAGGTTAGGTCTGTTTCCAATCTTCCCCCGCCCATACCCCCAATGATTGGGGACTATATGGGTTATGTTGTTGTTGTTGTTGTATATCACACATATAAGCAAGAATCAGGGAAACAACCGAGGGGCAAATCGATTGGGATCCTCTTCATTTGAGACCTCAAATGGAGGCCCATTTCACGATGAAGATTGATTCTCACTTTATCTAAAAGTACATAATTTTTTTACTAAAACAAAAATATAAAATGATGAGATTAGTGAACCCGTCGGAGCAGCCACAAATTAATCTGGAGGGTGAAATAGATTATCCATTTAGACTCAAATGAAAAGGATCCTGACCTCAAAAGATGTATGATAAATCATATTACATGAGTATATATATATATATATATAGAGAGAGAGAGAGAGAGAGAGCACCTTCAAAAAAGGACATACATTAATTTAAAGCTTAGTTTGGCGCGGTGGTGGCGGTCGTGAACGCCGTGGTCATAACTAGTTTATCTCAATAAAAAAATTCATGCATTTTATGCTCAAAACTAGTTTATTTTCTTTATAGCGGTCATAACTTTTGTCTTACCAAACATACATTCTATGATATTGACTTTTATGACCAAACTCACCGGAGCAAATAAGCCGCGCCAAACTAGTTTATCTTGAGTTATGCCTGCAAGATATGAAGGCCGCTACTCATCTCTTTGTTGTGGAGCACACCCAATCCTGTAAAACTGTTGAAAAAAGTATATTTTACTGCCGCGAAGAATGTGCAACGATCATTCGTCGTTAGTGATTCGACGGAGAGATCGTCGGCGTTAGTGGTGATGATAAAAACCTAAAAGAAGGCCACGAGGGAGGCAGCCGAAGGTAGAGAAGAAGAAGAGGAAGAACGGTCTAGGAGATGACCAGAGGAGGAAGAGAGTACCGGGGAAGAAGAACAGATGAAATACTAAACACTTTATTAATATTTCCTTATCCAGATTACAAGCATAAGACTCTATTTATAGCCTGCATACAATGTAAAATATTTAATCGATGATCTAATTACAACCATACCTCTAATATGGGTAGTAATCCGCTGCATCTGTTAGAGCAGTAGAAAAGGATAGGGTTAGGGTTCTTCTCCGGGGGGATCGGGTTTTGGAGGATCTAATCGGCCTGCTGGTGAGATGCGAGGCAGACGGATAGAGCAAGATGGGAATCGCGGCACTGAGAGCGCTTGAGGGAGGTCCCGGCGCTTGAGCACAGCGATCTCACCGCCTCGGCTTCCTCCGGGCACAACGTCGACACCAGGCACTCCGCCGACGAGCGATTAAGATGACGGCAGGCGATCGAGCGCTGCAGGTCGTCCCGAAATCGCCCATGGCACTCGGTAAGAGCACGGTACAGCGTATCGCACCTGGCCGATGCCGGCGAGCCGGCTCTTTCGGGTCCTCCTCGCCCGTTCATCTCTCCGGCTAAAGGTTTTTTTTAAGCCGCCTGAATAAACCAGTGAAAGTGGCGAAATTTTTGGGACCATTCTAGTCCTGGGGATCTCGTCGGCATGTTTGTGGCAGCTTATCTGCTCCGGTGCGGCAGCTTAAAAACAGAGTTTCATAGAAAAGCTGTGTTTGGCTGTGAAACACTGGAAACGGAGGTTTGTAATATCAGCATTTTTTATAATAAACGCTAGACGCGATTCCTCCTTCCAGTTCGACCGTGCCGTGCCTTTTCGCCATTCAGCCTTATCCCGCGCTCGCGACCTTCTTCTCCGGCGACGACTCCCGACTCCCGACTCCGACGGCTTCCCGACGTGATTCCCCCTTCCTGTTCTCCGTTCCCGACTCCGACGGCGACTCCTCCACCTCTGGCTATTAGGGTTCCCTCCTGATCTCCAACAGCGACGTGCCCTACGTCGGCGATTCTTCTCCGCTCTCAATATCCCGATTTCTGCCGCCGATTAGGTAAATCGCACTACTTATTTTTTTATTTCCTCCTGCATAGTTTTTTTTTGTTCCATGTTATTTGCTCCTGCAATATTTGGTTTATCTCCTCATTGTTTCATTTTTGTTCCTTGTATTTTCTGAATATTTGTTATGATCATGGTTCCATGTTTGTATATATTTGTGTGTGTGTGTGTGTGTGTTTGTGTGAAGTTTGTGTGTTTGTGTGTGTGTATGTGATGTATATGTTTGTTTTTGTGTATGTGTGTGTGTTTGTATATATTTATGTGTGTGTTTGTATATGAGTGTGTGTGTGTGTGTGTATTTGTGTTTGTGTGTGATTGTATTTTTGTGTGTGTTTGTATATATTTGTGTGTGTGTGTTTGTATAATTGTAGTGTGTGTGTATGTGTGTGATTTTATTTGTGTTTGTGTGTGAAGTTTGTGTGTGTGTGTGTTTGTATATATTTGTGTGTGTGTTTGTATAATTATAGTGTGTGTGTGTATGTGTGTGATTGTATTTGTGTTTGTGTGTGAAGTTTGTGTGTGTGTGTGTGTGTTTGTATATATTTGTGTGTGTTTGTATAATTGTAGTGTGTGTATGTGTGTGATTGTATTTGTGTTTGTGTGTGAAGTTTGTGTGTGTGTTTGTATATATTTGTGAGTGTGTTTGTATATAAAACATTTTCAATCATGTAGGTAATACACTGAAATACTTGTATACAGCTGATGAGTCCGTGCGTCGAGAGTTTAAAATGTTTTTTGTTAAGTTGGTTTGTAATATCTGAATAACATTCAAATTTTATTTGGATGTAGTGTGACGTTGGTTTTACTTGTTTAAAACTATTTCAGGTATTGAACAAAAAATTTAAATTAATTAGAAAAAATTAACCTAAAAAAACTCCATTTTTTTCCAAACATTTTTTACAAAACAGCTTATAAAAAGCTTTGCAAACTCCATTTCACACAAACAGGTTTTTAACAAAACTTTGTTTTCCAGAAACAACACTTTTACTATCAGCAACTATTCATCAACAGCTTTTCATCAGCAACAGCTCACCCAAATTGACCCTAAGGTGCGTTTGGTTGAGCTCTTGCTGATGAAAAGCTGCTGATCAGAAATGTAGTTTTGAAAAAGAGCTGTTTCTGAAAAATGACTATTGCGTTTGGTTGGGCTGCTCGATATAAAGAAACGGAGCTTTTAATTAACGAAATTTTTTGGGTAGGTATGCGCACCTCCCAGAGGTGCGCGAGCAGATCTGACCGTAGGATCGCAAGATCCAACGGTGCAGATTAATATTCGGATTGTATTGCGGGAGTATTTCAGATGTTTTGGAGGAGTATTTCAGATGTATTTCATCTCGATCGTTGATCACGAGATCCTACAGTTGGATTTGCTCGCGCACCTCCCAGATTATGTACGTATACGTACCAAAAACGGGTTCTTTAATTAAACACCACTTGGGTCCAACCGGAGCGCCAAACACTGCATTTACTCCAAATGGAGTTTCGTCCCAGCCGCACCGGAGCCCAGACGCCCAACCAAACGAGGCCTCAATTTCCTAGGAGATCGACTTTCCCTCTCTCTTCACCCTCATGCGCAAAAAGTGCATGTCAAATGTTCCCTCGTCATTGATCCCGGACAAAAATTTAAAAACGAAGATCGGTCCTTTAATTAATGGACCAATTTTTAGGCAAAATACCCAAATTAGTTCCTTAACTCTAAGCCAAATTTTAAATAAGTCCTTTAATTTACATTTGTTTCAAATATGTCATTTAACTTTTGGTCTGGTTTCAAATAGGTTCTTTAATTTTCATTTGCATTAAATTGGTCCCTTAACTTTGGACATAGTTTCAAATTGGTCCTTTAAATTTTTATTTATTTCAAATTAGTCTCTTAACTTTACACATTATTGATAAACTATTTTTTGTAATTAACTCATAAAAATAATTACATTTTTTCTAATTTATATTTTTAATTATTGTTTTCAACTAGATATAAATATATATTCATTTATTAGAAATAAATATGAATTATAAAAGTTATCGTAAAATTGAAATATAAAAAAATGGAAGAAATTTAAAATGTAACAATGTATGTGACACTTATTTCCACAAAATATATAAAATATATGATAATTAGTATTGTTGCGGGTCGCTCGGGTGCTCTGGTAGACCGGTCGAATTGAACCACCTTAGCTCGGAAGCGAACCGAGCGCGCAAATAGTCAATTAGAGATTCGTTGAGTACACTGAGACTTTTAACGTGGAAAACCCGGAAAGGGTAAAAAACCACGCGGTCGGAGCTGTGCCGACCAAATTTCACTATCTTCTGAGAGCTTACAGTTATGTTCTTAGAAGTCGAGCGCGACAGGCTACCGCTCGTTACAATAATAGAGAGAGAGAGAGAGTTCCGAGGGTGACATGCCACCTCTTGGAAAACTAAGTCTTTTTTCTTCTGAGAACTGTGGGGAACGAAAGTGAGAATGCTCCGGAGAACGAAAGTGAGAATGCTGAGTCGCCTTTTGGGATGAAGGAAATCTTCAAGTCCACGAAGGAGATCTTCAACCGTCGAAGGAGAATTCCGTGAAAATCTTCAAGGAGCTCTCCCGGGTGCAGAAGGCAAGGTCCCCCCCAAATGAAGGGTCTGGGCTCCTTTTATAGCTTTGGTCGGGGGTAGTCCGGTAATTTCGCCGTTGTAACCACCATAACCACCTGGCGGACGAATCACGTTTTTCGGTTCGGAGCACACAGATCGCCATTTTTCGTAAATGACCGTCTCGCCCTCGGGCAGTTCAGGCAGCTTTGTTGAAGGCGAAAAAAGCGACAAGCCGTTCCTGCAATCTGAGAAATTAGAAAGACAAAAAGTGAGCGTGCCCGAAATGTGAAAGTGCTCTGAGCGCGCTCAGAAGTGTTCTGAGCGCGTAACGAACGGGGAAGCATTCTGGGCACGCAGGGAAGCGTTCTTGGTGGAATCCGGAACCCGAAGAGCGGGCGGCGAGTCGGAAGAGGGGGGATTTACCCTAACCTCGCTACGGGGGAGAGTGGCTTGGTCGCACCCTAAGGGGGGCGCGGCGCGGCTGCACCCGAGGGGGTGTGGCTTTGCTTGGCCGCACCCCAAGGGGGTGCGGCCAAGCCGCACCCAAGGGGGTGCGGCTTGGCTTTGCCGCACCCCACATGGGTGCGGCTTGGCCGCACCCTAAGGGAGTGCGGCCTGGCCGCACCCCAAGGTGGTGCGGCTTGGCCGCACCCTCTATGGGGTCTGGTTTGGCCGTACCCCCCACTATGGGGGGTGCGGCTATTCGCACCCCACTAGTGGGGTGCGGGCTAATCGTGTAACATCCCAACTTTTATTGGGCCACTAGACCCTAGTGAGCCCAATAAAAGTAGGCCAAAGCAGTAGAAAACTACCATTTTAAGTAATATTGCGCGCCGCAACTAAGTTATCGGGGTATAGTGACCGTACGAACCCCGAATTGACTTCCGTCAGTTCCGTTAGACTCGTATGAACGATACGAGCGCAACGGAATTCGTTGCACTTCGATCCGAGGCCGTTTGGAGAAAACGACCATTTCGGGTATCGTAGCGCGCCACTACCTCATTATTATGAATAGTGACCATACGAACCCCGAATTGACTTCCGTCAGTTCCGTTAGACTCGTATGAACGATACGAGCGCAACGGAATTCGTTGCACTTCGATCCGGGGTCGTTTGGAGAAAACGACCATTTCGGGTATCGTAGCACGCCACTACCTCATTATTGTAAATAGTGACCGTACGAGCCCCGGATTAACTTCTGTCAGTTCTGGTAAACTCGTACGAACAATACGAGCGCAACGGAATTAGTTGGGCCTCGATTCAAGGTCGTATGGAGAGTATGCCATTTTACGACTATGCAGATCGCCTCAGTGCAATGCACGAGATATAAAGCATACGAACCCGGCATCGGCCCCGGCAACTCTTGTTGGACCCCGGGGACCAAGGAGGACCCCACCCTAAGTTGACTCGGTCAACCCCCCCCCCCCCCCCCCCCGGCTTGAAATTTATTGGGAAATGAAAAGGAAATGGGGGGGGGGGGGGGGGGAGGAGAGAGAAAGTCCCCCCCCCCCCCCCCCCCAAGAAAAGGGGATGCCCATGAATAGGCAGTCCCTATTTGGGCAAAGGGGGCAAGAGAGAGAGAAGGGAGGGGAGGGGGAGAAAATATCTCCCCCTCCCTTATCCCCACGTGGGGGATAAGGAGGAGAGCTCCCCCCCCCCCCCCCCCCTTCCTATAAAAGGGAGGGGCAGCCCCTCTCAAACCCCCACCCCACTCCCTCTCAGCCTCACCCTGCCAACCAGCCCAGCCCACCTCCTCCTCCACCTTGCCGGAGCAAGTCAACCCCAAGCCGCCACCTCCTCCTCCTTCCTCATGGCCGGCCACCGCCCCTCCACCTCTCGAGCCCCACCTCACCTCCAGGTAGAATCCTCCCCCTCCTCCCTCCTACCTCACGGAGTGGGCCACCCCTCTCCCCGTCGCCTGAGCGTCGCCGGCCGCCGCCCAGAGCCTTGCAAGGCTCGGGGAGGAAGCGGCCGTGGAAGTCTTCTCCCCCGGCGCCGGTGGTGGCGCTGGGGGAGGTAGGTCCCCTCTCGGGGACCTCGGCGCCGACACCGGGGAGGCGGTCGGGCCGCCGGAGGACGCAGCCGGCGGCACCCGTGGCCTTCCCCCCCTCCCCCTCTGTTTTGTTTTCCTGGAGGGGAATAATCCCTTCCCCCGGCGGCGGCCGGCGTCTCCAGGCCGCCGGACCACCGCCGGAGGATTGCCCCCTCCCCGGCGCCCCGACCAGGGGCGGCAGGGAGGGCCATGCACGTGGAGGCGGCGGCACAGCAAGCCGGCATGGCCCATGCCGGCTGTGCCGCGCCTCCCCCCCCCCCCCCTTCAGATCCTCTTTCCGGCAGGGTCCGGCGGCGCCCGGCCGCCGGACCACCACCGGAGTGGGCGCCGACCCCCGGCGCACCGACCAGGGGCGGCACCGGCGCCCTCTCAGCGGAGGCGGCGACGCAGCAGGCCTGCATGGCCCATGCAGGCCGCGCCTCCGCCTCCCGCTTGCTTCTTCGCCCTCCCCCGGCGGTGGCCGGCGGCACCAGGCTGCCGGACCATCACCGGAGGAGTCGCCGGACCCCGGCGCACCGACCGGGGGCGGCGCCGGCCCCCTCTGAACGCTTCCCGGCGGCAATTGGGGCCGCCCGCTGGCGGGGATGGCGGGAGCCGTCCGATTCCCCCCAGGAGATCGGGCGGTCTCCCGCTCCTCGTTTCCCGCCCTCCACCTCAACTTGTGTGCCCCCCACAGCGGATCCGCTGTGGGGGCCGCGGGAAGGCGCAGGGTGCAAGACCCCTGCGCCCCCTCCCTTTCCCTAATCGCACCCCAACCCCCTTCCTTTTCCTAACCGCACCCCAATCTCCCTTTCCCCTTCCCTATTTTTTTGAGAAAAAATGGGGCTGTTTGGGAAGAAGTTTTCTAAATTAAAAATGTGCCCCATCCTAAGGGGCACCTACTGTATTTTTTTTGGATTTTTAGGGGGAATTTTACTATTTTTAAAACCCTTTATAAAGTTTATTTTGAGAAAATAAACGTCCAAATAAGCTCGCAAAAATCACCAAAAATTAGGGACCCTAAGTAAAGGTATTTTACCACTACTATTAAAGTTGGGAGGTGTGATTTCTTCTTTTGATCCTCCAAAAGCTTTTACAAGCAAAAATAAACACCCAAAAAGAGCAAAATTCATCGAAATGAATCGGCGTCCCCTCGACGCATATTTTTTAAATGTCTATTAAAAATTATGCGTATCTATCCAAGGAATCGACTAAGCTCGGAATATCGACGCGAAAATCGGAACGAAATCGTGGCGCGGCGCCGAAGTTTAATTCCGCCGCGACAATAATAAAAGAACGGAGTCGACGATTAAAGCCTCCTCTTATGGAGTGATTGGACTACTGACCCTTTCTTTTATGTTTTTACTGCCTTCCGTACTTTCCGTTAAATTCAGTCTCGCACTGGTCCCCCGCATTTACGTTCTGTACTTTCCTTTAAATCCAGTCTCGCACTGGTCCCCCGCATTTACGTTCTGTACTTTCCTTTAAATCCAGTCTCGCACTGGTCCCCCGCTCTTACTTTCTGTACTGTCCTTTAAATCCAGTCTCGCATTGGTCCCCCGCATTTACGTTCTGTACTTTCCCTTAAATCCAGTCTCGCACTGGTCCCCCGCTCTTACTTTCTGTACTTTCCTTTAAATCCAGTCTCGCACTGGTCCCCCACATTTACTTTCTGTACTTTCATTTAAATCCAGTCTCGCACTGGTCCTATTACCATGGCCTTTGCTTTCGGCCTACTTTTCTGTTTATTATCATGGCCTCTGCTTTCGGCCTACTTTTCAGCTTATTATTATGGCCTCTGCTTTCGGCCTATATTTCTGCTTAGTGTCATGGCCCCTGCTTCCGGCCTAATTTATTTAATGCAGAACTGTCATGGCAACCAAGCGGTGCTTATCCTCCCTTCTGCGAGGCCTTAGTTGGGGAAAACCCGGAGTTGAGTCCCTCCTCCCCGGTTAGTCCCAAGCAAGGAGCCCTCATACCGCTAATCCTCCCGGGCAGAGGTTGTGTGACCGGTCGAGTAGAATTGCCACGACACTTATGTGCTTGTTTTATATAAAGCGGGTGAAGATTGTTTGGGAGTGGCGGGTTGGTCACGCTCGCAGACCGTTTGTACCGGTGCGGGTGGGTTGACGACTCATGGCGACAAGGAGATGTGCACAACGGGTTATCACCCTCCGAGCCTGCAGTTTTACCTCCTCTGGTCGGCCTACAAATCGGCTCGTCGGATGTCGCTCACATCCAGTTAGTACACCAAGTTGTACAGGAGGGCCTGAATGATACGGTACGACTACATTCAGAAGTGGCAAGACTGGCCACTGTCACCGACGGCCACATCGGTGAGGCCCGCGGGGTTAGCTCCCCTGCTTGAAATAAAGCGGTCTAAACTGTGTCGACACAGGGTCTTTTGTGTGCGTACAGGTTTGAATACCTGGGTGTGCGTGTCCGCGCGCTATAGTGTTGTGTACTTACTATACGACGCGATTACGAGCTTTAGGGCGGG
Source organism: Dactylorhiza incarnata (assembly GCA_033032865.1). Lineage (NCBI taxonomy): Eukaryota > Viridiplantae > Streptophyta > Magnoliopsida > Asparagales > Orchidaceae > Dactylorhiza > Dactylorhiza incarnata. The sequence continues at coordinate 2,191,981 of JAWHQI010000226.1, read as the reverse complement.
AAGCCACATATATATATATATATATATATATATACGGAAAGATATATGTTTACCTGCTACTAACCCTCTACCTTGCTTCGGCTATTTCATTTATGTCCTTTAGCCGCCCCCTGGATATGGATCCGGGGAGGGGATGTATTTTCTACTTAGCTCTGTGACTAACGGTTATTTCTTATAACCAATCACAGGAGATGGGACAGCAAGGAGCCCCCGCACCGCAGGATGAGTTACGAGCCTTGGAGATGGCCCGTTCGATTACCCCAGCCTCGCCCCCTATCTTCAGAGACGTGAGTTCGAGAGTATAAGGACTAGCCTAGAGCTCCCCTTTTGTTTTAAATTATGTAGCCCTCGAGGCAGTGTTTTGTAAAACGATAGGCCCCGACCATATTTAAATATGTAATATAATCCGCATGCTTAGCTTTTCCTATATTCGATTGCTTCCGCTGTGCGTTCTGATGTGTTGTGATGATTCTTGTGCCTGACAAAGAGACCGCTCAGCGCTTAAGAGGATGGGACGTCGCCACCCGAAAAGCGCTGGGTAGTCCTCTTTGGGCAGTAAGATCCCCCTCCCTGAACCAGGTTCAGTTTAGGGAGGGGGGGGTCTTACAAATGGATCAGAGCCACCACGATCCGACCACATGGGGCAGTCTTTCGATCCTCCCTTTCCCCGGTTCCGTTTCTTGGTTCAGGACGAACCACGCAGCGGAAGCCTGGTGGACCCTTTAGGCTTAAGGTTAAGGATCCGAGACTGCACGGTAGTACACCCACACGCTTTCCGCTTCCTTGTCTTTCAGTCCTGCAAAATTCCCTTATTTTTGCAAGTTCTGATACCCGTTTGTTACTTCTTCAGATACCGGAGTCAAGTAACGGAAGGTCCTCCTCTCGGGACCCGTACCACCCTACCACTCCACCACCAGCCCCGGCCGCTCCAGCCGTAGTTCCGTTCGGAGAGACAGAGCTCGGACAGACCCTGGTAGCCCTATTAGCCGCCTTCCAGACAGCCACCTTACGACCACCACAGCAGGCCACCGTACCCACCGATCTGCTGACGACATTCCGGGGGCTAAGGCCCCCCACCTTCCGAGGTACCGAGTCAGCCATCCAGGCCGAGGAGTGGGTGGAGAGGGTAGAGGAGCTTCTAGTAGGGATGATGTGCCCCGTAGTAGCCGCAGTGTCCCTGGTAGTGACCATGCTGGAGGGCTATGCCCGGGACTGGTGGAGGGCCGCTAGCCGTTCTACCTTCAGAGGACGACCACTCAGCACGATCTTCTGGGGGGAGTTCTCAGAGGCCTTCTTAGAGCATTTCATTTCGGATGCAGACCGGATGGCGCTCCAGGAACGGTTCCTGCAGATCAGGCAGGGAGATAGGACGGTTCCAGACTACCAGAGAGAGTTTATTCACCTGGCCCGCTTCGCCGGGACCTTAGCAGGTATGGATAAGGACAGGGCGGCCAGATTTTACCGAGGATTACGAGACGACCTCCGTCAGGCCCTGATCATGATTTCCCAGGCATCCTTCCACACGATCGCCTCACATGCCACCGCTCTAGAGATGGACCAGCGGATGGTAGCTCAGCAGCGAAGGGGACACGTAGGTGTTCCCCGGACTCAGGGCCGAGAGAGAGGAGTAGGTCCTCGCATGCAGGGCCGAGACGGGAGACAGCGTCAGCGTCACCAGCCATATAGGCAGGCACCCCAGCCCCGACCAGCACCCCCAGCCCCAGCACCTCAGGTCGTCCCAGCCGCACGACGAGATGTTCCCTTCGCAGGGAACTGCTACCTATGCCAGCAGCCAGGGCATATACAAGCCTTCTGCCCACAGGCTACCGGGAGACCCGGTTTAGGAGCAGTACAGAGAGCGGCGGAGAGAGGACGAGGTGGACGCAGAGGACGTCCCGCAGGCAGGAGGGAGCCGGCTAGGCAGGGCAGAGCAGCACCGCTCGAGGCATACACGTTGGATCTTCAGCACGGTCCTGCTCCTGACGTAGTGATAGGTATCTACTTCCGATAGTACGATATCCTAGGAGATGTTATAGCTTTATATATTGGGACTTTTGTATATGTCATCCCTACTCCTGTATATTTGTGAAAAGCTTATGATCATGATATATATATGTTATCAGGTTTACTTTTGGTAGAAGGTCATCCCGCTAAAACACTGTTCGATACCGGCGCCACACATTCTTTCGTTGCACAAAACTTCATCGCTAACAAGGAGAACACGGTGCGATCATCCGGGATGTCAATCCGAATACGACTCCCGGATGGATCAGATATGACTTCCACCGAAAAGTGTTCCTTCCAGGCAATGCTGGGAGGCATAGAATTCGAAGTCAACGCAACCGTTTTGGCAATAACCGGATTCGACATCATTCTGGGGATGGATTGGTTGGCCGAGCACAGCGCCCAAATCAATTGTTCAACTCGAGAAATCCGCCTCCAGAATCCGAATGGGCAATTTATCACGCTAGCAGGTATACCCTCTGTCACCCGCATTATCTTAACATCTGCACAAACCGTCAAGGCAGTTCGACGGAAGGACGAGGTATACCTAATCTACTTTGAGATGGAAAACACGACACAAGTACTCGCTAAAGTGCCTGTAATCAGGGACTTCCCAGATATCTTCCCAGAGTCCCTTCCCGGGTTTCCCCCGCAACGGGAAGTGGACTTCCGAATCGAACTTACTCAAGGAGCCCGACTAGTATCCCGAGCACCGTACCGGATGGCCCCGAGGGAACTGGCTGAGCTCAAGATTCAACTACAAGAGTTAGTCGACGCAGGATTCGTACGTCCTAGTACTTCGCCCTGGGGAGCCCCAGTACTGTTTGTTAAGAAGAAGGATGGATCTCTGCGTCTCTGCATTGACTACAGAGAATTGAATAAACTCACTGTCCGGAATACCTATCCCCTACCCCGGATAGATGAATTGTTCGATCAGCTGCAAGGCGCGTCCGTCTTTTCCAAGATGGATTTAAGATCCGGCTACTATCAACTCAGAGTGTGAGAAGAGGACGTTCCCAAGACCGCCTTCAGCTCCCGCTACGGACTGTACGAGTTCATGGTAATGCCATTTGGGTTAACCAATGCCCCGTCCGCCTTCATGGCTTTAATGAATACCGTATTTAAACCCTTCCTGGATCTTTTCGTAATAGTCTTCATAGATGATATCCTCATCTACTCGAGGAACAAAACCGATCACTCCAGGCACCTCCAAATGGTTCTGCTTAAGCTAAGAGAGCACTCGTTGTTCGCCAAGTTTAGCAAATGCGAGTTCTGGATGGAAGAAGTCGGTTTTCTGGGACACACGGTTAACAAGAACGGGGTAGCAGTGGATCAAGCCAAAGTACAAGCAGTACGAGATTGGCCGCCACTTAAGACAGCGGCGGACATCCGAAGTTTCCTTGGCCTCGCCGGCTACTACCGTAAGTTCGTCGAAGGATTCTCCAAGATTGCGTTACCTCTTACCTCCCTCACCAAAAAGGATGTGACATTCCATTGGTCTCCCGAGTGCGAAACAGCCTTCATCGAACTGAAGAACCGGCTGATATCGGCCCCGATCCTGACTCTCCCCTCAGGAACCGAGGGCTTCCAGATCTATGCTGATGCCTCTTTGAAAGGATTGGGAGCCGTGCTTATGCAACATGGCAAGGTAATTGCCTACGCCTCACGTCTGCTCAAGCCGCACGAACTAAACTATGCCACCCACGATCTAGAATTGGGGGCGGTAGTTTTCGCATTAAAGGTTTGGAGACACTACCTCTACGGGGTACGATGCGAGATTTTCTCCGATCATAAGAGCCTCAAGTATGTCTTCACCCAGAAGGAGCTGAACCTCCCACAACGCCGGTGGTTGGAATTTCTCTGCGATTACGACTTCGCCCTTCAGTACCACCCCGACAAGGCTAATAAGGTTGCAGACGCCCTGAGTCGGCAGCCTCCAAGGACTGGGAATTGGTTAGAAATGGTACCGGAGGAATTAGTCGAATCTTTGGCAGAACTGGATATTATCCTCATCACCCGTAGAAATCCGATGGAATATCGGGCCCAACTCTACTGGATGGAGATTCAGTGCGACATCGGGGACAGGATAAGAGAAGCACAGAAGATCGACGTTGAAGCAGCACCGATCATTCAGGCCTTGCAACACGGTGCACAAGAAGACTACAACTTGTACGATGGCATCCTGCAATACAGACACCGCATATTCATTCCCGCTGCAGAGGGGATCCGGGAGGAGATACTCCGTGAAGCACATCAAACAAGGTATTCAATACACCCAGGGGTAGTGAAGATGTATACAGACCTACGAAGGACTTTATACTGGCCAGGAATGAAGAGGAACGTCATCAACTATGTTGCGCACTGCCAGACCTGTCAACTGGTCAAGACAGAGTGTCGAAGCCCAGGGGGCCTACTACAACCCCTGCCCATACCAGAATGGAAGTTCGAGGATAATTCCATGGACTTTGTCCATGGCTTACCCCGATCTCGTGCAGGTAACGACTCCATATGGGTCGTAGTAGACCGCCTTACCAAGGTAGCCCGATTCATCCCGAACCGGCAAGGCGACGGTGTCGACATTTTAGCCCGACTATTTATCGAGCAGGTAGTCCGATTTCATAGAATACCCAAATCAATCGTCTCGGACCGCGACAGGCGCTTTACATCGAAGGAATGGAGAAGAGTGCAAGCTTATCTAGGAACCAGATTGGCATTTAGCACCGCCTTCCACCCCCAGACCGATGGGCAGACGGAAAGAACAAACCGGACAATGGAAGATCTTCTTCGATTATGCATTGTGGAACACAACGAGCCATGGGAGCAGTTACTACCTCTGTGGAATTTTCATATAACAACAGCTTCCAGGCAAGCATCAAGATGGCACCTTACGAAGCCCTCTACGGAAGACGCTGTCGGACCCCACTATCTTGGGCACAGGATGAGGACCCCGAAGCCTTAGGGGTCACCTACATAGACGATACCACTGCCGCAATAAGGTTAATCCGGGAACATATGCTAGAAGCGCAGAGCCGGCAAGCCAAATATTATGATGCGCGTCATCGGATGGTGGAATTCAACGTGGGAGATATGATTTTCTTGAAAATTAAGCCGATGCACGGGATATCCCGAATAAAGAAGCAGAAAAAGCTGGACCCCCGCTACTTAGGCCCATATCAAGTCATCGAAAGAGTTGGCCCGATGGCTTATAGGTTAGCTTTGCCAGCCGAGCTGGGAAACCTCCACGACGTGTTTCACGTCTCCTCGCTGAGACGCGTACTCCGCCAACCCGAGCAACATCTCCCCGTGTCACCGACATCAGTACAATCCGACCGATCCGTCCAACTCGAACCAGTGAAGATAGTGGACTCCAAGATCAAAGAACTGCGGAACAAAACCATCACGATGGTCAAGATCTTGTGGTCAAACTGTGGACGCGAAGAGTTTACTTGGGAACCAGAAACACTCGTTCGAGAAAAATACCCGGCACTCTTTCCCCCAGGTATATCCTTTAAACCCCGACTTTAGCCAATTTTCAGGGAAGAAAATCTCTTTATTTTTATTGGATTGTAACATCCCAACTTTTATTGGGCCACTAGACCCTAGTGAGCCCAATAAAAGTAGGCCAAAGCAGTAGAAAACTACCATTTTAAGTAATATTGCGCGCCGCAACTAAGTTATCGGGGTATAGTGACCGTACGAACCCCGAATTGACTTCCGTCAGTTCCGTTAGACTCGTATGAACGATACGAGCGCAACGGAATTCGTTGCACTTTGATCCGAGGTCGTTTGGAGAAAACGACCATTTCGGGTATCGTAGCGCACCACTACCTCATTATTATGAATAGTGACCATGCGAACCCCGAATTGACTTCCGTCAGTTCCGTTAGACTCGTATGAACGATACGAGCACAACGGAATTCGTTGCACTTCGATCCGGGGTCGTTTGGAGAAAACGACCATTTCAGGTATCGTAACGTGCCACTACCTCATTATTATGAATAGTGACCATACGAACCCCGAATCGACTTCCGTCAGTTCCGTTAGACTCGTATGAACGATACTAGCGCAACGAAATTCGTTGCACTTCGATCCGAGGTCGTTTGGAGAAAACGACCATTTCGGGTATCGTAGCGCGCCACTACCTCATTATTATGAATAGTGACCATACGAACCCCGAATCGACTTCCGTCAGTTCCGTTAGACTCGTATGAACAATACGAGCGCAACGGAATTCGTTGCAGTTTGATCTGAGGTCGTTTGGAGAAAACAACCATTTCGGGTATCGTAGCGCGCCACTACCTCATTATTATGAATAGTGACCGTACGAACCCCGAATTGACTTCTGTCAGTTCCGTTGGACTCGTATAGACGATACGAGCACAACAGAATCCGTTGCACTTCGATCCGAGGTCATTTGAAGAAAACGACCATTTCGGGTATCGTAGCACGCCACTACCTCATTATTGTAAATAGTGACCGTACGAGCCCCGGATTAACTTCTGTCAGTTCTGGTAAACTCGTACGAACAATACGAGCGCAACGGAATTAGTTGGGCCTCGATTCAAGGTCGTATGGAGAGTATGTCATTTTACGACTATGCAGATCGCCTCAGTGCAACGCACGAGATATAAAGCATACGAACCCGGCATCGGCCCCGACAACTCTTGTTGGACCCCGGGGACCAAGGAGGACCCCGCCCTAAGTTGACTCGGTCAACCCCCCCCCCCCCCCCCGGCTTGAAATTTATTAGGAAATGAAAAGGAAATGGGGGGGGGGGAGGAGAGAGAAAGCCCCCCCCCCCCCCCCCCCCCCAAGAAAAGGGGCTGCCCATGAATAGGCAGTCCCTATTTGGGCAAAGGGGGCAAGAGAGAGAGAAGGGAGGGGAGGGGGAGAAAATATCTCCCCCTCCCTTATCCCCACGTGGGGGATAAGGAGGAGAGCTCCCCCCTTCCTATAAAAGGGAGGGGCAGCCCCTCTCAAACCCCCACCCCACTCCCTCTCAGCCTCACCCTGCCGACCAGCCCAGCCCTCCTCCTCCTCCACCTTGCCGGAGCAAGCCAACCCCAAGCCGCCACCTCCTCCTCCTTCCTCATGGCCGTCCACAGCCCCTCCACCTCTCGAGCACCACCTCACCTCCAGGTAGAATCCTCCCCCTCCTCCCTCCTACCTCCCGGAGTGGGCCACCCCTCTCCCCGTCGCCTCAGCGTCGTCGGCCGCCGCCCCGAGCCTTGCAAGGCTCGGGGAGGAAGCGGCCGTGGAAGTCTTCTCCCCCGGCGCCGGTGGTGGCGCTGGGGGAGGTAGGTCCCCTCTCGGGGACCTCGGCGCCGGCACCGGGGAGGCGGCCGGGCCGCCGGAGGACGCAGCCGGCGACACCCGTGGCCTTCCCCCCCCCCCCCCCCCTCCCCCTCTGTTTTGTTTTCCTGGAGGGGAATAATCCCCTCCCCCGGCGGCGGCCAGCGACTCCAGGCCGCCGGACCACCGCCGGAGGATTGCCCCCTCCCCGGCGCCCCGACCAGGGGCGGAAGGGAGGGCCATGCACGTGGAGGCGGCGGCACAGCAAGCCGGCATGGCCCATGCCGGCTGCGTCGCGCCTCCCCCCCCCCCCCCTTCAGATCCTCTTTCCGGCAGGGTCCGGCGGCGCCCGACCGCCGGACCACCACCGGAGTGGACGCCGACCCCCGGCGCACCGACCAGGGGCGGCACCGGCGCCCTCTCAGCGGAGGCGGCGGCGCAGCAGGCCTGCATGGCCCATGCAGGCCGCGCCTCCGCCTCCCGCTTGCTTCTTCGCCCTCCTCCGGCGGTGGCCGGCGGCACCAGGCTGCCGGACCATCACCGGAGGAGTCGCAGGCCCCCGGCGCACCGACCGGGGGCGGCGCCGGCCCCCTCTGAACGCTTCCCGGCGGCAATTGGGGCCGCCCGCTGGCGGGGATGGCGGGAGCCGTCCGATTCCCCCCAGGAGATCGGGCGGCCTCCCGCTCCTCGTTTCCCGCCCTCCACCTCAACTTGTGTGCCCCCCACAGCGGATCCGCCGCAGATCCGCTGTGGGGGCTGCGGGAAGGCGCAGGGTGCAAGACCCCTGCGCCCCCTCCCTTTCCCTAATCGCACCCCAACCCCCTTCCTTTTCCTAACCGCACCCCAATCTCCCTTTCCCCTTCCCTATTTTTTTGAGAAAAAATGGGGCTGTTTGGGAAGAAGTTTTCTAAATGAAAAATGTGTCCCACCCTAAGGGGCACCTACTGTATTTTTTGGGTATTTTTAGGTGGAATTTTACTATTTTTAAAACACTTTATAAAGTTTATTTTGAGAAAATAAACGTCCAAATAAGCTCGCAAAAATCACCAAAAATTAGGGACCCTAAGTAAAGGTATTTTACCACTACTATTAAAGTTGGGAGGTGTGATTTCTTCTTTTGATCCTCCAAAAGCTTTTACAAGCAAAAATAAACGCCCAAAAAGAGCAAAATTCATCGAAATGAATCGGCGTCCCCTCGACGCATATTTTTTAAATGCCTATTAAAATTATGCGTATCTATCCAAGGAATCGACTAAGCTCGGAATATCGACGCGAAAATTGGAACGAAATCGTGGCGCGGCGCCGAAGTTTAATTCCGCCGCGACAATAATAAAAGAACGGAGTCGACGATTAAAGCCTCCTCTTATGGAGTGATTGGACTACTGACCCTTTCTTTTATGTTTTTACTGCCTTCCGTACTTTCCGTTAAATCCAGTCTCGCACTGGTCCCCCGCATTTACGTTCTGTACTTTCCTTTAAATCCAGTCTCGCACTGGTCCCCCGCATTTACGTTCTGTACTTTCCTTTAAATCCAGTCTCGCACTGGTCCCCCGCTCTTACTTTCTGTACTGTCCTTTAAATCCAGTCTCGCACTGGTCCCCCGCATTTACGTTCTGTACTTTCCCTTAAATCCAGTCTCGCACTGGTCCCCCGCTCTTACTTTCTGTACTTTCCTTTAAATCCAGTCTCGCACTGGTCCCCCACATTTACTTTCTGTACTTTCATTTAAATCCAGTCTCGCACTGGTCCTATTACCATGGCCTTTGCTTTCGGCCTACTTTTCTGTTTATTATCATGGCCTCTGCTTTCGGCCTACTTTTCAGCTTATTATTATGGCCTCTGCTTTCGGCCTATATTTCTGCTTAGTGTCATGGCCCCTGCTTCCGGCCTAATTTATTTAATGCAGAACTGTCATGGCAACCAAGCGGTGCTTATCCTCCCTTCTGCGAGGCCTTAGTTGGGGAAAACCCGGAGTTGAGTCCCTCCTCCCCGGTTAGTCCCAAGCAAGGAGCCCTCATACCGCTAATCCTCCCGGGCAGAGGTTGTGTGACCGGTCGAGTAGAATTGCCACGACACTTATGTGCTTGTTTTATATAAAGCGGGTGAAGATTGTTTGGGAGTGGCGGGTTGGTCACGCTCGCAGACCGTTTGTACCGGTGCGGGTGGGTTGACGACTCATGGCGACAAGGAGATGTGCACAACGGGTTATCACCCTCCGAGCCTGCAGTTTTACCTCCTCTGGTCGGCCTACAAATCGGCTCGTCGGATGTCGCTCACATCCAGTTAGTACACCAAGTTGTACAGGAGGGCCTGAATGATACGGTACGACTACATTCAGAAGTGGCAAGACTGGCCACTGTCACCGACGGCCACATCGGTGAGGCCCGCGGGGTTAGCTCCCCTGCTTGAAATAAAGCGGTCTAAACTGTGTCGACACAGGGTCTTTTGTGTGCGTACAGGTTTGAATACCTGGGTGTGCGTGTCCGCGCGCTATAGTGTTGTGTACTTATTATACGACGCGATTACGAGCTTTAGGGAGGGAAGCCATATATATATATACGGAAAGATATATGTTTACCTGCTACTAACCCTCTACCTTGCTTCGGCTATTTCATTTCTGTCCTTTAGCCGCCCCCTGGATATGGATCCGGGGAGGGGATGTATTTTCTACTTAGCTCTGTGACTAACGGTTATTTCTTATAACCAATCACAGGAGATGGGACAGCAAGGAGCCCCCGCACCGCAGGATGAGTTACGAGCCTTGGAGATGGCCCGTTCGATTACCCCAGCCTCGCCCCCTATCTTCAGAGACGTGAGTTCGAGAGTATAAGGACTAGCCTAGAGCACCCCTTTTGTTTTAAATTATGTAGCCCTTGAGGCAGTGTTTTGTAAAACGATAGGCCCCGGCCATATTTAAATATGTAATATAATCCGCATGCTTAGCTTTTCCTATATTCGATTGCTTCCGCTGTGCGTTCTGATGTGTTGTGATGATTCTTGTGCCTGACAAAGAGACCGCTCAGCGCTTAAGAGGATGGGACGTCGCCACCCGAAAAGCGCTGGGTAGTCCTCTTTGGGCAGTAAGATCCCCCTCCCTGAACCAGGTTCAGTTTAGGGAGGGGGGGTCTTACAAATCGCACCCCAGTAGTAGTGTTCGGTCCTGGCGGCGCGCGACGTGCTTCGTGCGTGTTCACACACTGGCGGTTGGCGGCTGAAATTGCGGGTTCAGTTTCTTCAACTCGAGCAATCACGCGTTGACCGTTGACCCCACCTCTCTTTGGTGGAGTTTTCTCTAGACGCACCCCCAGGGCCTTTATGGATGTATAACATAAGCCCCCCAAACCGTCGGAGCCCGAATTTCGGCGCGGAGGAGTTCGGAGGTTTCGATTTTTCTGTGGTAGCTTTGATCATTTCTCTCTTCGTTGCGCCTTGGGTAGGAATTGCTGCCGAAGGATGGGCGTATGATTGCTCTTGTCTTCTTGTTCTGTTTAGGCGTTTCTCGCTCCGTGCTGCGTTGTGATAGCACTCTCGTGGCCCCGCTGCCCTGGTTGTTGTCGAAGCGTCGATTGAGGGGATACGCTTCAAGATGGACGGCGAAGGATGTTCGCACTTTGAGATTGTTGCTGGCTTGCTATTTAGCGTTAATACCCGAACAACTTGATGACCTTTTACAAGATAACAGATGAGTCTGCGCGGGTCCAAGCCTGCGGATTTTTCATAATAATAAGAAATTAGTTTGCGCGAATCTGAGCTCGTGTCTTTTACATAATATAGGTTTGGCCGGTGAATAGCGGGTGTATTCAAACCGGGGGAGAACGTAAGGGGGGCAGACCCCTACGACGTCGGGACTCGACGGTGGAGGAGAAGGGCGAACCTTCAATCAACGGCCGTGCAAAAATCCCTGGGGCAGGGCCCCAAAGTGGCCGGTGAATAACGGGTGTATTCAAACCGGGGGCGAACGTAAGGGGGGCATGCCCCTACGACGCCGAGACTCGACGACGGAGGAGAAGGGCGAACCTTCAATCGACGGCGGTGCAAAATCCCCGGGGCAGGTCCCCAAAGTGGCCGGTGAATAGCAGGTGTATTCAAACCGGGGGCGAACGTAAGGGGGCAGGCCCCTACGATGCCGGGACTCGACGGCGGAGGAGAAAGACGAACCTTCAATCGACGGCGGTGCAAAGTCCCCGGGGCAGGGCCCCAAAGTGGTCGGTGAATAGCGGGTGTATTCAAACCGGGGGCGAACATAAGGGGGGCAGACCCCTACGATGTCGGGACTCGACGGCGGAGGAGAAGGGTGAACTTTCAATCGACGACGGTGCAAAGTCCCCGGGGCAGGGCCCCAAAATGGGTGATAAAAAGTCTTTTTGAAGAAGATAATAATGATTTTTCTCAATCGAGTGTAGGTGTCCAAAACATATTTTTCATAGTAGAAAATCATTTCGTGTGTGGATTTCATAGTACAAGACAAGTTTGCACGAGTCTGAGCTCGCGACTTTGCATACAGTACATAATATAAGATAAGTTTGCACGAGTCTGAGCTCGCGGCTTTGCATACAATACATAATATAGGATAAGTTTGCACGAGTCTGAGCTCGCGGCTTTCTATGTGATAGAAGACTTGATATTACTGATAGAAGCGGCGTAGGTTCTGGGCGTTCCAGGTGCGTGGCAGAGTCTTTCCTTCCGCTGTTCTGAGCCTGTATGCTCCGGGTTTTACGACCGCAGTGACAACGTACGGACCTTCCCAAGTTGGTGAGAGTTTACCTCCTTGGGGGCCTTTTCCGGCTGCCTCGATGCTGCGTAGGACGAGATCTCCTACGTTGATTGGTCTGGGCTTCACCCTTCGGTCATAGAGCCGGGACGCGCCTTTGGTAGGAGGCGGCACGCTGGGCGGCGTCGTCTCGGACTTCGTGGATTAAGTCAAGATTCTCTCGAAGCAGTCTTCCATTCTTGGTGGGATCGAAAGTTAGCACCCGGGTGCTTGGAATGCCGATGTCGACGGGGATGACAGCTTCAGTACCATAATAGAAGTTATAAGGCGTCTCTCCTGTAGGGGTCCTCTCTGTTGTGCGGTATGCCCATAGTACATTCGGGAGTGCGTCTACCCATTGTCCCCCGGCTTCTTCCAAGCGCGTCTTCAACCCTTTGAGGATAGTGTGATTCGTGACTTCCACTTGCCCGTTAGTTTGCGGATGTGCTACGGCCGTGTGACGGAGATTGATCTTCAGGTCCTCGCACATCTTGGTGAAGGATTTCCCGGTAAACTGAGTGTCGTTGTTGGCAATGATCGTTGCTGGGATACCGAAGCGGCAGATAATGCTCTTCCAGACAAACTGTTTGGCATTCTCTTCTGTGATCTTGGCCAGGGGCTCCGCTTTCACCCACTTGGTGAAGTAGTCGATGGATAGGATGATGAACTTCCTCTGCCCAGATGCGAGAGGTAGGGGGCCGAGGAGGTCGATTCCCCATTGCGCGAATGGCCACGCACTTTGGAGTGTGGAGAGTGCGACCGGGGGCTGATGAGGCTCGTTTGCGTGCAGCTGACAGCTCCTGCACTTTTGGACTAGCTCGGTCGCGCCCTTCTTCATTGTTGGCCAATAAAAACCTTGGTGTAGTATCTTTTGGGCCAAAGCTTTCCCGCCTAGGTGCTCTCCGCAGACTTCCCCGTGCACTTCTCTTAGGGTGTAATCTACCTCTCCTGCTTGTAAAGTTCCCTGTCTACGATGGCGAATGATGCCGCTCGCATCCGTAACCTTCGCGCTTCTGGACGGTCTTCGGGGAGGTGTCCGTGCTCAAGGTAGGCTCGCAGTGGGGTCATCCAGGACGACTCTTCCTGGTGGATGGCCGCGATTTCCCATGACCCTTGTATAATTGGAACCACGATCTCTTCCACCCGGCGCCTTCGGGATTGGTAGCTGGTGGGTGAAGTTGTAAGCTTAGACAGAGCATCTGCCCTGGAATTCTGCTCCCGGGGGATGTGCAGGATTTGGTACGATGAGATCTTCTGAAGGAGCACTCTCGCAAGCGCGAGATATTTCGCCATCTGGTCATTCTTGACCTCGTAGTCCCCCTCAACTTGCGAGACTACGGGTTGGGAATCTGCGTAAATCGTTAGGTTCTCTGCTTTGCAATCGATGGCGAGCCGGAGGCCGGCGATCAGTGCCTCGTATTCCGCGATGTTGTTGGTTGCTGAGAATTTTAACCTGAGGTCGTAATCTAGGGTGATCTCGTCAGGAGTTATGAGGAGCAGTCCTGATCCAACCCCTTCGGCTCCTGAAGCACCGTCGACGTAGAGAGTCCAGCGGGGACTAGTGGCGTCTTTGATAGGAGTTGCTTCTGATGGGATGGTGTACTCTACAACAAAGTCGGCGAGTACTTGTGACTTGATGTCCGGACGGGGCAGAAATTGGATGCCAAACTCGCCGAGCTCTACGACCCATTTCACTAGCCTTCCAGAGACTTCTGGTTTCTGGAGGATTGCTCGTAGCGGGAGCTGAGTCAACACTTTTATTGTATGAGCCTGGAAGTAGGGACGAAGCTTTCTTGCCGAGAAAACGAGAGCTAATGTTGTCTTGTCCGCTGCCGGATACCTTGTTTCTGTGTCTGTGGGACTTTGCTGAGGTAGTAGACTGGTCATTGTACCCCTCCTTCGTCTTTCACCAGCACCGAGCTGAGAGTCGTGGGAGAAACTGCCAGGTACAGGAACATGGTCTCTCCGGAGATGGGCTTTGACAGAAGTGGTGGTGAGGCCAGGTATTGTTTGAGAAGTTCGAAGGCCGCCTGACACTCGTCGGTCCACTGGAACCCGGAGTGGCGCGCTCCCCGAAGAATTTCGAAGAAAGGGAGGTATTTGTCTCCTGTCTGTGACAAGAAATGAGATAACGTGACGATCCTCCCGTTCAGACGTTGCACTTCCTTAATTGACCAAGGTGGCGACATATCCTCCAACGCTTTGATCTTCTCGGGGTTGGCCTCAATTCCCCGATGGGTTACCATGAAACCCAAGAACTTTCCCGCCGTCACACCAAATGCGTATTTGCTGGGGTTGAACCGCATCTGGAAGCGACGGAGAAGCTGAAAGCACTTTCCCAAGTCTTTCAAGTGGTCGTAACGGTGGACGCTCTTCACCAACATGTCATCCACGTACACCTCCATCGTTTCTCCGATGAGGTTCTTGAAGACCTTGTTCATCAGCCTTTGGTAGGTAGCCCCGGTGTTTTTAAGGCCGAATGGCATCACTTTATAGCAGTAGACTCCTTTGTCGGTGCGGAAGGCGGTGTGCTCCTCGTCTGCGAGGTTCATCCTTATCTGGTTGTAGCCTGAATAAGCATCCATAAAGCTGAGAAGCTCATGGCTAGTCGTCGCGTCGACGAGCTGGTCGATCCTCGGGAGAGGGAAACTGTCTTTTGGGCACGCCTGGTTCAGGTTGCTGTAGTCGACGCACATTCGTCACATCCTCGAGGCCTTTTTCACCATAACCACGTTAGCGAGCCACGTGGGGTATTCCGCTTCGCAGATGAACCATGCCTCCATGAGTTTGGCTACTTATTCTTCGATTGCCTTCAACCGCTCAGGGGCGAAGTTCCTCTTCTTTTGAATCACCGGCCTGCAGGCAGGGTTAATGTTTAAGGAGTGAAAAATGACTTCAGGATCTACCCCGGGCATGTCCTCCGGGCTCCAAGCGAAAATGTCTTCGTTCTCCTGTAGGAAGGTTGTGAACTATTCCTGTTCTTCTTGCGACAAGAGGGATCAGACTTGAACGGTCCGAGTCGGGTCCTGCTGAGAGAGTGGTACTCCCACTAATCCTTCAACGGGCGCACCCCGCTGCAGAGTAGTCTCGTCCCAGGGGTCGAAGTTGTCGATGTTGAGGGCGGTTGCCTTTGTCAGTTGAGCTTGCTTCAGGTAACAGGTTTTGGCGGCTTCTTGGTTTCCTCTTACGACCCCTATTCCTGCGGCTGTCGGGAACTTCATAGCTAGATGCGGAATGGACGGAACTGCTCCAAAGATAGATTGGAGCGGCCTCCCAAATATGACATTATAGGCGAAAGTGGATTCCACCACCACAAACTGGATGATGTACGTTGACTGTCTCGGAAACTCGCCCAATGTGACTGGGAGAGTGATCATGCCTTGAACTGGGATAGGTCGGTTGTCGAAGCCGTAGACGGGCCCGACTGCAGGGCTGAGTTGATCCTTCGTGAGCTTCATACTTTGCAAAGTAGAAAGGAACAGAACATCAACTGAGCTTCCGTTATCGACCAATATCCTTTTTACGTTAAAGCAAGGGTCCCGGATCCCTGCGCTGATTACGAGGGGATCCTGATGCATTAGCCGTAACCCTTGCAGGTCTTCTTCCCCGAAAGCGATCATAATGTCCTGTTTGAGCTTCTTGTCTTCGCGGTCTCTTGGGGTTTGACAATCGAGAGGATTTGCGTCGCTAGGACGGGAGGTCCAGCGATCATTTCGATTTCTCCCACCATCGGCCTTCCTCCTCCCGCGCCTCGGGGAGCGGGAGGCTGCTCCCTTGCCTCTCTAGGCTGCTGAGGCTGATTGGGAACCTGGCCTTGTAGGAATCTCCCTAGGAGTCCCTGGTGGACGAGATTTTTGATTTCGTCTGTAAGTCTGGTACACTCTTCAGTGGTATGCCCAGTCCCCCGATGGAACTCGTAGTACCTGGACTGATCGCCCCTTGGGTTCGGGGCTAATGCCCGAGATGCGCGGAGCTCTGGGTTGTTCTGAATGGCATAGAGCACATTTGTTCTGGTGGTATTCAATGGGGTGTAGACCCTGGGAGGCTGCGGACCTAGGTCTCTTCGGGGGTCGCGGCGACGTTCATCATTGCGGCGTCCCTCGTTATGCCGCTCTTCTCATCCACGAGGCGATTGATCTGATCCCCTCTTCTTTCCTTGGCTACCTTCGAACTGTCGACGGTGCGCTTCGATGGCCTCGTCGGCAGCTATCTGAGCTTCAACTCGATGAACGAGGTCAGGGTAACTTGGCACGGTTTCTCTCATTAGAGCTGAGTAGAAACCACTTGGGCGGAGGCCTCCGAGGAAAACTCATCGCAAGAGCTCGGGGTCGACTCCCGGGATCTGCCGAGCCTCAGAGGTGAAGCGTCGGAAAAAATCCTTCAGAGTTTCCCCGTCGTTCTGGCGGATTCCCGAGAGATGGGAGGGATCTCGGACAATCCTACGATTGGCTATGAACTGGTCCACGAACTGCTGCGCCATTTCTGCGAAGTTGTTGATGGCCCCATCTCGCAGGGAGTGAAACCAAGTGCGCGCTTGTCCCTTCAAAGTTGCCGGGAACACTTGACAGAGGAGTTGATCGGGGGCGCTGTAAATCCTCATGATAGTGGCGGAGTGATTGACGTGTTCCAGAGGGTCGTCCGTCCCGTCGAATGTTTCGATGTTGGGAAGCTTGAAGCCGTTTAGAACTGGATGGACCAAGACTTGAGGCGATAGTGGGGAGCCGTGAAGCACGGGACGGTGGGCGAGAGCTGCGCGTCGCCTTGCCTGACCGTACTCTTCCGCTATCATGTCACGTATCTCCTCTCGAGTGGTTCTTTCTACTGCTCGGCCAGGAGCAGCTCTTCCTTGGCGATGGTGATGGGGGTCAGTCTCCGGTCCTCTGACCGGCGGAGCAGGATGAGCGGAGCTTGCAGCATCGGAGAAATCTTCAGAGGCTTCATCTTCCCGATCGGCTCCCTCGACCGGAGCGCGATTCAGAGCTGGGGGCGGCAGAACGTTCGATGTTGGAGGCTGAACGGGAACTCGAGGAGCCCCAAGGTTTCTTACGAGGGTCAGCATCTCGGCTTGTTGCTCTTCCATCTGCCGAAAGCGCCCTTCCAGCACTGTCGCAGGCGTAAGCACTGCCTCTTCTGCGAGAGGCGCATTGATAAGCGAGTGGGAGGGGGCTGGGTCCACGCGCCCTTCCGGGATTGATCCTTCAGTAGTGCGGGCACTTCTTCTCGCCATTGCAATTGGCGGCTAGTGCTACTTCTCGTGAGTCTTTGTAGAATTTCGGGAACTCGGTTCCCACAGACGGCGCCAAACTGTTGCAGGTCGCTCAGGTGCTCTGGTAGACCGGTCGAATTGAACCACCTTAGCTCGGAAGCGAGCTGAGCGCGCAAACAGTTAATTAGAGGTTCGTTGAGTACACTGAAACTTTTTAACGTGGAAAACCCGGAAAGGGTAAAAAACCACGCGGTCGGAGCTGTGCCGACCGAACTTCACTATCTTTTGAGAGCTTACAGTTAGGTTCTTAGAAGTCGAGCGCGACAGGTCGCCGCTCGTTACAATAATAGAGAGAGAGAGAGAGTTCAGAGGGTGACATGCCACCTCTTGGAAAACTAAGTCTTTTTCCTTCTGAGAACTGTGGGGAACAAAAGTGAGAATGTTCGGGAGAACGAAAGTGAGAATGCTGAGTCGCCTTTTGGGATGAAGGAAATCTTCAAGTCCACGAAGGAGATCTTCAACCGCCGAAGGAGAATTCCGTAAAAATCTTCAAGGAGCTCTCCCGGGTGCAGAAGGCAAGGTCCCCCCAAATGAAGGGTCTGGGCTCATTTTATAGCTTTGGCCGGGGGTAGTCCGGTAATTTCGCTGTTGTAACCACCATAACCACCTGGCGGACGAATCACGTTTTCCGGTTCGGAGCACACGGATCACCATTTTTCGTAAATAACCGTCTCGCCCTCGGGCAGTTCGGGCAGTTCGGGCAGTTCGGGCAGTTCGGACAGCTTTGTTGTAGGCAAAAAAGACGACAAGTCGTTCCTGCAATCTGAGAAATTAAAAAGACAAAAAGTGAGCGTGCCCGAAATGTGAAAGTGCTCTGAGCGCGCTCAGAAGTGTTCTGAGCGCGTAACGAACGGGGAAGCGTTCTGGGCGCGCAGGGAAGCGTTCTTGGTGGAATCCGGAACCCGAAGAGCGGGCGGCGAGTCGGAAGAGGGGGAATTCACCCTAACCTCGCTACGGGGGAGAGTGGCTTGGCCGCACCCTAAGGGGGGCGCGACGCGACTGCACCCGAGGGGGGTGGCTTTGCTTGGCCGCACCCAAGGGGGTGCAGCTTGGCTTGGCCGCACCCCAAGGGGATGCGGCTTGACTTGGCCGCACCCCAAGGGGATGCGGCCAGGCCGCATCCAACTGGTGCGGCTTGGCCGCACCCCACATGGGGTGGGGCTTGGCCGCACCCCACATGGGTGCGGCTTGGCCGCACCCTAAGGGAGTGCGGCATGGCCGCACCCTAAGGGAGTGCGGCATGGCCGCACCCCCTATGGGGTGCGTTTTGGCCGTACCCCCCCCCCCCCCCCCCCCCTCCCCCCCCCCCCTCCCCCCCCCCCCCCCCTCCCCCCCCCCCTCCCCCCCCCCCCACGATGGGGGGTGCGGCTATTCGCACCCCCAGTAGTGGGGTGCGGGCTAATCGCACCCCAGTAGTGGGGTTCGGTCCTGGCGGCGCGCGACGTGCTTCGTGCGTGTTCTCGCACTGGCGGTTGGCGGCGGAAATGACGGGTTCGGTTTCTTCAACTCGAGCGATCACGCATTGAACGTTGACCCCACCTCTCTTTGGTGGAGTTTTCTCTAGACGCACCCCAGAGCCTTTATGGATGTATAACAAGTATAAATAAGTGTCATCGAGAATGCTACGTTTTAAAAAAAATCATTATTTTGATATTTCAATAACGTTCTGACTTCATAATTAAAAATAATTATTATTATTTTTATTAGATAATTACTAAAAAAATATTTTATTGTCACATACCTATTTATCAACACCACATAAATGTCTCGTCATGATTAGTAATATGAATAGTGGTGGTTTATGAACTTATTTGAAATAAAATATAAAGTTTAGGGACCAATTTTAAATTAATGAAAACTAAAGGACCTATTTGAAACTAGACTCAAAGTTAAGGGACCAATTTGATACAAATGAAAATTAAATGATCTATTTGAAATCAGACCAAAAGTAAATGGACCTATTTGAAGCAAATGAAAATTAATGTATCTATTTGAAATTAGACCCAAAATTAAGGGACCAATTTGAGTATTTTGCCAAATTTTTATGATCTAATTTTGTGAAAAGTAAAAAAGTTTTATTTGACTAAAAAGTTCATTTCTTTTCACCGGATCATCCAAGCAAGATCATTTTTAGATGCTTTCAAGAGCAATGTTATTAACACTCTAGAATTTGTTTTCACATCTGCAGTCTAATAGGTATACCACCTAAATAGGTATACCACCTAAAAAGATTAAGGCCTCATTTGTTTGGGCGTTTTGGCTCCATCCCGTTTTGCCCAAACGCAACCGCGGCGTAATTCCATTTGTTTTTGCGCCTCCTTTTCGAACCTCCAGCAAAAAGCCGCGTGCCCAAAAACAATCGCGTCCCGCTGGAGCTCATCCTGTCCAGTTTATCGCGTTTTGGCCGATCTCTCCGCGCGCTAGGGCATCAAGACAGGCGATCGTCTTCTCCAACGGCAGGATCGACTCCAGTCGTGCATCTTCTCTGCGCGTGTAGCAAAAGTCGCGTGTTCTCGGAGGACCTCCAAGCTCGACAACCCTTTCTCTTCTCCGGCGACATCGCTCGACATTGCAAGATCTTCTCCGCAACATCCAAGTAGATCTGCTCTTCTTCTCCCATCGACATCCAAGAAGATCTGCTCCTCTTCTCCGACGGCTTCCGCGGCCTCCTTCCGGTATACTTTTTTACAGAGATCTCAGATCTGCTCCTCTTCTCCGACGGCTTCCGCGGCCTCCTTCCGGTATACTTTTTTACAGAGATCTCAGATCTCAGATTCCTCCAATGCTTTTCTTCTCTATTTTTTACAATGTTTTGCTTCTCTATTTTTTATAGAGATCCCTCCCTGCAGTCCTCTCATCCTCAATTTTACAGAGAGCCAAAAAAAACACCTCCTTCATCTCTGATCTGCAGCAGCAACAGTCATTAGAGGTATATTTTCTTCCCCTCTCAAAGGTATTATTGAGATTTGCATTGGTGTGAATATGTGAGTGAGGAATGCGTGGATGTGGATGTGTTGATTTTTTTTGTATGTGATTCTGTAGTGTAGTGCTTAGTGAATGTGTTTATTTGTGTGATTTTTTGTGTGTTTATGTGTTAGTGTGTGTGTGTGTGTGTGAATGTGTTAATTCAAGTTAGTTTTTTTTGTGTGTATGTGATTGTGTGAATGTGTGTGAGTGTGTTGTGTGTGAGTATGTTGTGTGTTAAGTGTGTGAGTGTGTTGTGTTAAGTGTATGTGTGTGTGTGTGTATGTGTGTGTATGTATGTGTGTGAGTGTGAGTATGTTGTGTGTGTTAAGTGTTGATGTCATTGTGTGTGTATGTGAGTGTGAGTATGTTGTGTTGATGTCATTGTGTGTGTGTGTTGTGTGTGTGTGTTAAGTATTTTTTTGTGTGTTATGTGTTTTTTTTCGGTGTTTTTGTGTGTGTTAAGTTGATGTTTGTGTGTGTGTTTATTTTAAGTATTTTTTGTGTGCTTATGTGATTTTTTTGTGTTTACTTTACTTGTTTTTGTTGTTTCGTACATTCAATCATTATGGGTAAACATAAAGAAGGTGGTGTTAGCGCAAATTGGGAGGCCAACGATGTTATGATTTTCTGTGACTTGAGTTTGAAAGAAATAGAGTTGGGTAATCGCCCAACCACACACTTTAGCAGGGATGGGTGGACAAACCTAACAACAAATTTCTTTGCTCGCACGGGAAAGATGTATGATCGCAATCAGATGAAGAACAAGTGGGATCAACTAAAGAAAGATTGGAAGTTATGGAGGGAGCTAAAGGGCCGTGAGACCGGTTTGGGTTGGGATCCAATTCGCAAAACTATTGCCGCTTCAGAAGAATGGTGGAAAGAACGCCTCCTAGTATGTATTTTTTTTAAATAGTCTTGTTTTTATTGCAAATATTTTTATCAGCCTGTAATAACATATTTATTACTTCTATCCTAGGTTGTTCCAACGACAAAAAAGTTTTAGTTCGCTGGCATATCCCCTGATATAGAAGAGAAGCTCTTTATGATGTTCAGCCAGGTCGTGGCTACAGGAGATCTTGCTTGGGCTCCCAGTTCAAGAAATTTTGAGCATGAGTCGATTGACGAACATGACACTTTAGCCGAAGATGACACACAGAACATGACCGAACCACCTTCTTCTGCTGATGCAAGGAATAAACGGATGGTTAAGGGAAAAAGCAAGAAGAGTAATAAGAAGACAAGGACTTCGGCGATGGAAGACATAGCTGAAACATCGCGCATTATTGGGCAGTGCATGTTGGAGCCTCCTCGCATTCAGATATCTTCATCCTTGTACACCATCCCTGAGACTGTTGCAGAGCTCGAGGCTATTCCAGAGGTTATGGATGAATCGAACGTGGACTTATACCACTACTACCTCATGTTCCTGAGACAGAAGCAGAATCGAGAAACTTTTATGAGCATTCGTCAGGATCGACGTCTACCATGGCTGCGGGATTGTTTTGGCAAAAAATTAGAGTAGTTCGTTCTATGTTTTTCCTGTGATCGAATCAGACACCTTCTTATGTTGATGTTTATCTATGTTTATTTTCTGTATTGTTATTTACTTGTGTCGTGGTTGAACATTTTGATGCATTGATGGACATATATAACACTAGAGTTATATGAGCTTGGTTGATATTTATATTATTTTTAAAATAATGTACCGTACTTGTCGCAGGTTTACAATGCTATCTTCGGATGATAGCTGTTCTGGTGAGGAGAATGAGCAGCAAGTAGCCGGATGGTTTTATCGTAATAGAGCAATCAGTGGACAACAATTTATATTAGCAGCAAATAGCGAGTTAACATGGTCTAGTGGTTTCTCTAATACACCTTGCATGACATCAAGCCAAACGGGAGCTAGGTGGATTGGTGAACTACTCGATGGACACCCTTTAAAATTTTTCAGCGCGTTTAGAATGTCCAAGGTAATATTTGCAGATCTGCTTACACTCATCACACAACAGTATGGATTGCAAGGATCCAGGAGAACTCTACCACGAGAAGTGCTTGCAGTTACATTGCATATTTTAGGCCATAATGTACCAATGCAAATTGCAGGCGAACGATTCCAACACTCTACAGAAACTATAAGTAGATTTTTTGGAAAGGGTATCACTGCTATAAAGAGATTATCTTCGGATGTCATCACCCCTGTAGACCCTATTTTCAGTGATATTCCTCCCCAAATATTGAATGACGCTCGATGCATGCCGTTTTTTAAAGACTGTGTTGGAGCTATTGATGGAAGACATGTGGATGCTCGAGTTCGTGTTGATCAACAGACATCCTACATTGGTCGGCATGACACAACAACACAGAATATTATGGCGGTTTGTGATTTCAACATGTGTTTCACCTTCGCATTAGCAGGTTGGGAGGGCTCTACTCATGATAGTCGTATATTTCAGCGTGCTCTAATGGACCCCAGTTACAATTTCCCGTACCCGCCACCTGGTTAGCCTTTCACTACTTGAGACCTCTTCTTTAAAAAAATTCGTAAGATTGTTAGTTATGATTGCTATTACTCACACATAGATTGCACTGTATAATTTTGCAGGCAAATATTACGTAGTAGATGCTGGATATCCACTACAACGTGGTTTTCTAAAACCATATTCAGGTACACGGTATCATTTACCAGATTTTAGAAGGGGCAATATGCCTATACAAGGGCGCCGAGAAATATTCAACCAGGCTCACTCGTCCTTGCGCAGCGTCATAGAACGTTCATTCGGAGTATGCAAAAAGAAGTGGAAAATACTTAGAGATATGCCGCCATACAGTTTGACAAAGCAACGAGACATTGTGATTGCAACAATGACTTTGCATAATTATATTCGCAGACACCCATCCCACTCAGACAATTATTTTCGTGCTTGTGATGAAGACGAGCTTTTCATTTACCCGGCGGGCCTTCAGAGAAGAACAGGACAGAGTACTGAAAGCTCAAGTGAAGACCATGTTAGAGGGATTCGAGTAGGGGTGGATGAGATGGTGGCATTGCGTGACTCCATTGCCGATCAACTACACCGAGCATGAACATTTTTTGAGTTCCTGTATGTGTTTATGAGTTCCTGTATGTGTTTGCATAGTTCCTGTATGTTTGAGGTTTACAAGTATTTCCTTCCAAATAATTATTTCCAAAATATATTTACAAATAGTCTTCGAAAATAATTTCAAAAAATCTCTAATAAAAAATTTAATAAAAACAAAATTTACAAAACGCCACCGCAGTTTTGCCAAACGGTTCTCTGTTTTGAACAGCTCTGCAAACACAGAATAACCAAACAGAACTCCATTTCCAGCAACAAGTTTCCAACAACTCCATTTACAAACCTGCATTTACAACAGCTCTTTTTACAACCGCAACCGCTCAACCAAATGAAGCCTAAGGATTCGTTTGGTTGGTCGTTTCGCCTCTTCCGTTTGGAGCAAACGTCGTCGGACGACGGGTAAACAAACGGGCGTCGGCGGCGTTTGCTCCGTTTGCACCCGCCGGACAAAGGAAAAGCACCTAATGGAGCGTTTCCAGCCCCGCCTCCCCCCTCCGGTTCCAATGCTCTGTTTGAACCCGTCGGCTGCATCCGCCACCGCCGAACCAAATGAAGCCTAAATTTTCTCCATTCTTTGTAGACCACACAATACAACATCTAGTCCTTATTAATATTTTGAACAAAAGTAAAATCATAATATATCTTATCATACAATTTGAGAAAAACTAAAATCAAAATATCTCTGCATATCATCGATAATCTTTGTTGTAGCAACCTGCAAACACATAAATGTAATATTAGTCTCTCCGAAAATATTACATATGCAAGTAAATCAAAATCAAATGGATAGTGAATCAATATACCTTAGTTTTTTTTTCATATATATTGTTTATTGTGCCCCTTGCATTTTGAGATTTCATTCAATATGACTATATCTTTTTTGACAAAAAAAATAATGATTAGATAATGAATGTGAATATTAAGCTTGAATTAAGTTAGTGAAATATTAGATTACCTCGGATCATGAATCAAATAAATTGACAACTTGCACCATATCATCCTTGGAATCGAAAACACTAACCCGTGAGATATAGGACAAGTCTCATGTTTTGGCTATTGCACTATGATATCTCATCCGCACAACAAAGGCATGGGGAAGCAAACAATTCCCGACATATATAACCAGATGAAAATGATTATCTTTAACCCTAGTTATTGTTCTATCATAAGCAAGAAATACTCCAGGTCTTGCTCTTTCTGTTATTTTATATTGTATAACCCGTAATTCATCGAGATCAGAAATGTCAGAGGACAACACAATAGACTTCGCCCACCTGGGGCGAGTACAGAAGACATCGCCCACCTGGGGCGAGTACAGAAAACCTCGCCTACCTGAGGGGAGTACAAAAGACCTCGCCCACTTGGGGCGAGTACAGAGGACCTCGCCCATTTAGGACGAGTACAGAGGACCTCGCCCACCTGGGGCGAGTACAGAGGACCTCGCCCACCTGGGGCGAGTACAGAGGACCTCGCCCACCTGGCGGGAGTACAGAAGAACTCGCCCACCTGGGGTGAGTACAGAAGAACTCGCCCACCTGCGGCGAGTACAGAAGACCTCGCCCACCTGGGGTGAGTACAGAGGACCTCGCCACCTGGGGCGAGTACAGTGGAACTCGCTCACCTGGGGGGAGTACAGAGGACCTCGCCCACCTGGGGCGAGTACAGAAGAACTCGCCCACCTGGGGCGAGTACAGAAAACTTAGCTATCTACAGTCCATTTCAGAAGGCGGGAAAAGCTATTCGAAGTCCATTGTGGATTTGCCTATAAATAGGACCCCAAGGCACAAGTAGATGACACCTTCACCCCCCATATGGTGGGAGAGTACATTGCCTGCCTCTCTTGTGCCGAGCTCATCATTGGCTTTATGAGGGGAAGTTTCTATAGACTTCCAGGTATGTGGCGGGACCTCCTCGCTGCAGCACGCGGGTCTTGTTTATAGGCAGTTCAGAGTCGTTCTTTAAACTCCCCAAGTTCTTTATCATCTTGTCTCGCGTGGGTCGACCATTAAACAAGTAGCTTTTGGTTACTCCCCAAGTCTCAAACATAGCTGAACCTGTACAACCCCATATTTGTCGAGTGGGGCCCCCCCCCCTGAATAGGACAGGTGGGAGAGCAAGCTAGAAGGGCATTCGCCTAGGTCACAAGAGGCAGAGGGGTCTCGGAGCGAGTGCGGATCTCATCTCCAGGGCATTCACCCATTCAGAAGCACGAGTGCGCGGGGGGTTAGACGAATATGGGTGGAGTCCCACTCGCCAAGCGAGCCAGGTATTAGGCGAGTGGTGCCTCCACATACCACTCGCCCGGTAGGATCTAGTGTGCGAGAAGCCTGGCGAGTGATGCCTTCACGGACCACTCGCCTAGAAGGCTTTCAGGGGGAAATTACCTTAATACCCTTCGTGGACTGCCAATAGCACTTCAGAACAGCGGAGTTAGACTGTTGGCAGACCAATTTGGGGTGTGATTAGTAAAACCAAAAGGCGGATTCATGCTATTTGCAGACCAGCCTAGAGAATATATAAATAGACCCTTAAGGGCACCTTGGAGGAGACCTGATATGTTAGACTCTCTCCTCCTAGGCAAGTTTTGGTTGTCTGCTAGTGCCCTCCAAGGTGCCCGGCTGAACATTGGTTTGTGAGGGGAAGCTCTCTAAGATCTTCCGGGTGTGTGGCGGGACCTCCTCGCTACAGCCTTGGGTCTGTTCCAGATTTTCCATCCGCAGTCAAGAGAGTTTAGTGAGAGAGAAGTAAGCGCGAGCTACACCCCCCTGTGGGTCCGAACTCAGGAGACTGGTTGCCGATTTCAACAGAATCGGTATCCGGGTTTCAACATATATGTTCTTTGAATCGTCATTACAAACTCCAAACCTCTACCAACATTACGAGCTCATTCAATTAAATCATCTTTACTTGAAAATAACACATCATTAGCAAAATGTTCTGACACATCTATTTGGACAGTTTTAGATTCCCCGCCCATTGTAAGCAGCTTTGACGATTCCACAATCATTAAACTATAAACAATCATGCAAATTATTCCAACATTTCACAAAGACACACATATTAGAACATAAAAAAACATGAATAAAACCCTAAAAAAACCTAGCAATACACATTTTACAGCATACCCATTTGATGAAAAAACCCTCACAGTGATTCACATATCACAAAATCAAGAAAACAATTTCTTTATAATGTAGGAGTATGCATACTATCAACTTCTTTCCCTGGATATCAGATCAAGAAAAATGTTGTAAATGTCTGAACAAATAATAGACCAGAAGTGGCTGAATGATATTCTATCTACTGGAATAGCAATTACAAAGTTTAAAGATAGCATGCTTGCACTATTGAATTCAGAAACAACATACTGATGCAAACACTTTTGGAATAGCTAAATGCTATGTTGTAAATGATTTTCTATCAACTTCTTTTTCTTAGTATTTCACGTCCATTGACATATGATAACATTTCACAAAGAAAACATGAATAAAATTATGTGGAAACAATGAAATCCCTAGGCTCCGTTCGTTTGGTAGGTTTTGTAGAAAGGAATTGATTTTGAGCAATCCCATTCCATTCACAAGTGTTCGCTTGGTCTTTTATTGGAGGGAATTGGTTTTCCTCCAAAACCTACCGGGTTGAATCTATTAAGAAAATAGCCTATGGTGAAAACCTTCTCATTTTGGTCGATTTTGAGAGAAAATCTTGTTCTTTTCTCTCTTAAAGTAATTAATGATTACTATTTTATCAGCATTATTTGATAATAATGACTATTTTAGTCAATTTAAATATTTTTTCCGATTTAAAGACTTTAATTATCCATGATTAAAAATCTCGCAAAAAACTGTGCCTAAAACTATCCTACAGCCGAACAGAAAAATTGACAATTTTCAATTCCTGTGCCTGAAAATCATCTTGCAAACGAACACAAGAATTGAGTTTGGCAAAAAACCAAAACCTTTGAGTTTTTGGTTGGACAAAAACTAATTCTTTTCAATCAAAGCCTACGAAACGAGCAGAGCCTAAAAAATTCGATACATACAAGATATGATGTGTAGAGGGGCAAAAGATTTGGATTATGAGCAATCTAAAGCCGATACAGGCAAAATATAATGTGCAATTGGGCAAATTTACCCGAAAGTATCGCTGGAAGTACACGGAGGAGCAGAGGAAAATCGTTGGTGAATGGAAGTTCGGCTCTGCGAAATATGCGAAATGTGAGCACTTCATTGCAGAGAAACACCAATCGCCTTCCCGTCATTGGTGAATAGAAGTACGTCCGCCTTCCCGTCGCCAAAAGTAGAAGGCGTCGCACGATCTAGGTTGTGGCGGAATCAACGAGGTGGGCGAGAAACTGTGCGGAAGGGAATGCGGGCTGCGCAAGCGAGGAGTCTTGGTTAGGGTTGGGGTGCGCGGTGCGCCTATAGGTTTAGGATATTAAAAATTAATTGTCATTTGGTATTTTTAGGGGTGCTCATAGCGAATTTTGCGGTGCTAATTACATTGCTAGTCTTATTTGTACGTCACTTTGATATTCGCAGTCTGGAAAACAAAATTTCTTCGCATATGGCTATGCTGCGATACTGTGGAGGAGCTGACAGACACATAAAATCATGAAGATGATGCATTGGAATGAACAAGATAACACCATTCTTAAATCAAAATCTACAGAAATGAAGCAGACCTTAGAGTCTCTGCGCCAAGCTCGGTAGCTCATGCGCTCAGGAAGCTCTTGCTCAATATATGAATCCATGCCGGCCACATCCAATCTCACATAATCCCTTGTTACTTGTTAGAGATTGTAAAGTCTATGTTTCAACAAGATTGTAAAGGCTATGCAAATCCTTAATTCAACACCCAATTTCATTGTATTTTCTGTCGGATAGATTCAACGTAGATAATGATACTAAGTTCAGAACTATGGATAAGGAAAATTTGGAACCAATCACAAAGTTTGCTGATAAACAAATTACCCAAAATCAAGAATCTTCATCTTCATGTAGGATCTATGCTCGGGTTTCAAACAAAGTAATGCAACTCGTTAGTTGAGGCCTGAGCGAATCCAACATGGGTTGGCGAAGGGGCATTCTATGATTTTCCTTACGCGGGGGGTTGCGAGACATTACCTAGAACACCAATCATGGGATGACGTTGACAAGCAAGAAGTCGCAGCATCAACAATGTTGAGGTCGTCCCCGGTGGATGGGAGGAGAACGATGCCACGAGAGATGGTGGGGGATCCTCCTGAAACGGTGCAATAGGGATGGCGGATCCTGTTTCCACAAGAGAAGGGAATGAGGTTGCATTTAGGGATATGTGCGTGAGTGTTAAAATATGGTGTTGATATTCATAGACCCTCTTTTGGCTATTTAATTTGTAGTCCCTCGATATTCGCAGACCCAAAATTATAATTGTACGCCAAAGCGATATTTGTAGACCAGAAACGAAAAAAACTTGAAGCATGCAAGCTGAAAGTAGGTTTAGTCGAGCCCACAAGTTGATGTGGAAGGGGAGTTTGTTGGGTTCACATCAATACACCCTGGGACAGATTCCATTGGTAGATATTCATGGTCATTTCCTCAAGAAACTCTTGAGCGATTTCCGGGGTCTTATTGTTTAGAGTGCCCTCTGACGACAACATCAATCATTTATCTTGTTTGAAAATTCAAACCATTATAGAATGTTTGCACTTGTAACCAAGAAGGAAGCGCATGGTGAGGATATCTACGCAAAAGTTCATTAAAGCGCTCTCATGTGTCATAGAGAGTTTCAGAATAGATTTGTGTAAGAAAGACATTTGTGCGCAATTTAGTGGTCTTGGTCGTAAGAAATTATTTATATAAAAATTTATCCGTCATTTTGGCCCATGTAGTGATGGATCCTTAAGGAAGGGAACTCAACCACTGTTTGGTCTTTTGTCCGCAAAGAAAAAAGAAACAAATGCAACTAAATGTATCACATATTTCCAAGAAATTTAAGATGTGCAAATTAGGATCATCATCCGGTAACCAATCAAACAGTATCGATTGTTGTACCATCTAAATGATGCTAGATTTGATCTCAAAATTGTTGTTTACTACCGCGGGTCGAACAATACTAGATTATGTACCCTCCAAATTAGGTCGCGCATAATAGAATATGGTCTGTTGCTGGGCCTCATTCTGATTGGGCTCATCCATATTTTTTGTGTCAGTGTCTCCGATAGATTCTTCGAGAATTGTTGGTAAATCATGATCACGAAATCGGAGGCATCGTCGTAAGGTGCGTTCGATTTTCGGATCAAAATGAATATCATGATTATTCGAAGAATTTCCTCTGGTCATACACCGAAAAAGAGGAAGAAAAAAATAAAATAAAATAAAAAGAAAAGAAAGCTAAAATTATTAAAAAAATTCTTTTTGATATATTTTTTCCTTCTTTTTAGACAATTTAAGTTAGTCCTGGACTTCCCGAGGTCTACTCTGTAAGGGGTTTGCACCGGTACTAGGAGATATGTTAGGGTGACATCCCAAACCTCACTTTTCAAGAATATAGTTGCACCTTAAAGATTTTCTTTGGAAAATGAAAAGAAAAAACGATAAAATTAATAGTTATTTCTTTTTTCGAAATGTCAACACAATCCCCGGTAGCGGCGCCAAAAACTTGTTAGGAAAAATTAGAGATCTTTATAAAAAATCAAGAAGATGAAGATGTTCTCCAATCCTATATCGATAAAGACAAACACACTTTATCGATTATAGTATAAGATATTTAAAATATTAAGATCGTATTTTTTTCGGGCGCGTTGAATGCTTTTACTTCAAGAAAATTGCTATTATTTTATCAACTAGAACTTTAGTGGTTTGTGAAATAAAAAAAACTAAACTTTGAATTAAACAAAAGATCAAGATTTATAATTAAAAACTAGCACTCGATCTTTGAATCACCTCGGAATGAAAATAATCGGAAGTAATAAGATTCTAATTTTCTTTATGAAGATGCTTTGACTGTGGAGGTTCCTGAAATATGAACGCTCTTCTCTCGAGGATTGCCCCACCTAAGTTTATGTTGATTGGCCGAACTCTCGTTCTCAAACCGAATACCTAAAACTTGTTTTACGTTATGAATATCGCTATTGGATTTGACTCCGATTCGGGAGAATTTCGATGTCCTCTCTCGAGGATTACATACAATTCTCTTTACCCACGAGTGATCGATTCGCACACGAGCCTCTCAGCTAACTAAAGTATGAAACCATAAAGGAAAATCATATATCTAGAATATGACCTCACTCAATATAGATCAAAGGTAAATCATTAGCAACTCAAAAAGAGAAGAAGAAAATATAGATTATAACATGATCATTTCATCCTTGTGTCATTTCGATCGAGTACTAAAGAGAAGTTAGCTACTTATTAAGATGAAGGAATTACCAAAAGTGAAGAGTTGTATGATGAAACAATAAGAGATTAAAAGAAAAAGAGACAATTTTATTGCTAGTAGAAGAGAATTACAAGTAAGAAAAATTGAAGATTACAAGTAATTAAAATTCTAAAAGAACTTACAAGGAAAAAGAGAGAGCAAGTAGAACACTAGAACAGTAAAACAGAAGGCTAAAACTCAGAAAACACTCCAAAAAATTCGTTCCTTGAGTTCTAGAGTAGTTGACTTTAAATAGGCAAAAATTTCAAGTTACACGCCCTAGGTCACGCCCGTGACCTAGAGCGTGTCTGGGTCGAAATTAAAACGGCTGTGGAGGAGCGCGATCTAGAGTAATTGCAGGCATTACACGCCGCGTCACGCCCTTGGTCACGCCCGTGCCCAAGGGCGTGATCTTAAAATTTGCATTTGGCGGGAGATTCTTGGCGGGACAGCGCGTGATCGTCTAGCCGGGAGGTACACGCCCATGACTTATGATTTACACGGGCGTGTCAAGTGCAGCAAACCCTCATGGCGTGATCCTTGGGCTGGGCGTGTGAAGCATGGTTGGACACAGGCGTGTGAAGCATGGTTGGACACAAGTGTGACTTATGGGTCACATGCATGTACTTGGCGGAATTCTTGACATGGATTCAGAATACTGCTGACTGAGCTGGAACTGCTGGATTAAGTTGACATGCCCTCGGTCACGCCCGTGTTCGAGGGCGTGTTCTTGAGATTCTTCTCGGCTTGAACTCAGGACAATGACAACAGGTCTGGAATATGATTTTAAGTTGACACGCCCTTGGTCATGGGCGTGACCGAGAGCGTGTTGGAAATTCTTGCTCAAAATAGCCGCCCCCTGGATATGGATCCGGGGAGGGGATGTATTTTCTACTTAGCTCTGTGACTAACGTATATTTCTTATAACCAATCACAGGAGATGGGACAGCAAGGAGCCCCCGCACCACAGGATGATATACCAACCTTGGAGATGGCCCGTTCGATTACCCCAGCCTCGCCCCTATCTTCAGAGACGTGAGTTCGAGAGTATAAGGACTAGCCTAGGGCTCCCTTTTGTTTTAGACTATGTAGCCCTCGAGGCAATATTTTGTAAAACGATAGGCCCCGTCCATATTTAAATATGTAATATAATCAGCATGCTTAGCTTTTCTTATTTCGATTGCTTCTGCTGTGCGTTCTGATGTGTTGTGATGATTCTTGTGCCTGACAAAGAGATCGCTCAGCGCTTGAGAGGGTGGGACGTCGCCACCTGGAAAGCGCTGGGTAGTCCTCTTTGGGCAGTAAGATCCCCCCTCCCTGAACCCGGTTCAGTCTGCGGAGGGGGGGGGGGGGGGGTCTTACAAATGGATCAGAGCCACCAAGATCCGACCACATGGGGCAGTCTTTCGATCCTCCTGTTCCCGGTTCCTTTTCTTGGTTCGGGACGAACCACGCAGCGGAAGCCTGGTAGACCCTTTAGGTTAAGGTTAAGGATTCGAGACTGCACGGTAGTACACCCGCACGCTTTCCGCTTCCGTTTCGTTTCAGTCCTGCAAAATTCCCTTATTTTGCAAGTTCTGATGTTCGTTTTATTACTTCTCCAGATACCCGAGTCGAGTAACGGGAGATCCTCCTCCAGGGATCAGTACCACCCTACCACTCCACCACCACCCTCGGCCACTCCAGTCACAGTTCCGTTCGGGGATACAGAGCTGGGACGGACCTTGATAGCATTGTTAGCCGCGTTCCAGACAGCCACCCTACGGCCACCACAGCAGGCCACCGTACCCACCGACCTTCTGACGACATTCCGGGGGCTAAGACCCCCAGCTTCCGAGGTACCGAGTCAGCTATTCAGGCCGAGGAGTGGGTGGAGAGGGTAGAGGAGCTTCTAGTAGGGATGATGTGCCCCGCAGTAGCCGCAGTGTCCCTGGTGGTGACCATGCTGGAGGGCTATGCCCGGGACTGGTGGAGGGACGCTAGCCGCTCTACCTTCAGAGGACGACCACTCAGTACGATCCTCTGGGGGGAGTTCTCAGAGGCCTTCTTAGAGCACTTCATTTTGGATGCGGACCGGATGGCACTCCAGGAGCGGTTCTTGCAGATCCGACAGGGAGATAGGACGGTTCCAGACTACCAGAGAGAGTTTATCCACTTGGCCCGCTTCGCCGGGACCTTAGCAGGTACGGATAGAGACAGATCGGCCAGATTTTACCGGGGGTTACGAGATGATCTCCGACAGGCCCTGATCATGATTTCTCAGGCATCCTTCCACACGATCGCCTCACATGCCACCGCTCTAGAGATGGATCAGCGAATGGTAGCCCAGCAGCGGAGGGGACACGTAGGTGTTCCCCGGACTCAGGGGCGAGAGAGAGGAGTAGGCCCACGCAGACAGGACCAGGCCAGGAGACAGCGTCAGCGTCATCAGCCATATAGACAGGCACCTCAACCCCGACCAGCACCTCAGCCCCGACCAGCACCTCCAGCCCCAGCACCACCAGCCCCAGCACCTCAGGCCGCCCCCGCCGCACGACGAGATGTTCCCTTCGCAGGGAACTGCTACCTGTGTCAGCAGCCCGGGCACATACGAGCCTTTTGCCCACAGGCGGTAGGTAGGCCCGGCCTAGGAGCAGTACAGGGAGCCGCGGAGAGAGGACGAGGACGAGGTGGGCGCAGAGGACAGCCTGCAGGCAGGAGAGGCCAGGCCAGGCAGGCCAGAGCAGCACCGCTCGAGGCATACGCCTTGGATCTCCAGCACGGTCCTGCTCCTGATGTAGTGATAGGTATCTACTTCCAGTAGTACGATATCCTAGGAGATGTTATAGTTTTTTTTTTGGTATAGCATATGTAGTCCCTACTCCTGTATATCTGTAAAAAGCTTATGATTATATTATATGCGTATTATCAGGTTTACTTATGGTAGAAGGTCATCCCGCTAAAACCCTATTCGATACCGGTGCTACACATTCCTTCGTTGCACAAAACTTCATCGCTGACAAGGAAAACACAGTACGATCATCCGGGATGTCAATACGAATACGACTCCCGGATGGATCAGATATGACGTCCACCAAAAAGTGTTCCTTCCAAGCAATGCTAGGAGGCATAGAATTCGAAGTCAACGCGACCATCTTGGCAATAACCGGATTCGACATCATTCTGGGGATGGATTGGTTGGCCGAGCACAGCGCCCAAATCAACTGTTCGACTCGAGAAATCCGCCTTCAGAACCCGAATGGGCAATTTATCACGCTAGCAGGTATACCCTCTGTCACCCGCATTATCTTAACGTCTGCACAAACCGTCAAGGCAGTCCGACGGAAGGACGAGGTGTACCTAATCTACTTTGAGATGGAAAACACGACGCAAATACTCGCTAAAGTGCCTGTAATCAGGGACTTTCCAGATATCTTCCCAGAGTCCCTTCCCGGGTTGCCCCCGCAACGGGAAGTGGACTTCCAAATCGAACTTACACAAGGAGCCCGACCAGTATCCCGAGCACCGTACCGGATGGCCCCGAGGGAACTGGCCGAGCTCAAGATTCAACTACAAGAGTTAGTCGACGCAGGATTCGTTCGTCCTAGCACCTCGCCCTGGGGAGCCCCAGTACTATTTGTTAAAAAGAAGGATGGATCTCTGCGCCTCTGTATTGACTACAGAGAGCTGAATAAACTCACTATCCGGAATACCTATCCCCTACCCCGGATAGATGAATTGTTCGACCAGCTGCAAGGCGCGTCCATCTTTTCCAAGATGGATTTAAGATCCGACTATTATCAACTCAGAGTACGAGAAGAAGATATTCCCAAGACCGCTTTCAGCTCCCGCTATGGACTTTACGAATTTATGGTGATGCCGTTTGGGTTAACCAATGCCCCGTCCGCCTTCATGGCTTTAATGAATACTGTATTTAAACCCTTCCTGGATCATTTCGTAATAGTCTTCATAGATGATATCCTCATCTACTCGAAGAACAAAACCGATCACTCCAGGCATCTCCAAATGGTTCTGCTTAAGCTAAGAGAGCACTCGCTGTTCGCCAAGTTTAGCAAATGCGAGTTCTGGATGGAAGAAGTCGGTTTTCTGGGACACACAGTTAACAAGAACGGGGTAGCAGTGGATCAAGCCAAGGTACAAGCGGTGCGAGATTGGCCGCCACTTAAGACAGCGGCAGACATCCGAAGTTTCCTTGGCCTCGCCGGCTACTACCGTAAGTTCGTCGAAGGATTCTCCAAGATTGCGTTACCACTTACCTCCCTCACCAAAAAGGATGTGGCATTCCAGTGGTCTCCCGAGTGCGAAGCAGCGTTCATCGAACTGAAGAACCGGCTGATATCGGCCCCGATCCTGACTCTCCCCTCAGGAACTGAGGGCTTCCAGATCTATGCTGATGCCTCTCTGAAAGGATTGGGAGTCGTGCTTATGCAGCATGGCAAGGTGGTTGCCTACGCCTCAAGTCAGCTCAAGCCGCACGAACTAAACTACGCCACCCACGATCTGGAACTGGGGGCGGTAGTTTTCGCATTAAAGGTTTGGAGACACTACCTCTACGGGGTACGATGCGAGATTTTCTCCGATCACAAGAGCCTCAAGTATGTCTTCACCCAGAAGGAGCTGAACCTCCGACAACGCTGGTGGTTGGAATTTCTCTGCGATTACGACTTCGCCCTTCGGTACCACCCCGACAAGGCTAATAAGGTTGCAGATGCCCTGAGTCGGCAGCCTCCGAGGACCGGGAGTTGGTTAGAAATGGTACCAGAGGAATTAGTCGAATCCTTGGCGGAACTGGATATTATCCTCATCACCCGTAGGAATCCGATGGAATACCAGGCCCAACTCTACTGGATGGAGATTCAGTGCGACATCAGGGACAGGATAAGAGAAGCACAGAAGATCGACGTGGAAGCAGCCCCAATTATTCAGGCCTTGCAACATAGTGCACAGGAGGACTACAATTTGTATGATGGCATCCTGCAGTTCAGACACCACATATTTATCCCCGCAGCAGAGGGAATTCGGGAAGAGATCCTTCGCGAAGCACACCAGACAAGGTACTCAATACACCCAGGGGTAGTGAAGATGTATACAGACCTACGAAGGACTTTATACTGGCCAGGAATGAAGAGGGACGTCACCAACTATGTTGCGCACTGTCAAACCTGTCAACTTGTCAAGGCAGAGAGTCGAAGCCCAGGGGGCCTACTACAACCCCTGCCCATACCAGAATGGAAGTTCGAGGATATTTCCATGGATTTTGTCCATGGCTTACCCCGATCTCGTGCAGGTAACGACTCCATATGGGTCGTAGTAGACCGCCTCACCAAGGTAGCCCGATTCATCCCGAACCGGCAAGGCGACGGTGTCGACATATTAGCCAGACTATTTATTGAGCAGGTAGTCCGATTTCATGGAATACCCAAATCAATCGTCTCGGACCGCGACGGGCGCTTTACATCGAAGGAATGGAGAAGAGTGCAAGCTTATCTAGGAACCAGGTTGGCATTTAGCACCGCCTTCCACCCCCAGACCGATGGGCAGACGGAAAGAACGAACCGGACGATGGAAGATCTTCTCCGAATATGCATAGTGGAACACAACGAGCCATGGGAGCAGTTACTACCTCTGGTGGAATTTTCATATAACAACAGCTTCCAGGCAAGCATCAAGATGGCACCTTACGAAGCCCTCTATGGAAGACGCTGTCGGACCCCACTATCTTGGGCACAGGATGAGGACCCCGAAGCCTTAGGGGTCACCTACATAGATGATACCACGGCCGCAATAAGGTTAATCCGGGAACGTATGCTAGAAGCGCAGAGCCGGCAAGCCAAATATTATGATGCGCGTCATCGGATGGTGGAATTCAACGTGGGAGATATGGTTTTCTTGAAAATTAAGTCGATGCACGGGATATCCCGAATAAAGAAGCAGAAAAAGCTGGACCCCCGCTATTTAGGCCCATATCAAGTCATCGAAAGAGTTGGCCCGGTGGCCTATAGGTTAGCTCTGCCAGCCGAGCTGGGAAACCTCCACGACGTGTTTCACGTCTCCTCGCTGAGACGCGTACTCCGCCAACCCGAGCAACATCTCCCCGTATCACCGACATCAGTACAATCCGACCGATCCGTCCAACTCGAACCAGTGAAGATAGTGGACTCCAAGATCAAAGAACTGCGAAACAAAACCATCACGATGGTCAAGATCTTGTGGTCAAACTGTGGACGCGAAGAGTTTACTTGGGAACCAGAGACGCTCGTTCGAGAAAAATACCCGGCACTCTTCCCCCAGGTATATCCTTTAAACCCCTACTTTAGCCAATTTTCGGGGACGAAAATCTCTTTATTTTTATTGGATTGTAACATCCCGACTTTTATTAGGCCACTAGACCCTAGTGAGCCCAATAAAAGTAGGCCCGAGCGGTAGAAAACTACAATTTTAAGTAATGTTGCGCGCCACAACTAAGTCATTGGGGGTATAGTGACCAAATGAACCCCGAATTGACTTCCGTCAGTTCCGTTAGACTCGTATGAACAATACGAAGCGCAACGAAATTCGTTGCACTTCGATACGAGGTCGTTTGGAGAAAACGACCATTTCGGGTGTCGTAGCGCGCCACTACCTCATTATTATGAATAGTGACCGTACGAACCCCGAATTGACTTCCGTCAGTTCCGTTAGATTCGTATGAACAATACGAGCGCAACGGAATTCGTTGCACTTCGATCCGAGGTCGTTTGGAGAAAACGACCATTTCGGGTGTCGTAGCGCGCCACTACCTCATTATTATGAATAGTGACCGTACGAACCCCGAATTGACTTCCGTCAGTTCCGTTAGACTCGTATGAACAATACGAGCGCAACGGAATTCGTTGCACTTCGATCCGAGGTCGCTTGGAGAAAACGACCATTTCGGGTGTCGTAGCGCGCCACTACCTCATTATTATGAATAGTGACCGTACGAACCCCGAATTGACTTCCGTCAGTTCCGTTAAACTCGTATGAACAATACGAGCGCAACGGAATTCGTTGCACTTCGATCCGAGGTCGTTTGGAGAAAACGACCATTTCGGGTGTCGTAGCGCGCCACTACCTCATTATTATGAATAGTAACCGTACGAACCCCGAATTGACTTCCGTCAGTTCCGTTACACTCGTATGAACAATACGAGCGCAACGGAATTCGTTGCACTTCGATCCGAGGTCGTTTGGAGAAAACGACCATTTCGGGTGTCGTAGCGCGCCACCACCGCATTATTATGAATAGTGAACGTACGAACCCCGAATTGACTTCCGTCAGTTCCGTTAGGCTCGTATGAACAATACGAGCGCAACGGAATTCGTTGCACTTCGATTCAAGGTCGTATGGAGAGTATGCCATTTTAGGGCTATGCAGACCACATCAGTGCAACGCACGAAATATAAAGCGCACGAACCCGGTATCAGCCCCGTCAAATCATAATGGACCCCGGGACCATGAAAGACCCCGTCCTAGGTTGACCTCGGTCAACCCCCCCCCCCCCCCCCCCCCCCCCCCCCCCCCCGACTTGAAATTTATTGGGAAATGAAAAGGGGGGGGGGAGGAGAGAGAAAGCCCCCCAAGGCAGGGGGCTGCCCATGAATAGGCAGCCCCTATTTGGGCAAGGGGGGCAGGAGAGAGGGAAGGGAGGGGAGGGGGAGAAAATATCTCCCCCCACTCACCCTCCCTTAACCCCACGTGGGAAAATGAGGAGAGGGGGGGAGACCTCCCCCTTCCTATAAAAGGAGGGGCCAGCCCTCCTCTCAAGCCCACACACACCCCCCCCCTCAGCCCCCACCTCCTCCTCCTTCCACCCTGCCGGAGCCAGCCGGAGCCAACCCAGCCCACCCAAGCCGCCACCCTCCTCCTCCTCCCTCATGGCCGGCCGACCACCCTCCCGAGCCCAGGTAGAACCTCCCCCCTCCTCCTTCCTACCTCCAGGAGGAGGCCACCCCTCTCCCCGTCGCCTGTGCGCCGCCGGCCGCCGCCCCGAGCCTTGCAAGGCTCGGGGAGGAAGCTGGCCGTGGAAGCCTTCTCCCCCAGCGCCGGTGGTGGCGCTGGGGGAGGTAGGTCCCCTCTCGGGGACCTCGG
This sequence comes from Dactylorhiza incarnata, assembly GCA_033032865.1. Classification (NCBI taxonomy): domain Eukaryota; kingdom Viridiplantae; phylum Streptophyta; class Magnoliopsida; order Asparagales; family Orchidaceae; genus Dactylorhiza; species Dactylorhiza incarnata. Next base: position 2,153,093 of record JAWHQI010000226.1, on the reverse strand, counting down.
CGCCGGCACAGGGGAGGCGGTCGGGCCGCCGGAGGACGCAGCCGGCGGCACCCGTGGCCTCCCCCTCCTCCTCGGTTTTCCTGTAGGGGAATAATCCCCTCCCCCGGCGGCGGCCGGCGGCTCCAGGCCGCCGGACCACCGTCGGAGGGTTGCCCCCTCCCCGGCGCCCCGACCAGGGGCGGCAGGGAGGGTCGTGCACGAGGAGGCGGCGGCGCAGCAAGCCGGCATGGCTCGTACCGGCTGCGCCGCGCCTCCCCATCCTCTCTGCCTCTCTTTCCGGTGGGGTTCGGCGGCACCAGGCCGCCGGGACACCACCGGAGTGGGCGCCGCCCCCGGCGCACCGACCGGGGGGGTACCGGTGCCCCCCCCTCAGCGGAGGCGGCGGCGTAGCGGGCCTGCATGGCCCATGCAGGCCACGCCACGCCTCCTGCCTCCTTTATAATCCCTCCCCCAGCGGCGGCCGGCGGCGCCAGGCCGCCGAACCACCACCGGAGGAGTCGCCGGCCCCCAGCGCACCGACTGGGGGCGTTCCCCGCACCCCCTGGCGGAGGAGGTGGCGCGGCGAGCATGCACGATGCATGCAGGCCCGCCACCGTCCCTGTCCCCCTTCCTGCAGCGCTCCTGGCGGTGGCCGGCGACGCTAGGCCGCCAGACCGCCACCGGAATGGTCGCCGGCCCCCGGCGCACCGTCCGGTGGCGGCACCGGCCTCTGCCGGCCGCTGCCCGACAGCGGCAGCGGCTGCCACCCGAGATTAATCGGGGGCCGCACGATCTCCCCTGGGAGATCAAACGGCCCCCAAAACCTCGTTTCCCGCCTCCCGCCTCCACTTGTGTGCCCCCACAGCGGATCCGCCGCAGATCCGTTGTGGGAGCCGCGGGATGGCACGCGGTGCAGCACCCCCTGCGCCCCCTCCCTTTCCCTAATCGCACCCCAACCCCCCCCCCCCCCTTTCTTTTCCTAACCGCACCCCAACCTCCCTTTCCCCCTCCCCATTTTTTTGAGAAAAAATGGGGCAGATTGGGAAGTAAGTTTTCTAAATGAAAACTGTGCCCCACCCTAAGGGGCACCTACTGTAATTTTTTGGGATTTTTAGGAGAAATTTTACTATTTTTAAAACCCTTTATAGTGTTTATTTTGAGAAAATAAACGTCCAAATAAGTTCGCAAAAATCACAAAAAATTTAGGGCTCTAATTAAAGGTGTTTTACAACTACTATTAAAATTGGGAGGTGTGGTCTCTTATTTTGGTCCTCCAAAAGCTTTTACAAGCGAAAATAAATGCCTAAAAAGAGCGAAATTCATCGAAATGAATCGGCGTCCCCTCGACGCATATTTTTAAATGCCTATTAAAAATTATGCGTATCTATCCAAGGAATCGACTAAGCTCGGAATATCGACGCGAAAATCGGAACGAAATCGCGGCGCGGCGCCAAAATTTAACCTCGCCGCGACAATAATAAAAGAACGGAGTCGACGATTGAAGCCTCCTCTTATGGGGTGATTGGACTACTAACCCTTTCTTTTATGCTTTTACTGCTTTCCGTACTTTCCGTTAAATCCAGTCTCACACTGGTCCCCCGCATTTACGTTCTGTACTTTCCTTTAAATCCAATCTCGCACTGGTCCCTCGCATTTACTTTCTGTACTTTCCTTTAAATCCAGTCTCGCACTGGTCCCCCGCATTTACGTTCTGTACTTTCCTTTAAATCCAGTCTCGCACTGGTCCCTCGCATTTACTTTCTGTACTTTCCTTTAAATCCAGTCTCGCACTGGTCCCCCGCACTTACTTTCTGTACTTTCATTTAAATCCAGTCTCGCACTGGTCCTGTCATTATGGCCTTTGCTTTCGGCCTACTTTTCTGCTTAATATGGCATTTGCCTTCGGCCTAATTTCCTTCTTGATAACATGACCCCTGCTTTCGGCCTATTTTGCTGCTGTACTTATTCGTATTTGGGTACTAACTGCAGCTCTATGCCGGCAAGCGGTGCTTATCCTCTCTCCTGCGAGGCCTTAGTTGGGGAAAACTCGGAGTTGAGTCCCTCCTCCCAGGTTAGCCCCAAGCAAGGAGCCCTCATACCGCTAATCCTCCCGGTCAGAGGTCGTGTGACCGGTCGAGTAGAATTGCCACGTCACTTATGTGCTTGTTTTTTTTATAAAGCGGGTGAAGATTGTTTGGGAGTGGCGGGTTGGTCACGCCCGCAGACCGTTCGTACCGGTGCGGGTGGGTTGACAACTCATGGCGACAGGGAGATATGCGCAGCGGGTTATCACCCTCCGAGCCTGATGCGCGAATCTTAGCACACCGCTATAGGCGGTAGCAAGACTGCGGCACGAAACGGCAGTGTACCGATCGTTCAAATAATATAAAACGAGGAGTAAATCCCCGAGTATCGATCTCGGAAGGAACACAGTAAGGTGGAGTTAACTATTGAGGAAGGACTTGAGATCGAAGTCCTTTAGGTCGGATGGATTGCGGGAGGCTTGGTTTGGATTGTGGAAAATAAAGTGAAAGCTACAACTACTCCTATGCAATGCCGCTATGCAATGCTTCGCTTGGCGGGATGGAAACTAGGCAGGCCTTGAGCGCGCTGCTTCACTAGGCGGATGGGCGAGTAGGCTAGCGGATGAGGTGAATAAGTGCGGAATCGAACTATGCAGGCCTTGAGCGCACTGCTTCGTAAGGCGAATGGATTACACGGGCCGCTATGCCACGCTTCGCTAGGCGGAAGGAAGAGTAGGCTAGCGGATGGGGTGGAGAGAGCGACGGAATGAGGGTCGCAAGCACCTCTTCGCAAAGCACACCACTAACAATTGTTAGGGCGGCACAACACAACAAACAATCCACACCACAAGGCACACCTCAAATGAAAATATAATAAGATTACTCAATCACATAGACATGATTTCATACTAATGTTAACCAATAAAAGTACACTTCATCAAACATATAAGAAATCTAACTAAACTATCAACTACAAGAGGAGGTGAGTGTGCGAAATCGACCGACTCTGAAGTCTTGTTGAGGATTCACGGAAGGAATCGTCGGGTTGTCAATCCGCGTCCAAGCTCGGTCCTCAACTGCGTCCGGGGTAGAGAGAGCTGTCACTACTCTCCAATGGACCCGTCTTCTTCGTGTCACGAACCGGTGGAATGATCACAAGCTGCTCCGATCTTGAATGTGAGAGCTAGGTTGACTCCCTTCTTGAAGCTCTTGGATGAAGGAGATGGCCGAGAGGAAGCTCCGGCGAAGATTTAGCGTTGAAAGCTTGCCCGGAGCTCCTCCTTCAGGTGGGCGGAGCTGGAGGGGTCGGAACTCCCTGAAATAGGCGAAAAAACGGCGGACTCGAAGTGCTCTCGACCTAAAATCGCGCTTGCCTATTTATAGGCGGAGCAGGAAATAAACACCGCGCACGATCAGGCACACGACCAATGGTCGTGCGCGAAGGAATGCCTCTGATCGTGCGCGAAGAACCTGTAGCATAGTCCCGGACTGCAAAATAGCGCACGGTCAGTGGCGCACGACCAGTGGTCGTGCGCGAAGAAGGCCAACGATCGTGTACCGACGCTCGATCTGGGAAGGGAATTAACGCACGACCAGTGGTCGTGCGCCTGGTCGTGCGCGAAGGAAAACGCACGACCAGTGGCTTTTTCGACCGAAAATCCCCCAGAACCCATCCCGAGTGACGCACAACCCTTGGACCTGCATGAAAATATATTTGACCACAGGAATACATGAAATCACACCACAATGGGCATAAATGTGCACTAAGCAATAAAATGGGCAACGTGATCAAATAGAATTGAATATAGGCCTAAAGTGAAGTGCAAGTGCATGAAAACTAGCCCAGATGAGTCCGGAAATCACTATATAAACTGGACTCATCACACCCCCAGACTTACCTGTTTGCACGTCCCGAGCAAACACATCCTAAGCAGGCGGGGAAAAATAAATAGCTAACAGAGAAATTACGACACAGAGTACCATGCGAAGTCGCGTGCTCGCACGCATAAAAATATAACAGAGGAAATTTCTAAGTATGCATAACAGTTTGTACTTTTCTAAAATGCGTATCAAAAATTTATTACTACTCAAAAATAGAATCACGGTGAATCATCCGGTCACGCGTAGGGAGAAAATAAACTAATCGCTAAGGTGAGCATTGCCAAAGATCGGGGCTCAGGACAACCTCCAAAGGAATCCACCAATGTCGGTGACCATAGGCTTGCCTGTTCGCACTCTCTCCACGGCACTGGTTTGGCTCACTCACGAATCAGTAGGACTTTAGGTGAAGATGGGGCTTGGGTTTCAGTGAGGTAAACAAGTTTAAACATGGAGGCTACGCACCAAACCCAAATGAGCTAGCATAAAAAAAATAATCTATCCGCTAACCCAAATATATGCGAGTACACCACACCCCCAGACTTTACTTTTTAACAATGGGTGTGTGCACTGCCCACTCCCAAATACAAATCAAAAAATATTTTCAATTAAACTTTTTCTTTCCATATCCATTTTTTTTCAATTTTCTTTTTCTCTTTTCATTTTTTCACAACATAATCAGCAGATTAAACATTGAAGCATATCCACATTTCCACAAAAATATTCACCACATCAACACCCTGAATGAAAATATAAAATACTAAAGCTCGACTTGGGTGCGCGACTAGGATCGACTATGAGGCTTTGGTGAAATAATGGTGGAGCTGAATCAAAAGAAGGGGTAGGCACAACGGGGCTAACGAGGATAAGACATTAGGATCGGTAAAAAGCTCAACCGGGCCAAAATGAGGGGCTACATCACGTTCGTGCACTGAACTAACCTATACCCATGCTTCGAGAATAGCTTGGGGCAAGTTCTTAGCCAACGAAAAAGACTATCCGTCCTCCCGACTCGAGCAATGCAAACCTAATGCCCGGCTACACACATCCCTAAGCTACCGTTTGATTCACACCGAATTCACCATTTTTGAGTAGAATAAACAGTATTGACGCAAATAGAAAAATATAAAACTATAAGCATACAGAAAAATTAAATCTACTCAAATTTCTACATGAAACGAGAGCACTCGACTAGGACACTGCATGAGTCAACATTTTACTCTGTTTCACAATCCTAAGCCAGCACGATGATTTGCCCGAATCTTGCTCAAGAAATGAGTTTAACTCGCGGCACGCACACAGTTAAGCACGCGCTCAAGTGGGTGCAAGTGGTGTGTGATGCAATGATCTAAACAAAATAAATCAATAAAAGCTTCTAGTATGCATATGCGGCGTGCACGTGCATTGGGTAACAAATACTAGCTCTCCCCCAGACTTAACCTAAGAAGTACATCACATGATATTGAAATGAAAATCAGAAAGAGACAGGGAGAGAGGTTACCCCATGCTCAGCTAGTGAGCATACCAGAAGACGCGTGAATGACCGAGGCCGCGCCACCACCATACGAAGAATCACAACCACCGCCTTATAAGATGTGCAATGAATACCTGCAAGGTGGGTGAGCTCCGCAAAACAAAAGCAAAAATATACTAAAAATAAAAACTGAAATTAAGATGGACATGAAAAATAAAATACAAAAAAGATAAGATAACTACTGGGGTTATTGTCCTCCCAGCACGACTTATTCAATTACTGTGCAGTTCTAGTTAATGGGCCTATGAAAAGAAAAATGAACAGGTAACTGTTCCATCATCCGTTTCGGTAACGGGTACCGATACGGCGATAAAACAGTCACTCCTCTACCTGAATAATAATACCTGCAACGCACAGGTAGAGGAAACATAATGTAAGATGAGGAGGAGGAATAAGCCTCACTCATCTCACACAAAAAATCCTTGCCAAGCAAGGTGTCGTCGGGGATTCGGCAGGAGGAAAAGGCAATGTATGAGGCTTCCCTTATAGAGGAGGGATCAACCTCCTCACATGAAAGGATACACTCATCATTGACTTGAGCACAAAGCTCCAAGTCCTCCTGGGGTACCTGTAAGGACTCAACCTGCACAGGCTCAGATGAAGAAGGGGGGTCAAGAAATAAAAGAGAAGAAGGACAAAAATAATCAGAAATCGGGGGAGTGGTCCCGGTCTCACTCCCATTAGATTGGGAAAGTAAAATAATGCCAGCATCATCGACAATGCTGCAGGGCTCGGTAGGATCATCAGTGACCTCCTCCACGATTTGGACTTCCTCCACCGGTGCTGAGGTAGAATCCTCGTCACCTTGGAAAATATCCTCCTCCATAGAAATAGGCACAACACATAAATCACCTGCCTTATCCTGCGAAACATCCTCAATAATGTCGTCAGAGACAAATGTAGTAGAATGCACAACAGGGGGAGGAATAGTGCTTGGATAAAAGTCAAGCACTGGTTCCTCACAAAGAATCAAATCTACGCTAGGAGATGGATGTACAGGGGAGATGGGCTCAGTCATGTCAGTGCCCAGATCAGCCACACATCTGGTGACAGTGTCCACATCATTCCCTTCAAAACTCGAAGGTGATATAGGCACATAGCCAGATGTTGAAGGTGTGCCGCCAGAAGTAGGAGTCGGGGAGATCCGGATATCCGGCTCGTCATCCTCGTCCAATTGGCGATGATACTCAGCACAATCCTTCAGGGCATGATCCATGCTCTGACAAAACAAGCACTGCCTAACGGTCCTCATTGGCACAGCGGGTGCTGAAGCCGAAAAGAGGTATGAAGGTAAAGGTGTAGCAGAATAGCCATAAGACCTCCGCGCACCATATGGAGTACCAGACGAAGTCGATGCTCCATATGTTGGGCTGGGAGTGCTAGGGCTACTATCTCCCTTTGGACATCTATCACTAGCATGAGAGATATCTCCACAAAAACGGCAACGGATATTGAATGAAGAACAAGAGCCCGGATAGATTCTTGCGGTCTCAAGTTTGAGTTCGCGCGGCTTGGTTGCGAGTTAACCGTTTGTTGTGTTCGCAGGTTTGCGGTCAGCAGGTTTCGGTCTATGTTAAAATTTTTGATTGGACCGTTTAGGAGTAAGCAGGAGTTGTATCAATAAGAGTTATAGCCAAACAACCACAATGCCAAAACCAGCAACACAAGAAATCTTTATTGAAATAATACTGCTTTACAATGCGAGGCATACATGGCGAGACATGATTCATAAGAATCACGGAGACGAGAAGAACAAACACACCAAAAAACAGAAACCGGCGGTCTGCCAGAAAGAGACCGCACGGATTGCAACAAAGGTTCAGACCGCCCGGATTGTTCTGCTGTACTCCCAGACCGCTTGCACAGTCAGACCGCAGAAACACCTTGAGACCGCACGAACAGGAGCAGACAAACTGCACTGCCAGACCGCAATCTCAGCCCGCACGAACTGAAGCTTATTCAAATGAACAAAGAACTGAAGCTGTCGCCAGACCGAACTCAAATCGCCTAACCGCTGAAGGTCGCCTGATCGCTGAGTTTACTGCGAATAGCACAAGAACAATAAACCAGTTCGCTGACAAGCCGCAGACGAACTGTTTATTCGAGCCACCGGAAATCACCAAGGAAGGAGACCGAAACCTGCTGACCGCAAACAGTTCTCGTTATGAATGACGGGCCATGCACCCCTATTTATAGGCGGGTGGACGGATGTCGTCACCGCACAAACCGGGATACAGTCACCACCCATCAGCTCGCGAACGGTCTCCAAAACCAGACCGCGCGAACACAGCACTTGGACAAAATTCAGTCCAAGACCGAAGTCAGCAGCAAGCCGCGCACAAACCGCACGGACACAGCGATCACCCTTCCTGAGATCGCCAACACAGAGAAGCAACTAGCCGACTTGAACCAAGTCGCCAGAATAGAAACCAAGCCGCCCGGTCTCATCGGTCAACCAAGAACAGACCGACTAGAACAAGACCGGAAACAACCCGCAACAGGTCGCCAGAACCAGCGACCTAAACCAAGAAACAAGCTGGCCGATCGCACCAGATCGCCAGGAACAAACCGCCAGAGCACCAGCGCAGACCGCGCGGTCTCTGCGGTCTCCAGCCTTCAAACCGGCCGGACTCCTATCCACTTCACTTCAACAATTTCAACACTCCCCCTTGAAGTGGGAAGTGGAAACTAGCCCGAGCAACTCCCTTAACCGAGTAAACGGTCCCTTTGCCAGCGGCTTTGTGAAGATGTCTGCGACATTGTCCGCACTCCGAACATGCTCGACCTTAAGAGATCCTCCCAACACCTTTTCACGAATGAAATGGTGCTCAATCTCTATATGTTTGGTCCTCGCGTGACAAACTGGATTGTTAACCAGCTTGAGAGCACTCTCATTGTCCCCGCGTAGCATAGTGGGACCTCGAACCTCCTGATGAACGTCCTCTACCAACCTCCTGAGCCAAATAGCTTCCTGAGCTGCCAAGGCCGAAGCCTTGTATTCTGCTTCCGTGGTAGAAACAGACACCGAGTCTTGCTTTTTGCTGCACCAAGAGATAGCTGTGGGGCCCGTCATAAAGACATAACCCGACGTTGATCTCCGATCATCCACGTCTCCCCCATAATCAGCATCCATGAAACCATGCAACTCCAAGCTTGACCCTCTCCTATATAGGAGACCCAAATCAGAGGTCGACTTCACATACTTCAGTATGCCTTTAGCCGCCAGAAGATGAGTTTTTCGTGGTTCCGCCATGTACCGACTCACTTTGCCAACTGCATAAGCAATATCCGGCCTTGTGATCGTCAAATAGATCAAGCTCCCAACCAGAGCTCGGAACACCAACGGATCAGATAAGATTCTCCCCTCATCCTTCCGAAGCTTATGATGTTGCTCCAAAGGTATAGAGCTGCTCTTCCCTTCCTTCATGCCAAATCGTTTCACGATTCGCTCTGCATATCCTTCCTGAGAAATGAGCACTCCGCTCTCCCGTCTCTGGACCTCGAGTCCAAGGAAATGATGAAGCTCCCCTAGATCCTTCATCTCAAACCTGATAGAAAGCTCAGCCCTGAGTCTTGCAACAGCTTCCTTCGAGTTCCCGGTGACAATCATGTCATCCACATACAGCAGCACAATCACCCGAAGCACCCCTTCCTTCTTGATGAACAAGCTAGAATCAGAGTCTGAAGCAACGAATCCACAGAATAAGAGATATTCTGCAATCTTCCCGTACCACGCCCGAGGCGCTTGCTTCAACCCGTACAGGGCCTTCTTCAATTTGCAAACATAGTCTGGATACTCCTTCGAGATGAAGCCTTGCGGTTGAATCATGAAGATATCTTTGTCAATCTCGCCGTATAAGAAAGCATTCTTCACGTCGAGTTGCCAAATCTCCCAACCACTCGAAGCCGCCAAGGCAATAACAAATCGAACCGAAGTCATCTTTGCCACTGGACTAAATGTTTCATCATAATCTTCTCCGTACTGCTGTGAGAACCCACGAGCTACAAGGCGAGCCTTGTAACGCTCGATACTACCGTCAGCTTTTTTCTTCAGCTTGAAGACCCACTTGCAAGTGACAGGAGTAGTGCCCTTGGGCTTGGGCACAAGAGACCAGGTCTCATTCTTCTCGAGAGCTGTCATCTCTTCCTGCATAGCAATGTCCCACTCCTTCACACCTCTGGCCTTCTCAAAGCTCGACGGCTCCCTTTCATCTAAGGGACCAGCAAAGAAACAAGAAACAAAGTTCACCATGTTTCCTCCTGTGTATCGATCTGGTGGTTGAATAGTCCTCTTCGACCTCCTAAGAGGTTGCTCCTGACTAACCACCTCCTCAGCCGCTTCTTCTGTGCAAGCTTCTTTCCCAGATGAACATGGAGCATCGCTCCCCCTGCTTCCAGAACCTGAAGCCTCCATCTCAGAGGTTGACACACCTGGAGCTCCTGGTGAAACAGGCAACTCCACTTGAAGACTTCCTGCAGCTTTTCCTCCTTCATCAACCCTGCCCTCTGGTAGTTCAACTCCTGAGCTCCCCTTGTAGGAAGTTACTTCATCGAACACCACATCCCGAGAAACAATTGACCTTCGTGTCTCAGGATCCATGCATCTCCATCCCTTCTTCCGCTCATCATACCCAACAAAGACTAGCTTCCTTGCTTTCGCATCAAGCTTTGTTCGAAGAGCATCAGGAATATGCACATAGCAGGTTGATCCAAACACCCGAAGGTGAGCAACACTCGGCTTCTCCTTGAACATTAGTTCGTGAGGGGTCTTCATGTTGATAGGACTTAGAGGCAATCTGTTGATGACATAAGCTGCGCAAGACATTCCCTCCGCCCAGAAGGACTTTGGAATACTCTTGGCATGAAGCCAGCATTTGCAAGTTTCCGTCAGATGACGGATCTTCCTTTCGGCAACGCCATTCTGCTGTGGAGTATGGGCACAAGTGAGCTCTCTCCGAACGCCGTGTTTCCTGCAAAAACTTGAGAACTCACCAGAGGTGAACTCCCCACCATTGTCAGTTCTCAACTTCTTCACCCGCAGGCCTAAACGACCTTCCACCAGCTCCTTGAACTCCACAAATTTAGCAAAGGCTTCTGACTTCTCTTTCATGAAATACACCCAGACATATCTGGTGTAGTCGTCAATCAACACCAACATGTATCTGTTGCCTCCAAGGCTTGGGGTGGCAGTCGGTCCCATCAAATCACCGTGGATGCATTCCAACGGCACTTTGCACCTTGTTTGCGATTTGTCAAATGGAAGTCGATGAGACTTACCAAACTGACATCCTTCGCAGACATGACCGTCTCCATAGGAAGACAAGCTAGGCAAGCCATTGACAAGGCCCTTTACAGCCATAGCCTTTAATTTGTCCATGCCTACATGCCCCAACCTTTCATGCCAAATGGCCGCGCCATCGTTTGTCCTCATCTTATCAACATAGGTACTTGTCGATAAAACGAACAAGTCCTTCACCCGCTTGCCGACATGAAAAACTTCTCCCTTTATCTCCGGTTGAGTTTTGAGAAACTTCACTTCTGTTGGGCCAAACAGAACGTGATAACCGGCATCGACCGCGTTGGTCACAGAGAAGAGATTTTTCTTCATACCAGGCACGTGATAAACACTCCTCAACGTGAGTGGACCCTTATCACTGCTCAGAGAGACGACTCCTTCGTGCTCTACTGGATGAATAGAATTATCAGCCGTAATGATAGCATTATTACCTGAGTAAGGCGCCAAAGAAGAGAACTTTGATCCATCTCCGGTGAGATGATGTCCACACCCTGAATCAACAATCCAGTCCTCTTCATAGTTGATGGAAGCCAAGGCTTTAACGGGCATCGCCGTTATATTAGACACAAAGGCTCCACCCCATCCAACTTCACCAGACTTTGGCATCTCCTTCTCCACTACATGTCCCGGCTGAAGATTCACTCGACAATCTTTCTTGAAGTGCCCGGTCTTGTTGCATCTAAAGCACTTTGGTCCCTCACCTTTCTTCTTCCCATCAGACTTAGGAGCATAGCCCCTATCTTGCTGACCTGAAGTGGAGGGTCCATCATGACCCGGCTTCTTCTTCTCCCATTTCTTCTTCCTCTTCCCAGAGAACATCACATCACTTTCTCCCCCGGAGATAGAAACCCCTGCCATCTGTCTTGCTAAACTTTCTTGCGAAGCAAGAAGGTTCTCCAGCTCCAACAACGACGGTTGATTTGCCCAACCCTGAACTGAAGTCACAAAGGCAAGATACTCCTTCCGCAACCCGCGAATGATATGCCTCTTCAGTTTTGCCTCAGAGATTGGCTCATCAGGGTCCAAAGCAGAAATTTCTGCCGTGAGATTCTTCATCTTGAGGAAGAAGGTAGAAATAGAAAGATCACCTTGAGAGGCTTTAGCCAACTCATTTTCAAGAAACTGTAGCCTTGCTACATTCTTCTTATTGAACAATCCATCCAAGGATGTCCAGATCTCCGCAGCAGATTTACATCCGATAATATGATCAAACAGCTCTGGTGAGATAGCCCTCTTGAGAGTGAACTCTGCCTTAGCATTCAACCTCCTCCAAAGCCTCACCTCTGCCATATTATCACCTGCTGGAAACACCTCCTGTGTGTCTTCTCCGCCGACTATCTCCCAAAGATCCTCGCCAATCAAATAACTCTCCATACATGACTTCCACTTTTTGAAGTTAGTCGATGTGAGGAGTTCAATACCAAGACCTCTTGCGAAACTGCCTTCCATGGCAATCAATGTGGTCTCTTCTTCACAAAGACGATGGCAACTCTAGTTGATCACTGCTTATCCACTCCAGGAACCTCCCTCTGATACCATGTTAAAATTTTTGATTGGACCGTTTAGGAGTAAGCAGGAGTTGTATCAATAAGAGTTATAGCCAAACAACCACAATGCCAAAACCAGCAACACAAGAAATCTTTATTGAAATAATACTGCTTTACAATGCGAGGCATACATGGCGAGACATGATTCATAAGAATCACGGAGACGAGAAGAACAAACACACCAAAAAACAGAAACCGGCGGTCTGCCAGAAAGAGACCGCACGGATTGCAACAAAGGTTCAGACCGCCCGGATTGTTCTGCTGTACTCCCAGACCGCTTGCACAGTCAGACCGCAGAAACACCTTGAGACCGCACGAACAGGAGCAGACAAACTGCACTGCCAGACCGCAATCTCAGCCCGCACGAACTGAAGCTTATTCAAATGAACAAAGAACTGAAGCTGTCGCCAGACCGAACTCAAATCGCCTAACCGCTGAAGGTCGCCTGATCGCTGAGTTTACTGCGAACAGCACAAGAACAATAAACCAGTTCGCTGACAAGCCGCAGACGAACTGTTTATTCGAGCCACCGGAAATCACCAAGGAAGGAGACCGAAACCTGCTGACCGCAAACAGTTCTCGTTATGAATGACGGGCCATGCACCCCTATTTATAGGCGGGTGGACGGATGTCGTCACCGCACAAACCGGGATACAGTCACCACCCATCAGCTCGCGAACGGTCTCCAAAACCAGACCGCGCGAACACAGCACTTGGACAAAATTCAGTCCAAGACCGAAGTCAGCAGCAAGCCGCGCACAAACCGCACGGACACAGCGATCACCCTTCCTGAGATCGCCAACACAGAGAAGCAACTAGCCGACTTGAACCAAGTCGCCAGAATAGAAACCAAGCCGCCCGGTCTCATCGGTCAACCAAGAACAGACCGACTAGAACAAGACCGGAAACAACCCGCAACAGGTCGCCAGAACCAGCGACCTAAACCAAGAAACAAGCTAGCCGATCGCACCAGATCGCCAGGAACAAACCGCCAGAGCACCAGCGCAGACCGCGCGGTCTCTGCGGTCTCCAGCCTTCAAACCGGCCGGACTCCTATCCACTTCACTTCAACAATTTCAACAACCACATAGTGTGAAGATACAATGATTCAAAGTAAAAACTATTGTGCAAAATGCTACACCCAACAATAATTTACTAAGCAATCTAATATAGGACAGGAAAAAGGAATAACAAGAAATCAAATAAAGAAAGGATGCAATACACAAAGGGAAAGGCTTCTCGCTCAGATTCTCCCTCTCCAGAAAGCTCACACGTCTGTGTTCCCCGGCAACGGCGCCAAAAACTTGATGCGCGAATCTTAGCACACCGCTATAGGCGGTAGCAAGACTGCGACACGAAACGGCAGTGTACCGATCGTTCAAATAATATAAAACGAGGAGTAAATCCCCGAGTATCGATCTCGGAAGGAACACAGTAAGGTGGAGTTAACTATTGAGGAAGGACTTGAGATCGAAGTCCTTTAGGTCGGATGGATTGCGGGAGGCTTGGTTTGGATTGTGGAAAATAAAGTGAAAGCTACAACTACTCCTATGCAATGCTTCGCTTGGCGGGATGGAAACTAGGCAGGCCTTGAGCGCGCTGCTTCACTAGGCGGATGGGCGAGTAGGCTAGCGGATGAGGTGAATAAGTGCGGAATCGAACTATGCAGGCCTTGAGCGCACTGCTTCGTAAGGCGAATGGATTACACGGGCCGCTATGCCACGCTTCGCTAGGCAGAAGGAAGAGTAGGCTAGCGGATGTGGTGGAGAGAGCGGCGGAATGAGGGTCGCAAGCACCTCTTCGCAAAGCACACCACTAACAATTGTTAGGGCGGCACAACACAACAAACAATCCACACCACAAAGCACACCTCAAATGAAAATATAACAAGATTACTCAATCACATAGACATGATTTCATACTAATGTTAACCAATAAAAGTACACTTCATCAAACATATAAGAAATCTAACTAAACTATCAACTACAAGAGGAGGTGAGTGTGCAAAATCGATCGACTCCGAAGTCTTGTTGAGGATTCACGGAAGGAATCATCGGGTTGTCAATCCGCGTTCAAGCTCGGTCCTCAAATGCGTCCGGGGTAGAGAGAGCTGTCACTACTCTCCAATGGACCCGTCTTCTTCGTGTCACGAACCGGTGGAATGATCACAAGCTGCTCCGATCTTGAATGTGAGAGCTAGGTTGACTCCCTTCTTGAAGCTCTTGGATGAAGGAGATGGCCGAGAGGAAGCTCCGACGAAGATTTGGCGTTGAAAGCTTGCCCGGAGCTCCTCCTTCAGGTGGGCGGAGCTGGAGGGGTCGGAACTCCCTGAAATAGGCGGAAAACGGCGGACTCGAAGTGCTCTCGACCTAAAATCGCGCTTGCCTATTTATAGGCGGAGCAGGAAATAAACACCGCGCACGATCAGGCGCACGACCAATGGTCGTGCGCGAAGGAATGTCTCTGATCGTGCGCGAAGAACCTGTAACATAGTCCCGGACTGCAAAATAGCGCACGGTCAGTGGCGCACGACCAGTGGTCGTGCGCGAAGAAGGCCAACGATCGTGCGCCGACGCTCGATCTGGGAAGGGAATTAACGCACGACCAGTGGTCGTGCGCGAAGGAAAACGCACGACCAGTGGCTTTTTCGACCGAAAATCCCCCAGAACCCATCCCGAGTGACGCACAACCCTTGGACCTGCATGAAAATATATTTGACCATAGGAATACATGAAATCACACCACAATGAGCATAAATGTGCACTAAGCAATAAAATGGGCAACATGATCAAATAGAATTGAATATAGGCCTAAAGTGAAGTGCAACTGCATGAAAACTAGCCAAGATGAGTCCGGAAATCACTATATAAGCTGGACTCATCAGAGCCTGCAGTTTTTCCTCCACTGGTCGGCCTACAAATCGGCTCGCCGGATGTCGCTCACATCCAGTTGGTACACCAAGTTGTACAGGAGGGCCTGAATGATACGGTACGACTACATTCAGAAGTGGGAAGACTGGCCACTGTCACCGACGGCCACATCGGTGAGGCCCGCAGGGTTAGCTCCCCTGCTTGAAGAAAAGCGGTCTAAACTGTGTCGACACAGGGTCTTTTGTGTGCGTACATGTTTGAATACCTGGGTGTGCGTGTCTGCGCGTTATAGTGTTGTGTACTTACTATACATCGCGATTACGAGCTTTAGGGCGGGAGGCCCTATATATATAAATATATATACGCGGATATATATGTTTACCTGCTGCTAACCCTCTACCTTGCTTCGGCTATTTCATTTCTGTCTTTAGCCGCCCCCTGGATATGGATCCGGGGAGGGGATGTATTTTCTACTTAGCTCTGTGACTAACGGTTATTTCTTATAACCAATCACAGGAGATGGGACAGCAAGGAGCCCCCGCACCACAAGATGATATACCAACCTTGGAGATGGCCCGTTCGATTACCCCAGCCTCGCCCCCTATCTTCAGAGACGTGAGTTCGAGAGTATAAGGACTAGCCTAGGGCTCCCTTTTGTTTTAGACTATGTAGCCCTCGAGGCAATATTTTGTAAAACGATAGGCCCCAGCCATATTTAAATATGTAATATAATCAGCATGCTTAGCTTTTCTTATTTCGATTGCTTCCGCTGTGCGTTCTGATGTGTTGTGATGATTCTTGTGCCTGACAAAGAGACCGCTCAGCGCTTGAGAGGGTGGGACGTCGCCACCCGGAAAGCGCTGGGTAGTCCTCTTTGGGCAGTAAGATCCCCCCTCCCTGAACCCGGTTCAGTCTGCGGAGGGGGGGGGGGGGGGGGGGTCTTACACTAGTGCCCAGTTCAGCATTGGTTTGTGAGGAAAAGTTCTTTAAGATCTTCCGGGTGAATGGCGGGACCTCCTCGCTATAACTTTGGGTATGTTCCCTTTTCTTCACCAATAGTTAAGTGTGCTAGTGAGGGAGAAGTAAGTGTATGCTACAACCCCCTGTGGGTCCGAACTCTTCTAGAGACCGGTTGACGGTTTCAACATTTACGATCACATAAGATCCCAGACGCGCCTCTCCACTTCAACCAACCTGCTTGGATTCTATGTATCACATCTTTATCTACAACTTCATCTTTTTGAATTATCGATCCCAATTATTTCAAGCACTCACTGTGAGAAATATCTTGGCCACCCAATTTAATGACGAAGTCATTCGACCTCCTTGAATTACTAAATTTAAGCTCAATATACTCTGTCTTTGTCCTGCTCAACCCTAAACCCTAAAAAAATAATAATATAAAATAATATAGGATAATGACATGATATGTTAGAAAAATATATTAATGTATATAATATATATCTTTACAATATTAAAATGGAAAAATTGTCATTGGTGAAACATTCAAAATTGTCAAAGATAGCTTTATTGTTTTCATTTAACGACTTAACATACATTATAATCTATTAAAAAAATACAATGCAATTTAAGTAAATACACTTTATCCCAAAATTAAAAGTAACGATGGAAATTCATAAAATTGAAAAACTTTTTAACAGAGCTTCTATACCTATTATGTTAGGCTGTCATTAGACATGTCAAATTTATTAAATTTGATTTAAAAAAGTAACGATGAAAATATATGATTCGTGATGATGATTTTTTTAACAAAAATCAAAAAATTGTGTATAACTATTTTCAGCACTAATTAATTAATAATATGTTTATTTTAAACTGTATTAATTAATTGATAGGGGCAGAGCCCCGTGCCTGCCGCGATCGGGTACTGTCATGATCGGAGTATTGTTACGGTTTGCCATAGGGGAGGAGCCTTGCGCTTCTCACTCTGTGTGTATATAGGATATTTTTTGATGCTATATAAAAATAAAGTTTAATGTAGCTTAATAAAAAAAAAAGCATTAAGAAGAAATAAATTTCTATATAACAAGCAAATCTCCAGACTCCAGTTTACTTCAAATCGCTGCTTCAGAAACCCAAAAGGGCGACAGAAAAATTCCTAACGAAGAAGAGGAAGAAAGTGCGGTGGACGGAGAGGGAGAAAGAGAGACGAAGATAGAGGGCCAGTCGGAAACTGATCGACGGCTCCTGCAAGTGGCGGCAGTGACGGCGTCGGCGTCTGGTCGGCAGGCGTCAGGGCATAGTTCAAATGCTCGCAGGAGGAAAAAGAATTGCTGCAGAAAAATTTAAATCGAAAGAAGAATCTAAGACTAGAACCACGAGCTAATTCTTCGTTGTTTTGGTAATCTACAAATGAATAGATTTACAAGTTCCTTTTCTTAGTGATGATGTGTATGCGCTGATCTAGTAGGGTTTATGTTAGTGATTACAACTAGAGGATGACGATTATGTAAAATGATGACGGCGAACTTCAATGATTTTCATGGAAAATAAGAATTATATTTCCTATTAGATAAAGCTCTTCATTTTCTAGTATAATAGTGATGATGCTTGCTTAGCCATGATGATGAACTCCATACATTGGCAGCAAAACATACATTTCAAATTATTGTTGGGGAGCTTGTAAGGGTTAATATTGCATGTTGCTAGTCAACTTGAATACAAATTTAGCTAGAATAAGGTGATGTTCATGCACATTAATATGAGTATATCAGTGGAATTCATATGATTCTATGACTTGTAACCTAACTACATATAAGAATGGAAGTCATATCTTGCTGATAGAGATGTTCAAATCACGAAAAATGATTAAATGGTGTTTATGAGTGTTGGATGCTGATTTTGATTGCAGATTACGATATAGAAATGGATATCCACAATCATGGTTATGCATGAATCTTTATTATGTGGAATTTGGTTAAATTGTTTGATTGGTTATGATTCTGATTGCTTCCTTTGTTTATTTATCAATTTAATCTTACCGGCCAATTTGATGTCTCTATATATCGTAATCCAAACACTACAATTGCCATCACTTTGTCATTGCTGAGTTGAAATTCTTTTTTCTGACTGCCGACTTCTATAAGAATATGGACACAACCAGTTTTTTACAGTAATTATAAACAACATTCATGCAGAATGCTAACTTCTAAGTTCATTCATTTACATTATGCTGCAGACTGAAGGCCTTTTTTCAAAATTGATATATCTATCTGGAGGGGAAAACAAAATTTGAAGTGTTAAGGTGAAGAAACATGTCTGAAATCAGAAGCAACAATCTTATTGATTTCTATTCTTCTCTGGGCTAAGTTATGACTCATGGCTGAGGTGCATCAAAGGAGTTTTATCAGCAAGCTTCATTTTAGTATTTCAAATGGCCTGCCTAACGCAGAACCTCCCTCTAGCCTTAGGGCAGATGAAAGGGATCTGGTATTCTACCTTTCTCATTTTTTTCATTTAGATAGTTGAGATTCTTTAAAATTATTTATTTCCAGACCAATGAGAGGTCTTTTGTTGGGGTGCTTTTGTAGACTACTTAAAAAGTAGCCTTCATTGTTTCTTGAATGCATTGCGTCATGAAGATAAACATTCATGTCCCCAAACAATGGGCTGTCTATAAAGCACTGACATTTCCCTGAGGGCTGTGTACATTGTACACGTACCAAGTACGTTTTTGGTACTAGTATGTTCTCTATACTCGACGAATATGTCCGGATTCAGTGGATATATTCGGACTCAGCGGGTCTCTCTACATATCGTAATAACAAGAATTTGCTTTTCTAAAGTAAACAAAGTGGGCTCTAGACCTTTTAGAAAAGAAAAAACCGTCACTCTCCTATAAATGCAACTAATGATGCTTATTTATTATAGAAAGTTGTAGAAAAGTACAGAACCTTGTATATTCCTTTCTCTATATGCACCAAATACAATGTATGAATACAAATATATAGGAGGGGGACAGAGAGGGGAAAACCTTATACACAATGCGAGACTAAAGAGAGAGAGAGAGAAATAAGAAAATATATGGGCTCCAGAATGGGCCATTACATGGGCTTTTCTAACACTCCCCCGCAAGCTGGAGCGTACAAGTCGTAGGCACTTAGCTTGGACAGGAATTAATAAAAAAGGGTGCTTGATATGGTCTTGGTGAGAATATCAGCAACTTGGTCGGTACCCGGAACATGCTTTAATTCTATCTTCTTCATTTTAACTTTCTCTCGGATGAAATGACAGTCCACTTCAATGTGTTTTGTTCTTTCGTGGAAGACCGGGTTCTTAGCTATGTGTATAGCAGCTTGACTGTCACATAGTAAGATAGCAGGTGAGGAAAGTCTTACTCCTAGATCAGCAAGAAGACTTTCAAGTCATGTGAGTTCAGAAACCACTGATGCCATCGAACGGTATTCCGCCTCAGCTGAAGATCGAGCAACCACAGCTTGTTTCTTACTACGCCAGGTAACCAGGTGATCCCCAAAGTAGGTACAAAAACCACTAGTAGACCGCCGATCATCCAGGGAACCAACATAATCTGCATCAGAATACGCAACCAATGTTGGAGTAGAGGACGAGGTTTTGTATACCAGCCCTTGACCGGGGGCTGTTTTCAGATATCTTAGGATGCGTTCGACGGCCTGAAGATGGGACATTCGAGGGGAATGCATAAATCGGCTGACAACCCCAACATCAAAAGATATATCTGGTCTCGTGACTGTAAGGTAAATCAGTTTCCCAACAAGTCGTCGATAGTACTCTGGATTTGGAAGAGCAAGATCATCATCAGAGGCATGTGCACAAAGCTTGTGATTGACATCCATATGAGTGTTAATTGGCTTGCATCAAGAGTAGCCAGCATCCTGAAGAAGATCGAGACAATACTTTCGTTGAGAGAGGACAAGTCCATCATGACGTCTCGCGATCTCAAGACCAAGGAAGTAACGAAGGTTTCCCAGATCTTTGGTTTGAAAGACGGAACCAAGATGCTGTTTGACCGCTTGTATTCCTTTTGAATCATCTCCGGTGATTAGGATGTCATCGACATATACCAATAGAAGAACCGTGCCTGTAGTTCGATGTCGAGTGAACAGAGAGAAGTCTGTCGAGCTCCGAGTAAAGCCAACCTCCCGAACAACCTTACTGAACTTATCAAACTATGCCCGGGGGGATTGTTTGAGACCATAGATGGATTTCTTAAGATGACATACTCGGGACTCCCCCGTGGTCTTAAACCCGGGAGGTTGCTGCATTTATACTATTTCTTGTAGGTCGCCATTTAAAAAAGCATTCTTGATATTCAGCTGACGGAGAGGCCATTGACGATGCACATCCACTGAGAGAAGGACACGAACGGTGTTGAGCTTGGCCACCAGAGAGAACGTTTCCTCATAGTCGAGACCTTGTTGTTGAGTGAAGCCACGAGCCACCAGTCGGGATTTAAGACGGCCAATTGTTCCATCCGAAGCATGCTTGATTACAAAGACCCATTTGCAACCAACAATAGTCTGGCCTGGAGGAAGAGGAACTAGATCCCATGTCTGATTGGCCCAGAGAGCTGTCATTTCGTCGTCCATGGCTGCCCGCCAGTCCGGATGTTGGAGAGCCTCCTGCATAGAGTTAGGGATATAAATAGAGGATAGAGAAGTAACAAAGGTGTGTAGCGGCGGTGACAGGCGATGTAAAGATACATAGTTCGCCATGGGATGAGCGGTGGAGGCCGATGCCGGATCAGCAGGTTGCAGAGTGTCAGAGGTCGAGGCCGACTGCATTGGGGCGATGGAGCGAGGAAGGCGACGAGTGTAGACACGGAGAAGAGGAGGCTTGTTGGGAGCGGGAGCCGGGACAGGAAGGAGGGATGGTGGAGAGGTGATTGGGATTACAGGTCTAGGTAAGGATTGTGGTGGAAGAGGGGGATTTTGGTTGGAGAAGAAAGGTTGATCTTCCCGGAAGGTAACGTCAGCCGAGACTGTCACTTTGCGGGTAGTAGGAGAGTAGCAGACATATCCTTTCTGAGTACGGGAGTAACCGACGAACACGTGTTTGGCTGCTCGTGGTGCCAACTTGTCTGTCGACGAACTAAGTGAACGTAGCAGGTACATCCAAAGATGCGAGGGGTGAGAGGGAATGGTGGAGTAGAGGGGAAAAGGAGACTAAACGGAGTAGCATTATGAAAGATGGAGGAAGGGAGACAGTTGATAAGGTAGCATGCTGTTGACAACACAAAGTTCCAATAAGCCTTGGGTACCTGCATTTGAAGCATGATGGAGCGAGCAACATTAAGAAGATGTCTATTTTTGCATTCAGCAACACCGTTTTGTTGGGGTGTATAGGCACATGATGTTTGATGAATAATCTCAAATTCTGAGCAGAGGTTGGCAAATTCATGACTAGTGTATTCGCGAGCGTTATCCGTTCGGAGGGTTTTTATTGGTTCAGAAAACTGAGTGCGAATCTCAAGGACAAACGTGCGGAACACACGGGAAAGTTCGGAGCGATCACGAAGTAAGTATAGTCATGTCGTTCGAGAATAACACCTGAGTCCACTATCCAGCGTGGACCAGTGAAGAGACAAGCGATACCTTCATTGAAGATGGAGGCGGCGGAGGCAACAGATGCAGGCGGGCGGCTAAGCATTCCATGAAGTTGCTGGAGCTGGAGGCGGACATCTTCAAGGTCAGCACGAGTGGCAGAAGGACTGTCGACAACAACAGAAGCAGCTGGACGAGGAGGAGGGCCATGTTTGCGGTAGCAGGTCGCCTGTAGGTGTCCATCCCTACCACAGAAGGAACACTTAGGACGTGGTCTGCCAGCACGACCCCGTCCCCGAGAGCCTGAACGTCCCCCACGAGCAGGAAGAGGGAGGGGTAGTAACAGTGCAGATGAATGCTGCAGGAGGGCTGGTGAGGGAGGTCCAGTAGTATCAGGAGGCGGTGATACCTTTAGCAGCATGGAGCACACGTCAGAGAGTGAAGGAATAGCGGCAGACGAGAGGATCTGAGCCCGAATGCTCTGAAGATGAGGTGAGACACGAGCCATCATCATATCAATGCAAACTGCTTCCTTCTGAGCACGTTGGGCAGCGAGATCCGTAGTAGACGGTTGATGTCGGATCCAGGCTTCGGCCAGAGTCATGGCCTGAGCAACAAATGAGATCATATCGGCAACACCGCCAGTGTCAAGAGTCTGAAGATCCGTGATGATGTCGTAGAGGTGCTGGAGACTGTCCTTGCCATTCTTATCATGGCGTCAAGGCGTACCAAGGCGAGCCCCGACTGCCTTGCCGCTTTGGCGACAATAAGGCGAGCAAATGCTAGGCGACATTTATTTATTTTTAAAATAAATGAAGAATATAGAAAGCGGTTATTTTAATAACCGCTGCCTATAGTCACTTGACAGTGAATATAGACAGCGGTTATTTTAATAACCGCTGCCTATAGTCACTGTCAGGGGACTATAGACAGCGGTTATTGAAATAACCGCTGTCTATAGTCCCAGTTTTTTTTTAAAAGTCTGAAAGAGAATTTTCAACACTCCCAGAACTCCAGAAGTCATTCAGCATTCAGATACACAGTTTTTTTCATTCAGCATTCAGGTACACAGTATCATTCCACACATTGAGGAATAGTGGTCCTAGTGGCATGAACAATCAGTCAATCACACATTCAGAATCAAATAAAAATTACATTCAGATTTCAGAATCAATATATATAATGTCAAATTGACAATCACAAGATTCACAACCATTTCACTCAATATATATAGATCAAATAGAATCATCATCTAGTAAATCGTCATTGACATTGCATGAGCTTAGGTTGTTTGAGGTACTCGTCATTTGCCCATAATTATCAACAAGATCTTCATCATCATTTGCAACGCTAAAATGATCTAGATCTTCATCCCCTTCAGCTACTAGTTCAAGATTAGCTTGAGCACCACTTCGTAAATTTCGAGCCCCAATCCCAATAGCTCTCTCTACAGCTTCCCATGTGAGATCATCATCATCATAAACTAAAGCTTCCTCCGGTTTGTTCATCATCCACTCACTACTCCAAAGCTCATCAAGCACTAAAAGGGTTGTAATTTCTTTCTTTTTCACGTCTTTCTTGGAATCGTGCTTGTAGACGACGATTGTATTGGATGTATACAAGATCATTAAGCCTTTGATGCTCCAATCTATTTCTTTTCTTTGTGTGAATCTGAATCAAGATAGTTGCAAACTTCAATTTGTTAGTGGATAAAACAAGTTCAATTTTAAATTAAGTTTTTGTATACTTACAAACTCAAAAGTACACCAGTTGCGCTCACAACTAGAAGAAGAACAACATAAGCCAAGTATGCGCAATGCTACCTTTGTAAGGTCAACATTCGGTCCCCCATGTGCACCCCACCAATCCACTATTTATTTGACAAAAATAAATTAGTAAGACAAAAATAAATTAGTATAACATATAAGTAGTTTAAGAAAAAATAAAAACGTAATCAATACTCACTTGGATTTAAGGTGGTTCGTTGCCTAATAGCCATAGGCTTTTCAAAACTATTTCGAGATGCTTTATAGTTAGTGCCTTGCTCTGCAATCTTGTCTTGCAATTGTTGATCGGGCACTAGTCTTGCAATAACATCATTGAAAGCATCTTGAAATTTCCAAGTATCATCGGAATGTTTTTCCTCATATTCAAAATATTTGTTTGGATTTAGAAACAAAGCCGCCCTATACAAATGTTGCTCCATTTGATTTGTCCACCTATTTTGAACAATGTCAATAATTTTTTTATATAATCTTTCTTTATTATCAAAATGATCTTTGATCTTTTGTTTGACTTCTTCCATTGCCACATATACTTCATGCATAGATGACCTTTCATCACCATCTACTAATCGCAACACGGCTATTAGTGACTTTCCTCCTTTTAGACAATCTCTTACTTTATTCCAAAAAACAGTTGAAAGTATTGCTTCAACAACTTGTTTTCCGGCTTCGGTTTTTGCCAGATTAGCAGCATTCCATGAAGGCGACACAAAGAATAATTTCAACTTCTCCTCATGCTTAAGCACACTTTGTAGAGTAAGGAATGATGTTGCAAATCTAGTCACTGAATGCCGGACTAGATCACCACCAATAATAGTCCTTACTGCATTAAGTAAACGAGTGTGCCTGCAGATGAAATTTGTAATCATCCTTGGCCTTTCTTATCACCATTTTGTTTTGTTGCAGCTTGCCTATATCTTCTAGCATGAGATCAATGCAATGAGCTGCACAAGGAGTCCAAAATAATGTGGGTCTTCTCTCCATTAAAATTTTACCAGCTGCCTTATAATTGGAGGCATTGTCAGTCACTACCTGCATACAACATAACTTTTTATATATGTAAAGTTCTATACTTCTATAGTCTATAGTTGTAGACTATTAAACATGAAATATGAAAATTAAAATAACCAAAAAAAGTTACCTGAACAACGCAATCTGCTCCTATCTCGGTTATTTTACTATCAAGCAACTCTGATAGCATTGTGGCATCTTGAATATGACCGGATGCATCTACGGAACCCATAAAATAAGTTCATTATGGACAGTTAACTAGGAAATTGATCAAATGTATCCCTCTCCTGTCCGTTCAACCATCTGACATAAGAGTGCAACCATATCTCCTCCAATACGCTTGATACTTTGTTTTCATCTCCTTAATTTTCTCTTTTGTATTTTTTAACAAAGGGACTCGTAAATCATGATAACTAGGGCCTTTATAACCAGGCCCATACTGTCCAACTGCTTTAAGCATTACTTCAAAACTTCGTGCCTTTGCAGCATTGAAAGGAATTCCACATTCATAGAACCAATCTGCAACATAGTCATCAACTCTCTTTTTCTCGTCAGGAGATCTAAAACATCTCTCAATAGTAGTTTGTGCAGGACCTTTAGCACGTCTTTCATCAACTACATCTTCGGGAGCACGTCTTACATGAGCATCCATAGGGCCCCGTTTTTGTGGAAGGTGGAGCACTTTTCTCTTTTTGGCACTTGTCCCAGAACTTGGGACAAATGAACTTTTAGCTGTAGATAATGCCGGAGATACATTTTGTGAACCTGCTCGCTCTATTTCTTGTTCACTTACATTATCATCATCAGCTGTCAAATCCACATTGTCCTTTTTTTTATCATTTAAAGCTGCATACATCTCAGTTGCTATTTCTGAAGTAGTCTTAAAACACTTTGCCACATCTCCATATCCGCCACATAAGTGTTGTTTCAATCTTTTGATCTCACCTTTATATACTTTATCACACAAATTACATTTAACGGTATTTTTATCCTTTATGTCAGGCCAATGTCCATACTTCCATCCAGGATCCTTTGAATTTGCTTTTCTTTTAGGATCAATTTTTGGGTCAAGCTCATTGCTATCAACGGATGGAGCAAGACTGTTGATGTTTTGGTCTTCCATCTTTCACAAACAACTGAAACAAGAGCTATAAAATTCAGAGTTAAGTAGGGTCAAATGGTCAATGTCCATAAACAATTACAATTACAATTTACACAGTTACACAAATAGTTCATACATCAATTTCCATAAACAATTACAATTATAATTTTCATACAGTTCTATTTCTAGTTTTCTACATAAGTATAAAGCAACACACTAACACATACACAATTACACAATTACATTTGTTTAGCAATAAAACAATATATGTTTCTACTTTCTAACTTTCAATCGTTTTTTATGTCGCACATGTAGTGATTATATAATCGCAAATCTTATTTCGCATATTATCTATTTTCTCATGCGAAAATTCATCCACTCCATCATAGATCTGCAAAAAAAAATAATAATTGTTAAAATAAATTCAACACAATTATTATCATTTATCATGTATGAAACTATATGCAGTTAACTTACCCCTGATGGCATTGCCGTACTCCTAAAAGCATCAACTATGTCAATCACGTAGCACATGATATAATACCCACATTGAATACTATCCGGTTGTTTAGGGCACTAAATAAATAAACAAATAGTAAACATTAGAATTTAAAATTGTAAATATGAAAATAATTATATAACATATACTCATATAGTCATATAGGTTATAACTTACCAGCTTCCACCGTAAAACTTTTGGTTTTTGAAATTTTACTTTCCGGTCATTTGCCAAATCCTTCAATGCACTACATAAAATATTTAAAAAAATTAGTTTACAGCAGAATCTAAATTTCAAATAGGGAAAATACTAATTAATAAACTTACAGTGCAATGACATTTTTTAGATCGCCATGAATGTCCTTATTTAAAGGATCAAGCCAATAAATTGTATTGTTATCGTATTCAATAATGGCCAACATCCAATATACTCTGTGTAACAATTAACAAATAAAATCATTAATAAGTAATAACTTG
Organism: Dactylorhiza incarnata; assembly: GCA_033032865.1. NCBI lineage: Eukaryota > Viridiplantae > Streptophyta > Magnoliopsida > Asparagales > Orchidaceae > Dactylorhiza > Dactylorhiza incarnata. The sequence continues at coordinate 2,126,551 of JAWHQI010000226.1, read as the reverse complement.
AATAGCAATAAAAAATAGCAATGATTATTGATACTTACTCTCTATGATATGACAAAAATAATAAAGAATCCGGTTGAAGTTGAGCAAGCCTATTTTTAGCTCTTGTACTCGTGATTTAATACGCTCCTTGGCAAACTTATCATTAAAAGCAAAAATAGATGTCGGATTATGAAAATATACATTTCTTGTGTATCTAAACTTCTTTAGTTGTGAAGCTATGTACCTGTAAAAAACATGTAAATTCATAATCAATATATATATTAACTAAAAATCTTAGGTTTGTAATATTTGATAATCATTACTCACCCAATACATGATAATATGATGTTAACTCCAATTTGTTCCATATTAAGAAAATCAAACAACTCGGAAGCTTCAAAGTATGTACATGTTGATTCTTTAGTTCCAAATACATTTGGATCTAATATCAGAGTTATTATTTTGCCCTGTTTCTCCATCGTAGAAATGAAATTGGGTAACATGACAATGACATCATTGACATTCTATGGAATTAAAAATAATTAGTATTTAGTATTTCAGACAAAAAAATTAATTACATAAAAATAAAAAATATTAATTATAAATTTATAATACCGAAGACGGTAAACACCCATGTGACGTTTCGGGTTGATGTGATGTTTCAGGCCCTTGTGAGGCTAATATAAGTGCCTGCTGACAAACCAAAAATAATAAGTTAACTATAAATAAAAGTATAAAGATAACATGATATTTCATAAAAGTATAAATAATTAAACATAAATACATAATAATACCTGAGACATGTTTTGAGATGTTTCTGTTCTAGCACCAAACATGCGCATAAGTTCATCGATTTGATTTTTCATGCTAGCCATCTCTGCTTGATGCGCTTGTTGTTGTTGGTAGAGTTGGCTCTGAAAGGCCTGCTCATGTTGTTGTTGTTCTTGCCTCCATAACTTTTGTTGTTGGCTCAATCTTTCTTGAACAATAGATTCCACATCTTCAATATGAGCTATTGTTCTCTCCTTCCGCTTATCATTCTTGAAAAAACTTGTAATGGTGGAAAACTTGCCACCAGTTCTTACTCTGCCCGGATGTTCCTTGCCTAAAACAGATGCAAGGATGTCATCTCTTACCTGTGACTTTGTTGCACTTGCAGCAGACTCTTGTCTCGAGACCTCATCCTAAGTGAAATCAATAAATATTAATGCAAACGATGAAATGAAAATTTACAAATGATAAAATGATAATTTAAACATACAATTTTAGCTGCCAAATCAGCTGCATCCTGACTAATGTATTCACCAGTCTTTCTTTTGTGACCGGCTTTCCATAGCTCCGCACGTGAAATTGGTGCATTTGCACCTTGTTCAATCTTGACAATAAAATGCAAATAAATTATCATTTAAATTATTGAAAAAACACATTTTTAAAACAAAATATACAAGAGAGAAGTAAAGAACTAAATAGTAAATACTAATACCATCTTTTTTTCTAATCCAGAATAACCCATTCTGGAAGTAGTATGAAACGACTTCTGTGCTTTTGCTCTCTCTGTGTTAAGTTTACTTTTCTCCTACACAAATAAATATTTGTTAATACTTAGAGTATAATGCTTACAAAGTTAGTAGATGCAATAAAACATTGAGTTTTTTAAGAACACATAACCATAGATTCCGGAGTGGTGCGATTGTCAACAAAAATTTTCCAATCTTCAGGAGGTATAAAATTATACTTGACTGGAACATTGTAACGATGCTCCAAATCAACATCCTTTACATAATGGACATAAAGTTTAGATTTCCACGACCGCCAACTTTCACCCATGCTTTTCATCAATTCATGACGAACACCATCAACATTATCAAAATAATTCTGAAAATAATAGACAATATTATTAATAAATAACTAAAAAAAAATCGAATATGAGAAGAAGTAAATGTACGTAATTTTGTTATTAGCGATTAGATATCAGTCTTTAATTTTTTTATCAACTCCCTTCCATCTAGCACATGTGATTGGAACATACGTCCTCACAAGAGAACCAATTAAACTCATCAATTTATTACACTCAGGCCCGGGAATAATGTGGCCATCATCATTAACAGAAATAAAAATCTTCTTCCCCTCTTCTCTAAGCTTATTCAATCCCATTATTTTAGTGAAGTCTCTTGTTGACTTTGATGAGGATCCTTTATCAGTCATTTTCCTGTAATAAGAAAGCCCTAAAAAAACCTAAACCATCCAAAAAACCTAAACAAAATTCATACAAAACCGCAATGATATTGAGGTAATACTAGTCTACCACACATTAAGTCAATCACACATATAAATACAGAACTATAGAAGCAATAGGAACTAAGAAGTAGGAAAATATGAATTATGAAATGATCATTCAACTTAGAAATTATACCATTCAACTTAGAAATTATACTATTCAACTTAGAAATTATATCATTCAACTTAGAAATTAGAAGAGCAAGAAAAAAAACGTAAAAACGAACCTAAGGAAGATGTCGACTTGTCGAGGAGAAATCGCCTTTAGGGTTTTCGCACAGAGCAGCAAACTATCCAGCGACGGTAAAAAGTAAAAAGACGGGGTAAATTCTTTCGTTTATATCCATATTCGACAGCGGTTTATATATAAACCGCTGTCTATTGTAACATTACGTGTTACAATAGACAGCGATTTTATATATAAACCGCTGTCTATACTCCTAATTAAAAAAAAAAAAAAATAAGGCGGCCTTCGCCTTGTTTTCAATCGGCCGACTGGACGCCTAGGCGTCGCCTAGGCGACGCCTAAGCGACGCCATGATAAGAATGGTCCTTGCCAGAGTAAAGGGAAATCCCACATTGCCTTGTCCGTCTCGTGATACATGGCCATTCTGTAAGGTTCGCTGTCAAGGGAGTTGAGAAGCCAAGTCTGAACTTGGCCATCGTTACGTAGCCAGTCATCCGGAGGTGTAGAAGGAGCATCTCTAGTGAGATGGTGCAGAAGTCCTTTAGACTGGAGCACCCTACGGACGGAATGCACCCATTCAATGAAGTTCTTCTTCCCAGTGAGAGAGATGGTGGTGATCTTCAACTCGTCGCGTAGTTCAGGAGTGGGAAGCAGGCGGGCTGCAGGAGAGGTAGCGGTCTGCCCATTGGGATGTACGGAGTGATTACCGAAGGAACCCATTGCAGAGAGAATGACAAGGTTGTTGGAGAGGAGTGGAGACCGCTGCGACTAGAGGGAGCTGCGGTTAGAAGACCGCTGAAGGGCGCGGTCAACAAGGGGGGTCTGCGACTAGAGGAGAGCTGCGACTAAAGGAGGGCGCGGCTATAGGAGGGCCCAGTCTGCGGTTAGAAGACCGCTGGAGGGAGCGGCTAGAAGAGAGCTGCGACTAGAGGAGAGCTCGGTAGAGGGCGCTGGCGACTAGAGAAGAGCGCGGCGACTAAGAAGGGCGCGGCTAGAAGAGAGCTGCGACTAGAGGAGAGCTCGACAGAGCTCAGCTGAGGGCGCGGGCGGTCTGCGAGGTAGAGCGCGGGTGGGAGAGGCCGGAAGTGGCGGGGCCCACTTGTCAGGCTGAGAAAACCTATAAGAGCTCCGATGAGAAGCGGGAGAGGGGAGCTCGCAGGAGGGGGGGGGGCTGCGGTCAGAGAAAGGAGAGACCGCAGGGAGAAACAGAGACCACGGGGGGGGGGGGGGGGGGGGACTTGCACGGGAAGGGATGGGAGGTCTGCGGTCAGAGAAAGGAGAGGTCTGCGGTCAGAGAAGGAGAGACCGCAGGGGGAAAAAGAGACCGCATGGGGGAACTCGCACGGGAAGGGCGGGGAGGTCTGCGGTCACAAATTTTGGAGTTCGAGAAAAAAGTTGACCCTGGCTCTGATACCATGTAGAAAAGTACAGAACCTTGTATATTCCTTTCTCTATTTGTACCAAATACAATGCATGAATACAAATATATAGGTGAGAGAGAGAGGGGAAAACCTTATACACAATGTGTGACTAAAGAGAGAGAGAGAGAAATAAGAAAATATATGAGCTCCAGAATGGACCATTACATGGGCTTTTCTAACAAAAGTAAAAGTCAGCTCCAAGTTTAAGTTTTTTTAAACGGTTAAAGTTATGAATAATTTAACTTAAATTTGGATGTGCGTTTATTCTCATGTCATTTTATCTCTTCTAAATAAGTTCAAGTCACCAAAGAAAAAAGTTGTGTGTGTGTATATATAATTTTAATTACGTTATACCTGTCATACGTCGCATCCTTATTTTTTGAATATTGTCGTACCGTCGGACCATGCACGTTTCTTATCCGGCGCTTGTATCCGTACCGGTGCTCCATAGTGGGCTATGTATGGCAACTTGTGTTTGTCACAGCTTGTGCTGCGAATATTCAGCTGAAGCCGCAATGGCATATTTCATACCTAAGCATTTTCTAAAGCATAACATTCGGTCAGGTACATGGCATCGTACAGATGTTGCAAGGTTTCTGCAGCTATTTATTTCATTGGGATGAGACTGGACAAAAATATTTGGTGAAGAGTGGGATTTATGCCTGCCATCTATCCCAGGCTAGCCTCAATTGCATTCTGAGCAAGTTTATATTTTGTGGAACATGTTTGAAGATCGTGGAGCTCTTTGTTAAGAAGGTAAAAGCTTCTCAAGAAAGAGCTCCTACCCTTCAGGCTTTTGCAAATTCGGTTCATTCATGGCTCAAGGTAAGTACGCAGCATAAAATTTTTGAGCGATGTCCATATTTATTTATTTTATTTTTGTCTAACCTCTATTTTTGGTATAAAGAGATTGCGGAATGTTGCTTTAAAAGAGGAAATGAAGTCGGCTTCTAGAGATGGCCAAATGACAACTACGCTCCTTGTGCTGACCAGTTCTTTATCGAGGTCAGGCAATTTCATCATAATCTTCAAATACTTTGTCTTGCTTGTGTACTGATGAAAGCTTGAACTAATTGAAGCATGCAATTAGGAACAATGAATGTCTTAGTCATCATTAACTGCATAATTTTTTGTTTTCCATCTGAATCTAGATGTTCTCCTAAGGGAATTATTAACTTCCCTTGTGAAAGTGTTTATTGTGCATTATTAATGACCAAAACTGTCCCTGGCTATTTAGGAAGTGACCATTTAACCTCCTTATTTAAAGGAAGTAGTGTAACTGTTAAGTTTTCAGAAGTTAGCCAGGGTATATTTTGGTCATTTTCTCTTTATATTTGCTTTGCTATTTTTCATTTGTGGCCTTGGATATTGTTAGAAGTAATTCGTTATTACTGATTTAATGTTAATTCCTTGTAATACCCTCTGCTATAAGTAGAGGGTCTCTTTTATTTTGAATAACATAACATTGTGAAGTTTCAACAAGGTATCAAAGCCCTAGCCGCTCGGCCTTCTGCTCACTCGATCCGCCGACTCCATTCACCCATCTCTCTTGCCTCTCCGGTCTCCTCCTAATATCTTTACCGCCGATCCTTCCCTTCTCCTCTTCTTTCTCCTCTACCGCCACAAGCTGTGACCTTCCTGTAGTGTGCCGATTGACGCACGGGCCGATCGGCTCCGCCGGATGTCTCCTCTTTCGACAGCCGTCTGATTTGCCTGATTTTTTTTCCAAAAAAGTTTCGTTTTTCCCTCCTCTATCATAGACTAGGAGGATCGATTGAGTGCTTCACTAGATCTTCCTATATCATCGATTTAGTGTTCTTCGTCTCCATATGCTTCCTGACATGAAAATGGTTCTACCTCATACAGGTATTGTATGACTTCGACCCTCAAAGATTTAGTGCTCTAAGATCCTGGGCGGTGGTGGTGTCCAAAATTTTTTCCGGCAATGACGCCTTTTCGGCGATCTTCCGGTGGCTGTTTGTGACCTAATCCGAATTCTTCGGCGTTTTTTTGTTCTCCAATCTCATAATATCTAATGTGGCTGATTCTCATGACGGCTCACAACCCGCTGGATCTACCCGGGTTGGGCACGATCATGCGACTTCTCAAATTACCATGATTCGTCTTGATACTACAAATTATTTATCTTGGTCTCGATCTATTGCCTTGGCTCTTAAGAGTCGCCGGCTGTTTGGCTATGTTAACAGTGCTATTAAGGATCCAGCGAAGACTGCGCCCAGTTAGGGACAATGAAAATTAGAGAACTCTTTGGTTATGTCATGGTTGATTAATTCCATGCAAGAGGCTATTACTCATAACTTTTTGTTCTTGGATATCGCTGCGGACATTTGGAGTTGTGTTGAATCCACATATTCCAAGAAAGGAAACACCGCTCAGATATTTCAGCTACGAAGGAAGATCTTTCTCCTTCGGCAGGGTGATCGACCACCATCCGCCTATTATCTGGAGTTCACTCATCTATATCAGGAGTATGACCATTTTGTTTCCCTTGACCTTGTCTGCTCCACTGATGCGACCATTGTTCGTGCTCATGAAGATCAGAACAGGGCGTTTGAGATTCTACATGGTTTACACAGGGAATTTGATCAAATCTTTGGTCGCACTCCGGTCTCTTTGTTGTCAGATACCTTTAGCAGGAATATAACTGTCGTCAGTCATGGAGTTCAGAGGTCATCACTAGTGGTTCTGCACTAGTTGGTTGTCATTCTGGAGGCACCAATACTCCCAGGCCCCCCCTTGACAAAGACCACTTGATGTGTGACTACTGTGTCTAGAGTCGGCATACTCGGGACACTTGCTTCAAATTGAATGAGTTCTCTCAACTGGGAGACAGAATGGTACCTCGTGGAGGACGTGGTCGTGGCCCATCCAGTTTTATCTCACCTCGCTCTGCTCACCTGACTGAGTTTATTGATGACAGTACCTATGGTGGCCAGATCTTTGAGCTTCCTTCTCTACCTGTGTTCTTTTCTACTGATGAGATGATTACCCTCCACCGCATGATGCATGAGTTATACTCGTCATTTGCCCATTCAGGTACTCCAAATGCTCATTTGCTATCGTATACCGCTTACCACTCATTGGATCATTGACTCTGGGGCCACTAACCATATGACTGGATCATCGTCAGATTTTTTTTTCATATTCACCATTGTTTGGCAAAAACAAGGTAAGCATTGCAGATGAAACTCTTTCATCTATTGCAGGAAAAGGATCCATCAATTGCTTTGCTCTTACCTTGGCTTCCGTTCTACACGTCCATTCTTTTACTCGCAACCTCTTATATGTTAGCCATATTACAAACTCTATGAACTGCTCCGTCACTTTCTTTCCTTCTTACTGTGTCTTTCAAGACCTGCAAACGAAGAAGGTGATTGGCTATAGTAGGATGCTAGATGGATTGTGCGCGTTTGATACTGCTGTTCCCCAGGCTCTTCATGCTCACCAACTAACTCTATTCTCTACCTGGCATCTTTGCTTGGGCCATTGCTCTGCTACTACTTTGCAGTCTTTATTTCCTAGTTTTTCATCTTCTGTGTTTCAAACATTTATGTGTGATGTTTGCGAACTTGCTAAACATAAGCGTGTCTCTTTTAATCATATGTCTAAGCCTTGTATTGCACCTTTTCATACTATTCATAGTGATTTATGGGGCCCTTGCCCTGTTGCTTCCATCTCCGGTTATCATTGGTTTGTAACCTTCATTTATTGCTATTTTCGCTCCACTTGGATTTATTTGATGCGTAGTAACAGTGACATGCTCCCACTTTTCCGAAAATTTTAAAAAAATGATTTCTACTCAATTTGGTGCAATCATTAAAACTATTCGTAGTGATAATGGTCGTGAAAATATGTATTCAAAGTTTGAAAGTTATTTGTGTGATCTTGACATTGTTCATCAAACCACTTGTGTCCATTCTCTCGCACAGAATGACGTTGCTGAACGTAAAAACCATCATATTCTTGAAGTGACACGATGCCTATTATTTACTGTCTCTTCCAAAATACTATTGGGGTGATGCACTTCTTACTGATGTATATCTCATTAATCGCATGCCTTCTCATCATCTGGGCAATCACACTCCTTTAAATACCTTGGGTATCCCTCCTACTACTCTTTTCCCTCGCGTGTTTGTATGTTTATGTTTTGTTCACATTCATAATATCACTCGAACACAACTTGATCCTCGTGCCCTTCAATGTGTTTGGTTACTCTCCTACACAAAAATGGTACAAATGTTATCACCCTCCTAACAAGATTTTTTTATCTCTATGTATGTTACTTTTCATAAAACTACATCCTATTATGAGTCCTTACTTCAGGGGGAGTCTTCACACTTGGAAGTGAGTACTCCTACTCTTTCTTTACATGTTCAACCTCTATACAACACCACACCACTCAGGGGGAGAGTGTGGATATTCCCAAAGAAAAGGAGTTGCAAGTGTACACTAGGAGAAGCAAAGGATCAAACACTCAGTCTCATTCCATAATACAAGAGCGATTATCAGATTTGTCTTCAACACACCTTCAGTTACCTATTACTCTCTGAAAAGTTATTCGCTCATCCACTCAACATCCTTTATCTAACTATGTTTCATATGCCTCTTTAACCGCTTCCCATAAAGCCTTTGCCGCTTCTCTATCCTTCGTGTTTGTTCCCGGTACATGGCAGGAGGCACTTGGTCACCCAAAATGGACAAAGACAATGTTGAAGGAAATGCAGGCTCTATAAAAGAATCATACATGAGACCTGTTCGATCTCCCTCCTGGCAAGAAGATAGTTGGATGTCGATGGATCTTTACGGTAAAGCAAAACTCTGAAGGTATTGTGGAGAGGTTGAAGGCACGGTTGTTGGCAAGAGACTACACTCAAACTCACGGTATTGACTACCAAAAGACATTTTCTCCGATGGAAAAAATGAATTCAATCCGTGTTTTGTTATCCCGTGCCGCATGTAAAGGTGGGATCTTCAATAGTTGAATGTAAAGAATGTTTTCCTTCACGGTGAGTTGGAAGAGGAAGTTTATATGCCAATGCCCCCTGGTTTTATCCCCATCGGCTCAAAAGAGAAGGTTTGTAAATTGAAGGAAGCTCTTTATGGGTTAAAACAATCTTCCAGAGCTTGGTCTGAGAGACTTCACAAAGTCATGATTTCGTTAGGCTTATACCCAAAGTCATGCCGATCACACTCTGGTTATCAGACAGAAAGAGATGAATGTGACTCTCCTGATTGTGTATGCTGATGATATTGTTATTACAAGTGATGCATGGATGAGATCCGTGCTCTGAAACTAAAATTTGCCAGTGAATTTGAAGTGAAAGATTTGGGCAAGCTGAAATATTTTATAGGGATTGAGGTAGCAAAATCAAAATATGGAATTCATATTTCATAGTGGAAGTATGTCCTTAATTTATTAGAATAGACAAAAATGAGTGGTTGCAAGCTTAAGTAGAGGGTCAGAAGTAATTAGTTATTACTGATTTAATGTTTAATATTTATTTCTTGTAATACCCGCTACTATAAGTAGATGATCTCTTTTATTTCGAGTAACATAACATTGTGAAGTTTCAACAAATATTATGTAATTTCTTTGCGAAGTTAAACAAGTTTTCATAGTGAGTTAAATCCACCGAGTTGGTAAGTATGAATGCCATGCTCATGATCCTTATAATATAATCCCATGTCTCTCTGGGCAAGATGCCATTCACATTTCTCAAAGTTCTTATCTATGCTATCTGCATGTCTTCTAGTTGGAACACGTTGTTGTTCACAAATATGTTTAGTAGATAATGCTCTATTTGGTAGGGCTGTGGCGTTTGAGCAGTAGCGGTGTGAAATTATGGGAGTAAATGTAGTTATGATAGTTTATCTGCATTTGAATCTTTTGTGACAACTATTTGATCCCAATTCCACTTTCTCGTTTACTACCTTTAAAACTTTACCACATTTTCATGACTACAATAATATTTTAACCTAAAATGTCATTTTGGAAAATAGCGTTCGTAACCGTCCGCACCTATCCAAACAATGTCTGTATTTTTATAACCGCGTTCACAATCTCCGTTGCACTCCAATGCTCTTCTGAACATGGCGACATGGCGTAAGAGCAAATATATGCCTCTGGAGTTTTGGTTGCCTGTTACTGTTGGCAGACTTCTATAATTTAGGTTTGACGAGAAGAAAGGTTTTTAATATGGGCTCGAAAAGTTACTAAGGATAACGATATTTCTGATTGTTGGAAATCAGAACGTGAATAATTTCATTTAGGCTACACTCCTTAATATATAGGAGTGAGAAAATTACAAGGAAATATAATAAAGCAAATAAAAAAATATCAAAGTAATTCACAAACTCCAACACTCCTTCCCCTCAAGCTGGGCTTGTGATGCCTGTCATTCCGAACTTGTCCATAATTTTTCCGAAGGCCTTCAGACTAAATCCTTTGGTAAGAACATCAGTCAGCTGTTGATTAGAGGGGACAAATGGAGTGCTCATAACTCCCCTTATTATGTTTTCCTTGATAAAATGTCAGTCAACTTCCACATGTTTAGTGTCGTTATGCTGAACTGGATTGTGCGCAATGTTGATAGCCGCCTTGTTGTCACAATAAAGTCTGATAAGATCCCTGCATTGATTCCCAAGTTCGTACATAATGGAACGAATCCACATTCCTTCACATATCCCATGAGCCATAGCTCTGAATTCTGCTTCAGCACTAGACCTGACAACCACATGTTGTTTTTTGTTTCTCCAGGTTACCAGATTACCTCCAACCAGGGAGCAATATCCAGAAGTGGATCTTCAGTCATCAACAGATCCCGCCCAGTCAACATCTGTGAAAACTTCAATGGTTAACTCTTTACTTGGGGTAAACAAGATATCTCACCCTGGATAGGATTTGAGATATCGTAAGATCCAGTGAGTTGCATCCAAGTGGAGAGACCTAGGTGAATGCATGTATTGACTGATAACCCCAACAACATAAGAGATATTTGGGCGGGTATGAGATAAATAGATAAGCTTCCCTACAACTGTTGAAAACTAGTGATGTCAGCAACAACTCTCCATCATCTCTTCCTAATTTATGGTTGGCTTCAATCCGGGTGTCAGCAGGTCTACACCCACTCATGCTCGATGTCTCAAGCAAGTCAAGGATGTACTTCCTCCGAGAGATAAAGATCCCATGCTTGATCTGGCGACTTCAATGCCTAGGAAGTACTTGAGATTCCCGAGATCTTTTACCTCAAATTCGCTTGCCAATCTTGTCTTCAGACTTTGGATCTCCTCCATGTCATCCCCAGTTATAACAATGTTGTCAACATAGACAATAAGAGCGGTCATTTTCCCTTGCCTGTGCTTTATAAACAATGCGTGATCATCATTACTCTGAGTGTAACAAAATGTCATCATGGTTCTATGAAACCTTCCAAACCAGGTCCTAGGAGATTGCTTTAGGCCATATAGAGCCTTCTTTAGCCTGCAGACCTTTCCTTTAGATCCTTCAGTGGCAAGGCCCGGAGGTAAGGACACGTTACTTTCTCTTCTAAATCCCCATGGAGGAAGGCATTCTTCAAGTCTAACTGGCTGAGATTCCACCCTTTGTATGCTGCACATGAGAGCAAAATTCTAATGGAATTCATCTTTGCAACTGGAGCAAAGGTTTCCTGATAGTCAATCCCAACCGTTTGAGTATAATCTATGGCCACCAATTTAGCTTTGTATCGTTCAACAAGTCCCTGAGAGTTTTGCTTCACTGAGAAGACCCACTTACACCCAACAACAGACAACAGTCTCCCCTTGAGGAAGATGAACTAAATCCCGCGTGCAATTTTTTAAGAGCCATCATCTCCTCAAACATAGCTTCCTTCCACTTTTGGTTCCCCAGAGCTTCCTGCCAAGAAGAGGGGATGAATATGGAAGACAGAGAGGTGATAAATGCTCTATGCGAAGAAGACAAAGAGTCATAAGTCATAAAATGAGATAAAGGATGCTGGGTGGACACACGGTTACCTTGAGTACCAGAAGATGGATCTGGTGGTGGATCTGTTATTATGGACGAAGCCTGTGTGTTTGTGCCCCTGTGCCTCCGAGTATAAACCTGCAAAGGAGGAGGCACATGAGGAGGAGGCAAAGACGGAGGCAGAACCATTGGACCAATGGAAGTAGGTGGATTAGAAGGCTGATATGAAGGGGGAAATAAGTAGGGGAATAGATGGAGAGCTCACTTCCATGACAACAGACTCCCCCTGAAGTGAGTTCCCGTAGTAAGGTTCAGATTCATATAATATGACATCCATAGAAATAAAGTTCTTTCTGGTCACTGGATGAAAACACTTATACCCTTTTGGGGTTGGAGAATATCCGATAAAGACACCGCAGGGCATGCGGTTCAAGTTTGGAGGTGTGATGCACATGGACAAAGCACACATACCCGAAGATATACGGAGGAATTTGAGTAGGAGAAACGTGGAGAGTGTCAAGGGGTGTTTTATGTCCAAGGATACGGGTAGACATGTGAGTAATGAGATACACAGCCGTAAAGACAATATCCCCCCCAATAATATTTAGGAAGATGCATCTTAAGCAAGAGAGACCAAGCAACCTCAAGAAAGTGCCGATTCTTACGCTCATCGACTCCATTCTGAGCAGTGGTGTAGACACAAGAGATTTGGTGGATGATGCCCAGGTCACTGGGGTAATGCTCAAATTGAGAGTCAATGTACTTACGACCATTGCACTGCACAACATTTTACTGGTAGCATTGTACTGAGTAGCTATCATTTTATGGAAACGTTGAAACATGAGAAACACGTCATTTTTGTTTCTCATTAGGTAAACCCATGTGCAACGAGAAAAACAATCTATGAAAGTAACAAACCAGTTAAAACCAGAGATATACGCAACTGGGCAAGGGCCCCAAACATCAGTATGAATAATATCAAAAGGAATAGCGTATATCTCTGGTCAAGGCGCAACCATATCCATTTTAAATAATCAACATCAAACATCATTTATCTTCTCGATCAGATTCTTCATCTATTTTACTAATTAATCATTTATTACTATCATTTATATCTCTTAAAAAATAAAATCAATGTGATCACTTGCATCATATCTAAGTCCCAAAGCACAGTTATCTTTCATAAATATTAAATCAATCAAAAATTATTGAGTTCTTATATTATTTCTTTCTTTATTTTTGAAATTTTTTTTTTACAACAAAAACTCACTCAGGCATGCATTTTATGTTCCAAAGGCGCAAATAAGGCGCACGAAGGCGCAAACCTCTGAGCCTGGTGAGCCTTGAGCCTTAGGCGCGCCTTTAACAACATAGGTTTGTGCTTACTGAGTTCACACACATCACAAGTAAAAGTATTAAACAAAGAGTTGGACATAGCAGGTAATAAAAGTTTCATAGTAGAGATAGAAGGATGACCTATGCGATAATGCTAGGAATCCAAATCAGAAGACTGAGCCACATGAAGAGCTTGCGGAGGAGGAACCGAGCTAGAGGGGTCAAACATATAGAGACCTTCACACAGTCTACCAGAGCCAATCACCGTTCCTGTCTTTAGGTCCTGAAAGATACTAGAAGTGGGAAAATAAGTCACTGAGCAATTCATAGAGTTAGTCAAGCGACTAAAAGAAAGAAGATTTTGAGTAAATTTAGGAACATGAAGAACTGAAGAGAGAGTGTGGGAAGAGCAGAGAATGGATCCTTTCCCAACAATAGGGGAAAATGATCCATTGACAATACTGACTGTCTCTACCAGATAGAGGGAAGTAGGACACGAAACCTATATCAGAGCCAGTCATATGATCTGTGGCTCCAGAGTCAATGATCCATTGGGTAGAGGAGCGGGTGGTAGTAGAATGAGAACCTGGGAGTCTCTGGTGTGCAGAAGAGGACGATGATGAACTAGATGGCTCAGACGGATGACCATGCATCAGGCGACAGAAAGCCAGTATCTCTCTAGCAAAAAGGGAGAGGGGGCTCCAGGAGGATCAAGGCAACCAGGGTGAGCAGTATCCTCCATGGCATTTGAAAGACGTGCAGATCGAGATGGAGGTGGTCGACCTTGCGAACGACCATAGCCACGACCTCCATGAGAGGCAGGGCCTCCTCTTGGAGGAGGGAGGTCGTGAAGCTTGAAGCATGTGTCCCGAGTATTGCGGGCCTTCCCACAATAATCACACACCAGATGATCCTTCTCCGTGGACTTGGGCATAACGTCACGAGTAGGACGACCACTAGAGTTGAACTGGGCAGCAAGGGCCGAGCCCTCCGAGCCTGAATTCGGGAGTAACGTCTGTCAGCGATCAAATTCTTGTTGCACAAGGCTGTAGACTTCTAGCAGAGAGGGGAGAGGAGAACGCCCAAGAATCTAAACACTAATAGAATCAAAATCACAATGCAGACCATGAAGGAATTCAAAGATCCTGTTGCGTTCTTCGCGAGCCTGAACAAGCACTTCATCTTCACCGAACAAGCATTTCATCTTGATAGAGCTGAGTAAACTCTAGGTAATAAATAAAGGGGGCACGAGCGCCTTGTCGCAAAAGAAATATCCTCCGTCGAAGTTGAAAAATCTGAGCGGCATTCCCTCGACAAGAATATGTAACCTCAACTCTTTCCAAATATTGGTTGCAATGTCCAGGAACAGATAATTACGAGCAATAGAGTCATGCATGGAGTTTTTAGACTCCTATTGCAGCCAATCCGGAGATGCCTGTGCGGGTGCCCTGGTGGTGCCAATAACATATCCAAACATACAACGGCTTTTGAGGGCAGGAGTGATAGAACGGGCCTACATGAGGTAGTTGGTGCCATCCAGTTTCATGGTGGTAATTTGAGGAGTACCATGGTCATGGGTTGCACGTCCGGATCCAAAAGCAGACATCGGGGTGGACACAACACAACCACCGGAGGACGTATTCGGAGAATCAACACTCCCCTCCATAGCAATTCAAAAATAGAAATCACAAGATTGATGAAATTGAGAGAAGGGGCGCATGCCTAGGGTTTTCTCATAGAAAGAGAAGAAAACGAAGACGATCATGACAATGGGACCAATCGGAAGAAGGGAATCAGGTATAGGAATGAGGAGGAAGAACCGTCCTCTCCAGAATAAAAGGAAACGAACGCCAAAAACAAGGGATTCAAGCTCTCATACCGCCAGCGCCCGTAAGCAGCGAACGAGACAATAGGAGCGACGGGAGAGACGCTGGCCAGCGCTGACGAGAGGTTGCAAGCGAGAGACGTGGCGCGGGTGAGCGCTGGACGGGTCGACAGAGCGGAAAATGCGAACGGATGAGCGGAACACGCGATTAGGGCTGCTCTGATACCATGTTGGAAATCAGAACGTGAATTGTTTCATTTAGGTTACACTCCTTAATATATAGGAGTGAGAAAAATACAAGAAAATACAATATTAGAGCAAATAAGAAAAATATCAAAGTAATTCACAAACTCCAATACTGATGTTATTATATTATTGTCGAAGTTGCATGATCTATTGTTAAATACCTTTTATTATTTTTATTTATGTATCACAGTAGGACAAAGAGAGAGTATATAGAATTTAAATTTAGTAGTGCAAGAAGGTCAGATGATTGGGTGACCAAGATATTTCCCGCAGTGAGTGTTTTAAATATCTGGGATCGATAATTCAAAAAGATGGAGGTGTAGATAAAGATGTGATACATAGAATCCAAGCAGGTTGGTTGAAGTGGAGAAGCGCGTCTGGGATCTTATGTGATCGTAAAGTACCATTAAAACTTAAAGGCAAGTTTTACCGTACTGCAATTATGCCAGCAATGCTCTACGGTTCTGAGTGTTGGGCAGTGAATGTTTTCATGAGCAAAAAATGGGAGTTGCGGAGATGAGATTGCTTAGGTGGATGTGTGGTCACACGAGACTGGATAAAATTAGGAATGAATGTATGAGTGATAAGACAGGAGTGGTGCCAATTGTAGAGAAGATGCGAGAAGCTCGTTTAAGATGGTTCAGACATGTACATAGGAGACCATTAGAAGCACCTATTAGGCGTTGTGAGAGTTTAGTCACTAGACATGTTAAACGGGGGATGGGTAGACCAAAAAAGACTTGGAATGAAACTATAAGGAAAGATATGATGTACATAGGCATTAGTGAGGCTATGATTAAAGATAGGGCGCAATGGCGACAAAGGATCCATATAGCCGACCCCACTATGGTGGGATAAAGGCTTCAGTGTTGTTGTTGTATCACAGTAGCACTGTCATGAATAGTATCGACACTGTATGCAGGGTAAATCTAACACCAAGACAGTTGACATATTATTACGTAGGATAAGGTTGTAAAGTAGCGTAATTGTGCCCTAAGGGGGGCTCTAATGAATTAATGTTAGTGTAGGGTCGTGGGAGATTTTAAAATGATGCAGTGCACAAACAATTGTCCGACAGTTAATAATATATGCTGAAATTAATAAAAAAGGCTCATAATCATGAGTGTGGTTAGAATGTTAGATAAACATATAGGGTCAAGATAATTATAGTAGAAAGCTTCAATTTAATACTAGGAGAAAAATCAGTAAATAGAATGAGTCTTAGGCAAAAGAAATGACATCCAAATAATATGAATTTTCACCAACTACATAACGGTAAGTACTTTGACTTCAACAAGAACTTACACAAGCATTAGGAGTCAGAGGAAGTGAAATGAGGCTGATTTGGGTGTTGGACAGTGAATATGCTGCAGTTTTATCCGCGCATTTGGATATTCGGTGAGGATTCCTGCTGCAACTGGAGCATCTAGGGATTTTGGGACTGCTGTGGTGTGGGGAGAAGAATGGGGCTGTGGGGGAAGGAGTTGCATCTCGATTGGTGATGAGGAGTGAAGAACTTACAAAAGCCTTACCTCTTCTCTTATACCCAACTGAGCTGCATCTCAATTGGTAATGAGGAGTGGAGAAACTTCATTGTTAAGCGTGCTTGGGTGAGAGTAGTAGCGGAATTGGTGACCTCCTGGGAAGTCCCCGCACTGCCACTTAACTTGAGTTTCCCTCATCAAAGGGAGGTTGCGGCCTCCAACAACCCGCTAGTGGGCAGATGCGCCGCGCGAGGCAGTCCATGGAGAGGGATTGGGGTGTACGGTCTGCAAACCAGTTAAGGTTGACCCTTTCGAACTGTGTGTTGGGGGTGCCGGCGGTCGTCCTTTCGAGCGGTGGCTGGGGAGGCCGTTACTAAAAGTGCACTTTTGTTATGATGTGGGCCGGCCCGTAAACTCTTGCGGAGAGTGGCGCGACTCACATTACAACAAAAACAATATTCATCCAGATCTTATGTCTCTTGCAACTTGTGTAAAAGAACTAACCATGAAGCACGTGACTATTTCTTTAAATGTAAAAGGTGCAAAATGCATAATCACATGGAAAAGGATTACTGGTTTAAGCAAAAAAAGGAAGACAGTGAACATAAAGCAGAATAATTGTTCTTCACGCAGTCAAGAGTTTGAATCGACGTCAGGAGCAAAAGATCTATCAAATTCAGGCCGCAATGAAGGTGTAAGCAGAAGATTGATCGGGCTACGGCAGTAGCCATCGGCGTCGGAAACAGAAGATCACAACGGAAGATGGAAATTGTTGTTCACACAGTCAAGAGTTCGAATCGCGTCGATATAATGCACGAAAGCCATCAAATGAATATTTTGACGAAGGAGAAGACACCGATGAAGGATCAGACTCGTTGAGGTGTCGAATCACATAGAGAAATGCATTCAGCTTGAAGAAGAGATTAGCGAAACGACGGACACATGCTCAATGAAGGCAATGACAGAAGAGAGCTAGGTCACGATTCCTACGTGCTCCGATACCTTGTAGGAAATAATAATCTTTTGGTTTCTCCATTATCGTCCATACTATGATCCTAACTCCACCTCCTGCGTAGGTAGACCTGGGCAGGTTTAGATAAGAGTCGACCCTCATGTGATTTGTGATCCCCATCATATTACTAACCGCTTGACCTATTTTCACAAATATTTGGGTGTTGCAAGTCCTTTAAGACTGTTTTTCTGCAAATTTTCTTGAGAAACTTTGTAACCATGTTAGCTTTACCCACCCCTCTTTCTTACAATTTTTTTAGATATTTATTCTCAGTGGAGAAAAAATGATTTGAAAACCCCAAATACTTGGTATAATGGTAATATGGTATGTTATTTTTTTAATTGTTGAAAAGAGAAGTCCCGTTGATTCTCTATAGAAGTAAATGTAAATTTTTTCTGACAAGCTTCATAACCTTGACTTTTGTGCTACTGCTCATTTTAAAATCCTCTTCTATTTTATGTGATTTATTCATATGCTACGTTACTTTGCAGCATGTGCTCTGGGGCAGAGCTTCTTGCTCAAGTGGTGCGAGAATGCATACCGAATGCTTATATTAATTCTGAAATTGCAATTTCTGCTAATAAGATTTCAGTTATTATCTTGGATTATCTATTCAAGAAATTGAGTGAAGTCTGTCTTGTACAAGGTGGTGAGGTTAGGAATATAATCTATATTCAACATGCTATTTCTCATATTATTGTGTTTACATTTTTTTTCTAAAATATTAATGCTAAAATCAGGAAGATGCATATCATATGTTGCTTTCCATTATGGGAGAAACTTTACTTCCTTATCTTGAGATACTTGATTCATGGCTGTACGAGGGATTTCTAGATGATCCTTGTGAGGAGGTATTGTTGATTTTGCATTTTGTTAGTGTTATAATCTTTGTTGTCCAACATATTTATCTTGAATAATGACCTTTCTATTGTGCTTGGTAATACATGGTTGCTCAAATGCAAGTTTACCTAAATATTATTATGGATGCCCTATGGGGCAAGACTTACCGAAGGAAGCGCATCAAATAACAGGATACATGATAGACACAAATGTCAAATTTAAATTTTAGTTTATATTACATCTGAAACTATTTTAATTTGGTTTGGGTTTATTTTGACTTGTTTTATCCTTAGACCAATTGGTCTTGGTCAATTATTGATGAATTAAATTTTTAGTTTTTCTTATCCTTGCGTCACCGCACCCCCTTTCTATTCTCTCTTCATCGTGATCTTGCCTAGGAAAATTAAGGCCCTCTGCAAGCGCCCATCCTAGCCGACCTTTTGTGGAAGTTAGGCCACCAATTGCCTTCATCTGCTCCACATCACATATATCACCTTTAGGAAACTATGTTAAAGCTCCTCCTTTCATCATTTGTAAGTGTTAGAACATATAAAAGCCCATGTACAGAAAGCCCATGTATAAAGGCCCTTTCCTCCTTAGGCTCCTTTAGTCCCACATTGCCTATACTCTTTTTCTTCCTTTCTCCCTTGTCCTATTTAAGGACTTTTTCTTCTTGTATTATGTTAGATGAAATATTATTTGGTTGATTATTCCAAAGAGTGTTTTCCAACTCTGTTCTTCTACATGGTATCAGAGGTAGGTTCCGATACCGTTATTTCCGGTTGATGCTTTGCTCCCGGCTCTCCCTATTTTTTTTCGGTTGATGCTTTGCTCCTGGTTTTCCTCTCCCACGAGACAACTCTCCCTCTAGCCCTTCAGCCAACAGCCCTCAACTTCCACTCGCCTACAACCAACAGCTCCCCTACAGCCAACAGCTCCCCTACAACCAACAACCCTCAGCCCACTACTTCCACTCGCCTACAGCCCTCAGCTCCCCTTCATCCACTCGCCAGCCTCAACTCCCCTTCATCCACTCGCCAGCCTCAACTCCCCTTCATCCACTCGCCAGCCAACAATCCTCAACCCCCATCTCTCCCTCTAGCCCTACAACCAACAACCTACAACCCTCAGCCCACTCACCAGCCTCCAGCCAACAGCTCCCCTACAGCCAACACCCCTCAGCCCACTACTTCCACTCGCTTACAGTCCTCAGCTCCCCTTCATCCACTCGCCAGCCTCAACTCCCCTTCATCCACTCGCCAGCCAACAGTCCTCAGCCCCCATCTCTCCCTCTATCCCTACAACCTACAACCCTCAGCCCACTCACCAGCCTCCAACCAACAGCTCCCCTACAACCTCCACTCGCCAGCCTCCCACTCGCCGGCAGCCCCCCCAGCTCTCCTATAGCCACCCAACAGCTCCCACTCGCCGGCAATGGGAACTGTTGTTGCCCCCACTTCTTCCACTCTTCCGGCTCTTGCTACCGCCCCCGTTTCTGATCCTCGGGATGAACTCAGGATTACTACCATCTCCCTTGCCCTGAAGAAGAACTTTGTGGAATGGGTTCATTCTGTTCGCCGGGTCCTTCAGACTAAAGGTCTCCTTCACCATCTTACCCGCAATCCTTCTACTGACCCTACCGAGAATTGGCTTCGCGATGATGGCCGCGTCCAATCTTGGCTTCTGAATTCAATGGAGGGTGAACCGTACCGGATGGCTATGTATCATGACACTGCCAAAGCTATGTGGGATGAGCTTCATTCCCCATACTCTGAAAAAGATAGTCTCCAACACCTGTTTGACATCTTTCTTGCTCTACAGCAGCTTGACCCCGGGGAGAATGGGGATCTCACCTCTTATGTTGCCCAGTCCAAGACTCATGTGGAGGCCTGGATACAACATCAGCCCTCTACTCCGGACCTCGCAACGCAACGGGCTCAGAAGGAAGCTGTTGGTATTGCCTTAATGATGGCCCGCGTTCCTCCTCATCTCCACAGTGTTCGAGCAAACATCTTCTCCTCTCCTACTATACCCTCACTCTCTGATGTTTGCTTCATGTTGCTTAAGGTGACGCCACCTACTGCCCTTCCGACCCCGTCTCCTGTGCTCCTTAATCACGATTCCGATCACAAACCCCCACCTGTTCCCTCTCCGGGTGTCCGCTCTAATACTCGTGGGAGTGGTCGTGACAACCGTCATCGCCCTAAAGGTCCGAACACCTGTCTTTGCACCTTTTGTGGTCGGGAGGGTCACACTGAAGCAGTATGTTATAGGAAACATGGGTTTCCACCACAACATGGTTCCTCCCTACCACATGCCTCCACTGCTCGTGAGACTGCCTCCACTGCTCGTGAGACTGCCTCCTCTCACCCTGACATTGATGTCTTAAGAGGAGAACTGCAGCAGCTGCGTGGTCTGATGTCCCTGCCATCTTCCTCTGGTTCTTCTGTCTCCCATACAGGTATCTCCTGTTTCACCCATAGCCCCTGCTGGATTTTGGATTCCGGTGCAACCAACCACATCACTCCTCAGAAGCCAGCTCTGTATTTGGACTCTCCATGTCCAAAGTTTATTACCGTGGCCAATGGTGACACTACTCCTGTTACTGGTTGTGGTGATATGATGCTTACTCCAACTATCCCGTTGAAATCTGTTCTTCATGTTCCAGACTCTCATTTTAATCTGCTTTCTGTCAGTCGTTTCACAAATGATAATGATTGTCTTATTACTTTCTCCTCCTCTACTTTTCTTATGCAGGATCGGCAGACTCGGACTATCATTGGTAGCGGGCGGCTGTCTAACGGGCTCTATATCTTGGATCCACCTGCTCCTGCGCTATCTTCCATTAGTTCTGTTGACTGACACCGTCGCCTTGGTCATGCTCCTCTTCCAATCCTTCAGAAGGCTCTGCCGGACTATCATTTCTCTTCTTTTAATTGTGAATCTTGTATTTATGGAAAACAACATCGCTATGCTTTTCCTCCTAGTTGTAGTCGAAGTATTGCCCCATTTGATTTAGTGCATTCTGATATTTGGGGACCTTACAAAACTCCAAGTCTTTTTGGTTATCGTTACTTCGTTACTTTTATTGATGATTACTCCCGCATGACATGGTTATATATGATGCATGATCGCTCTGAACTCCTGTCTATTTTTCGGTCTTTTGCCGCTGAAACCACCACCCAATTTTCTCGCAACATTAAAATACTTCGCACTGACAATGCCCGTGAATACACTAGTCATGACTTCCAACAGTTCTGCAGGTCCTTGGGGACTATTCACCAAACCTCCTGTTCTTATACGCCGCAACAAAATGGCGTCGCTGAACGAAAGAATCGCCACCTTCTCGAAGTGGCCCGATCTCTCCTCTTTCAGATGCACGTCCGTACTTGCTACTGGAATTTTGCTATCTCCACTGCATGCTACCTTATCAACCGCATGCCCTCCTCGGTCCTCAACTTCTCCACCCCCTTCTCTCTCTTATTCCCTGAGCGCGACCCATTTCCCTTAACTCCACGGGTCTTTGGTTGCGTCTGCTTCGTCCATCATCTTGGACCTCCTGTTGACAAACTAGCCCCACGTGCAACTCGCTCCATGTTCGTTGGGTACTCCCAGACTCAAAAAGGCTACGTTTGTTATTCTCCCTCTACCCGAAAACTGATTACGTCTGCGGATGTTACTTTCCTTGAACAACAGTCTTTTCATGACACCGCCCCAATGACACCGTCTTCCCCGCGTGATCTCCCACGTCCTGTCGTTCCTACCACATCCCTGTTACCACCTCTTCTCCCAACACCTCCTCTCCGTGTCTATTCTCGTCGCTTCCCTTGAAATAGTGCCTCGCAACAGCCCCTGCCGACCACGGATGCTCCGCTGCCTGTTGATCCACCCGCACCTTCCACCGCGCATCCTCTTTCCAACTATGTCTCCCTACACCGGCTGTCTCCTGATTTACAGAGGTTTGCGGCTTCTTTGTCCTCTATTTCCCTTCCCTCTTCGGTGCAGGAGGCTCTTCAACATCCCGGGTGGCGGGCTGCCATGGATGAAGAAATGACGGCTCTCTGGGCAAACAACACATGGGACCTTGTCCCCCCTCCTCCTAACCAGTCCCTGGTTAGCTGTAAGTGGATCTTCACTGTCAAATATCATCCCGATGGGCGGGTTGATCGCCTTAAGGCTCGTCTTGTCGCCCGTGGATTCACTCAACATCATGGTATTGATTATGAGGAAACCTTCTCTCCGGTTGCCAAGCTCAACACTGTTCGCCTGCTCATATCTCTTGCGGTCCATCGACATTGGCCGCTCCACCAGCTTGACATCAAGAATGCCTTCCTCAATGGCGATCTGCTGGAAACGGTTTATATGCAACAACCTCCTGGTTATGCAACCACGGAGAAGTCTCTAGTGTGTCACCTAAAGAAATCCTTATACGGCCTCAAACAGTCTCCCCGGTCATGGTTTGAGAAATTTAGTCGAGTGGTTCGTGAGTGTGGCTTTACCCAAAGCTCAGCAGATTTCTCATTATTTACCCGTCGACGTCCCTCCGGAACTGTTATTCTCTTGGTCTATGTTGATGACATCCTTGCCACGGGAGATGACCTTGCTGGCATTGTTCACATCAAGAAGCATCTTGCCTCCCATTTTCACACTAAGGATTTAGGTCGGCTACGGTACTTCCTAGGGATTGAGATCGCTCGACGACCGGATGGTTTGGTTCTCTCTCAGTGGAAATATTGTCTTGATCTCCTCCATGATGCTGGCTACTCTGGGTGTAAACCTATGGACACACCCATGGATACAAACCATCAATTGAGTTCTCGCGGATCGGACTCAGATATGCTCCTTCCTAATCCAGATTATTATCGACGCCTCGTGGGCAAGCTTATCTATCTGACTGTCACACGTCCTGATATCTCCTTTGCGGTTGGTGTGGTCAGCCGCTTCATGCATGCTCCTGGACAAGGCCTGGTATACAAGCTTCCACCACTCTATCCCTTGTGGCATACTGTGATGCTGATTATGCTGGGTCTCTCGATGACTGTCGCTCCACCAGCGGTTACTGCACATACTTTGGTGGGAATCTAGTTACCTGGCGAAGCAAGAAGCAAACAGTGGTTGCTCGCTCCTCCGCTGAAGCTGAGTATCGTTCCATGGCCGCTGCCGTCTCTGAACTCACCTGGCTTGAGAGTTTCCTCACTGATTTAGGAGTCCAGCTTCCGGCTCCGACAATACTCTTTTGTGATAGTCAAGCTGCTATACATATTGCGGAAAACCTTGTGTTTCACGAACGCACCAAACATATCGAGGTTGACTGTCACTTTGTCCGGGAAAAGGTTCGACTTCAGAAAGTTTGTCTTCATCATGTTCCTGCTGCTGATCAAGTCTCTGATGTTCTTACAAAAGTTCTATCTCGCTCTCTGTACCAGAAGTGCCTTTCCAAGCTTGGTGCCTACGACTTGTATGCTCCAGCTTGCGGGGGAGTGTTAGAACATATAAAAGCCCATGTACAGAAAACCCATGTATAAAGGCCCTTTCCTCCTTAGGCTCCTGTAGTCCCACATTGCCTATACTCTTTTTCTTCCTTTCTCCCTTGTCCTATTTAAGGACTTTTTCTTCTTGTATTATGTTAGATGAAATATTATTTGGTTGATTATTCCAAAGAGTGTTTTCCAACTCTGTTCTTCTACAGTAAGAATTGGTTTTATGAATAAAACTATGGATTTCTACTTGAATTCTTCTTTCGGTTGAACTCATCGACCCATCACTTTATCCCGGCGAGTGTTCATAACAATTTGTTATAAGAGCACAACGACATGTGAGATTCAAGTAATCAATTGGACTATAAATGGTGAATAGATTCATTGATGATGAAGTCGTGACATATGCAAGGAATCAATGTGCTTTTGTTGTTATTTCCACGTAAATTGATGGTCCATCAAGCACTAGAACATAGATACTTCTTTTCGGGGCTGAACCAAACCTATCACTGTGCGTTTTCATACAAAGCTTGATTTTTCAACATATGGTGGGAAGGAGGATCCACCTTGATAAATTAATAGATAGGAACAATTTTGTAACAACGCTCTCTCCTCCCGGTGAGTTGATTACTGTAAAGCAAACTGGAATTATTTGGAGAACTTTCAAACTTCATTGCCTCGAGCATATTCATGGCATATTTATAGGAAAGACTTCGATTTGATGTGAAGTTTCAAAAGCACTAAAATTTAATTACGTCTATGAGCTTTGCTCGAATTAGGGATCAAAGGCCTTAATGGGATGACATAAGAGCATGAAATCTCCTCGGGGCATTCCTAATCCATCATTATTGCAATGTCGGAATGAAGAGAATATTCGTTCTCAATCGGTCAACCAATTGACAATTATAAAGTGGTTACCTCGAGCAGAAATGATGGATCGAAGGCCTAAAGGATCATGCTTTAATTGTTATGATCCTTATGCAGTGGAAAATAAATGCAATTATTATTTTTGGATAGAAGTAGAAGAGGTGGATGATATAGAGGAAGGGTTTGATCATGGAGAACCCGAAATTTCTCTTCTACAATCATGAAGATTTGGAATTCCCAAACCATGCAATTGAAGGCCAGCATTTCATGTGCTTTTTTGATGTTGGACTTTAGAAGTAGACATTTTTATTAGTATGGTGAGTTGGTGACTGCAAATAAATTGGGCTTGAATATTAAAATTTTGGTGACCATTGTTCATCCTATTTGTACATAAGACACTATTTGTACATAAGACACTAAGATTAAGAAGATGTAGAAAAAGGAGGTTATGCTTGTCAAGGTACGTTGGAACAATTGTAGATGTGATGAATTGTCCTGGTGCTGATTTGTAGGGTGATGTAGTTCCTTGGGGTCCGCTAAGATGGTCAGGAGTAGGGTTATTATGTGGTTGTGGTCAGCTCATAGCTGTCCCTCGTTTTCCCTCTCATGTGTTTTTGGTTGTGGGGAATGGATTGGAAGCGGGTGCATGCTAGCTTGCCAAAAAGTAAAATAAAAAGAATTGTCTCGCGAAGTGTTTTACTTCACTTTTCATGTACTATTTTTCTTGTGTGTTCTGGCTTGCGTGCCGAGGTTGATTAAACCCTAATCTTTCATGAGCATACAAAGTACATTGAAATTCACCTCCACTTCATTAGAAATAAGATTAAACTTTGAGGGATTCAACTTCAGGATGTTTCCTTTGCATCCCAAATTGCCTACATTGTCATCAGAGCATCACCTCTCTTATTATATCTTCGGTTTGCTTTCCAAAACTTGGCTCTTATGATATGTTTACTTCAGCTTGCAGGGTGAGTGTTGAAAATATTAGTGATTTTCATTTCTTATTCTTTTTAACTATTGTATTTATTATTCCCTTTATGTTGGTATAGCATGTGTGAGGGACCTTTTTGCACATACATAGGGCTAGTCATGCCCCAAAAATAATCAAGTGACTTCTCCCTAACTTCTCTTAGCGGAAGCAAATCCACGACTGTATTTATTTATAGTGATTGCCATATTTTCCATCTGAAGATTTTCAAATGATTTATCATTTTCAAAATTTTCATTTGCTGAGCTTACTGTTAGTACCTATTTGAGGTCAAACTATTAATGTGAACCAATGCTTAAACTTTTCTAGATATGTTTTTGAAGTTCCATACCTCTCTCTCTCCGCTGTACAGGTTTTCTTTTATGCAAATAATACAATTACTATTGATCAGCCAGCATATTGGGAGAACAGTTATCTTTTTCGCCCAGTCAGTTCAATGAGCTCAAAATCAAATGATACTCTGGTTCGTAGGGATGGTGAATCCACTCCACGAGTTAGGAGAGACAGAGGAGGCCAGGAATCGGTTCCCTTGTTCTGTTCTGTGGGAGGGAATGATCAAAGTGATATTGAATGTCCTATGTTCCTGAAGGAACTGGCGAGGCCCATTGTATCTGCTGGGAAATCTTTGCAGTTGATGCAACATGATCGGGCTGACCACATTTCATTGATTCATAAGGGCCATGACAGTGATCTTAATGATTTTCCAACATCAAATGAGTCTGATGGACAATTTAACAGGCAGGAGTATCAACAAGAGGCTAGGCCGAGCACTTTGAACACACGTATATGTGAAGAAAGTTGTAATTATGACTTTATTAACAGAGAATTAAATATTCACTCTTTCACGAAAAATTATGCTCGACTAATGGGAGTTTTGACCTTATCTGAAGTCTTCTTAACTTCATTGGCTGGTTTAGTAGGTGATGGTGATCACATTTTTGAGAAACTAATAATTCCCTTCCCTGAAAGAGATGAGATGTGCAAATCTCATATTGAAAAAGAGAAGATGCTGAAAGGAGATGGAGAAGATGGGCAAATATCAATAAACCATAAAAAGTTCTGGGTCAAATTCTTGGCAGAAGTAATAGGAGGTAGGAGAAATTCTGGATCAAGTTCTTATCGAAGTGATTTTACACAAGACCACAGTTCTATGAAAGTTGAAGAACCAGTACTTGATTCATGCTTTCATGGATCAATGTGCGAAGATAGTGACATAGTTGCAAGTACCTTTATTAACTCTCTCTACCCACATAAGCCGATCATGATGGTCCCCAGACAGTTTGTGGAGAGGCAAAAAGCCTCATGGAGTAATCTGAACATATCACAATCCATTCATCTTCCTCCTTTGAATGATGAAAACTTGCGAGAGGCTATTTATAATGAAAATTTTAGTATTTCTGATGCAAATTTCAGTATCCAAAATGGAGTGCCTCTCCCTGGACTTTCTGGAACAGATTACACTTTTGGTTTTCAACATAGTGAAGTTAAACAGCTTCTTGCACATGATGACATAAGAAGTTTGGAATATTTGTATTCCTTTCCAACCCTTCTTCCTTCTTTTAAGGTATTTAAAGAAATGCTTTTGTGAGCATACCTCACCACTTATTTAAGTGAAGTTCTCATGGAATCGAATATGTTTTAGAACAGGAAGATGCCCTAGTGTCAGATCTTCTTCCTTTCCAGAAAAACAGTACACTTTCTGTGAGAATTCTTAGCTGGATCCAAGGCATCAGTTTAAATATCACCCCCCAGCCTGATATCATCATAAAGGAGTGTCTTTCTGTGTATATTGAAAAACAGGTAGAAAAGCCAACTTTATGCATTTTTTGTTGTTGAAATGATCTGATACATCCATCGACTTTTCGTTCTTTATTTCTAGATGGATCAAATTGGTAGACATATTCTCTTGAAGCTAATGACTGATTGGAAACTGATGGATGGACTTCATATAATGCGCTCAATATATTTACTTGGATCAGGTATTACAATTTCAGGCTTGGATTTTCTTGCTAGTGTTGTTGATTTTGTGGCTTGAGAATATTCATGGTTTCAGGTGACCTGCTGCAGGGATTCCTCAATGTAATTTTTGATAAGATAGTTAAGGGGGAATCATGGGATGATGAGTTCGAGTTAAATACTACTCTGCAGGTTCTTTTATTTCAAATGCATGTAAATCTTCTATTGCAATACATAATATGATATTCTTCCATTCTTATAGTCTGTTATAAATTTTGACACAGGAATCCATCCGAAATTCTTCCGATAGTACACTTCTAATTGCTCCCGATTCTTTGGTTGTATCAATTTCTCAATCTGATGCTCTAGAAGATGAGGAAAATGGATCTAGCTATTTGGCTACTCCCCGCAGTGTTCGTAGTCAGTTTTTTGGTATCGAAGCACTTGATCTTTTGAGATTCTCATATAAGGTAGGATTTTAGAAGGGAGATTGGTTGTTTTATCTTTCGTACTTATTTGTGTGCTTAAGTTTTTTTATTTCATAGGTCTCGTGGCCTCTTGACATGATTGTTAATGCAGAGGCATTGAAGAAATATAATCAGGTTAGTTTACTTCATAGGTCTCGTGTCCTCTTAAGTTTAGTGTGCTTAAGTTTTTTTATTTCATAGGTCTCGTGTCCTTTTATTCTTTTATTACAAACGATTGTCCTGATGGTTTTGGTTAATTTGTGCTTCATTCAGGTCATGGGTTTCTTAATGAAGGTCAAATGTGCAAAATATTTGCTTGATAAAACTCGAATGTGGATGTGGAAGGTAAACATTTATTTTGATTCTTGCTACTACCTCATTTAGGGCTTGCTTGGTTGCCTGTAAATGACACATTAAGGTGGTGCCTTTTGTGGTATTTGGTTTAACTAAGGGTCCTTATGGCACGGAATTTTTGGTCCGGTGCATTTGGACAAAAATGCTACCGCCATAAAACATTCGCTTGACGCAGAAACAGTTCCGACCACTGCCGCAGAAAACCTCAATTTTGAACTTAAGACACGGTTCTAGGGGTGAGGTTGGGCGTTCACGAATGACAGTTCATGACCACTGCGTCCACGATTGCTACCGCTATGTCAAACGGACCCTAAAGTTGGAGTGTCACTTCGTCAAAGAAAGTGAGAAGGATTTTTTGCATCCATAGTTCCACCCTCACTTGGTCTGTTCCAAAAGTTCAAAGTGCTGGCTTCTTTCACTTAGGAGCAATCAAATTAATCCATACCCAACATTCTCATAACTAATTAATTAATATGATGCTTTATCATATTAATTAATTAGTTATGAGAATGTTTGGCAAGGATTTAGTTGATTGCTCCTAAAGTGAAAGAAGGTTCATCTGATGGAGTACTATCTGAGGGTTTCTATTCCCTATGAAGAAGTCCTTAGTGTTTGGTTAGAAATTATTGAATATGATGAGTTATTGGTGACCACCCCTCCCCTTTTTCATTTCTCTCCTTTTTTCATTACTTTTTCCCCATTTCCTTCCATTAGTTTATTTGAAACCTGCTGATAAAAATTCGGGTTGGTTAAGAGAAGAAATTTTGCTTGTGATCAATCTACGAACAACTTACACTCAAAGTAAATACTCTCCACCCAATAATGGTCATAAATTTTGGTCAAACAATTCTTTAAAAGCTAACATTGAACAAACATCTTTGTTGCATAAATTATATCTCTATAAGGTCTTTTCTAGAAAAATAAAGTACGCAAAAAGTCGGCTAACCAATGAATCAAAAAAGTTTGTCTCTAAGCTTTTTGACAATCACATGTATTCCTAGTTTCCTCCTAACAAAAATAGCTTCATATGACATAATAGTTCCACATACAATATCGCAGAGCTCCAAAAATTTCTCAGTCAAGTCCAAAATCAGTAAACTAAAGATGGAATGGAGGAAGAGGATACTAGTTTCTCCACTAGTGGATAAAGAGTCTTTTGCCTTGCCATGCTTGAAGGAATCAATGATAAGAGTTGGAGAACTCTCCATACTTGAGGAGATAAAGAGATAGTAGTAGATTTTTCTATAGGGAGCTCGACAATAAGTATGAACCAATGAGGTCTTCAAATTACTCATAAAACTATTTGCTTCTTCAGCTAAGGTTCAATGTGTTAATAAAGAAACAAACGATGTGGGGGAAGGGGGAGAGGAAAAAAGGATTCTACCATTAATGGAAATAAACAAAATAACCTTAGTACAGTTCAACTGATTCAGGGAATAGACCACAAGATCCACGGTACCACATTTAGTGATGACACCAAGCCTCCACTGAATCCATGGGGTGGGGTTTTGACTACTTGGAACAATTGGTGAGACTCCAAAGAATGTTGCGAAGAGTTCTTTTTGACAAGGAAGAAGTAGAGGACCTCGACCAAAAAGAAGGAAGAATATAGGCCCTTGAAATGCGTCAATTTCTCCTAAAAATGATTTATCCGTAGATCTTCTTGCCTTAATAGAGCCACTTCCGTAGGCTCACCTTAATATATGCTAAACAACACTAAACTTCATCGTTTGACTACCTGACTCAACACTAAGATGGAGTCGACGTCTGGGTTGAGAGGAATTATGCGATCCGCATACTAGTGTGGTGGGAAGCCTTGCAACTCTATAAACATATTGGAGAAGTGTCGTCAAGTAAGTGATGATCCACTATAAAAGTGCGTTCAAGTCCATATGCTGAGTCCTTTGCACAAAATGAAGGGTCGTTGGGTGCGAGTGTCATGTGGCAACCATAAGAAGTAAAAAACACCATCAATGTAGAACAATTGACTTTGACCTTACCAAGTGTTTGAAGTTCAGCTGCATCCAAGATAGTGTCAACACCCCCAACCCGAAGGTGTAGAAATTCGGTACAATAAAGCATGGGACCAAGGTCACCGCGAGATTGCAATGTAATCCATTAGTGGGAGATCGGTGTCCATCTTAGAGGTAGAAAATAAATCTCGGAGAGGAGTTTACTAGAATAAATAGTCGAGCTACTATGTCTTAGGAGATGAAATTGTGGTTGGCTCCACTATCAATCATGGTGAGGACTTTCATGTACAGAATGGTGGACAAAACTTCATAGTCTGGGGCCAAGAGATGTCGCCAATGGAGAAACATAGCGTACGAGCAATCCAACAATCCATGTGGCATTTCCTGTTTCCAGTCTTCCAGCAATCCAGCGGTCCAGGTTCGTTTTTACCTTTAACAACCATTGGGGATCCTACCTGAAACTGAAAGTGAATTTGGTTAGCCACTGTCTTCTTCCTTGGTTTTAGATGATACAAAGTTTAATTTGTGTTTATTGAGCATTTAATTGGATAATACAAAGTTTAATTTCATATTTTAAGCCTTAATTATGAATGTTGTAGGATCTTGCGATCCTCGATCTGATCCTACTATCCGATCCAACCTCGAAAAAATCCCACCCAGGATCTCGATCATGACAACCTTGATGGTGACAACCACATGATCTGGATTGGGGTATGAATCATACGCAATCACAAGAGCCTCAAAGTTGGCCATCGTTACCTCGTCATCATAATCCTCAACGAGTGACCATACTCATTCAAAGGATAATCATGTGTAGGTGAGTAATTGTGTACAACGGAAGCAAAGACCCATGCTTTGGAGGTCATTGTATTCTTAGTTGAATAAATGACAGGGTGGGCCATATGCGAGGGTAGTGGTAGAGGGTAGTAGAAGCTTTTTTTGGTGTGTTGGGGGTGGGGGGTGGAGGGCGGTGGCAAATAGTTTGGTAGGAAGTGTTGGTTTTAGGTGTACTCTACCGCAATATGGCTTGGAGGAAAGATAGGAGCTGTAGGATAGGGGTGTGGCATGAAAGGGGTGGTAAGGGTTCGGATGGTTGAATCGAAAATTTATCCTCGACGTGTTAGTATGTCTCCATGGCTCCATTGATGCAAGTGGGATGAAGGTAGTGGAGGTGAGCACTGATATGCGACTGGAAGTCATGCATGTAATACTCTAAATAGTTGTCTGATGGAAGGTTGGAAATTCGGGTGACGAGTTCGACACTCATCTACGTACTCATCAATGATACCAGACTATCGTACTTCGAAGGGGGGTATTTTTGTGCATGGATGTTATGAAATATAAATTTATATGGGAGATTTTTCGCACGATGCTCTCTTGCGGGCTACGTCCGCATGCAAGCGGGCTCCGCCTATCCGTGGATTGCCTTGGGTGCACATGGGCTTCGCCGGATCAAATACAAAACTTCCATCTGGATGCTGCAGCGCGTTGGTCACCTATTGAGAGTGAGACTTGCTTTCATTAGGGCTTATAAAAGTTTTATAAAATTAAAATATAAAAATTCTAACCAGGAAACAAACAAAAATCTTCTCTCTGATGTCGAGGGACGTGTTGTTGTGAAGTCGGGGCAAAGAAAGGCGCGAAGAAGAGTGTAGTTACAGTATAATACAATGTTGGAGACCGTAGATGGAGCCGCCGAGGTATTCTGGAGATAGTGGAGCTGGCAATGGATTATGGAGATGGAAAACCTGACGGCCTAATTAGGAGACGAAAATGTAGGGGTATGTGTGAGAGAGAAAGAGGGAGGGAGATGAGAGAGAGAATGAATAATTTAAAGATGGATGACACACATTTGAAGGCTGAATTTATTATAAATAAATAAAGATAAGTGACACATTTAGAGCATAGTTTATGGGCAACAATTTTCTAACAAATTAATATGGATGACATGACAGAAACTTGAATGAAATTAAAAACTCCATTTATTAGATTTTATTTTCTCACGTTAATAAAAGCTGGTCGACCCTCTCGTATTTTTCTCCAAAAAGTGAACGGCCTAAAATGCTTTGATGATGCTGTCATTGAAACAGATGGCTCAGATCTTTTCGATGGCATTAGCAGCAAATATGCATATTGCCATATTATTATTATTGTTATATATATATATTCTGAGTTTTTTTTAATCATCAGTCTCAATTTGATTGTGCTTCACCAATGCTCTGGATGCTGAATGAAGGAATCATGGTTATGTGCACATAAATCAAAATGAATTCTTGGGTCTGCCCTCTTTGATGTCTTTGGCTTTGATTTGAGGGCATGATTCCGCAGCAAAAGCGACGGTATAGGGGGCCACTATTTCAGTGGTACTCTGTGAGCAGCCACTTTGTGCATTTATTGTCAAAGGTTAGGTCTTCCTCCTCTGAGAGAAGCCACTTTGTGCATAGTGCCAAATGTTAGGTCTGTTTCCAATCTCCCCCCACCCATACCCCCAATGATTGGGGACTATATGGGTTTTGTTGTTGTATCAGTCTCAATTTGATTACAAAGCACTGACTTTATCGGTTATCTATCATTCTTGTGTATTGACATCAATTATAGCTCGATATTCTTGTAGGTACATAAACTGAAGTATGCTATTTTAAATACCCATAGCACTTCGTATAGCTCGATACTCTTGTAGGCTTCTTGAAGAGCCTTCGATCTCCATGTGAAGAGGCTTAGGACTATACTGTTAGAAAAGAAACTAGAAAAACCCATGTAATAGGCCCATATAGAGGCCCATTTTCCTTCTTCTCTTTAGTCTCACACCTTGTATAGGTTTTTCTTTCTCTCTCTCTCTCCTATATATATGTATTCTCCCTTTGTATTTATACATAAGAAATATATACAAGAGTTTGTGGGTTATTTCATATATACAAACATGTCAATTTATATGCCCTCGAGTCATTAGAGATGTCAATTTATACGCCCTTGAGTCATTAGATGATTGTCAATGCAAATTATGACCTTAATGGTATTTATGTAACACTATTATTGTGATCAAGAAAAATTTTACGATCCTCAAGGTAGATTAAGGGAAGAGTTTATGTTTTAATGCTATTTCTTTTATTTTTTTCTCCTATATGAAGTTGTTAGCTTGAATTTTGCCTTGCATGCGCTAATATTTTGCGCAGCTTCTTATTTCAATTGTTAATTACTGAGCAACCATCTTATTTTGGACCTGTTTAAGTTTATTTTTGCTCATTTTTTTATTTGCAATATGCAAAATTTATTGTGGTTTTCCTGTTCAGAATATAATTTCATATCGAGGAATTTATGTAGCCCTGTAAATCTAATGTAGATCTTTGTACCATCCAACTATAATCAATTGGTTTTGTGTTTGATTCATAGATTCTAGCACGATATTAGAACAAACTAGGCCCAACAACCAACTCTAATAGAAGTCACTTGTTAGACTCCAATGACCCTATATGTGAGAGGACATTGAGACTATAATCCCACATCGTGAAACTCATGTAGCTTAGCTTGAGTTGTACTTGTATTCATAGGTTCTAATCTGATACCAGAGTAAGCTAGGCCCCAACAACCCACTCACACGTCACCAAATTAAAGAAAAAAGTTTCATGTTAGACGTCAACGATCCTACATGTGACAGGGCATATTGAAATATAATCCGACATTGAGAAACTCATGTAACTTAGGGTCCGTTTGGCGCCGCGTATTTGCTCCCGTGAGTTTGGACGAAAACTCTATTTTGTCATCAAGTATGTGTTTGGCATGACAACGGTTATGTCCACTACTAAGAAAAAGAACTAATTTTGAACATAAAAGTGAATGGATTTCTTTAGGTGAGGTCAGGCCCGCGCCAAACGGCCCCTAGTTTTGAGCTGCATGCATAATTTCTTACATGATGCCAGAGTAAGCTAGGCCCAACAACTCACTCCTGCATAGCCCAATTAAAAAACAAAATCTCCCATAGTAGAGGCCAATGACATACACAATGAGGACGCGTGTTAAGTATATAATCCCGCATCCGTAAACTCATGATGTAGCCCTGTGCGCTTAACAATCGATCCTGACTCCTCCACACACAATCAAATTGAATGAGTTTTCTGACTTATAATTGTTCATATTTTATTAAAATTTATTATGCCATTTAAGTAGGCTCTAAAAATTTAATGTCACTTGCTCTGTTCTTCGCAGTTTTTTTTCTTTTTAATAATACGAATAATTATCAAAACTTCCCCTGGAAGATAGCATAATGACAGATTGCACCCCTCTTATTATTGAAATTACAAAAATCTCCCCTGAATGTTATAAAGCATAACATTAACCTCCCCTGAAATTCATATTTCATAACATCCATGCACAAAATACCCCCCCGAAAATGTACTCCGAAGGGGGTATTTTTGTGCATGAATGTTATGAGTTGTAAACTTCGGGGGAGGTAAATGTTATGTCTTGTAACATTGAGGGGAGGTTTTTGTAATTTCAATAATAAGAGGGGTGCAATCTGTAATTTTGCAAACTCAGAGGGGAGGTCCTGGTAAATGCCCCTTAATAATATACTTAAATGAGGCTTATAAGGTCCTCCTTTCTGTCCAAATAGGGAAGGAAATCTGTGCAAAATCACAAGCATCACCTGCTGGTGGAACAAAAACTCCTCCATTTTGTTGATGCCTTTCATCAATATGTCATGGACAGGGTAAACTATCATTCCTTTTTATCTTCCAGAGGCATGTAGAGATTTTGACCTGCATCTCCCTAAAGAAGCTAAAATCATCCATGTGCAGGTTTTTCACAGTGCATGGACTGAGCTGTGCTCCGCCATGTCATCCGCGGGCTCCCTCGATGGGGTCATAGGAGTTCACGAGGCCTACCTCTCGTCGATCCAGCGTCAATGCTTTGTCGGTCCGGATAAGCTGGTTCGTTCTATCCCGCGTATCTCGATTTTATTCGGACATTTCGTATGAATCTGCTGTCGGAATTTCAATGTGTGTTCCAGAACCATCCAAAATTTCAATTATTCAACCATTTCGTTTTGATTGGTCGCATTTTTTTATTCATAAAATCGGTCGTGCTGATATTATTGTGGATGCGAAAAAAATTATTCTGCTCGATCTGATAAGTATCTTGTGTCTGAATTGAGAAATTCTCTGGCCTGCACTTTCTATGAATTGCTTGGTAATTTGGCATGTTGTTTGACAGTGGGCCCTGATTGCGAGTAGAGTCAAGAGCATCCTTGGGTTGGCACTAGATTTTCACTCTATTCAGCAGACGCTGCACAGCGGCGGTGCAGCTCCGGCGATCAAGGCGAGATGCGAAATGGAGATCGACCGGATCGAAAAACAGTTCGATGATTGCATAGCCTTCCTCCTCAGAGTAACTTCTTTAACACACACTCCCCCTCTCTCTCTCTCTAGATATATATATATCTTTACAATATGACATTGGTGAAACATTCAAAATTGTCAAATATAGCGTTATTGTTTTGAATAGTGTATTTATTTTAAGCTGCATTAAGCCTCTCACGGTCGAGGTACTGTCGCGGTTGGCCGTAGGGATGTGCCTCGTGCCTGTCAATTGTATATATATAAGAAATTTTTTGTGGTAGCATGATGTAACGGGGAGTCGGGTTAAAATAAATTATTTATTTAAACAATATTTTAATAAAAATATCAAATAATAATTTAGCCTAGATGGTGAGTTTTGAACCTGAGACTAAGACTATTCCATAAACACTATTTACCAACTGCGTTCAATAACTTTTATGGAAAACGTAATAAATTTTCAAATGTACGTGCGAGTGATAACGTACTAAATGTATGTAGCATTAGTAGTATTGTCGCCCCACATGTTGTCTACAAGTGATGCAGGCGATTAAGTGCTGTCGCGTCGCACGGGGGTCCCCCTGTACCCAGAGCTGTCACGGTTCCGGTTCGGTTCCGGTTCTACTAAAACCGTGAACCGAACCGCTAAGGTAACGGTTCTTCAAATTAGAACGAAAATCGTACTTGGTTTGACCGGTTCCGGTTCTGGTTCTGGTTCCGGCATAATTTTTGGAACCGTCGTGTTAACGATTCCTGTTACGGTTCAACAAAAACCAAAACCAAACCGGACACTAACGGTTCGGTCCGGTTCTATGCGGTTCGGTCCGGTTCCAATCGGTTCCAACTAGAACCAAAATCAAACTTGGCGGAATGAATGGGGGAGGTTAAAATTATAAACCGGAGAGGAAATGTATACCCGTTCGTTTTTTTTTTT
Source organism: Dactylorhiza incarnata (assembly GCA_033032865.1). Lineage (NCBI taxonomy): Eukaryota > Viridiplantae > Streptophyta > Magnoliopsida > Asparagales > Orchidaceae > Dactylorhiza > Dactylorhiza incarnata. The sequence continues at coordinate 2,089,615 of JAWHQI010000226.1, read as the reverse complement.
TGCAAGAGGGACTTCGAAGTCTGAGGCCCGGGCGCAGGAATTTCACGTTAAACCAAGTGGTTGTACTCCAAACCGCACCAATGTCTGAGGCCCGGGCGCTAAACCAAGTGGGAGTACTCCAAATCGCACCGATGTCAAACCACACAACACGGTTTTGGTGCAGTGCGATTTTGTTCAGTCCAAAATCGACCCCCTTTGTTGCGATTGCGATTTGGGTTCAAACAACATCAGTTTCACCCATAATAGTAAGTATAGATATTATAGATATATTATAAAAAAATAACAATATAATAATAATTATTATTATTATAAACGGGTTGCGGTCCGGTTCGGATCGGTTCTAAAAATCTTGAAACCGCTTGAGACTTGTATATTGTGGTTCCGGTTCCGGTCCGGATAATAAAATGAAAGAACCACACCAGGACCAATGTTGTTCATGGTTCCAAAATTCAAACCGGAACCCAAATAATTTGCGAATGGTTCGGTCCGGTTCTTTGCGGTTCCGATCCGATTTCGGTTCGGTTTACGATTTTCGGTTTTAAGTGATAGCTTTACCTGTACCCTGTCACTCAGTGTGTGTCTGTATATATATATATATCTTATATTGTTTGAGTAATGAGTCTGATTATTTGATCTGCTGCAGATCTTGTCTTTCAAGCTGAACGTGGGGCACTTGCCTCACCTGGCAGATTTGGTTACCAGAATAAACTACAACTATTTCTACATGTCTGATAGCGGAAACTTGTTAACCGTTCCCAGCTTTGTGGGCGCCAAACTCGCGAGGAACTTGCCCTCCTGAACCAACTGATCCGTCCGTCCGACGCACTTTTTTTTTTAATTTCTTTTCCTGTTTATTTTCTTTGTAAGACTTTATATATTGCGAAAAATAGTGTTTAGGGTCATAAAATTTTATAATCTGGCCTTTTTATAATTTTGCAATGAATTTAGAAGTTTTTTCTGGACTTTTTTTTAATGAAATTAACTGCATCTGTGCATGGAGATTTGAGTATTCTCCATGAATGTAGGACCTTTGCCTGCATTATACATACAAACGCATACAAAACATGTCCCTGCGCTTTTAAAAAAGCATGTGATATTTACTTTTGGCGGAGATGATTTTTGCGTGCCCGGGATATCATTCCTTTTTGCAGGGAGATTATTTTTGTTCGCCCGAGATATCATTTCTGAGAGATCATGTCTGCATGCCCGAGATATTATTTCTATTTGTTCGGGATATCATTTTTGAGAGTTCATTTTTGCTCGTTCGCGTTATCATTTTTGCTCGCTATGAGATCATTTCTGCTCGCCGGGTTAGCAAAAAATTAGAGTTTGTTTATTTATGGTCATTATCTTGTACAAACACACATACAAAACATGACCCTTGGATACAAGACATGATTATTTATTGTGTTGTTGCAAGGGAAGAGAAGACCTGATGAACTGCTCGTGGAGAACCGACTCAGTTATCCTCTTGTTCGATCTATTGTGATAAGTTTTTTTACTCTTATCATTAGACTTCTTATGTTATCGGAGATTTTGCATCGTATGTAGTGTTTTCTAATTGCCGTGATATCAACCGTACATTATACGCCTCTACAAAGGTAAATTTGTTAAGAATAATTGATGAGGTTATATATATTTTAACGTTCCATGGATCGTCATCTCCGCCGCATACTTGCGTATTGCTCTGGCTCCCTCCAGAAACTATATTTTAAAAGGGTTCAATCTCTTTAGAAGTCTCATACTCTAATTTTTTTTTCAAGTGTTCTAGCTCATTTAGATTCTTTTGCTTAAAAAAAATTCTCTTGAAATCTCATTTTGATTCTCTAGAAATCACTCCCTCATATGTTTTTTTTTCTCACCAGGACTCTCTCACTCAAATATTCTCCTTAGAAATTTGACTAAAATAGTTATATCAAAATATTCTTGGTTTTGCTATCATAAAATTATCTCCCTAGCAGTAAAGTTTTTTTTTTTAAATTCCAATTCTTCCTCAATTCCACTAATTCTTAAATGAATTGAAACAGTTAAAAATATATTCTCTTAGAATTCATTTGAATTCTAATCCCGTCGTGAGTTATGCAACCCGCAAGCAGAATTTGAGACAAGATTCTTAATTTCAATTTCAAAGTCTCAATTCCGTTCAATCATATCCCGCTTGCTCAAACTATATTTCGACGGGAAATAATGTCTTAAAGCTCCTCTTGATCATCATTTTTTTAGATTAAACAATTCTCACCTTATAAAAGAGAGAGGCTACTTTTCACTTTCCCATTCATAAAGTGAAAAGCAAGCACCACTTACTCAACTTAAACTTGTTTATTTTGCTTTTAGAATCATAGTCAAAATTATTCATTTAATCATAATCAAGATTATTTATTTAATCATTCATAAAATAAGTAAACTATATTAGTTAGCAAATAAATAAGGGCATTGTTATATATAGACCATGTTTGGCTATATACAAACTTAAAATTTGATTTTTTGGGGTCTTTTTTTCCACTATATACAAACCAAATAAATAAGATATCCAACCCCTAAAATATCATTTTCTTTCGATTGCTGCCCTAGACATCCCGCTCCCGTGCGATAGCCAAACCCCCCGCTCCGATCCCGTCTCCCCTACTCGCTGGAGGCCAATGATGCCTGAAAAAATTCCGTCTACCACTCCAATGATCTTCTTCAAGGCCGGCGACCCACCTCCCGGTGATGTTGGCGTAGAAAGGAGCCCGAAAGATTGCGCCATTGATGCCGCTCAGCGTTCTCTGGAGCTCCCCCCCCCCAAATGAGGTAATCAAGACCCAACTTTGCGAATGGTTCGGACCGGTTCATGCGGTCACAACCGCTTGACCGGTGAAAATAAGTCCTCCCAAACGGAGCCTAAATCTTTTCCCCCTCCATTAAGGTTTTCGCTTTTCTTACATAATCGAATCTTCCAATTTGGCTTCTCCGGACGTCTCCGCAGCTGCTATCTCAGCTCACCTTATCTTCAATAGATACTATAATGCAATCCATTTACAGCCTTCTACAAAATTATAGATACTATAATGCAATCCTTAATCAGTTAATTATTATAGGGCAATTGTTAACCGCACCCCAGTTTTGGCTATCCGCAACCCATTTTTATGAAGTATTACGCATTTTTTTTGGAAATACGCCATGTACAAGCATTTTTAAGAAAAGTGTTCAACACGAAAGTTGTAGATATCGTCGATATCTACAACTTTCGTGTTGAACACTTTTGCTAAAAATGCACGCACAAGATGTATTGCCGCTCGAATTGAAACATGGGCGTAACTATAACGAATTTTTGGAAATACGCATTGTGCATGCATTTTTAGGAAAAATGTTCAACACGAAAGTTGTAGATCTCGACGATATCTACAACTTTCGTGTTGAACACTTTTCCTAAAAATGCTTGTACAAGGCGTATTTCCAAAAAAATGCATAATACTTCATAAAAATGGGTTGCGGATAGCCAAAGCTGGGGTGCGGTTAACAATTGCCTTATTATATAAGGGCATTTACTGGGACCTCCCCTCTAAGTTTGCAATCCAATATCTAAATTTTATTTATTGATGGCAGGCTCGTTTAACTTGACGAAGATGATGAACGACAAAGATGATCCTTTCGAATTTTTGAATTCAAGATTTTTTGGGTGAAATTACATATTTTATACATCTTGAATTACATCATTTTTGTAATGTTTGCTAATGTAATATGTTCTACTAATATAATAGTAGTTGATTGCTTTTTAAATTTTTTTTTTTTTGAATTTTACATTGGTCTGCATATAACAATTTAGTCTATATATAGCGGGTTTTGAATTAATAAGGTTTGTATATAGTAAATGTTTGTATATAGTTAAACGTGGTCTATATATAACAATGCCCATAAATAAGTGTGCATTCAAATCTAAATGAGCGATAGATTCATGCTCAAAAGATGCACAAATCTAATTAAAAAAAAACAATGAAGAAGAAGATGACATCATAAGTTCGCTAAGAATCTCCATCATTAAACTTTCGCTAACCCTCGATGGGGAAGTCCCTCCGCCGACGCACCGTAGAGTTGGATCCGTGCGCCGCAATTTTTTTTAATCTAGATTTTCAGTATTATGCAGATGACAATCATTGTCCTTATACCAACTTTTCATTGTTGCATGAAAAAGTTTTTTTTTTTTTGAGCAGGATGCAAGTGCAAGTTTGAAGCATTCAAAGGGGTAGAGGAATTTATATCTTCTGGCTCTAATCAAAATGCAAAGTGCATACCAAAACATTTATAGAAGATAATTAATTTACAAAACTATAATAAAGATTAAGATGGGAGTCACATAAATCCTTAAGAGAACCTACATTGGAAAGGAAGGAATATACCTTCGGAGCTAATCAATCAATCAATCTCCGTAGATTCTCCACGAGTTCGGCATGCCGCAGACCTCGCTGCCGCCGGGTGGGGTTTAGGGGCGGCTTTGGCGACTCTTTTTTCAGTTTCATCTTTGTCTTCGTCCTCAGCCTCGGCCCCCGTCTCCTCAGAGACATCGTTGCCGTCCTTTTCGTCTTCCTCTTCGGTGTCATCCTCGGCCCACGCGTAGCCCGGGGAGGACTTAGATGAGGGCGCGCGGATCCTGGCCTCGCGCACGACCTTCATGATGTCATCGACTGCCTGAAGAGAGTAGATGGGGGCGCCGGTATCCCTCCGGTAGTACACAGCTTGAGATGCTTCTGTGAGCTCTCTTGGCAAGTTCTTCAGGAACCATGGGTGCCTCTTTATTTCATTCACTGTTATTCTCTGCAGTTTGTGACAGCTTACAATCTAAAGCATACTATGAAAGGGAAATAAGATGAGGGAGAATTTTTTTGAGATTTAGGCTTCTTTTGGTGTGGTGGCGGCGGTCGTGAGAGCGATATATATTTTAATTTAAAATAAAATATTCTGTTTTTTTTTTAAATAGAAGAGACCCAACTGCTCATTTGAAAATAATCAGAATCCCAAATATCTTTCTTATAAATATATTAGAGTTGCCACAAATATTTTACCCTATTTCTTTTGTAGCAGGGGAAATAAATGATAGCTAAGTAAATAGAATGCAAGAAAGAATAATTTCATCTTACAATAAATCTGATACTATGTACAATCATAACCAAAATTATTCAGTCTTCTAATTTTCGATCATTTAATTTTTCAATTTTGCGTGTTTTTCTCGCTCCGGACGGGTAAACACATCAAGAAAGATTCATCAGCATTATGCAAACAAAGCCATGCAATTGCAGAATGAATGAGGAAATATAAGGATGAAAATAAATTGTTTGAAATAATTTCAACTTAAAATGCTATAATAATGATGGGAATACTTATCTTATTTAACTCGAAAAAATAACTTTTATCTGCGGGGCGCGCGGAATCAAAGTGACTTACCCTGGAAGGGCTGCCGACGAAAATGCGGGCGAGCAACTGTCTGCAGTCTTGCGAGACATGGACGTAGTCGGGTATCTTGTATTGAACTGACATTATTTTCTACAATCAAAAAACATATTCACAGATTTCAATATATAAGAAGCTGAAGCCTGTAAACTTATTAATTATAATATGCAGATCATGAACATGGAGAAATTATTATGCCCAACTCTCCGAGCGAAATACGCGAAATACGCGCCGTTGTGTCACGGGACCACCGGGTCAGACCAACTTCCTCGCGATCGAAGGCAGACAGAGCTAAACGGCTACACTCGACGACACTTTTCGAGAAAAATCCATCCCTTTCATTAGTGGGTCTATTACATGAAAACTAACCTGAATCGTCTTCCTGAAATTCTTGGGGTCTTCTTGGTCTTCAAAGGGATAGGCTCCAACTATCATCACATATAAAGTAACTCCGCAAGACCACACGTCCGCCATCTGCGCAGCAATGAAGCAACTTATCAGTGGTTCGTAAAAGAATTAGAACAAATGCAGTAGATTTTTTTTTTCTCATTATCAAGTGGGAGCGGGAAAGTGACGGTGCGGCTCAAAGGTTGCAGCGAGTGTAAGCATACAAGATACTTCTCGCGCGATTGGCTCGGGGAAGTGTTAGCGCAATACGGGCAATGCGTTCCTTGTGCACGGATTGAGGTCCTGCGAGTGCGGTGTGCTTGCGATGGTATTCCTTTTCTCCCACGGTGGTTGCTCGTCCTACAACAACTAAGGTTTGCGTGCGAACTTTATGCGCCCGTAGTTTTATGAATTGCAGTAAGTCATTCGATTTCTCAGCGTCTGGAGGTGTCAAATTCCAATTGTGTTGCTCTTTATCAGATTTGTGTACTTTTTCCTCCTATTGGATTGGATCTTATATAAACTGCGTGGGTGTGTCATTGTCTATTCTTGTGTTAACTACACGTTTTAGCCGTGCCTGAGGATTTATTCTAAATCCTAACACAAAACTAATGGAGAATGTAATTTGAGACAAATTACTTGGTTGAGTGTCATTCTCAAGAGCAGGAACTGAAGAAGATACTTTTTGAATATCCGCAACTATTTGTGCAGTGAATGAGCCAACCTTCGAGGAAATTAGTTTATCCTTTTCTAAGTATACAAGCACCATTCAAGTATTTGTTCTTCCTTTGTTGATTTTGCGGTGATATTGTAGACGCGATAAGAATATTCCTCAAGATGAGTGATTGCTGATTCACCACTTGATGTTATTGCTGATACATTAGGGAGAGCTGATGTAAGGTTATCCTCTTGTAGAGTCACACAATTTCCAGAGGAAGAGCACAAATTTCTTGAACTGGAGAATCAGAATTTGTGATAATTACACTAAGAAAGGAGGAAATACAACTCTAATGGGTTGTGTACTAGGATCCAGTTGAAGGTGACACCATCGATGTTCCAGGAAGTGGAGCCTTTGAGATGCTTATTGAGGAGGTGAAAGAGAACGTTTATTAAAAAAAAAAATCTTCTTAAGCAGGACAGAATCCAGTTGAAGATGACACCATCAAAGTTTGAGATTTTATAAGAATAGATCATAGTTTTGGTATTTTGTTCATATTCAATGAAGCAACCTTCTAACTAGTGGGGGTCCATGTAGCAGAGTGAAAGAAATGGAGGGAGGGAGAGAGAGCAAAGGGTGGAAAGATAAAAATGAATGTCAACATAATTGGAGACGAAGCAGTTGGGGTAAAAGGATAAAATCTTACTTTTTTTAAACCATTCCCGAGTCGATGAGGATTTGTAAAAAAAGAATGGGGAAAATTGTATACCCATATTTTCGCTAGCTCGCACATATAAGTGTGACTGCCACATCAACATCGGAGAAGATGCCACGCAGCCGAAGATCTTGAGTGTGATGAGAGGGCATAATGAGGTATTAGAGATATTTTTATCAAAGATTATTGGTCAGAGACATTCACAATTATGTGAATACTAAAGGACAATGCTTCATCCTATATAAAGACTCCACGGAAGGCGGTTGTAGATTGTAACCACTAAAGAGCATTAGCTAAATCAAGGCTAATGGATGGTTCCTGTTAATTATGTGCCTCGAATCCTAACCCAAGACGACGACTGATGCTAAACACGAATCGCAGGGGCCGGGGCCGCGGCGCTGGCCGAAATTTTTGGGGCACAAGCTTGAGGCACACGGATGTGTGCCGATGCCGTGTAGCAATTGAGACCGTTCCATAAGTCAATGGACGCATCCAGAAAGAGGAGACGGGACGTTTCGATGCACACGCCCGGACCACGGCCGTGTGCCGAGGGCATGTGTTGTTCTGACGATTCTATGACAGTTGCTAAACGGTTATCGATGAAAGGACGCACTGATTGGGCCACACGCCCGAGGCACGCGGACGTGTGCCAATGGCGTATCAATCCTATTTCTCGAAACTATAAATGTACGGAGTGTTGTGTAATCTTTGTAGCAAAGAAGCAGTCATTCTAGGGTTTGGGCATTCTGTTTTCTGTATTATGTGTTATGTATTCGGAATTCTGTATTCTGTATTACGAATTATGAAATTTACCCACCCTCTGTAACCGCCTCTGTTATGAATAGTGAAAATTCGACTGTTGCTGCCCGTGGATGTAGCACATCTTGGGGTAAACCACGTAAGTCTGTGTCGTCTGTGATTATTTATTTTTTGTGTCGTTCTTCATTCGAGTCAAATTTCTGCAATAGTTCCCACGAAGAGTTTTGAGAACAAAATCATCAAAGTTAAATGTCAATCAACTTAAATCAATGGGTGCATGCATGAGATTTATCCTCATTGATTGAGTGCGCCTATTAATTCATGGTTGGAAGTCCACCAATCTTCATTTACTCTACTAAAATTCTATAATCTCAAAGAGAGTGATTCCAAAATTTTACTCTAAATATCCGCTAATTCTCTAGCTCAATGGTAATAGCTTTAGAAATTTTGAAGTTTAGTATATCATGCTCCCAGATTAATTAAAGGAATGACCTCCACTCAATAAAACTCTCTCATTTCTCTACATTTCACACTTCTCTTTCTTGCTATCTTTCTAGTGTAGATTTTTTATTTGTTGATTATTATTCTTTCAGCAATTTCAATAGACAAATCACATTTCAACATATACCATTTTTAAATAGGTGAATCCTATTGGAATGTAATGTTGTCCTTAATTCTATATCACTGCAGTAAACGCTCTCCGCCTACTTGTTAGCGAATAGCAGTAGGCGCTCTCCGCCTACTTGTTAGCGAATAGCAGTAGGCGCTCTCCGCCTACTCATTGACGTTCCTCTCGTAACCACCAAGCTACTAGCTCATGCTGAATACCTTTCTTGTTTTCTATGATGACTTTTCCCACCCAATAGGCATCCCTGCCTAGTGAATTCTCCATAGCTAAAGTCATTGTTGCCGACTCCTGGAGGCGGGTAGTAGCATTCTACTGCTGTCAATGCCAACTTTCCTAGCCCCAAAAGTTTATTTTCTACGAGTATAAATAGGATTCGGAAATCTAAACCCTAGTCTATCATGTAATTAAACTATTTTCTAGAGTGCAATCATCAGAGAGAAAGAAACAGAGAAAGAGAACTCAATTGTGTTGGGATTTCCGGTCGCGGAAGCGCAATCTTCAGGAACAACAAAATACAGAGTCACAAGAAAATACGTGATTTGCACAATTTTATTAGCACAATAAAATTAATAAGTACTCAAATTAAGAGATACACATCCGAAAATATACTGTAGAAGAACGGACTATGAAAATCCGCAGGAGTAATATGAACTTGACTGCAATCCGTAAAACGGACGCATAGGATTCGTATCAGAACGAACCTTCGTCGTCGTCAGACGACCAACCGCCGCCACCACCACCGAGAAGAGATCCAAGTCAGGACTTGACCTTGCCGCGAACGCGCAACCCGCCAATGTCGCCACTTATGCACAACCACTACAACCTACGAGCATGCAACCACCGAGCACCGCGCACCTTGCCGCAGCCCGCGAATCTGACGCCTTGCCTCTACCCGCACGCTTTCGCTCTTCGATGTCGATGCAACCCGTAATCGGATGTCGACGGCCGCCGTCTCCTTCGACCGTGCACTACCATTCTCCTCTTCAAGGCTTTACCTCTCTTTGGTTTGGCTTTTGGTGTGTCTTTCAAGCTTGCCTCCCTCATCTTTTATAGGGCCAATTCACATGTCTTTGTCACTTTCCAAGAAACTTCCTCATTCAAAGCACATGGGCGGCTTGAAGAAAAGTCCGCATTGACGGCTGGTAGGTGGGAAAGATGAAACATGTGGGTTTGACTATTCAAAACCAACTCAACAATCACCACCTTGGTTTGAATTTCAAACACCACATTCTGCACGAAGCATTGTCTACGTGAAGCACTGTCTGCACGAAGCAATATCTGCATAAAGTACCAATCTGCATGAAGCACCACCTCATGTCTGAGGAGTCAGCCGACTTGTCGCAAGTCGAACTCCATCTCTGCTCTTGTTCACCTGTGGGATGTCGACGCACCCAGATCACAAAAGTTGACTCGCCAAACCCGAGTCACAGAAGGGCGATCCACCGCACCACCACGACCATCCACCATATCAACCGCAGAAATCATGGGCGCACCACCTCACACCGTGGTTCCCATCAGTCGGTACATACTACCGAACTGCACAGCCTTCATGAGCACGACACACTCATGTGTCACCGTCAGAACTCCTTTTCATGCCGCAAAGTTGCAGCCACCCGAGTCCAAACTGCCCAACGATATCAGATTCTTACGCAGTTTGGGCACCAAATGTACCCTCTCAAGTCGGCGCACCACCCCATCATGCATTTGTATGTCCACCGTCCCTGTGCCTATAACCTCACAACCTGAGCCGTCACCCAAGTAGACCGACCCAGTCGTCACCTCCAGAGAACTGAACATCGATGCATCCGAGCACATGTGTTGCGATGCACCAGAATCTAATATCCATCCGCTGTCAGAGTCGCCATGACTCTCAGTGATGGTATAAAGACCATCACTCTCCACTCCCAGATCTAGCGTCATCATACCCGCATCCTGGACGTCTTCAGAACTCTGCGCAGGCTGCGGACAAGTTCTCCTGATGTGACCGCTCTGTCAACAGTGGTAACAAATAACTCCCTTCTTCGACGCCGACCGAGCCCGTGCACCCCTCGATCCCCTGTCGAATGCTCTTCCCCGTCCATCTACCGTCAAAATATACTCACCCCCAGGAGTGGGGTCCTTCAGCATCTAACTGGACAGTAATGCCGATGTGACCTCCACTAGCCCCATTGTATCCTTCCCATACAGGAGCATGGTCACCATGTATTTAAAGGACGGCGGGAGCGAGGTAAGAAGTAATAGGGCCTTATCTTCTTCCTCCACCTTCGCACCAACCACATGCAATTGATTTAGAAGGTCGTTGAACACATTAAAGTGCTCATGCAGGTTACCACCCTCCTGCATCTTCAGCCCATACAATCGTTGTTTCAACAACAATCTTGTGGTCAACGACTTGGCCAGATACAATCTTTCAAGCTTATCCCAAAGCTTGATTGCAGACTCCTCAACGCCAATGTTAAAGAGCACCTTGTGGTCAAAGCACATTCTGATGGCGCTAGTGGCACGCTCATCCAAGTCAATCCACTCCTCATCCTTCACTTCAACAACCAATTTTTCTCGTCCCCGCAAAACCTGCATCAACCCCTGCTCAACTAGCATATCTTTTACGCGAATCTGGCACAGACTAAAATTTTCGCTGCCATCGAACTTCTCTACCGAGTACCGAGCCAAAGTCCCATTCTTCCCTGCCATAGTTGCCCTTTGGTGATGGCGCGCACGTTTATTCCCGCAGGAGGCGGTGAACCCTCGCCCGGACGACCGATCCGAGCCCACGGTTGCGTCCGGATCGTCGTTGCGAGTCGATTTACTATATTTATTTATGTATTTTGAGTTTTATTTGGCGCCCGATCGGTCCGGACGTTATGAGTCGTCCGTTTCGGGATGCCCTAGGTAGGTCTTGTTATAAATAGGCGGATTGATGGCTGATTAGGGATCGGAGGATTGCGCCTTGTGCGATCCGCTGGTCTTCTCTCGGTGGACTCCGAGCGGTGCCTTCCTCGTGCGTGACTCCAGCCGCAAGCTTACCTCCAGCCGATCCTACTCCAGCCCCCTCCACCTCCCTGCGCTACCTCTACAGCCCCTCCCACCTCCAGTCGATCCTACTCCAGCCCCCTCCGCCTCCCAACGCCACCTCTACAGCCCCTCCCACATCCAGCCGACCCTACTCCAGCTACCCCATCTCCCAACGCCACCTCTACAACCCCTCCCACATCCAGCCGACCCTACTCCAGCCACCCCCATCTCCCAGCGCCACCTCTACAGCCCCTTCCACGCCCAGCCGGTCCTACTCCAGTCACCCCACCTCCCAGCACCACCTCTACAGCCCCTCCCACATCCAGCCGACCCTACTCCAGCCAACCCCACCTCTCAGCGCCACCTCTACAGCCCCTCCCACACCCTTCCGACCCTGTTCCAGTCAGCCCACATTCCTGCACCTCCACCACCCCCTTTCCCCTTCCCGTCCAACCCCAATAAGCCCCTCCCGCCTCCCCTCATCTTCCTCCCAACTGCAACCTTTAGGAGTCCGCAATCAGCCCCGCTTACACGTGTAAGTCTAGTTCGAGTTAATTTCTTTTATTGTTGAACGTTTGGCGCTTGTCCTTGTAGTGGATGTTAATCTTGTCTTGCTATTAGTATCGTCCTTTGTATAACTTGCAGGGTTTATTCGGCGTGCGCTTAAAACTATTTGCAACTCGTTCGCTTGCAAATCATGCTAGTTCCCTCAAATTAAAATTGTGACTGTTCATACTCCTGCTTGTTTTCTTTATAATAATTAATTATTGTTGCTGAATTTTTGAACGGACCGTCTTGCATTTTATCATATAATCATCGCATTAGGTTTGCATCTAGCGTGTCCATCTACCGTGGTCTACCACTGCATCATCTGGTATGACTAGGAGATCTGATTAATTCAAGGTCGAATTTGAAAGGATGGGAAGATGACCTAGTCGTTCACCACCGCAGTCAAATCTTACCCCAAATGTCCAATCAGTTGCCTGCAGAACCTCTCTCTGATACCACTTTATTGGGATTTCCGGGCGCGGAAGCGCAATCCCCAGGAACAACTAAATACAGAGTCACAAGAAAATACATATTTTGCACAATTTTATTAGCACAATAAAATTAATAAGTACTCAAATTAAGACATACACGTCCGAAAATATACTGCAGAAGAACGGACAATGAAAATCCGCAGGAGTAATATGAACTTGACTGCAATTCGTAAAACGGACGCACAAGATTCGTACCAGAACGAACCTTCGTCGTCGTCAGACGACCAACCGCCGCCACCACCACCGAGAAGAGATCCAAGTCAGGACTTGACCTTGCCGCAAAAGCGCAACCCGCCAATGTCGCCACTTGTGCACAACCACCACAGCCTACGAGCATGCAACCACCGAGAACCATGCACCTTGCCACAGCCCGCGAATCTGACGCCTTGCCGCTACCCGCACGCTTTCGCTTTTCGATGTCGATGCAGCCCGCAATCGGATGTCGACGGTCACCGTCTCCTTCGACCGTGCACTACCACTCTCCTCTTCAAGGTTTTACCTCTCTTTGGTTTGGCTTTTGCTGTGTCTTTCAAGCTTGACTCCCTCATATTTTATAGGGCCAATTCACATGTCCTAGCCACTTTTCAAAAAACTTCCTCATTCAAAGCACATGGGCAGCTTGAAGAAAAGTCCGCATTGGCGACCGGTAGGTAGGAAAGATGAAACATGTGGGTTTGACTATTCAAAACCAACTCAACAAATTGTGACATCTTTAGGTTGAAATAGTATTCCTTCGTTTATCCTCTAATCATTGTTATATTCTCTGCCATTTATCTATGTTGAGGTCCGAACCTACAACAAAGAAGACTAAGGCTCCGTTTGGCGTGGCGGTCATGAACGCGGTGGTTATGAACCGTCGTTCGTGAAAGCCCGACCTCACCTAAGATACTTCATTCACTTTTATGTTCAAAACTAGTAATCTTTTCTTGGCGGCGGTCATAACCGTTGTCATGCCAAACATGCATTCTATGACGGTGGAGTTTTTCTCCAAACTCACTGGAGCAAAAACATCCCGCCAAACGGAGCCTAAGGTTGTATCTGCTGCAACTTTTTTGCTCCGGTGAGTTTGAACAAAAACGACACTGTCATAGAATATATGTTTGAAATGACAATGATTATGACCGTCATCAAGAAAAAAAAAACTAGTTTTGAGCATAAAAGTAGACGGTGTTCCTTAGGTGAGGCCGGGCATTCATGAACGACGGTTCACAACCACCGCGTTCATGACCGCCACCCCCATGCCAAACGGGTCATAAGTTTTCTTTGGTGTGGAAGAATAATCCTACCTCTACTGCTCATGAGAGATGTAGAAAGTCGACAATCCTCCTGCAGCTCTGTGATTTATCCCTCATTTAGAGTTTCTCACGTATATATATGGTGGTCCTATCTCCCTTACATGTTCAAGTAAGCAATGGAAGGTGAACATTTGCACAATATAAACATTTCCCATCATAAACTCCATTGTCAACTATGCCTTCAATACACTCATCATTACCCCCTTTATATATTAGCTCATCATACCAGGTGAATCTTAGGCTCCGTTATGCACGAGATTTTTGCTCCGGTGAGTTTAGATAAAAATGTCAATGTCATAAAATGCATGTTTGGTAAGACAATGGCTATGATCGCACCAAGAAAAGAAAATTAGTTCACGAACGACGGTTCATAACCACCGTGTTCACAACCGCCACTGCCGTGCCAAACGGTTAGGCTCCGTTTGGCACGGCGTTTTTAGTGTGGTGGCGTTTTTTGAAAATGCCACCACACTTTATTAGGTGTTTGGAATTTGTGTTTTTGATCCGCCGCCACACTAAGGGTATGTTTGGCGCGATGGAGGCGGATCGGAAATGCAGATGTCACTCTTAGACTCCGTTTGGCGTGGCGGTGGCCATCACAAACGCTGTGATTTTGAACTGTCTTTCGTGAACGCCCGACCTCACCTAAAGAAGTTCATCCACTTTTATGTTCAAAACTAGTTTTCCCATTCTATGGCGGTGATGTTTTTGTCCAAACTCACCGGACCAAAAAAGCCCATTTGGTGCGGCGGTTTATCTGCAGCGACGTTTATTTAGAAACGCCACTGCATAGCGCTGGTGGTTTGGGGGCACGAAAATGCCACCGTTGAACACAATTTATCCTATTTTTGGACCGCAGTCCCTCCCCACGTTCACGTATGAGTACGTAAACCGCAACCGCCGCTCCAAACGGGCCTTAATAAAGTGTGGTGGTGCCACACTAAAAACACAGTGTCAAACGGAAAATCAGCCGATTTTCTCCATTTTCAGATACTCAGAATCTGAAAATTCTTTACCAATACAAAGCACCAGCGGCTCCATGGATGAATGCCCCTTCGTAATCCGTGCTGTACAGTGGGCACCCACCAGCCTACCAGCTGGACCGGCTCCCCCCAACCCGTGACAACTCAGCATCTCCGACACTGTCGGACCGGTCCAAACACCCATGACCAGGTGAAAGGCACGGCGCATTCTGTTTCTATGCGGTTACTGTTCGCACCAGACAGGCGCATGAGAAACCGCATGTGGGTGAATACGACTCGGCCTCCCAGCTCCCCAAAATAAAATAAAATAAAATAAAATTGAAAAGTAGAAATATAGGATAAAATATTTATTTAGATATAAAACGTCAAGTCAAAACAAAATAATGTTGAGCTCTAGCGCACTATCAAAATAATTAGCAGCACTCAATTAAAATTTTAATAAAATAAAAAAGTATAGAAATTAGAAATATGAACGAAAATAGTAAACAAAAATATTAATAAAATAACATACTCCGATAACGTCATTATCCTTATACATTGCACCGAAAACTGTTGAAAAAAAAGATAATAATTATATATTTATCCATTTTTTTTTAAATTTTTGCTCTGTTTTCCCACTACTGCTTCCGAATCCACTGTTTGGGATCCTAGGGGATCCAACGGGTTAAGACTCTGTTTGGGGGGAGCGTCCACCTTCCGATCCATTCCCGCTAAACGCACCGTCGGAACGACAAGTCAATTTCGCAGTGCGAAACGGCAAAATAATGTAGTCTCCGAACCGAGGCCCCTCCCTCCTGTCAGCCTTCGTGATGGCGGTCCCGGACTTTCTCCACCGCATCGGGCTCCTGCCGACCTCCCAAACAGAGAATTTTTTTGGTGTGTGCGACATTCACTCTTTTATGTGCGCCAAAGCGATTTTATGCACTAATTTACATTTTTTGACTTCAATTTTTTTTTTACAAAATATTAATGTTTTTATTTTTACACTCATTTTAAGTACACTGTATTACCCATATTATAATTACAACTGAAAAAATACAGTCATACAATTATGCATTACGATCGTACAATATCATTACGATCGTATTTTCATTTTCCGGTCATAATACCATTTTATGACCGTAATGCATGATTTTACGGCCGTAATTTTTTCAGTTATAATCGGAATATGAGTAATATGGTAATTAAAATGAGCATAAAAATATGAACATTAATATTGTGTAATTTTTTTGTAAAATTGTTTTGTTATAAGTCAAAAAATATGATTTAGTGCATAAAAATTACATTTACGCAGATAAAAGAGTGAATATCGAATGCACAAAAAATAAGTAATCTTATCTTTTTATATTATGGCGATTGTTATCCGCACTACAGTTTTGGCTATTCGCACTCTTTTTGTATGAGTTGTTGCATGTCTTTTAGAAATACGCATTGTTCATGCATTTTTAGGAAAATTGTTCAACACGAACATTTTTCCTAAAAACGCACGCACAAGACGTATTGCCGCTCTGATTGAAACATGTGCGTAACTATTGCGATTTTTTCAAAATATACCTTGTACATGCATTTTTAGGAAAAGTGTTCAACACTGAAAGTTGTATATCTCGACAAGATCTACAATTTTCGTGTTGAACACTTTTCCTAAAAATATATGTACAAGGCGTATTTCCTAAAGGCGCGTAATAACTCATACAAAAAAAGTGCGAATGATCAAAACTGTAGTGCGGATAACAAACGCCTATATTATTTATATATACAAAAAAAATACAACATAGCTTAGCCACAGCCCCCAAGACAGCTAGCTATTTTCTCGTTCAAAAAATAACAAATTCCAGGTTAAAAAATAATATGCATACGCCACGTGTCGAGACAATTCCCCGCAGATGAATATTCTTCAAAAAGGCTAAAGCCATAAAGGTCCACATCATTTTGTTGAAAATTAAAAAAGAAAAGTAATCATGTGAAATTAAAAATTAAGAGGGCAAAGCAAACCTTGCCGTCGTACTCTCGCCGGGATAAAACCTCCGGCGCGATGTAAGCCGGAGTGCCCACCGTCGACTTCGGCATCGAATGCAGCAGCGACGACTGGCCGGAGAATTCGAGAAAACAAAAAACAGATTCAGCCAACTCCATCTTTCGAATCATAAAAAAATAGTCGGCGATGATTATTTTTTGAGACCTTGGAGTATCCGAAATCGCAAATTTTGAGGCGCGGAGCAGGGCTCCCATCGAGGAGAGTGTTCTCCAGCTTTAAATCTCGATGGCATATTTGCTGGAAGAACGAAAGGAATTGATTAAATTTATGTCAAAAACTGAGAAAGATTTCCTGCGAAATTTGATTACCATTTGATGGCAGTAGCTGACGCCGGAGATGAGCTGCTGGAAGAAATATCTCGCCTACGATTGCAGTAACCAGTTACCATGACAATTATGTTAGTTTTATCTATTCAATTGGCCGGAAGTTAAAAAAAGAGGAGACGGAGAACAAATAACGAAATCGACACCTCGTCCTCGCTAAATCTACCGGCGTTGCAGATCCGCTCGAAAAGCTCGCCACCGGCGGCATATTCCATTACGATGGCGAGGTGTGTCGGAGTAAGAACAACCTGCCGGCCGAAACCACAGAAATAGAAATATTAGAGAGACGACATAATTTAAGTAGCAAAAACTTAAGAGACCCCGCCGTTAATCATCGCCGGCGGCGAGCACCCACCTCCTTGAATCGGATTATGTTTGGGTGGCAGAGCGAACGGTGATTTATAATCTCCCTCGCCACATTCTCGTCAATCTGCCGCGCAGAAACTGAACTAATTAAAGAAGATATTAAATTAATAACCGGAGAAGAACAAAAAATTCAGATCGGAAGATGGATTCATCAACCCTTTGCCCTCTTTCAATATACTTGACGGCGACCAGCTCCAGGGTCTCCTTGTTCCTCATCAGCTTCGCCACTCCAAAGTTTCCAGATCCGATGTCGCGAACCATCTCGTACTTCTCCATCTCCTCCCAGCCCAAATTCAAGCCCTAATTGATCCGTAAAACTCCTCGCTCTCCGATATCTTCGAGAACGAGGATCGCCCCTGATTTCAATGGATAAAATCAGTCGAAAGAAATCGACGGAGGCGATAACCCCCGGAATTCACATCTTCTCTCGACGCCGTCGAGCCACCGCCGGTGGAGATCTGAATAACGATAAGGCGCGCGTTCTTCTCCTTCAAATGGAGATTTGGACCGCCGCTGCCGTCGAAGAGGGGTTGTACGAATTCCGACCGATTGATACCCAAAGCCTGTCCCGATTTCTTCTCTTTTATATACATTAACTGTGTTTCTAATTTCGCCAGCGGATCTGCAAATTTTCAAATACACCCCTCTATTTTTCTATATTGCAAACCATGCGCCAAACCAGCATTAGCCTGCGGGATGGATAATTCTGTGATTATTTCAAATTGTGAGGACTTTGATATGAACCGGACAATATTATGCTGCTAAAGCCGGTGGCGGCTGGGTGCGGATAGATATATGAATGATATTTCCAAATTGAGTTCTGTACTGATACAGTTAATGTTGCTTTTTCAATAATAACTAAACGGTTTTATTTTAGAGCAATGTTAAATGCAGGCCGTTTTGATTTTATGCAGGCCATCGATATATGCAGGCAAAAAATGTATTTATGCATGCCAAATTTAGTATATATAGACTAATTTTTTTGGGCACCGTTGAACAGATCGACCTAAAATCTCTAACCAGTTCAAAATACTCTCGATTCTGTAACTTTTTTGGGGGATTTACTAGATAAACGATCTAATTACGTAAACAATAATTGATGGGGTTCCCTAAAACGTATCCGGTCGGACCATAATTTTCCTCCGCGATCACAACCGGCTCGCCGATACGATTCCAAAGAGTCCATCCTCGCGTGGAGAGAACGACGCAAAACCACAGTGCGACGACAACCATGTCAATCGGGTTTCACCATCACGATGCGGCCAAAACCGCCAGGGTGAGGCCAGGGCCGCACCCTACTTCTGGGATGCGTCCAGGACCGCATCCCCCATCTGGGGTGCGGCCAGGGTCGCAGCCCCCGGGTGCGGCCAGGGCAGCAATCCCCGGGTGCGGTCAGGGCCGCACCCCCTAGGGTGCGGCAAATTCCACACCCCCTTGGGTTGTTGCGGGGCCGCACCCCCCTTGGGCTACGACCAAGTTCGCGTCCCCCTTTTTACGGTCGCGACCGTACTCCCTTGGGATATGGCGAGGCCGCACCTCCCTAGTATTGTCGGGATACGTCTCCGCGCTCACCTCGCACTCAGACCACCTCCGCGCTCACCGCACGCTCAGACCATCTCCGCGCTCACCGCACGCTCAGAAGGCCTCCACGCTCACCGCGCGCTCAGAACGCCTCCGCGCTCACCGCGCGCTCAGAATGTCTCCACCTTCCAGACGCGCGCGGCAGTTAACCTTTCTTGATTTTCCAGATTGCAGGCCTTGTTCATTGCGCTCACCACTATCAACAAAGCTGCCCAAAATAACCAAATTGCCCGGGGGCAAGCCGGAAATATCTGAAAAATGACGATCTGTGTGCTCCAAATCGGCGAGCGTGATTCGCCCGTCAGGTGGTTACGGTGGTTATGACGACAAAATTACCGGGCTACCCCTGCCCAAGGCTATAAAAGAAGTCCAGAGCCTTCATTTCACGGGACCTTGCCTTCAGCGCCCGAGAGAGCTCCTTTGAAGATCTTTCAGAGCTCCCCTTTGACATTCGAAGAATCCTTCGAAGATCTCCTTCGGCCTTCGAAGATCTTCTTCACCTTCGAAGGCGACTCGAAGATTTCACTTTGGCTCTTGGAGATCTCTCCACTCTTAGAGTCTTCTCTCTCTCTTTCAACTCTCAAAATATTATATATATAATATCTGCATGAGAAACATAATTTCGACAATGAGGTTGAATAATAATTAGAGGATTAATGAAAAATTAGTTGCGACCAGAGGCGTACCTATCATAGGCCGAGTGTGGGTGGTTGCCCACACTTATTTTTCACTCTCGCTAATTTAGGGTTCCCGCTTCTCCACTCCTTGATGGGTCGGACAAACGTCGTACACGATTCCTCCATAGCTCCGCTACTCGCTGGGCTTGACGAATGCCGGAACGTGACTCCTCCATAGCTCCGCTACTCGCTGGGCTCGAACGTGACTCCTCGTCTCCAACAACACGCTGGAAGCCTGGAAGAATCACCTTTGCTGCTCTGTGATCCTACGATCCCCCTTCCGCGAAGCAAAAGCATCCTCCCAATTTGTCTTCCTCCTATAAATACAGGTCGCTTCATCCACGTACTCTATCGTCTTCTACTCTTCTCTGTAAATAAGAGCTATCCAGGTTTTCTTTACTGTTCTTACCAATGTTGGAATATTTAGATTTTTACTCTATGTTGAATCTTGATCGAAGAGTTGATTTCACATCCCCATTCTTTACCAAACTATTGTCTTCAACTGGATTATGATGTTTGATGATATTCCTGATCTTCTTCTCATTCTTTCTGCAAGAATCATTCAGAAAGCACATTTCCGCTTTCTCTTCTTCGACAATAGAAGATGATCCTCATAGTTTTTCGATGTTTAGGGTCTTGTTTATGAAGGTCTATGCAATGACAAAAACATTTTAGCTTGATCAATTTTATCATGCTTAATGTTTATTGATCTATGCATGAGCTTTTGAAAAATGTAGTTTTATGCAATGACAAAACACTTGAAGTTCATATAGCTTGACTGCTTGTGTTAAATCTCGTTTATTATTTCTCCTTTCATGTAATTATTGTTCTTCAATCTGTCAATTAAGTCTTCCCATTTTCTTTTTTATTGTGCTAAACTTTTCTATGTTAGACACTTTGATCATCTTGTTCTCGTCTACAAGTTTGATTTCATAGTCTTCTTGTTGTGGTGATTGTGTGTGTATCCCGCAAGCAGAAATTCAGGTTAACTTATGCACTTTAGGTTCAATACTTCATTGTTTTGTTTGTATTTATATAATTTCACTTGGATAAACTCATTTATTTAAATCAATAAATTCGGGGAGTTATTGCTGAGGTTCCTAATATCTTCTTAAATGTGTCAGTAAGGATGAAGATGTTGTCTTCCTCTTCATTTTATCTCTCGACGTTTTGCTTCTTAATTTACAAGGAGGTATGCATCTGACTTTGTAACTTTTCCAGGTAAATACTAATGCACTTCGCAAATCTGCAAAGTTTTCTAATTTTTGTGTTCATGAGCAGGTTAGCAACTAAGAGAATCCGGACATTTTGCAAGTTAGGACATTTTGCATCTTGATATTGCTCTATTCAGATAAATACTTTAACCATTCATCTTGTTTATGTTTGATACTTGTTAGTTAGAGATTTTTATTGAATAGTTGAGATAAATACTTTAGGTCAATCAAGAGTGTAATCATGGAAAAGTATTAATTTTAAAAGGAAAAATAAGCAAAGAATCATCTAGTTCTTCCAATAAAGCAGTATGTTCTTCTAGTACGTGTAACATCCCCCAGACAGCTAGACCTCCCCAGGTGAATCTGCCTTGTCAAGGTCATGACAAGTCCTTGGTAGTGTAGAAATCCCTTTAACTTAGGCAAGATTAGGGTTGAAAGTGCCTTGGACTGCAAATAGCAATTTCTAGTGACCAAGCTTAGGGTTGGACTTTAGGGCCTCAACTTGACCATTTGACCCCACCATAGTATCCCTAACCCTTTAGGGGTCCCCTTTGAGCACCAAGGGCCCATTGGAGTCAACCAAAGAGGCCAGATTGACCAAAGTCAACCATAATCCCAAATTGGTCAAAGTAGCCTAATTAGTGTCAATTGACCTCCACCATGCCAAGTTGACCACACATCTTGGTCTAAAATATCATAAGAGACCTAGTAGACCTAAAAGCCCCATCATGGGACCCCCAGTGGTGCAAATTGACCTATATGCCCTTTTTAGGTCAAAATGGCAATTCTTCGCTAAGAGCCCTAATTGACCACCACCATATTAAATTGACCATACCCATAGTGTTACAATATCTTAGGGGACCCAGTGGAACAAAAAGCCCCATGACTGGGTCAACCCTAGGGCTCAATTTGACCAAAGTCAACTTAGCATGTTTTGGTCAAATCAACTTATATTGGGTCAACTAAGGCTCATGTGACCAAATTGACCCCACCAGTAGTTTCTAAATTTAATTTGGAGTCCAATGGACCCAAAAGCCCCATCCTAGGGTTACCCAATTGGTCAATTTGACCAAAAGTCAAATTAGGTCAAATCTCTTAAACCTAACCCAATCCCTTTGGGCTAGCTCAATTGGATGGTCAACCAACCCAGTAGGCTGACATTAAACACAGGAGAAAGAGAAAAATCGACCATGATGAGTAGGAGAGAGAAAAACCCAATTTTGGAGGAGAGAGAAGGTGGTGTTCATGGCCATTAAGGGGATACACCCCTTGGAATCCCTATTGATGACCCCTTTCATCTCCCCTGATGAATGTGGAGGGAATTCCAGGAGTTTTCTGGAGGAATTGAAGGCAGGGGGGAGGCATAAGGGTGGCCGGCCATGGGGGAGAGGAAGGGTCACTTGGTGACCTCTTAATGGAGCCCTCCTCCCATTAAATTGGCCCTCCCATTAGCTTCATAATGGAGAGAGGAGTTGAAACCCCCCTTCCCCTAGAGGTTTGAGCTGTCTGTGCAAGGAATTGGATGGTGCCGAAATCTCCAAGGAGGAGCAATGGTGATCGATGGTGGAAGCAACAAATCGACCCCAAACAGGTCTGGTTCTCCTCCCTAACCCTAGTGGATAGATCTTATTTCTTCCTATTTCAAAATCGACTGAGATTGGAGCTATCTCCAATCGGATTTCCTTTATGTTCATGGCCGAAAACGCAACATTCAGGGGGCCATTTCAGCCCACCTCCGGCCACACCACCACCGGCAATCGGAAGCTGGAGGTCGGGTGGTGCTTTTGGCTGCGGCGATTCGCCGGAGATGGCGCCATCGCGCCAGAATCGGGCCCGCTAAAGGCTCCAGGCCGGCAAAATCACCGACGTCGGCTGCTTGGGGAAGACGCACGGATGCCGTCTATTGCTCCCGTGAAGAAATAAATAATATATATTTATATATATTTCATTGTTAATATTGCTGCAGTTCTTGTATTTAAATCTTAAAAATACTAGATGCCCTCTACAGAAAAATGGCCCAACATGAAAGTTGTAGGCCTTGACCCCTAGGATCATACAAAATTGGGTTCACCCAAGTTGGAGTCCTGGTTTGACCTCAGCACCCATTTTAGTGCAAAGTTTGACTGGACTTTAAATGGATGCCCACACTAAACCACTAGTCCAAATGACTTGAAATTTGTACTAGGAGTGAGTCACTCCTAGGACTACAACATATCCAAAAATGGTAATTTTTGGAAAACATTTTCCTAAAGTTTTTGTAAAAATTTAATAATCAATGTATAAATTATTTGGAGGGTCAAATGACCTCCAAACTCCACCAAATTTTGGTGGGGTGTCCTTAGGGTCATGATAAGCCCCAGGTTAAAATGTCAACCCATTTGGTGTTGATTTGACCAGGTAATTGATTGCCCCAAGATTTGGTCTTTAAGGAAGGAATTAGGCTAAAGGGGCTAAGTTGAAATTGAATGGTCAAACCACCTCCAATTGGAGTGGAGTTTTGGCCACTGCCCTAACACCACCCAAATCACCTCCATGTGAGTTTTGGGGTCATGGGGAGTTGGATTGCCCTAGGGCATGGAGTTGGAGCCCCTTTGTGTGCATTTAGCCAAGTAGAGATCCATTGGCCAAATGGGCCCATAGAGACTTGAGTCTTCTTGGGGAGGTCAGTGGGATCATTTTGAGACCCCATGAGGAAATTGGTGAGCATTGGAGTTGATTTGCCTAAGGCCATATGGTTGATCCCTATGGAATGGAATTTGGGGTTGTGAAGGATATGTGGGTGTTTGTCCGTGGAGAGGAGTGTAATAGACTCCTCTGAGTTCTATGAGTGATATGACACCCTCACAAGAAGTTTGGGAGGATTTGGGGAGGTATGGACCATAATCCTAGGGTAAACCCTAAGGGGTGCATTTAGAGGTCAATGAAGGAAGAGGGGTCAAACCTTTATGGTTTGACCTAGAATTTTGGGGATATGGTCATGGTAATCAGAGAGTCCTCCTATGAGAAATTGGTGGGGTTTGGAGTTGCCAACCCTAGGGAATAAATCCTTGGGTAGATTTGTAAATATTTAGGTTTTGGGGATTTAGGAAAGATTAATGCTTAGGGATTAACCAACTTCTGTCACCAACTCAGTTTTGATGTTATTAATCCCTGGAGATTCTATTAGAACCATTGGAAGACTTTTGGAGGTCCAAATTATAATTACTCTTATTGTTGACAATTTTTGGGATGATTAATTTTAGGGTGTTAGTTTTCTTTAATTTCATGAAACTTTGTTGGATGTCATTTTATACCATTATGAACCCACAGTAATGTTCTTATAATTTTTGGATTGATATTTATGGTACTTCTAGTTCAATTTGGAATTAATTGCAAATATGTCCTTTGTGGACATTACAAATGTAACATCTATGGAATATGGTCAAATTTTGTAGGGCTGAATATTTTAGTATGAATCACCTATGTATAAATTTGCATAAGTTTTGGAGTTCATATGAGGGTACCTCCTTTGGAAATAATTGAAAATTAGTGGGTTTAGGAATTTTTAAAAATAGTAAACCTTGCTGGAATTTCCTAAAAATTCATATTTACTGATTACTAGATACCCTTGATTTATGTAAAAATTTTAGTAGGCATTGGAAGTCAGAAAAGTGCACTTGTAGTTCAAACCTTAGGGGGTTGTATTTTTGGAAAATTGCTTTAAACATTAATAATGTTGGGAAAAATACGATTCTCTGGAATTGATCTTATAACATCATGATAGACCTCCAGTAAATATCTTGGGTCAGTTGGATGAATATTTGGAGTACCTATAGTTGTGAGCTTCATATAATTAGTTTGGTCTGCGTATAGTAAAACTGTGAAATTTGAGAATCAAGTGGATCCTTAGGAGGGATGGGAGGTATGTGGTTTACCTAGTTTAGTTGAGAAGGTATGATGGTTAACAAGAAGGATTATATATGAGGGTAAAGTGGTGCACGGGATTGACGAAGGATCATCTTGGAAAGTCATAAGTCACCTAGGGTTAATTCAATTGTAATAACAAGGAGGGTGTTCTTATGGGTAGATACCAACAACACTAAGTGTCTTGAGAAAGGGAACTTTTGAGTGTCATCCCATTTCGGTTCCTAGTACCGTAGCGAGCCCCTTACATGGTAACCCTCGGGAAGTCCAAGATTAACCATAAACTGTAAGAGTAAAATGTTATACAAGAATAATTTAATAACACACTCACCCACACCCCGTGGTTCCGGGAGTTTAGCTGGTTTGGTGCTACGAGCAGTAGGCTCGGTGGTTGTAAGAGCGGATTGCTAAGTCAGGTGAGCTTGTGACTCTGTGGTGTTTGTAGGTACGGACGGGTTGGTTCGGCGAGCCGATGGCTCAGAAGGTTATTGATGACGGGTAGGTTAGCCCGGGGAGTTTATGACTCGGAGGTAGGTAGTAGAACATGTTGCATGTGCATTGAAGGTGGTGGGTCTCGGTATTGGACGGTCGTTCACACCGACGTCAATACGTTGACTCGGCAAGTGTGGTATTTACACTTAGCCATGAAAGTCTGTGGTCCAGCCAGTAAGAGTACGCAGATGCTCCGCGGGTTTTGTGTTGAGACGTACGATAGGTCTAGGTTAGGTAGTGTGAATACCAACCTAGAGGTGGGCGAGGCCCAACCCACCGCTTCCGTTTGCCACTACGGGAGTATCCTGGGAGTCTAGCTCGCTCCAAAACGGGGGAACTAAAGGTCTATGCGCATAGAGTCGTAGTGAGTGTGTTGCACTTGTATGAACATAGCATAACAGCATACCTTGCCTGTCATAGCATAAACATTGCATTTCAACCCCTACCCCTATCGTATAAGTCGGTTATGGGACTTCTTATACGATAGGCCTTGCAAAACGACCCCTTGGTCTATAGGGGTAATCCCTATAAATCAATGGTTACTTTTCTATTACTATTGTCTTTACTTACTGCACTTTATTTATTCATTACCTGCTCTTACTATGCCACTTTACTGCTTCGGTTATATATACACATGTGTAGTGTAGAAACATTTCCAGTATCACTGTCACCTGCTCTTTGCTATACCCCTTGCTGTCCTCCGCTTCATCCTCCCGCACGGTGCCTAGGAGCCATTGGGGGTGGGGTGGGGAACATAAGGCTTAGTCTTTTTGACTAACGGTCGGTGGACCATATCATTTTAGGAGATCGAGGAGACGCAGCAACACCAGAGGCCGGTGCAGACGGAGGCGGACCAGTCTAGTACAGGAGCACAGGATTCAGGATCAGTGATTGATTAGTAGTTAGCTTCCGCGAGTGATCTTGTAGTGAGGATATGATGTACAGGGCATGAGCCCTTTATTATTGTAACCCTTGTAATCTTTTATTCAGTTATACTCTGTGAACATTTACCTTTATGGTTTTATATTTCATGTTGATTATGTGGACTTGTTTTCTTTAATGTACTTTTCTTCGTGATTGATTTGGCCGGCAGGATCGGCGTTTTGTAGTGGCG
Source organism: Dactylorhiza incarnata (assembly GCA_033032865.1). Taxonomy (NCBI): domain Eukaryota; kingdom Viridiplantae; phylum Streptophyta; class Magnoliopsida; order Asparagales; family Orchidaceae; genus Dactylorhiza; species Dactylorhiza incarnata. The sequence continues at coordinate 2,063,009 of JAWHQI010000226.1, read as the reverse complement.
ACCTTCCCGAGTGAAGGTGTCACCGCAAAGCGGCGGTTCTGGGCCTAAGACCCGGTGTCTGAAAAGAAAAAAAAAGGGGTCTTACAGTACGCGTATACAATTAGAACTCAATGTAGATGATCTTCCTGCGAACCCAGGATTACGGAAGAATATGTATGATTATGATCTAATGACAGGGAGAAAGTTCGAAGATGGTATCTACAGAAAAAACTTTACAACCTAAAATCATATTTCCCAAGAAGTGTTTTTGGAAACGAGTCGCGTGGATTTATTTGTTCGTTGTTTCAGAAATACAGTTACTAGTTGTAGTATAGCATAGTAAAAGTTGCTGCATTTTACTTATTTTCTTATCTATTCAAGCTCATGCATAGTGACTAAGGGGGCAAAGATGCTTTTGTTAGTGGGGGCTCACAAATTGGAAGCAAATAGATAGATTTCAATGAATGTAAGTAAATATTATTTAGTGGATGATGAATATCCATTAAAGACAGAGTATTTAAAATAATATCCAGAAACAAGATATCATTTGGCCGATTATGCACACGGTAGTAGACCAGTCAAAGGCAGGCATGAATATTTCAATAAGACACATTCATCTTCTCAAAGTGTAATTGAACACACGTTTGGTGTTTGAAATAAAAAGTGACACATTCTTCAAAAAATATCGAAGTACAGTTTCAAGAAACAAAGTTCAATTGTGCTAGCGACCATGATATTGCATGACTTCATTCATAAACATCCATCTCGATGGGACCCAGAATTTTATGCTTGCGATGCTGATGACTCATTCATACCCCCAAAGGTTGATGACACTATAATAGAGGATGAAATTGAATTTGATATGTTTGATGTTGGGGGTGTTGATCATATGTGTGACGTACGAGATAGTATTGCTTATCCATTATACAACGCGAGTAAGTAAAAAATTTAGGCTTCTTTTTTACAAACTCTAGATGCTATCATATTGAAAAGTTTGATTAATATCTATTCTTTTTATCGCATAGATGAACAAAAATGAATGGAGAAGGCGATCAAATATTAATGTTTATTTTTATTTGGTGAACTATGTAAAACATTTAAGTTTTTTTATATTTGTAATTTTGCCTACGAACAATATAGATTTCAATATTTTTTTAAAACGACTTTCAAAAAGTTGTTCTTCTAAACAACTTAATTGAAAAAGCTCTATTCGATCAGTACTTATGCACAGACTCTCCAAATAGTCTGCAACTTTTTTTATTATTGTTTCTCAAACAGCTCTATTCAATTAGCAATATTCGATCAACAGTTTTTTCATCAGCAACAGCTGAGCCAAACAAACACTTAGTCATCAATAAGAGCATTTCATTTGTAGCATCATAATTGCATTGATTTTGGTATGCTCAAATAAACAAAATTTCAACTTCGAACACAATTTTGTTTCTTATGAGTCCTAGATATGCTCATCTCAACATTTGACTAAAATAACATGAATAAATTGCTCCAAAATGAGTTTTAAGGGCGTTTATATAAGCATACCGTGTTTGGCTATTGACAACCCGAAGATAATAACAGCCCGACAAAATACTATTCACAGCCCAATAGCCAATATAGTTATTGGCAGCCCAAAATTATAAAAGAAACATTAAACCATGTTTACTTAATAAAATCTACCAAAACAATGAAAATAAACAAACTGTCCCACATAATGAGCAATCCATTGCTCTTATACAAACACTCAAATGAGTATAAAAATGATTATTATTTAATGAATCATAACAAATTTGCAATCTCGTCAATCCCACAAAATGACCCCCATACACAATAAAAGTAAACACATTATTGTAAATATTAATATCTAAGAATCTAAAACGGATTAATAAATACGTTTTTTGTTAAAGAACTCACAATATTGCACACACTTATAATAATACTTATATAGCTTCAAATGTCACAAAATTTTCATCAATATGTACATGTAGAATAATTTATAATTATGTTGCAGCAAAATTTGTAACAATTAATATTTAAAAAGTAAGCATGGATACCACGTTAATCTTATAAGTGCATTATGAACGGTATGTCACATTGTTCGGCCACCTCTGTATGATAACATGCCTAAACAGGGAACACCCGCGGTAGTTGACATTTTTCATCCGATCACAATTGTATGTAATGATTTCCATTTATAAAATCAATGCATATAAGCTTTTGAGTCTCAGGAGGAGTTGTATGTAGCGGTGGGAAAATAAATGATAGCTTGAATGAGACATGCACAAGTTGAACGTTATAGCAAGATGCAATTACCAATCCCATGTCCGACATCGACATCCACTTCTCTATCGGTGTTAGGACCACTTGGCAATCTAGTGAGTTTAACAATTCAACCCTTCTAGTCATTCCAAAGATGTGAGTATACAACACCTCATGTTGATGTATCTCCTGTGTAAAATTATGTCGAACATGATTCTAATTATCGTTCATGTAAACTGCAGCACTAAGGACCATATATCCACAATGTCCATCACTCATAACATCAATGACATCTATGATATGCGAAGAAATATTAGACGACATTTGATTCCTGACATTTTCTACAAAGTTGACTCATCTACTTCTCCAAACTTTTCTTGCAGCATTTTTCAAAATGATAGTTAGTGTTTTTTGTTCAAGCATTAAGACATACTGTAACGTTAAACATTAACGTTACATTGGGTCACGTAATGGGATGAGCTGGCAACATGTGCCATGTCCTTCCCCTCTCAACGGTCCTTTTTCTTATTATAAATAAACCTGTTGAACTCGATACAAGTATTGAAATATATTTTAATGAAAGTTTGGTTTCTCTCTCCACTGCGTCTTTCTCTCTCTCTCCTTGAAGACTTCTCTCTCTCTCCTCTTGGCCAATAGGGCTTTCATGTTAGAATTTCCTGATACGTAACTCTCTTACGTAACAATGGTGCTCTCGCCGAGTTCGCCCTCCATGGAGGTGCTGCCGCCTCCTCCCGCCGAGAACCCTCCAACATCTTCGTCGCCGGTTACACGCCACGACTTGGATATACGCCATGCCGCCTACGTGGACCAACTGCAGTCCACGCAGATGCGCTTCAACCATGATTTCCAGCAACTACAGCAATCTTTATCCCTCTCCCAACAGCATCAAGAACGTTTACAACAACACCAAGAACGACTTCAACAACAGCAGGAACACGCCCAAGAAGCACACTCATCGTTTTATAAAGAATTTCAAGATCTTCGGGGGGAATTACAATCGTTTATGCGGGCGTTTTCGCCGGCTGCAACTCCTACCGTCTCTGTGATTCCTACGCCACCACTCTCCGACAGTGGCGGCACACAAATTACATCGATTCCAAGTGCATCCGTGTTCGCCGCCGCTTATTCCACTCAGCCAGCAACGATCGCAGGACCTTTTCGCTCTCGGGTTCCTATCATTGAACCCGTTGGATCTGATCTTTCACAACCTAGCCTGCTCGGTCACCCTCTTGCCTGCCAACAACAGCCGTCCGCCTCCCTCATTCCACCGTACCAAAACCCATATCCAGCATCCAACTCATACATACAACCATACCCTCTTCCACTGTCACAACCTTTTTCATATATACCACCCCCTCGTCAGCCGGAATGTCACCCTTTGAGGCGATGTTCGGCCGACGACCCCCCTGCTTCGTTCCATTTTTTTCAGGGGGACAGGCAGTTGAGTTTCCTCTACCAGAGGCACCATCCAGAGTGATCCTTTTATTAAGGTTACGACAGCAATTACAGCAGGCACAAAACAAAATGAAACAAAAAGCAGATAAAAACCGAACAGAAAAAAGCTTCCAGCTAGGCGATATGGTGTTGCTAAAGCTCCATCCCTACAAGCAGTCATCCATGCATTCCACAACCTGCAAGCGTTTTAATCTCCGTTATTACGGACCTTTCAAAATAATATCAAAGATAGGAGCAGTTGCTTACAAATTAGACTTGCCCCCCACCAGTAAAATACACCCGGTTTTTCATATCTCATTACTTAAACCCTATTTTTACAACACAGATACAGTTATTCATACTCTCCCGGATTCACCCCCGTCCACACTACACCGCACTTCAGCTTTGGAAATTTTAAGTATACGCACCGTAGAACAAAATGGGAAGCCCGTTAAACAAGGCTTGATACAATGGGAAGGTCTACTACCCGAAGAGGCCACATGGGAAAATATCTACAACTTAGATAAAGAGACACAAAACCTCATCAACAGGTATTGTGTCTGTCAAGATCAGAATTCCCCAGCTTCACTTCCCCAGACAACAACAATATCCGACAGGGAGGACTTCGAACTCTCACAAATTAATGTCATCCCGCCACTACCACGATTATCTTCTAATTTGAATACTAATGTCTCGCAGGAACACAGTCGGGATCTCGGACAGAGGCCTCCCGGCTTAACAACACCTAACAGGGAACTACTCTCCACCACTGTACACAATGTCATCTCCCCGCTTCCACATCCAAACTCTGATGTGTGCTCCTCCTTGCCACAGGAAAATAACATGGATCCCGAAGACTCACATTCCGGATCGACATTACCCGACAGGGAAATACTCTCCACTCATGACCAGAATGTCATCTTCCCCTATACTATGATACCGTCAACTAATGTATGCAAAATACCTGTACAGGAGACCTACTTGGAGACGCCCCAGAGCTCAGCTAGTTCCAGATCTACCCACCCAGAAAGGATTACAAGCTCAGAGTTCCACCCAACAAGTGACGCCGCACCCTCAGAGCAGAATACAGCCCCAAATCCACAGAAAAGAACAAAAACTGCATTACCTGAACGATCCTCCGGGTCCTCTACAGTTCCGATGCAAACAGCGACACCCCAAGACGAAAAACAGCCCCGGCGATCTCTGCGCTCTGCTTCCAAGCTCCTGCGTGGTCTCCCAACTCTTCCCCGAGTACCTCGTCGGCGCCGCACAGTCCAGAGACGACATCACTAGAACATTCTAAAGAGAAAAAGTTAGGGTTTTGGGAAAGCGCCATCGCTTCAGTTAAATAGGCAAAGTTGAATGGGTAATGACCGGCGGACTTTTTCGGGCACCGTACGGATGTAACGTTAAACATTAACGTTACATTGGGTCACGTGATGGGATGAGCTGGCAACATGTGCCATGTCCTTCCCCTCTCAACGGTCATTTTTCTTATTATAAATAAACCTGTTGAACTCGATACAAGTATTGAAATATATTTTAATGAAAGTTTGGTTTCTCTCTCCACTGCGTCTTTCTCTCTCTCTCCTTGAAGACTTCTCTCTCTCTCCTCTTGGCCAATAGGGCTTTCATGTTAGAATTTCCTGATACGTAACTCTCTTACGTAACACATACTCAAAGCTAGAATGATCCCTCTTTGTGGATTTGTAATATTCTGTAAATTATTCCAACTACATTTTGGTCAACCCTTTGATTTTGCAGACATTTGGGGTTCCAAAGTTTGACTAATGAGAGAGTTAACAATCTCACGTAATTTGTTTTTCATTTCCTTTCGTTGTAAATCACTAATGTTTTTATACCTTTTCAATAACCCTTTAATTCACTTTCTAAATCATTAGGCTCATGTGCTTCCACTGTAGATGCATTCTTCTCCTCCGTCTCATTCAAACATAACACTCTCCAATGTTTATGAATTAGATCTACTGGATAAGGAGAACATTGTTTTATGTATGGAACAAGTTCACGTGGACATGGAAGACCAAGTGTATATCACGTCTTATGTCTACGCAGATGTTGTTCCATGCATACATCTTTTAATGAGAGCTAGGGCTGCAAACGAGCAGAGCTCGAGTTGAGCTCATCGAAAATAGTCGGTTCGAGCTCAACGAGCTTGTGTTCAATGGGCTCGAGCTCGATCGGTTGAGCTCGACGAGTTTGGTGAGAGCAAAACCCTAAATTTTCAAAAAATATATATATATATATATAAATACATATAATAAATATATTAGTATAATAGTATTATTAGTATATATATTTTAAAATACATATAATAAGTTAAAAAAATAATAATTAAAAAAAAGCTCGTGAGCTCATGAACAAGATGCATTAGGGTCGAGCTCGACTCGAAATAAAGCTTGAGCTCGTCGAGCTCGAGCTCGACATGCTAGAGTTCAAGTCGAGCTTTTTTTGAGTCGGCTCGTCGAGCTCTCGAGCATGCTCGACTCAACTTGCACCCCTATTGAGAGCTCTTCTTCCTTAATGATCTCCAAGGCCTCTATGAAGACATTATGAAGTAACTTCGAGTACAATAAACTCGTATAAACACTGCTAATTTGAATCTAACTCTGACAAAACATTTTTTGATCTCTATATGTTGTAGCAAAATCATCTGATTAAAAGCTTTCCGTACAGTGGAAAGATTACCAATAGAAACTTCAAGATTTTTTTTTAGAAATCTCAGTCTTTTACCGATATTTATGACTCAAACAACAATTTCCTATTTGATACAAAATGTTCAATTTGTCATGAAATGCGCTCCGACGTCGACTGATGTTTCTTCGGAGTAATCTCAATAATTTAACAATTTCATAGATCACTCGGAACTCATTTCAATTTAAAACTCAAAAATAAAAATAAATCAACATAAGCCAAAAAACATAGAGATTTGTTTATGAATATTACAAAAAACTAGAAATAATGTCCTAAAAGTTCAAAGAAACACTAGATTTTGAGAAACACAAAAGTAAAAAAGAATCATCCATTTTCTCTCTAAACGGTAAAAAAGATGAAAAATATTATTTATGAGATAAAAAAAATCAAAAGGAGGAGATATAATACCAGATTTTGAAATTTCTTGAGGAGAATCGGACGACCAAATGCAAAATGGGGAAGGACGGACCATCCAGAGGAGTTCGCCGGAGTCCAAGGCTTCTTCTACAACGATTTTCAGCGGCCGACGGCGGGGAATCGAGGGTTCGCGACTGAGAGGGCAAGGGTATCGCGAGACGGCGAGGGTTTTGCGAGCGGGTGATCGTTTCGGGAGAAAACATTGGAGAAAAGACCGTCTTTACTAGGGCTGCTATTAGAGAGGAATAAAATCAGATTTTAGTGTTTTTTATGTTTATTGGGGCTGCCGACAGTCAAACACGGGCTGCTTATATAAACACCCTTTTTTAATAAACTATTAGCAAAATTATTTCATACATTTCTATAATTTTGTTAATTAAAAAAAGGTGTTTATATTGGCAGCCCGCAAATGACTATTAGTAGCCCCAAAAACTAAAAAAACACAAAATCTAATTTGACTTTTCTCTAATAGCAACTCCACTTAAAGACTCCTCATTTCTGCCAGTTTTCTGATTTTTCGCTGAAATCCCCCGAAAATTTCTGATTTCTCGCCGATGGTTGCCCACAATCGCCAGAGAAGAACCCTTCGACACCGTCGAACTCATTTGGATATTTTTTGGCGACAACGACAAACTCTTCCAAAATCTGGTATATTTTCTCCTATTTTTCTCTTGCTTTTGATTTTTTTTGTACCTCTTAAATAATAATTTTCATTTACTTTACCATTTAGTGACAAAATAGATAGATTTTTTCACTAAATATGGTTTGTTTGACTTAAATTTTAGTTTCATTTTGGGCTACCAATATCGATTTGTTGGGCTGCTATTATCATTTGGTTGTCAATAGTCATTCGCAGACTGCCAATATAAGAGTGGTGTTATGGGCACACCTAATATGGTATGGGCACACCATAAAAAAAGTAATACCTCTAAAAACCTTAAATTCTTTCTATTCTCACTTCCGCTAAGTACAACCAACCCTGACCACGCCCTCCCTCACGCGCGATACCAGGGTTTCGTTCCCGTACGCTCCCTTTCTCGACGAAAGCCCCCCGCAATCTCCCTCTTGATCTATGATATCTCCATCTTCGGGTTGACCCCTGCCATTCCAAGCCAGCTGTTGTTCTCACTGAAGGGTTTTGCGGCCTCTCTCTGCTTTTCTAGTCCTAACCGTCGGCGCCAAAGGGTTTTTTTGTTTTCCAAATCTGTGTTTCTTCCCTCCAACTCCAGTTCTGCGTTTCTTCTCTCCATCTTCAGGCGCCAAAGGTTGCTGAGTTTAGGGTTCCAGATCCGCGGCTCTTCCCTCCAAATCCAGTTCCGTTCTTCTGCATTTTCACCATTACCAGTAAGCTTTTCCCCCCGATTCCAAGTATGCTATTTTCTGCATTTCCCCCAAAGGATGCTGAGTTTCGGGTTCCAGTTATTGTTGTTTTTCAGATTTAGCTCTTAAGATCTTGAAATCCTACGTTTTCATTCAAGGCATTATATGTTGGATTGCATTCAAGTCATTCAAAGCAATACTTGGTAAAATTCAGTACCAAATTTCTGCCTAATACTTGGTAAAATTCTACCATTTTTTTAGTGGTTGTGCACTCTTTATTTATGATAATTAGTGTGTTTGAATTTCAAATGAATGTTTTTATTTTGATTTTGTATAGGTTAAAATGAAGAGGAACGCACATTGTTGCTAAGCAAATATTCAGAAAAATACCATGCTGCATTTTGTTTTGGCATGTATAGATAAATTAATGCATTTTGATAATTCCACCAGTAATTGAGTGGACAGTGGGCATAGTCATCTCATTTTTTATAATTTCATTTTATTGCAGGAGGAGAAGATTGACACAAGAATTGAGTTTTGAAGATCAATCATAAACTAATTTTAGACGTGTTTAACTTTTTCTTTGATTACTAGTGTTTTTTGACAATTTTTTTCTTGTACAGGACTAGTTAAAATATTGTTTGATAATGTCAAAAGGCTGATTTTGAAATTTCTCATTTTTCTAGTAAAAAAATTATTTTTAATAATTGGTGTCCAAAGCCCGTTGATGTGCTTTGTGCATAGGGCCAAAGGTTAGGTATGTTTCCAATCTTCCCCCGCCCATACCCCCAATGATTGGGGACTATATGGGTTCTGTTGTTGTTGTTGTTGTGGTGTCCAAAGCCCGTTGATGTGTACATAACTCAATTTGGTTGCACATAAATTTTGGCTGTTCACAGCCATATTAGACGTGTCCTTAACACAACACCACTCCGATATAGACACCCTTAAAAACTGCCATAAAAATTTAATCATTCATCAATCTCGGAGTAATTTTTGCACACCGGTCCCGAACACCAGCTTGCATTCCGGACCAATCGAAATACAAGATTTTGCAGCAATCTGTGGTTCTGTGATGTACATCAAACCTGTGCATTTATAATCGTCCGAATTTTATCAGGACCATTTAAAAAAAATCTCATTGAGCAAAAAAAAACAACAACCACTGATAATAGAGTAATTATATGTGCAAATCAAATTTGGCTATGTGCAAACCGCGGTTATGTGCAAACAAAAAAATTTTATGTGCAAACCAATTTTTTAGGTGCAAATCAACTTGAAGCAATAAAAAAAAGTTCATTGAAAGTCGCGATCTTCTTCTCCCTTGCGGCTCCGAGAGCTCCCAAGTGGAGCTGTCGGAGGAGGCAGGGACGGCGGAGGCCATGGGCGGTGAGAGTGGTTGAGGGAATTAGGAGAAAGCCGCAGGGGGGAGGAAGCCTCAGATGGAGCATGAGGCGGCGCCAAGGGCAGGGGAGCTCAAATGGAGCGGAAAAACCATGTCGATTGAGGAGAGAGAGAGGCAAATGACGATTTTAGATGAGAGGGGCAAATGACTATTTTAGGAGAGAGAGAGAGGTAGATGGCAATTTGAGGAGAGAGGGAGAAGTACATGACGGTTTTTCTGGAACGATTTGCACCTAACAATTCTTAAGATACAATAAATTAATATTTTTATTTATTTTTTTCAGATTTGCACGTAGCGAAACTGAGTTGCAATTAACACCACTCTAATAATAAACTGTACTAAAATACTAATCCAATATATTCTCTTATTGTTCGGGGGCGCTGCCAAACCGGGCCCAACAACGTTCAAAAGAAAGCGTAATCAAACGGAATGCCGGTGGCGTTGAGCCACCATGCCGCCTGTATGAATTCTCCGGCGGAAAACTTGCGCGCCTCCCACGCGCTCATCACGTGATACCCCTCCCACCTCAGCCTCCCCTGCATCCCCGCCGCCGCACCCCTGTTTCCATACTCCCCGAAGTACACCTCCGTCCCCGCCCCACCACCGACACCGCTCTCCTGCACCTCCCACCTCGCCGGAGCCACCACCTTCCCCACCTTCGACTTCATTACCACCGCCCTTGCGCTCCCGCCAGCCACTCTCCCCAGCAACGCCGGCCCCATGCCTTTCCCCTTCGCCGCCGCGATGTTGCAGTTCTGAAGGCTGATGGCCGTGCTCTGGTGCCGATCCACCCTCGTCGACGCGGTGATCGCCGCTGAAAGACCTTCCGGCGCCGCATTTACTTCGATCCGGCATTGCTGGAGAGCCGCCGACGCGTCGCCGGCGATCAGGTCAGCCGAGCCGACCACTACGCAGTCCCGGAAGAACTGCCGATGGGCGTGCGCATGGAGTGGCGTATGGTAGCTCTCCACGTGGACGTCGTAGAAGACAGACAGGTCAGACTCGACGCGCAGCGCCACCGCGGCGGCGGCCGAGCCGCCTCCCCTGTTCTCGAACCGCATCCCCCGCGCCATGAACGCGTTTCCCGTTACAGCTGCAGTCTCATTTTAATCATCATTCTATAATCAGTAAATTTTGTTTTATGATACATACAAAAGCAAAATTATCAATATAAATTTCAAATATCTAATGATATAGTATAAATATTTGAATAATAATTCAAAAGTATTTATTTGGTGTATGTTTAGTCATTTAAATTTGTACGGTCAAGAAAAAAATTGTTTTGAACATAAAAGTGGATAAAGTTACTTAAGTGATGTCTGACAGTCGAGAAGACGGTTCACAACCACCGAATTCATGACTGTACATCACCACCATGCCAAACAGAGCCTTACGCTCCGTTTGGTATAGTGGTGGCCATGGGCGGACCCACGTTAAGACACGGTCGGGCACGTGCCCGACCGTGTTTTTCGCGAAATCCCGCTAGGGCAATGCTCCGTGCTCGCGTCTCGCCTCGCCTGGAGCGATTCCGGCCGGTGCCCGACGCTGATTCCGCCCGCACGCCTCGCCTGGAGCGATTCCGCCCTTCTGCGATTCCGCCCTGGAGCGATTCCGCCCGGTGCGTCTTCTTCTTCTTCCTCTTCCTCTTTCTTCCTCTTCGTCTTCTTCTTCTTCTTCCTCTTCTTCTTCTTCGTCTTCTTCTTCTTCTTCTTCTTCTTCCTGCCAATTTCCCGTTTCTGCTGCCTTCAGATTTCTTCCAATTTCTGCCTTCTTGCACACCAATTTCTCAACACCAATGCTTGCTTCAGATTTGGTTTCCTTCTTCTGCCTTCAGATTTCTTCCAATTTCTGCCTTCAGATTTGGTTTCCTTCTTCTGCCTTCAGATTTGGAACCCAATGCTTCCTCTTCTTCCAATTTCTGCCAATTTCTGCCAATTTCCCAATTTCTGCCAATTTCTTGCACACCAATTTCTCCACACCAATGCTTCAGATTTGGTTTCCAATGCTTCAGATTTGGGCTAGACACACAATTTCGGCACACCATTTCTGCACAGTCACGATTTTTTGTTTCCAATGCTTCAGATTTGGGCTAATTATGTTGTACATTTTGTAGGTTAGTGCACAAGAAAATTGCAAGGAAATTCAAGCTTACGGCAAGGACGCAAGGTCCATTCTTCTTCCTCACTTAGATCTAGGTATGATATAAATTATATAGAGATAGATATAGATTTTGGTTTGTGATTTAATCCAGTTTGATATAGATTTAGGTAGGATATAATTTAACACCTATTTTTAAACACGTATTCAGTTATTTTTAAATATCTCTGCAAAAAAAAAAAATTTCGTTGGCGCTGCCCCCGAACCCCCGCTCAGGGGGCCTTGCCCCTCGAACCCCCCGATCGACAATACTTACAGTGTGCCCGTGCAACTTCAAAATCCTAGTTCAAGTGGATGAACACCCACCTAAGAAACTTCATCCACTTGAACATAAAAGTTAAAGCAATTTTTTAGGTGCTCGTTCACGAATGACGGTTTTACCATCGCGTTCACGACCGCCGCCATCGTGCCAAATGGAGCCTTAGTTATTGACTTTAACTACAAAACAAATTGTCAAAATGTTTTTCCTTTAATTCTCATATGAGATTTAGTTCATTCTTGCATCAATTCTCTCCGAAAAATTTGTTGAAAGTCACTCCATATTCTGGCCTCACTCTTCTGGTGGCACACCTCACCCTTTACAGATCCCCTCCTTTTGGATTCAAGATGTCGCAAGCCCGCTTGCTTCTGATGATTCATTCATGGACTCGGGGGCGTATCCAAAAATTTCAATAAGAGAGGGTCGGATATCGTCTTCTTCCAGCAAAAAAAATGAAAGTCTTCATCTTACCAGAGTCATTTCTCTCTCATCCTGCTACCGCTTTTAACACGTAAATAGTCAAAATTCATTGTCACGACGAGAAAAATCAAAATCTATCATTCATTTTGCAAAATTCTTAGGGGATCCTCTCATTTCATTTATAATTGCACACCGTAATATATGAGATATTATTCACTTTGACTCAGTCTCGCATGCTCAGCTGTACTAAATTGAGTTCATAACTAAACTCCACCATCCAATAATAAAAGTGTCGCATATTTGCTTTCTAAAATGTTACTCAAATAGCCAAGTAATCTTTAGTCTCCATCTATTACGATGTGATATTCAGCTCATTCTTATAGTATTTCTCTCGTATAATCTATCTGGCCGCCCTAGTAATCCCACCCTCATCTCACCGCCGTCTTTAGAACCGAGATATCACATTTCGTATTACTCCACACTCTCCATTTGTTTCGACTTTCACCAAATTTGCGTCCATCAATATCTCATCAAAGCAAGTTCTTTTCAAATTCGCATCCACCGAGATCTCATCAAAGCAAGATCTTTTCAAATTCGCATTCATCGAGATCTCATCAAAGCGAGATCTTTTCAAATTCGCATCCACCGAGATCTCATCAAAGCGGGATATTTTCAAATTCGCATCCATCGAGATCTCATCAAAGCAAGATCTTTTCAAATTTGCATCCATGAAGATCTCGTCAAAGCAAGATCTTTTCAAACTCGCATCCATGGAGATCGCATCAAAGCAAGATCTTTTCAAATTCGCATCCATCGAGATCTTTTCAAATTCGCATCCAGCGAGATCTCATCAAAGCAAGATCTTTTCAAATTCACATTGGCGATTATGAGTTTCTCGCAGTACCCTTCGACAATGATCTTTTGCCCGGCCGTCATTGCCGGCATCCTTGCCCACATGCTCCGGCGATATCCACCGGCCACTTTTAAGCATCCTAAATTCGCTTGATTCCTTCATCTCCATGGTGAAATCAAAGGAGTGGTTCACCATCTCTGCAGCTTGTACCCAATGACTCCATGGAGCTCCTCTGAGTTCTGCTAGATTATATTTCTAATTTGCGAACTCCAGCACACAAAAATGAAGGAGAAGAAAAGATTCAGAGCTGTAAACGCCGGGAAAGATCACTTACCGAAGGTTGCGGAGTTGTACAGGGTGAAGCCGGCGGCGGCGCTCCTCTTCCCTGTCACAATTGTGTTTTCAGGCCCGTCGCCGTACATGGTTACTCTGGTCATCTCCGATGTTACGTGAACCGTCTCTTCGTACACCCCCTTTTTCACATAAACTACGAATCTTCCCTTTCGCTTCTTGTCGGCGGCGAGCTTTAATGCTTCGGTAATAGAATGGCAATCGCCGGAGTTGTCCTTTGCGACGACAATGTCCGGATGCCTTTCGATCTCCGGCGGAAACCAAATGCTCGCGTCTCCTCGCATCATCCCCTTCGCTTCAATCTCCGGATCCTCCATTAAAATCTTTCCTTCAGGCGGCGTTGTTGGATTTGCGTCCATTACAGGCTGCAGAGGAAGAGTGTAGAACCCCTGAACGGGTTCCGTGAAGGTGGAGATGATGGCAAGGGTGTTCCTCGTGGAAATAGTGGCGTTTCCGAGAAGGTGGAGGAGTTCCGCCGTCGATGAAGCTGCGGTGGCGGTGGCTACGGAGTTGATACTTGCACTGCAGGAGTGCTCGTAGGTTATTGCGGCGCTGAGGGCGTCCCTCAGATCGGCGGCCATCACCGGAAGGAGCTCGTTTACGTCGGAAGCGAGAACGTCGGCGCGCGCGTCGATGAGCTCGACTAGTGAGAGGTTCAGCAGCTCGTCGCAGTCGGCGATCCCCGGCTGTAGATGCGGCTCGACTTCACCGGAATGGGAGTAATTCAGGGTGTTTTGGATTCCATCCATGGCCGATTGGATCGATGCGAGTATCATCGTTTTCGTGATCATCTCACTGATGAAATTGCCGGCCCCGGCGCGGGATTCCGAGTCGGGGTATGATGATGAGGAAGAGGCGGAGATGTCCGAAACGCAGAGATCCTTGAAATCCGTGACGCCGCAGAAGCTATGGATTCGCATCTGCTCGGCGGCGTCGGCATTGTTGCGTTCGTCGGGAGGGATGTTGCCGTTATAGTCATCGGGTGTTAGGGTTCCGGCGGAGAGTATGTCGGTCTTGAGGATGACGGCGCTGGCGCAGGCGAGGGCGACGAGGGAGACGGCGATGACGACGACGCGGCAGCGGTTGGGTCTGGCGAGCTCGGTAGCTGGGTTGGGATCCTCGAGATCTATGCGGGAGACGATGGAGTTAGAGCAGGGGGAGGCGGCGGAGAGCGGGAAGGCGGAGATGTCCGAAGCGTCGACGCCGGTGGAACGAAGCTCCGGCGATGGCATCTTTTGCGAAGAGCGGTGGTTGGGCCGTTTGGAGAATGCGATTGAAGATACCGATGACGAGTTGCTGTTAGGATGCTGGCTCATAAGAGAGAAAACTCTCTGTTTCCGGATCCCATTTCTAAAAACAGTTTTGAAGCGGGTAGAGAAAATTTGAAAAAAAAGAAATATTAAAAAAAAAGAGAGGCATTATTAAAGCCTCTAAATACTCTTAGGGCCCGTTCCGCAGGAGCGAATTGGAATTCAAACTTTGGAATTGGCTACCACAGAATTTTTTTCCGGTGTTCGGCAAATAAGAATTGAGTCGGATTTGGAATTGGCGTAATTCAAACGCACGGTTCAATTCTTAGGGGTCCGGCTAGATTTTCTCTGGATTTCGGAATTTCCCTTCTCGACGCGATACCTGCGCAGCCGCTTCTCCTCCTCATCGCGTCCAATTCGCCGCTCCCCTCTCGCTGATCCCATCTCGCCGAAGGTTTGATCTTCCTCCTTTTTCCTCTTCCCCCTCTACATCCTGTTCTTCTTCTTACTCTGTTTTCCGGGTAATTTTTTTCGCCGCTTCCTGTGCGATTTCTGTCGCCAGTAGATCGGTTTCCCTTCATCATCTTCCTCGCCCCCCCCCCCCCCCCCCATCTAAATTTTTAGGTCCTGTTAGGTTAGATCTGTGGAATGTATGCAACTCTCGTTGATTATCTTACATAAACACCGCGTCCATTTCGCCGTTAGGTTAGAAACTGAGCGTAATGCTTAAGCCGATTGTCCACATCCATGTGTTATTGCTCTAGAAAATATCAGGAAGATTAGTTTCAAATCTATGTAATGCTTAAGCCGATTAATTTTTATTCATGTTCTGCCTTCAATATTTTTGGAGTGCCTTCAATCTATGTATTACTGCTAACATTGTAAATTAGCACATCTATGTGTCCACAATCCACATCTATGTGTTCTGTTGTGTGCTACCATTTTGGAAATTATGCTACCATTTTGGAACTTATACCATTGTAGTTAAGAATTATTATTGCATTCTTATTCCTCTAATGCAGTGGAACTATAGTTAAGAGAGCTGCATATCCAACCGTAGAGTAGAATTGATTCTTGTCTTGTGAATGAGGTCTAATTAGTTTAGATTTGTGTAGATCATTTTTATTTAACTAAGTATATATGCATTCTTATTTGTTTAGATGGATGAATCTGGATTCGACTCGGATTCTGATTATGAATACAAAGTAATTATTAAAGGTGTGGTATTGACAACCCTTGTTGCAGCTGCAGTCGCATTACAGACTATTCCAAAAGAACCAGTGCACATTGCATCTAATAATGCGTTACGATCTGTTTTACTAGCTCGCATTTATAATGGACCAAATATTAATTGTTTCAATTTGCTACGTATTAGTAAATCAACCTTTGGAGAGTTATGTGATATTCTATGTGCAACGAATTTAGTCCACGAAACTTTATATGTTTCGGTGAAAGAATCAGTTGCATTATTTTTATATATTCTGGCCCACAATAACAAGTTTCGTGATGTCGACACCACATATTTAAGGTCCACTGACACTATTAGCAAACACTTTGGTATAGTACTCAGAGCAATTCTAAAGATTGGAAAAGATTATATTAAGTTACCTGAGTCCAGACAAGAATCAAGTTGGAGGTGGTTTGAGAATTGCGTTGGTGCACTAGATGGAACTCATATTGAAGGCCAGATCGATTTGTAGTACCAAATGGTAAATTAATAACTAAAATTTATATTACGTTTACTGTCAACCATTGTATAAACTGTTGTTAATGTTTACTAATTTAAATACGTGCATGTAAATACTATCTTGTAGATGCGGGGTATACAAATGGTACCGGGTTTCTAGCTCCTTATCGTTCAACACGATATCACCTTAAGGAGTGGTCGGCACAGGGTAATAACCCCACAACTTATAAAGAGTTATTTAATTTACGTCATGCTCTGGAAAGGAATGTAATAGAGAGGACTTTTGGCTTGCTAAAGAAACGATGAGCAATACTAAGACAACCATCATTTTTTGAACTTAAAGTCCAAGTATTTTTATATTTACATGCAACCTACTTTATTTATTTGAGGTGGTGGTAATAAGTTCTAATTACAGGTGCAAATTATTAATGAATGTTGCATTCTTCACAATTTTCTAGTTGAGAGGAGATTGAAGAGTGATACTCGATTACTTAATGAAGTGGATGCAGAGTTAATGACAGAGGAGCATGGGGAAGAGATATATGACTACGATGAAGACGTCAATCCAATTCAAGCTACAAATGAGTAGACCAATTTTAGAGATAATTTAGCGATAACTATGTTCAATGATTATCAGGCTCGTAGAGGACTACTGTAATTTTAGAGATAATGTTAATTGCTACAACTAATGATTATCAGACTAGTAAAGGACTTTTGTGTTGTGTTAATGTTCAATGTTGTGATTAATGTTGTGTTATGTTAATGCTCAATGTTATGTTATGTTAATGTTCACTGTTATGTTAATGCTTAATGTTATGGTATGTTAATGTTCACTGCTGTGTTATGAAAATTGTAGTATGGAGAAGTCCAATGAATTATCAACAACGAAGAGTGAACGTTCTTACATTCATTGGACTGTGCAAATGGATACGGCTCTATCAAATGTCTTGCTCGAGCAACATAACATGGGTCATAAGACACCAAATGGATGGAAGTCTACGGCCTACACGGCAGCCATAACAGCATTGAAAGAGATTTGCAACGTGGATGTTAACAAAGAAAAGATCACAGCACGACTGAAAACTTGGAACAAATACTATCACGATGTAAGTGCTATGCTAGAAACTAGTGGATTTGGATGGGATTGGGAACGACATATGGTCAAGGTTGATAGTGAAGAGGTATGGGCAAACTACGTAAAGGTAACCATCACTCTAATAATGTTATATGTCATTACATGCAAATTATTATGCTATGTTTTTTACTTATTATTTTGTGTTAATTTGCAGGCTCATCCGACGGTTAAACATTACAAAGGGAAAGTTATTATTAATTGGTCTAATTTGGGGGTGTTATGTGATAATGATAAGGCCACGGGTAGTCATGCTGCGACAGCGACCGAGAATATTATCGAGATAGACAGAGAGTCATTTGTGGAAGAAAGTAACAATCTAGGAGATCGTCCTGGATTTGTAGGGGAGGGAAGCACAAAAAGGAAGAAAAAAAGATCAGGTGGGATTGATGCATTGGCAGAAGTCATATCCAGTGTTGCCTCTATCATGGATAAGTCATTTCTTGGAAGACACACTATTGCTACAGATACGTCGATGGCACGTGCTCAAGCCATATATGTTGCCCTTGGTAATATGTCGCAACTGCAAAAACATGAATTACTCAAGGCCATGGATATACTCTCTCGCGATACCACTAAGTTTGGGGTATTCATGACATTGCCAGACGACCTTAAGTTGGAGTGGCTCCGGATGCAGCTTAATTAGTACTCGATTACTTACGTGGAATGTTAATTTGTTGACTTTTATTTCCTTTCAACTTTTTAATATGTGTGGACTTTAATATGCATGTGGAATGTTGGTTTATGGACTTTAATGTTCTATGTTATGTATGGACTCTCTTTTGTTTGTATTATGTTTTCTACTAATTCAAATCCAATTCCAAATCTGAATTCCATTCTGCAACCGAACAGCAAAATTATTCAATTCCAATTCCTGATGCCAAGATCTGCACAGCACCCGAACAGCAAAATTGGAATTCAGCCAATTCCAATTCCTGCTGGTTTTGGAATTGCCTGAATTCCAATTCCTCAATTCCAATTCCAGGCTGCCGAACGGGCCCTAATTGTACTCACTTTCTCCCTCACGTTGTTTTTCACTGTTTAACGAAATTCTCGCCCGCCTCCATTCGTGAACTCGTCCGACACCCGCCCTCCCTCACTCCGCCGCCGACGGGGGTGATTTCCGGCCGGCCAATAGGGATTTTAGGTTTTCTTCTTATTTAGAATTTTTGGGAGACGGCTTAAACAAACGACGACTATTTGATATTATAGATCATATTGATCTTAGAATGAGAAAATATATTTAAGTGTATTTTTAAAACATTTGTATTATTTTGGGAAAGATGTTCAATTTATATACCTACTTTTATCTCTAAATTCAATTAAAAAAAATCATTTTGGGTACGAATAGCGTTGTGGTGTACAATTGTAATTTTGCGGGGTATAAATAAAAGTGGGTTACAAATAGTCAAATATGATGTATGATTATCAACACCCATAAAGGCAGGTAAAAGATCTGAAGTTTTGAATATTGTTGTATGTTTCAAGTTTTTTGAAAATTGGATCTGACATCGAATCAGAGAGAAAAGTTCAAGGTTGAACTGGCCAACGTCGTTATATATAATCATTGTATTTTTATTTTGAATATATATAAGTTTGTAAATAACATTTTGGATATAACATTTATATAAAAACATATATAATTATAATATACATACAAATAAATATGATATATATAATACTAAAGTACTAATACTAATATTATTTATATTTATATATATATATTTGTAAATTTATTACATTAATTAATATGAATATTATTATATAAATTAATATGAATATAGTTATATTATATATAATATATTTCGAAGGTAAGCAACAAGCCTAGCTGATGTAGTGGCTGGGGTGATTGAGAGTCTAAGGGATGGTTCAGGTTCGATTCCTGGTATCCTTGGATTTTAAAAAATTTAAGATGTGAGTTGGGAACCGTGGCCGGTTCCCGGGAACCTGGCCGTCATATGATGGGTCCGACCCCATGCCCGATTCTCAATTGCAGAGAGCTCAGCTTTATACCATAGTAGCAAAGATCGTCTCTCTGCCCTGATCAGGGGAAGTCAGCTGAGCTCGCACGAATCTTATGTGAGGTCCTCAGGAAGTTGTTAGCTCTCTCCTCTACCAGTTAATTGAGGTCATATTTATAAGCAATCGAGATAGGGGTACCCTATTGCGAGAAGGTGGGTCCTCATCCCTGTCACCAATGAGCTCGCCACACCTCGTCAAAGATATTAAAAAATTGTTGAGCACAAGAGGACCCTGAAAAGTCCACCAATGACTATCTTGTGTTTCGGTCTAAATGTTCTCCGCATGTCTTCCTCTAACTGCTCGTTGAATACTAGTCGTGCATTACCATTTGAACTCTTCTATTTTGTCTTTTTTTTTTATCTTTATCCCACCATAGTGGGGTCGGCTATATAGATCCTTTGTCGCCATTGCGTCCTATCTTTAATCATAGCCTCACTAATGCCTAAGTACATCATATCTTGCCTTATAGTTTCAATCCAAGTCTTTTTTGGTCTACCCCTCCCCCGTTTAACATGTCTAGTGACTAAACTCTCACAACGCCTAATAGGTGCATCTAATGGTCTCCTATGTGCATGTCTTAACCATCTTAAACGAGTTTCTCGCATCTTCTCTACAATTGGCGTCACTCATATCTTATCCCCGATACTTTCATTCCTAATTTTATCCAGTCTCGTGTGACCACACATCCACCTATGCATTCTCATCTCCGCATCTCCCATTTTTTGCTCATGTACACCATTCACTGCCCAGCCCTAAAATAAGTGACATAATGTTGTAGATTCAAACAATCATCATTTTACAGTTAATTTTACTTTGATGGTTCAAAATCAATTTTATTTTAATAATAAATATTTTTAATAAATCATCTCCATGTTAGATTATTTAGAATGTGGTCTAAGATATTATCATATTAAGTGTGGACATGGTTCACAACTTGTAGTGCACAAATATATGAGGGCATTTGAGGCTATAGATTTAGTGAATATCGGTTTTCTGCCTTTTGATTCAGTGTCTGTTTGAGTGGGTGGTGGCAGTTAGAGATGATGCGGTTGAAAATGAAGATAAAATATTGCCCTTGAATTAAGCTTCTGTCGAAATTATGCATAAAATGACATTTTGGGGATTGGTTATTCCAAATGGAGAGTATTCAAACGGTCCCTCTGTCGAATTGCGCCAAGGAGTTACGTAACTGTAAAATCGACTCTGAGCAGAAACTAGTTGGGGGACTCAGAGCAAGAACTAATTTAGGGCAGCGGATCTGTATCGGTCAACAACTTATTTTTACACTTGTGATCTCTTTCTAGTTGTATTTTCTTCGATTAATTTTGAGAAGGGAGATTTCAATTTGACTTTGGAACAAGAGTGAGAGGAATCATTTTGAAATAGAACCCTAAAATGTGCGTCTCGAGCCAGAACCAGAAGCGTGTCAAAAATAGACGAAAATAGATAGAGAAGAGAGTCTCGTTGAGAAGATGAGAACTATAGAGCAGCGACGGGAATTGGGGTCAAAGAATGGGCGAGATCAAGAAGAGGAAAATATGAGAACCGCTCGATCAGAAATCAAGTTACAAGCGGTCTATGTCTAGCAAAAGTACATGAAAGTATTAAGGGTCATTTACCGGGAACTCCCCTCTAAGTTTGCATAATTACAGGTTACACCACTCTATCTTTTGAAATTACAAAAAACACCCCTATAAATTTACATTTCACAGCATGCATGCACACAAAAACCCCCAAAAGGTAAGCGCGGGGGAGATTTTTGAAATTTCAAAAAATAGAAGGGTGCAGCCTATAATTATGCTAACTCTCGGGGGAGGTTTTGGTAATTAAATGAAAGTATTACATATAAGTGAGCAAATTTATACCAAAGTTTTATGATATTAATAGAGCGATGTTAAATGCATGCCGGTTTTGGCTATATGCAGGTCGCGGATATATGCAGGCCAAAAAATTATTCATGCAGGCCAAATTTCATATTTACATACCAATGATAACATATTCAAAAATCAAATTAATATTTTCCTAAATAAATCACCAAGCAAAATAATATTCATAAAATAAATAAATAAATAAAATATTATGTCTACGAGGTTATGTTGAATGTCACTCTTTCGTCAGTAAATTTGGGAGAGCTATTGATGGAGTATCCCTAAAGGCGCTAACTGTACCCCATTCATGAGGGTGCGGTTATCCGAAGAACCCCCACTAGCGACGCAACTACCCGAAATATAACCTTGGCCGCCATGGCCGCGATGGCCGCCATCGCCGACGACGCCGCCATCGCCGACGTCGCCGCCATCGCCGACGTCGCCGCCATCGCCGACGTCGCCATCGTCGCCATCGCCGCCATCGTCGCCATCGCCGCCATCGTCGCGATCGCCGCCATCGCCGCCATCGTCCCCATCGCCGACGATCGTCGCCATCGCCGACGGCATCACGATCGTCGCCATCGCCGTCGTCGCCATCGCCATAGCAAATACCCATGAATAGCTTTAGGCCAGTTGTAATTTAAAAACACATCGGACTCGGACAAACGAGTAAACTCCTTGGGGACACGGTTGCATGGAAGGAAAAAAAACACATAATAAATGAATTATTAAACTACTCGAATCATTTTTCCTAAAATTTTAAAAGGAAAAATGATATCGTTTTTTTTAAAAACTGAGGCCTGCATATAGCTAAAATCGGTCTGCGTTTAACATCGCTCTTTTTAAAAAATTGTGGCCTGCATATAGCCAAAACTGGTCTGCGTTTAACATTGCTCTATTAATATCAAGTATCAACTACATGAAGTATATAGAAAGTAAACCCAACTCAAAGTATTTGATTCGAGCCGATCCGAAAGGCTCAAATCCAGCTCGTGGCTCGGATTGGGTGATTTTCGAGCTTCTATTATTATGCTCAGCCCAATTTATGACCGTCGGCTGAGGCGCGCCGCCAATTTCGCTCGCGAAAATAGAACATTCGTAGTTTAAACTCAGCCCAATTTATTGCGGAAAAATAAACCAGTCTCCACACAAATTACAAGAAACTGAAGCCCATACAAAGAAATCTTCAAGCAACCTGAATGCTTACAGCAGCTTCATCCTCATCAAAAGCCAAGTAATCTTTCAGCCAACACCTGGAGAGGTTGAAGGCGTCTTCGGCGTCTCTGTCGTCTTCCTGGGATTCCGGGCGATGAGCGAATCCGTGGCCTCTCCCGCAATAAATAACCGCTTTCGATCCGCGGATTCTCTTCTCCAACTCCGAGACGAGAGTGGCCTGGCAAAAAGGGTCGCCGTCGCCGCTGATCAACAGGACCGGAACATTGATGTGGTCAGCTAAGGATGGGTCGATGCACGTCCCATAAAAGCAAACGGCGGTCCCAAAATAAGAGTTTTCGTCCTTGGCTAATGTTTCTATCAAGCATTTGCCGCCGAAACAAAATCCGACGATACCGAACTTTCTGGATATGCCCGCCGCCGCGAACTCGTCAATCAACCATTTCGTCGATGAGTCGATGTCCTTGGCTACAGTTTCGGGTTGCTGCCTGGCGAGCCACTGTTCGAGTTCAGCTGCAGTCTGGCCTTCCTTCCATGGTTCCCCGCGAAATAAATCCGGGACTAGAACACTGAAATTTTATGATGATGAATAAAATTTATTTAACTTGCAAAACATAATCATCAAAATTGAAGTATATATATATAATTAATTAATGAAAACTGTAAGACAACCTCCTAAAATCACTTTAGACACTGAAATTATATGATGATGAAAAAAAGTTTATTTCACTTGCAAAACATAATCATCAAGATTCAAGTGTGACAACACATATATAGACACACACACATTTCTCGCTCTATATATATACACACACACACAAAGAAATAGTTTTGAGGTTGTAATGATGTAACTGCGTGTACCATCAGGGTCATCTGAACCGTCCGATCTCACTGAAATCAAATCTACTCGTCCGATTACCTACGTTTTTTTTACTAGAGCTACTGCACCTACTATGATAGGGTTTAGGATTATATTAAGGTGTAGGGTACACTACAGCATGAAATTACGATTTTACCCCTAAATTTATTGAAAAGGGAGTGTCAATGGCCTGATTTTAATCTCACAAAAATTGTCAATGGTGGAATTTGAACACAGGTTCCCACTATGGCAAGCAAAGATGACAACCATCACACCATATGATTTTTGTTGAACAATATTAAACTATGTTTTACATATAAGTATATAAATATGGGCCGCCCCCGCCTAATGTCGTCTCCCCTGCCAAATGTTGTCGCCCGCACGGGGGGCCCCCGTGCACAGTCACTCGTATGTATGTGTATATATATATATACACACACACACATGACGCAAGACAAATCTACAAGTGACGGACGCGAGATGTCCTAACCCTAAATGCAATGCAAGAGAGTATGCGATGAATGCAAAACATATAACAAACCCAAATTGAAGATGGTGGAGAAATGCAAGCACGTACAATCCAATGAACAAGATACATATGAATGATTCAATCATGCAAGTACTTTTGACGCACAATTATTTAAATAATAAAACATAAAGCTCACGAAATTGACTCACATTCGATCACAGATATTTTGAAGTAAATGAAGATTAATTGTAGATTAATTGAGATTGCACTAAAAATAAATGTGCAGTGAATAAGTAAAACACGTTTAATGAAAGTGACAAATCAAATTAATATGAGCCGAATGAAGAATGTTGTTGTGTAAAGGTTGTCGGGGGGAGAAAAGAGTTGTTTGTGGGCTAGACTTAGACAAGAAGTGGGCTTGGAGGGGTCGGGTAGGCTTGGGGAAGGGAGTTTAGGGATGGTAGAGAACGGGAGACTTGTTGTGTAGAGTGGGGAGGAGTGGCTACTGCATGGGGAGAACTTGTAAAAGTGCATGGGAGGGAGGGCTGGTCGGCCTTGGAATAGGCGGGTAGGTTGGGGAAAGGAACGAAGAGTGTTGGTCTGGGAAGGCATCGAGGGAGGCGCTAGGAGCCAGTTAGGCGGCGGAGGGGCGCTGGGAAAGCGTCGCACCGAGCAGGAGAGGCGTCGCACCTCTCGACGACTAAAGCTTTCCTTTAAACCGTAATTCTCCTTTCTACAATTTTCCTTTTCTAGGGTTCAAAGTTGTTAAATGTACATATATAAAATATATATAATCTCATATCTGTAAAAAGGACTCTAGGAATGAAAATTACACAATGGATAACTAATACATGGTGTATCAGAGCGAGATTTGCCGCTCACGTTCCGCAACTACCATCGACGCTACCCTTCTCTGCTTTCGTCAAACCGTCGTCTCTAACTCTCGTTGGTCAGTTGTTCCAATTGATCGATCAACAAGCCCAGTCGATCAATCAGTCCAATCGATCGAGCAGCAGGTCCAATTGATTGATCAGTATAGCCGATCCAGGAATCAAACCAATGTCAATCGATTAAATCGATCGATCTCGTCCTTCCACTAGATCCAGATGTCGAACCAATAAGCAGAGTAGCTCCTTCAAGTGAGCAACCTACTGCTCCTGTGAGCAGCCACCCAACCTTCCAGCGAACAGACGTGTAGCTTTTTGTGAACAGCCAACTGTACCTCAAGATTCAGATCTAGTCCGGAAGTCGATCTTGGTCTTACTCCAATCAATCTCCAGAAGGAATTATTCAGTCCTTTTCAAGTACCACCAGCAACCAATCAGTAAAGGGTAGGCCTGACCTTCTTCAAATCCGGTGAGATCCACGTCAATCAATATGTCTACTAATTCATTCGCTACATCGATCACCTCGATCGAATCCTTGTCAAAGTTCCCTTCTCTCCAAAGTTATCACCGCGTCATTACGACAGAGAAGTTGAAAGGAGAAGAATTACAACTCCTGGTATATTGCCATTCAGATTTGGTTCATAGGACAAGGCCAGAAGGCGCATCTTATGAAAGAGATTGATCAGGCCACCAAAACGAATCAGCCAGCATGGGAAGAGATGGAAGCTCAATTGTTGGCCTTTACTCTAGCAATCAATTGAGTTGTCCCTTATGCCTACCTTCAGAGCATTCCTCACGTGTCATGGCACCTGGACTCAAGCGAAAAACCTCTTTCAAAGTGATATCACTCAGGCGAATGACATTATCGACAACCTCTTCCAAATGAAACAATCCAACGTCGATATCTCTACGCATGTCAGCAAGTTAGGCCTTTGCGATGGACTTCTCGAACCTTCTGCCCTCCAATCTAAATATCAATGTCCAGGAAGAGCAGAAGGACAAACTGCTGTCATGTCTCAAATTTTAGGTGATGTCTCCATCCCTACCCTCGTTGATGTCTCCATCCCTACTCTAGTTGATGTCTACTCACGTGTGATCAAAGCCTCCTCGATGATATCTACTCTAGTTGCACTAGCCGTATTCTGCTCTGGCAACCAGCTTTGCTAAGACCGAAGGATGTAGTCGTGGAAGCAATTCTGGACAAGGGAGGAAAGGTGGCCGAGACGGTTCTAAATGTACCCATTGTAGTAGGATGAGACACACTAAGGAGACCTGCTGCAGTCTTTATGGCTTCCCTACACCTGGCCAGTCGCAGTGTCGTCATTTGGCCCATGCATCAGCGTTTCAATCCATGTTGACTCTTCGACCATTGTGAGCAGAGAGTACCAAACCTCTTAAACTATTTGAGAATGAGTTAGATTTATAAAGATCTCATCTGGGAGGGTGAAGTTAGCATATTCATAGTCTTACTCTCCATATAGCTACTCCATTTATGTTCTCTCCATTGTCTGTTACTGTCATGGGACCTGTTGTGGTCCAGTTAGAACATAATCAAAAATAACATAGTCAATGAAATTGATAGTGTTTAATCTTGTGTTTCCATAGGGAGAATTTATCTAATGTACACAGGTGGCTTGGTGGTCTCTCTGTGTGAGGAATTCATAGAATGATTGAGGTAATATGATCCACAATCCAAGACTCTGTTACACCAGGGTTTTAAACCTCACAGGTGAACCTGATTCTGATATCATTTGAAAGTCATTGGATGGATTAACAATCACTCTAGAGGATGGTGAATAGAGTAAAACTTTGTTTCCATAATCTTCTGCTATTGCACCAAGCACACACAAACAACACAGAGCAAACCACACAAGTAGGATGTAAATGCAATAACTCTTCCACATTTGTGGGGAAAGCCCTCCCTGATAGAGTACTTCCTCCAAGAAGAACAAATTCCTAGTCTTTACTCTTTATGAGTTGTTAGTTAACAATCGCACTCCGAGTCTGTGGTGACTAGTTCTCCTCGACTAGATTGATGGTTGCCTAGACTTTAGGAAAATACAAGCCGATTGATCTTTTTTCGCTTCTTTTTCCTTTTTCTGGGGAGGAAACTGCTCCCTGGGCTTGAATGCCGGTCCCCTGAGCAGTCCGTCGTCACACCTCTGTCCCAGAAGTGGTAGGGGTCGAGGTGTCTCCTGATACATAGTTTTCAGAGAACTCAGCCAAGCTTATTTAGAGAAAGCTTCTGAGAAACTTCTGGTGTTGAAACAATTCAGTAACTATTCTCTAGCTTGAGGGCAAAGATGCTCACTTTAAAATTCTAAAGTTGGAGACTCCTTACTAATCCTTCTCACAGATGTAGGGGTCGAAGTATCAGGCTGCTGTAAAATGGAGAGAGGACTTCTTGATTTGCTCTGCTGAAATGCTTGATCTTCATTGATCTCCCTTAGAGATTACTTGAACAGTCTTTGTTGTTTTCTAGTTTCTCTGTATGAAAGGTGAGAGAGGAGACTAGACGAGATCTCTGATAGATGAGTTCTCTTGTATATATACTTCTGTTTTGTAATATGATACTCCTTAAAATGGAAGCCACCGCCATTTTTGACCAATAGGATAGTTTCCTTCCCTATACCCTACCTTCAATAACAATTATTCTTCAACGGATATATTTATGTTCAGTCTGTAATTCATAGACCATCACTCATAGCTTGACACATAAGTGAATTACCGCTCGGAAAATCTTTCATCGATCGCTGCTCAATGATTGCTCGACGTCGATCACTGCTCAATGATCGACAATCCTATGAGTACATGATCATGCCTAAGTTGTAATAGTGTAATCAAGTCGGACCTTTTTAGTTTTTCCGTATTTTCCTCGTTCCTATATATGTATGTGTAATCAAGTAATGACATTCAGAATTCCCATTCCATTCAACTTGGTACCAGAGCGATTTGCCCTAGCCGCGCTCTTTCTCGCCCGTCTGCGTCTCGCTCTCGCGATCGACGCCGCCGGCTCGCTCCTTCCTCGCCTTTACTTCTCTCCCGCGCCTTCTGCCGACTGTTTGAGAGTCCCCTGCTGCTTCCCCCGCCTCCGCTCATGCGGGTCCTAGGCGCCGCCGCTAAAGCTGGACGCTAGGGCCGCCGATCTCCTCTGCTGATGCCGCTGATCTACTGTGTTGCTGTTGTTGTTGTGCCGATTGTTCCGCGGCCGTGACTTCTTCTGTTGTTGATCCTGCAGCCCCGTGCGATGCCGATTGTCCGCTGATTGTCTCCTCCAATGCTAGTGGTGCCATCGTCTCTCATTACCCGTACGTGATTTCCTTTTTTTCTTCTAGGGAGTATCATGGGGGATTCTACGGGTTCTTCGCCGAGTGAAGTTATGTCACAGATGAAGTTATGCCACAGATGAGTGACCCTCAGCGGACTCATGGCCACTCCGGTTCGTTAAAGATTACCACCGTGCCCTTGGATGGAAAAAATTACCTAGAATGGTCGCGTGCTGCTCAACATGTGATACGCAGCCATCAGTTGTTCGGTTACATAGATGGGACTGTTAAGGCTCCATCCAAGGATGATCCCACTTGGAAACGTTAGGACTCCGAGAACTCCCTTGTCGTGTCATGGCTTCTTCACTCTATGTCTCTCAAGGTGTATCGCAGTTATATGTTACTGGACTCAGCTCACGATATCTAGACCCGGGCTCGGGACACCTATGAAGGTCTTTAGACCTACTCCCAGATTAATAGTTCCACTCAGATATATGAGCTCACTCATCGCATCTTGGAGCTCCGACAGGGATCTATGACGGTTTCCACCTACTTCTCTGAGTTTGAACGCCATCAAGAGTTGGATTTCTTTGAGCAATTCACAGCCTCCTGTACGGCGGACGTCGTGAAGCTGCAGCAAAAGGAGAGCTGCTACCGCCTGCATGTCTTCTTGATGGGGCTGAACATGGAGTCAGATACTGTCCGGACTCATATTTTACATCGTTCGCCTCTTCCTTCCCTTAGGGAAGCCTTCAGCATGGTCCTTGGCGATGATGATCGTCGGAAGTCCCTCAGTATGGTTGCTCCTCGGGATCGCTCTGCCTTGACTAGTCTTGGTCGGGGTAATACCAACACTGGTGTTCCCACTTGTGTTTACTGTGGTCGACGGGGTCACACTAGGGATGCGTGCTTTAAGCTCCATCCTCATCTGGCTCCTGTTGGCCGTGGTCGTGGCCGTGGTCGTGGCCGTGGTCGTGGCCGTGGAGGAGGCCGGACAGGCAGCCCTCGATTCTCAGATGCTGCTTATGCTTCAGAGATATATGAGGAACATCCAACCCCTAGCTCCTTCTCAGCCCAGGAATTGGACGCTCTGCGCCGTTTATTTCACTCCCAATCTGACTCAGCTCCGGGTGCCTCCTCCTCCTTTGCTACTGCGACTCAGGCACATGCTCATGCTGCCACTGCCTCCTCATCTGACTGGATCATTGACTCGAGAGCTACTGATCATATGACACTCCTCCTTAGGTTTTGTTTCTTGCACACCTTTGTCCGGTCGGGATAAGGTCATCTCTGATAATGGCACATTATCCCCAATTGCGGGCAAAAGACATATTTCCTGCTCCCCTTCTCTTTCTCTCACCTTTGTTCTTCATGTTCCATCTTTTCTCCGCAATTTACTTTCAATTAGTCATATTACTCGCTCGCTCAACTGCTCGGTAACCTTCTTTCCTGACTCTTGTGTTTTTCAGGAACTGGGTACGAGGCGGAAAATTGGCAGTGGTAGGAATCATGGTGGTTTGTACTACCTGGACAACCAATATCCATCTCAAGCTCTCACATCTGCTACCGTCACCGCTGAGGATGTTCGTCGATGGCATCTTCGCCTCGGACATCCCTCTCCTGTTTATCTTCAAAAAATGTTTCCTGCTTTTATTCCTTTTATGAAATCCTTTGTGTGTGATGTTTGTGCTACGTCAAAACATATTCGTCATACTTCTGTGCATTTATCTTCTCCCAGCACTGTTCTTTTTTCTGTGATTCATTCTAATGTGTGGGGTCCTTCCCAGTGTTATCTTTATCTGGTTTAAAGTGGTTTGTTACTGTACAACCCCGATATTCGCCAGGCAATGCGACGCAGTTTAAGAAGGCAGTGGGATGAAGGAGGTAATAAGGAAGAGAGGCCTTAGTGCCAAAAATCTTCCCTCTCGGAGGGCTCGCAGAAGGGCGAGCGAGACGGGTCGGCGAGATAAGCGCTCGCGGGCCGTTTGAGGAAGATTTCTGAGTTCGACGAAAGGAGTACCGTGTCCGACGAACTCTCCCGTGTTCGTCGAGCTCACCTGACTTCGTCGAGCTCACTCCTGTTCGGCGAAATCATCAGAAGTCGACGCAATGTTCTATACTCATTAAAGCCGAAGGGACGGTTTCGCAAGAGGAGTCGCGAGATCCAAATCTCGGCAGACATCTTCAAGAGACCGGGCCAAGCGAGGGCTAACAAACCAATACCTCGCAGGCCGCTGGCAGGAGAGACCTACGGTAAAGATGAGTTCAGCGAAATGCGTTCGGTACTCGGCAAAGTGAATAGGCGATCTCGCAGGAAGGCTCGCGAGTTTAGAGCATCAGCGTCCGACGAGCTCAATTCGGCGTTCGACGAATGTCGAACGGAGCTCAGCATTTGTCGGACAGCGCACGACGAACAAAATAAATTATGTGGCAGTGGTCGACGAATCGCCCATCTCAGCGGCCAGCGAATAGTTTGACGTTCTGCATTCGTCGAGCTCGTCTGTGATCGGCGAAGTATCCTGTGTTCGACGAAAGGTGTGTGGAGCTCAACGAAGTCAAGGGGCGGTCTCGCAGGAAGTCTCGCGAGACCGGACCTCGGCAGATACCGCCGGAATGGGCCAGCGTGGTCCTCGCAGGACGGTCGCCTAGGAGAGGCACCGCAAGCAGGGCTCGCGAGAAGGCCCGCGAGAGCTTCGGCAGTAAGGTTCTCGCAGTTCCTTGCCCATAGGATGATAGGGCCAAATTACCCTTCTACCCTTGGTGGTCTGCCTTTAGCCTCTCCAAACAGCGGAGTTTGGCTGTTAGCAGGCCCATTTGGGGTGCGAATAGTAAAATCGAAAGGCGGAATCCTGCTATTTGCAGGCCAGATCAGGAAGTCTATAAATAAGACCTAAATGGCACCTTTGGAGAGGACTTCACTTCAGCTTCTCTCTCCTTAGGCTCTCCTTGGTTAGCATTTCCAGAGCTCTCCAAGGTGCCCGAGTCTCAGCTTTGGCTTGGGAGGGGAAGCGCTCAACGATCTTCCGGGTTAGTGGAGGGACCTCCTCGCTGTGACTAAGGTCTTAGTTTTCTTTCTAGTCTTCAGCCTACCTTTTCCGAGGGATCAGTAAGGGCTAGCCGCCCCTCATTTCGGTGAGGGCCCCGAGCTCCACAAGAGGCCGAGAAATCGGTTTCAACAGTTACGTTTCTTAATTGTTTTTCGCGGACCACTTAGGTTTATTTGTTAAAGAAAAAAGTGAGGTTTTCACTTGTTTCCAAGTCTATCACAAAATGGTTCAGACCGAGTTTAATGGCAAAATTTGTGTTCTCCGTAGCGATAATGAGGGGGAATATGATGATCGGGGTGTTTTTGGTTCTTATCTTACGAGTCATGGTATCTTACACCAAACTACTTGTGTTCACACCTCTACTCAAAACGGGGTGGCCGAACGGAAAAATAGGCATCTTCTTGAGGTGGCTCGTTGTCTTCTCCATACTATGCACCTTCCCAAATCTTACTGGGGTGATGCAGTTCTCACCGCTTCTCACCTTATCAACCACCTCCCATCGAGAGTCCTGGCGTATGCTACCCCCATTGGCGTCTCTCGTCCATGTCTGTTGTTCATACCTCTCACTTGCCCCCCCCCCCCCCCCCCCCGGGTTTTTGGATGTGTGTGTTTTGTGCATGTTCACTTACCCCATAGGGATAAACTTGACCCTCGGGCTCTCCGTTGTGTCTTTATTGACTACTCCTCTACCACAAAAGGTTACTGTTGTTACCATCCTCCTTCTCGTCGTATCTACTGTACTATGGATGTTACCTTTCAAGAGAAGGACTCCTATTATCTGACCACGACTCACTCTCTTCGTCAGGGAGAGATTAGTGAGTGTGAGACTGTGTTAGATACTCCTATCCCTTACCCTTTGCTTCGGGTTCCTCCTGTTCCTGCCCAGGATCCAGCTCCGCCTATTCAGGTGCCTTCTATTCAGATGTCTCCTCTTCCATCCCTGCCTTCATCTCTGATGTCTCCCTTTCCTCACATATACCACCGTCGTAAGACAAGGAAACAGACCGCTAGTGCTCCTCCGCTACCAATGCTCGCTTCGGATTCAGGTTCTGGAGATGAGGAGTTACATGTCCCTCTTACTTTGCCGGAAGGTACAGTTCCTTGTACCCAGCACCCCATCTCTAATCATATCTCTTATCATCATCTTACCCCTGCACATCAGTCATTTGTGGCTTCATTATCCATGGTTACTATTCCTAAGACATGGCAGGAAGCATTGAGCATACATGTATGGTCTCGGGCAATGGAGGAGATGTCTGCATTTGACAAAAATCATACTTGGGAGGTTGCATCTCTTCCCACTGGAAAGAGAGCTATTGGGTCAAGATGGGTTTTTTCCGTCAAGCAGAATCAGGAGGGTAAGATTGAACGATGCAAGGCGAGGCTGATTGCTCAAGGCTACACTCAGACTCAGGGAGTTGACTACCAGGAAACTTTTGCCCCTGTGGCGAAGATGGACTCCATACAGACTCTTCTATCTTGTGTCGCTTGCTTATGTTGGGATCTTCACCAACTGGACGTGAAAAATGTTTTCCTTCACGGTGAGCTCGATGAAGAGGTATACATGAAGTTTCCTTCTGGTTTTGTTCGAAGAGGGGCCGAAGGACTTGTTTGTCGGTTGCGGAAGTCGCTATATGGAGTAAAGCAGTCTCCAAGAGCCTGGTTTGGCCGGTTCCTTAAATCCATGTTGAAGTTTGGATATGTTCAGGCACAATCGGATCATACCATGTTCATCCATAGGCATGAACAAAAGATTGTGGTCCTCATTGTCTATGTGAACGACATTGTGATAACGGGTGATGATATAGAGGAGATCCGTAACTTCAAAACTCTCTTGTCAGTCAAATTTGAAGTTAAAGACTTGGAAAAGTTACGATATTTCCTGGGTATTGAAGTTGCTCGGTCAACCCAAGGTATCTTTATATCTCAGCGCAAGTATGTGTTGGATCTCCTGAAAGAAACCGGAATGTTTGGGTGTGTCCCGACTAATACACCCATGGAAGAAAATCACGGGATCAATGAAGACGGTGCCGGCGATCGTGCTGACACTTCGAGCTACCAGAGGTTGGTTGGAAGACTCATATACCTATCCCACACTCGACCGGATATTACCTATGTTGTAGGTATCTTGAGTAGGTACATGCATGCTCCGAGGATTAAACATCAAGAAGTCGCATACGGGTATTGCGATACCTGAAGAAGGCCCCCGGTTGGGGGCTCTTATTCTCTCGGCATAGTCACCTGAAGATTGAAGTCTTCACTGATGCGGATTGGGCTGGATGTCATGATGACAGAAAGTCCACCACCGGATATTGTATGTTTGTTGGAAGAAATTTGGTAGCATGGAAGAGTAAGAAGCAAAATGTTGTAGCAAGATCTAGTGCGGAGGCTGAGTATCGTGCGATGTCTCTGGGTCTCTGTGAAGGCCTTTGGGTACATACCATGCTTCATGATCTGGGGCTCCAGAATAATGACTCCATCTCGCTATACTGTGACAATAAAGCTGCGATTAGTATAGCTCATAATCCTGTACAGCATGACAGGACTAAGCATGTGAAAGTTCGACACTTAATCAAAGATCACCTAGATAAAGGAAATGTGGTTACTCCCTTTGTGCAATCCAAGGATCAGCTCGTTGATGTGTTCACCGAGAGCCTTAGTTGTGATATGTTCGTTGATAATATTCAGAAGCTTGGGATGATCGACATTTACCGTCAGGGGAAGAGTTGTAATAGTGTAATCAAGACGGACCTTTTTAGTTTTTCTGTATTTTCCTTGTTCCTATATATGTATGTGTAATCAAGTAATGACATTCAGTTTTTCCCATTCCATTCAACTGCCTCTACTATCAATCTACTCAATGCTTCATGATATCTCTTCTGGTCGACGATTCACTGCTCGATTGTTCAATTTTCTACTGAATATTGAATATTGCATGTTCTTAAGTGTTGCTCTATGATATTGTCCTTGCTCAACGATCAAGTATCTGCTCGATAAATCTTGCTCAACAAAACAGAGAACAACACAAAAGAACATATGCCCTTAATATCAAATCAAAACAGGGTCTCCAAACAACTTCCGAGCTGCTGCAAAGGAGTCTCATGAGTAAAGATTCCCAACAAGACTTATGAGCTTTCTCAAGAAGGTCTCGTGAGCATGAAAGCTTTGTAAGACGTGTAAGTTGCTGCAAGGGAGTTTCACGAGTAAAAGATGCCCAATAAATCAATAGTCAAGCCATCATTTTTTTAAATATATAAGGGATGGAAGGGCCCCAATAAAGCCATATTAGCTCTGATCAAGAAGTGACATTGTGGTTCAGTCTCGTCTCTCACGTGCGTCTCAGCACAATCTAATCCAACTCGTAGAATGGCTGTAATATTCCTCTGCAAAGAGCTGCTGCAGCTCGTTCATGCGCAGGATGCATAACCCGCGACTGTCATCCCAAAGTAGTGATTGTTCCTCGATGAAAGGATCGAGGATAAACAATGGTCATGTGCTTCCCGTCATTCGAGTAAAGATAAAGTCACCTCCCAGAAGATTTTGCATAACCCTAAGTGAATCGGTACTTAATCCAAAGCATGATGTTTATCCTTAAACTCTAGGCACGCCTAAACCGGGGTGTCCAGGGGGCACGTGGCTCATTTCCCATTCATGCAAGCTATATAAAGGCAACAAGCTTAAGAGAAAATACGGAAATGCTTTCACTAGAGGGGGAATAACTGTTCTCGCATGTGTGGAGGGACCTCAACTCTCCCTCTCTTTTCCTAGTAAGCCCAATCCAAGAGTCTCCACGCATGTAGTGTTGAAATAAAATATGCGCCTCATTAAAAGCTTTTGTTAGCATAAGCATTAATTTATGTAACGCCTTACCTGTTTTACTTCTACCTAACCACACTTATTATCCTAATCCAGAAGTTTCTCTATTCTAAGCTAAAAAAGCTCTTGTAATGACTCTTTTAAGAAATGAAGTAAAATACCATCAGTTTTTTGTAAGTAACATCCCGTTTCTCCTCTTCCAAATTTTGCCTGTTAATATAACAGTGGTATCAGAGCACCAATTGATCCCAGGAGCTCATCACAAGCAACCTCCTACAATGGCCGCATCATCTACCAATTCCTCAAGCCTCACCCATTCTTCCATACCAATCTTTACGGGGGAATGTTACGAGTTCTGGAGTAACAGAATGCAGACACTGCTGCGTTCACAGGATCTATGGGACATAGTCCAAGATGGCCTCACACCAACTGGAAAGACGACGGGCGGAGCAGAACCAAAATTCACAAAGGAGGAGAAGATGAGAGATGCGTTGGCTCTACATCTCATCCAACAAAGTGTAGCCACAAGCATTTATCCAAGGATCATGGGCTCCAAATCTGCCAAAGAAGCATAGAGCAGAATTGCAAATGAGTATAAAGGATCCAAG
Source organism: Dactylorhiza incarnata (assembly GCA_033032865.1). Taxonomy (NCBI): domain Eukaryota; kingdom Viridiplantae; phylum Streptophyta; class Magnoliopsida; order Asparagales; family Orchidaceae; genus Dactylorhiza; species Dactylorhiza incarnata. The sequence goes on along the minus strand of JAWHQI010000226.1, from coordinate 2,027,344 downwards.
AAGGTTGTAAGAATAAAACTTACTGCTCTGCGCCGCCAGTTTGATGCCCTAATGATGAAAGAAGGTGAGTCCTCTCAAGATTTCTTTGGCAAAGTAACAAATTTAGTAAATCAAATCAGAATTTTAGGGGGCATAATAGAGGAACAACACTAAAACAGAGAATGAAGAATACTTGTTTACTCAAAACTCCTCCACAAGTAATACCTCATGAGTTTGGTTCATAGATAGCGGGTGTTCAAGCCATATGGTAAATGATAAAGCTTTTTTTGTTGATCTTGATGAAACCTATAAATCAGAAGTTGTTTTGGGTGATGGAAAGAAAGAAAGTAGAAGGGAAAGGAACTATAGCAGTTCACTCAGACTCAGGAGAAAAGAAGTTGGTAAAAGATGTTCAATATGTTCCCACATTCACACAGAATCTATTTAGTGTAGGGCAGTTAGCTCGCAGCGGCTTTAAAGTAGTATTCAACCAAAACAACTGTCTCATAATACACGGTGAATCCAAAAACGTGATGGCCTCAGCAAAATTGAACCAAAATAACATCTATACCATTATTTTAAAACCCTTCCTGTCATCAGCCTTAGCAGTTCAGGAGGATTACCAGCTAAACTCAGCGAGGCTTTGGCATCATAGGCTTGGACACATCAATTTCAATTCACTTTAACAATTGTACAAAAAGGAGTTAGTCAAAGGGCTTCTTAACATCAAATATCATTCAGTCAAATGTGACACCTGTGGCCAATGCAAGTCTCATCGACTGCCTTTTCCAAAATCTGCTGAAAGCAGATCCTCTGGACCCCCAGACTTTCTCCACGTCGATCTTTGGGGCCCTGCAAGTACTCCAACACTTGGAGGAAAAAATACTATATGCTGATCATTGATGATTTTACAAGATTCATATGGATCTACTACCTAGCACAAAAATCTGAAGCACTCCAATTTTTCAAAACTTTCAAAGCCAGATTGAAAACCAGTGTGAGAAAAAGATCAAGACAATTAGAAGTGACTGTGGAGGAGAATTTCTATCAACATAATTTACTTTTTTCTGTAACAGCAATGGAATTACTAGGCAACTCACCACACCAGGCACACCCCAACAGAATGGGGTGGTAGAAAAGAGAAATAGAACTATTGTAGAAATGGGGAGAACAATGTTGGCTTACTCCTCCTGCCCCAAGTCATTATGGGGGGAGGCCACATCCATGGCAACTTACATTTTGAATCGAAGTATCATTAAGGCTCTCACTAGCTCCACCCCATATGAAAGCCTTATATTGCCACAAACTAAATGTGTCTCATTTGAGAATTAAGTTGCATTGCTTATGCAAACAAGGTCACAGACAAAAAGGATAAACTGGAGGCATCAAGCCAAAAATGTATTCTAATAGGCTACAGTGAGCAGAGAAAAGCCTACCGCCTGTTAGAACCTGCAACAAATAAGATCATCATTTCAAGAGATTACCTTTAATGAGAATGAAAGGTGGGATTGGGCATCAGTTCCTACTCCAAGTATTTCAACTCAGTTGTCGGTTGAGCTTGAATTACCCCTAACCTCCATCCAGGACAACGAGATAAATTCAGAAAACTCTGATCAGGAATCATCATCGCCCAGGCGCACAAGATCACTGCAAGAGATCTATCAAAGGGATGAATTTGCTCTCTCTGTGTTATCCCCATCATCATTTGAAGAAGAAGAAAAGCAGGAGGAATGGAGAAAAGCAATGAGAGAAGAACTAGAGAGCATTGCAAGAAATAAAACCTAGTCTCTTGTACCAAAACCTTCCAATAGGGATGTAATTGGACTGAAATAGATCTACAAACTAAAACTGAATGAGGAAGGTGTTATGAACTAGCAAGAAGAAATGAGAGAAATAGAGGAAACTAAAGAGGAATGAGAGATTAGGGTTAGGGTTTGAGGGGGAAGAGAGGGAATACCTAAATAGTTCTTTGATAATCCTCCTCCAAGCAGCCCCCGGGCTATAAATACCCGGGGGAAAGAGGGGGCCGGCCGGCCCCCCCAAGTGGGGCTGAACCGGAGTGGTTCAGCCCCAATCTGGCCGGTTTATTGAGTGGGGGCTGAACCGGATGGTTCAGCCCCGTTGTCTTGCGCCCGCCCTTTGGTTCGCCGCGAGTACTTATGTCCCGAGAACCTAAGCGGGTGTGGGGGCATAACATTCCCCTCCTCATCAAGCACCAGCTTGTCCTCAAGGTGGAAATCTGGGAACCGCTCGCGGAACTCTAACAAGTCAACCCACGATGCACTGCATCCATATGCTTCCATTTGACAAGCACTGCTGGCCAATATTTCGTGCCCGACTTCTTCCACTTGGTCAACAAAATGGCCTCTGGTGATGGCCGCAACTCGCCACTGCTGGTCGCCTCGGGAAGGGAAGGACTGGCCTGAACGGAAGCCCCGAGTTTCTTCTTCAAAACAGAGACATGAAATGTCGGGTGGATGCGAGACCCTGCCGGGAGATCCAAGGTATAGGCGACTGGTCCCACACGACGCAGAATGCGGAACGGCCCGTAGTAACGCGGGGCGAGTTTCTGATTTGTCCTCTGAGAGACCGACAACTGGTGATAAGGTTGGAGCTTGAGGAAGACCTCATCGCCCACCGCAAATTCCCACTCGGTGCGGTGTTTGTCTGCCTGTGCCTTCATGCGGTCCTGAGCGACCCGCAGATTGTCCCGTAGTAAGGCTAAGGTGCGATCCCGGTCCTGAAGTGTCCGCTCCACAGCTGGAAGAGCGGTGCTGGTGGGCTCATAAGAACTCAACGTAGGAGGAGGGTGGCCGTATACCACCTCGAAGGGGGTGAGTTTGCTAGTTGTGTGGAAATACGTGTTGTAGCAGTACTCCGCCCAATGCAGTCATCGGGTCCACGTGCGCGGCTCGTCCATCACAAAGCATCGTAAGTAAGTCTCCACTCCCCTGTTGAGGACCTCCGTCTGACCGTCCGTCTGGGGATGGTGGGCTGTGCTCATGCGTAGCGTAGTACCCTGTAACCGAAAGAGCTCCTTCCAAAAACTGCTGACAAAAACCGGATCCCTGTCGGAAATGATGGAGCGCAGAATCCCATGGAGGAGCACAATCTCCCGCGCAAATAACTCTGCAACTGTCTCCTCGGAGTACGGATGGCTCAAGGGAAAGAAATGACCATACTTGGAGAGCTTGTCTACCACCACCAGGATGACGGTCTTGCCTTGGGACTTGGGTAGTCCGTCAATGAAGTCCATGGAAATGGTGTCCCAAATCTGGTGCGGAATCTCTAGCGGAATGAGAAGCCCGGCTGGTGATGTGGTCTCGTACTTCTGCCGCTGGCAGATCTCACACTCCCGCACAAATTGCTGGACATCGCGGCGCATCCCCTTCCAGAAGACATTTTCCCTAAGCCGCTAAAGTGTCCGCAGAATCCCAGCATGGCCGCCTGTGGGAGAGGCGTGAAACTCCTGCATCATCGTCGTCCGCCATAGCGACGCGGAGGGAATGACTACTCTGCCCTGAAAGTAAAGTCGCTGGCCCTGAAGGTGATAGCCCGGCTTTGTAGCCTGACCCTGCTGTAGTGCCTCAACAATAGTGCGTAGCTCGGGATCCTGGAGTACCTTTGCCTGTATCTCGTCCAAGGTGGTGATCACCGGCCCGGACACGTGAGAGAGAGAGAGATTTCAGGTAGGCGGGAGAGTGCGTCGGCAACCACATTGTCTCTGCCCTGCTTGTACACGATCTCGTAATCGTAACCCATCAGCTTGGTCAACCACTTTTGCTGCAGTGGGGAAGCCAACCGCCGCTCAAGGAAGTGCTTCAAACTCTGGTGGTCCGTGCGGACCTGGAAGTGCTGTCCCAGAAGATAGGGCCGCCACATTTCGACCGCATGGATAATGGCCAACATCTCCTTCTCGTACGTCGAAAATCCCAACGTCCGAGGGGCCAAGGCCTTGCTGAAGTATGCGAGCGGACGGCCCTCCTGCATCAAGACTGCCCCGAGGCCGACGCCTGAAGCATCAGTCTCCACCACAAACTCCTTGGCGAAATTCGGCAGCGGTAACACCGGCGTAGTAGTCATGGCCTGCTTCAAGGCTCGGAAGGCCTCGTCCGCCTCGGTGCTCCACTGGAACGCATCCTTCTGCAACAGCTGGGTAAGAGGTCGAGCGATCTTGCCGTAGTCCTTCACAAAACGGCGGTAGTACCCCGTCAGGCCGAGGAAGTCGCGCAAGGCTCGCACTGTCGTGGGCTGGGGCCACGACACCATACTAGCAATCTTCTGTGGGTCCGCCTGGACCCCACGGGTCGAAACTAGGTGCCCCAGGTACTCGACCTCCCTCTGTCCGAACGAGCACTTGGACCGTTTGGCGTATAGCTGGTGCTCCCGCAGTATGGTGAGGACATGTCGAACGTGCTCCAAATGGTCGTCCCAAGTCCTGCTATATATTAGTATATCATCAAAAAATACCAGGACATACCGGCGAAGAAGAGGCCGGAAGATCTCGTTCATCACCGCCTGGAAGGTGGAGGGAGCGTTGGCCAACCCGAACGGCATCACCAAGAACTCATAGTGACCGTCGTGGGTGCGAAACGCCGTCTTGTAGACATCCTCTTCCTTCATTCGAATTCGATGGTAACCGGACCGGAGGTCCAGTTTGGTGAACAGACTTGCTCCATGCAGCTCATCCAGCAACTCTTCAATCATTGGAATGGGAAACTTGTCTCTGATAGTGGAGCTATTCAGCCCCCGGCAGTCGACGCAGAATCGCCACGAGCCGTCCTTCTTCTTGGCCAATATGATCGGAGAAGAGAACGCGCTGGTACTGGGCCGAATGATGCCTGTCGCCAGCATCTCCCGCACGCTGCGCTCGATCTCTGCCTTCTGAATGTACGGGTAGCGGTTGGGACGAATATTGGTGGGGTCCGCCCCCGTCTTCAGCTGTATCTGGTGGTCTCGGAAACGCGACGGGGGAAGAGAGCGTGGCTCCTGGAAGACGTCCTCGAACTGTGCTAAAAGGAGATGTATCTGGTCAGGCTCCGCCAGCGTATCGGACCCCTCGGCATCCACACCGAGTATCATGGCCATCATGCTGCCCTGCTCCTCCAGTCTCTGAAGGCTCCGAAGCGAGATCTCCTTGAGGGGGGAAGATCGTATGCCGTGTAAGCAGTAATTCGTCCCCTGCTGCGTGAACTCCAGTGTCATGCGGTCCCAGCCGGTGGTCACCCGCCTCAGTTGGCGGAGCCACTGCACCCCAAGTACCATATCGGATCCCCTAATCGGAAGGAGGTAGATGTCGGTGCGGCACACATATCCTGGAAGATGTATCTCCACGCCCTTCAGTGCCCCTTCGCACCTCAGTTTGCTGCCATCCGCGACCATAACCTGGAAAGCCGCGTCCCTGTCGATTGGATGCCCTGCCTTCAGCGCCACCTCAGGATTGATGAAGTTGTGGGTGCTCCCACTATCGATGAGGATGGTTACCCTTTCCTTGCCAATCCTGCCCTTGATCCGCATAGTGAGGGGTGCCACACACCCCTCCATGGCCTGTAGCGAAACTCCAAACTCCGCCTCCATGGCCAAATCCAACCCCTCATCGTCCTCGAGGCTCGGGGAATCCTCCTCCTCGTCCTCCTCGTGCAGCATGAAGACTTGCACCTTTTGGCAGCGGTGCCCCGGCGCGTACTTCTCGTCGCAGTTGAAATACAATCCCTTCTCCTTTTTGGCCTGTAGTTCGGGCCAAGTGAGTCGCGTCACGGTCGGTCGAGCTGTCGGTGGCTGCTCCCTTCTACCTGCTGCTGGAGCGGTCGGGACCCTTGGTGGGGCACGGTTTTTCTGACGGTTGAAGCGCTCCTCTTGTATGCAAGCCAGACTGATGGCATGACTCAGACTGCGCGGCATGTACGCATGGACCTCATCCCTCAAATGGTCCCGCAAGCCGGATATGAAATAGCTGAGGAGCGTCTTCTCCTCCCAATTGACCCGATTTGCCAGTTTCTCAAAGTCCGCCCGGTACTCCATCATCGTACCCTTCTACCTGCTGCTGGCGGGGGGAATAGCCGCCCCCTGGCCGGCCGTAGCCTGTCCCCTCCGGGCCCGACGCCCAGCCCGCCTGGCTGTGCGGAGCCCCGGCCCAGGCAGGGGCCGATCCGGCGCCGGCTGGCTCCGTGCGGCCCGGATCGGTCCCGATCCCGCCAGGGAGGGTCACGCCCGAGCCCCGTCCCTCCGTTGTTGGCCGGCGGCGCATTGTGTGACGCCTCCGCCTCGGAATCGCTGCCCGGAACCGCTTTCCCTTTCAAGGACTGCATCAACAACGCCTTGATCTCCTCCATGCGTCCATCCATGCGTTCCTCCATTTTTTTTGTGGACGTTTTCAAGTGATCTTCGATTGCCGCCACCGAATCCGCCAACCCTACGTAGTTCTCCTCTAGGGTTGCCAATCGTGCGGTTTCCGCCTCCGAACGTGTCACCATGGTCGCAGGAAGGTTGCTCCGATACCAAATGTTATGAACTAGCAAGAAGAAAGGGGAGAAATAGAGGAAACTAGAGAGGAAGGAGAGATTAGGGTTAGGGTTTGAGGGGGAAGAGAGGGAATACCTGAATAGTTCTTTGATAATCCTCCTCCAAGCAGCCCCCGGGCTATAAATACCCGGGGGAAAGAGGGGGTCGGCCGCCCCCCCAAGTGGGGCTGAACCGGAGTGGTTCAGCCCCAATCTGGCCGGTTTATTGAGTGGGGGCTGAACCGGATGGTTCAGCCCCGTTGTCTTGCGCCCGCCCTTTGGTTCGCCGCGAGTACTTATGTCCCGAGAACCCAAGCGGGTGTGGGGGCATAACAGAAGGACACGTTGTGAAGCACAAGGCACGACTAGTGGCAAAGGGGTACTCTCAAAAGCCCGGAGAAGACTACAATGAAACTTTTGCACCAGTCACACGATTAAAAACAATAAGAATGATACTAGCCTTGGCAGTCCAGCTGAACTACCATATCTATCACCTAGATGTAAAATCAGCATTTCTCAATGGAGAATTGACTGGCGAGGTATTTGTCTGCCAACCCCAGGCTTTGAGATTGAGGGAAAAGAGGATAAAGTAAACAAATTGCACAAAGCCTTATACGGCCTCAAGCAGGCACTAAGGGCCTTGGCACAACAACATCGACCAGTATTTCCAGAAGGCAGGTTTCAATAAAAGTCCAAATGAGCCCACTTTATACATTAAGCAAGAAGGGGGAGAAAAAGTCATTGTCAGCCTCTACGTTGACGATCTTATAGTGACCGAGACCAAATCTGCACTAATAAACCAGCTCAGAGACAGGATGAAGAAAGATTATGAAATGACAGACATGGGAAGCTTATCCTTCTTCCTTGGTCTGCAGATCAAACAGATGGGAGGCACAATTCAACTCAATCAAGAATTATACATTCAAACACTTCTAAAGAAATTCAACATGGAGGACTGCAACCCAGCAGCTTCCCCCATGACAACTGCTAAAAAGCTTATAGGAAAAATTGAAAAAGAGGAAGCTGTTGACAACAAAGAATTTCGGAGCTTGGTTGGTTCCTTACTGTATCTCACTCCCAGGTCAGATATTGAGAATTTCGTCAATATCATCGCCAGGTTTGTGAGCAATCATTCCAAAAAACACTTTCTCACAGCAAAGTGCATCCTGCGCTATCTAAAGGGAACAAAGCACTATGACATTTGCTTCAGGAAAGGCGACAACCTCAATTCGATCGGATATTCCGACTCAGATTGGGCTGGTGATCTTCATGATAGGAAAGGCACCGCTGGCTTTATCTTTTTTGCAGGTCCAAACCCAATATCCTGGAGCTCTCAAAAGCAGCAGACGGCAGCCTTATCTACTACAGAAGCATAATACATGGCCCTAAATTCAGCTACCTGTGAAGCCATCTGGCTACAAAGGATAAAAGTAGAACTGAACGATGACGGAACCAGAGAATGCACAAAAATCTTCTGCGACAGCACTTTAGCGATAGCCCTCTCAAAAAATCTCGTTCATTACGGAAGGAGCAAACATATTGATGTCCGCTTCCACTTCATTAGAGAGATAGTAGAGAAGAAAGGTGTCGATATAATCTACTGCTCAACTACGACAGCTCGCGGACATTCTAACGAAGCCCCTTCCGCGGGAGCATTTCATGGAGCTTAGGGCAAAGCTTGGAATGTCTCCTGGCACAAATTTTGGGGGAGTGTTGAAATAAAATCTGCACCTCATTAAAAGTTTTTGTTAGCATAAGCAATAATTTATGTAACGCCTTACCTGTTTTACTTCCACCTAACCGCACTTATTATCCTAATCCAGAAGTTTCTCTATTGTAAGATATAAAAGCTCTTGTAATGACTCTTTTAAGCAATGAAGTAAAATCCCATCAGTTTTTTCTAAGTAACATCCCGTTTCTCCTCTTCCAAATCTTGCCTGCTAATATAACATGTCGGTGTTCAACAGTAGTGCTTGACAAGGGCTTGCTTGAGTGACGGCTGAATGAGACCCTAAGTTGTTTAGCATGGCCATAGAGCCCAGTTTAGGGAAAATTCCTCCCTACCCAGGAGGATTATAGGAACCTTTTGTGCATGAGCGGTACTTTGTATGTCAAAAAATTGCTTTGCTATGGCAATCCATCCTAAGGATCAAATCCATTGAAATAGGACACTTTTAAGGAGTGGGGGCGTGGGATGCAGCGGCCGGCAGCCATAGGAGGACTCATAGGAGGCATCTCACCCAGGATTCTGAGAGAATAGTTTGTTGGAGGAGATAGGGAATGGGGACAAAGTGGAGTTGAGATTGCTCCATTCAAGCATCAATACATTGCAAGGTTGCTTGCATTGAAGTCATCATCTCCGTATGCGCCTCTAAACGGCGGGTTAGGGCTTTCTCTAAACGGCGGGTTAGGGCTTTCTCCACGGCATCAATGTGTGCCAGTCATAAGAAAATATGCAGAAATTAAGCTGCATTTGTTATTATTATTATTTAAACAAAAAATTGCATGAAAATTTACAAAATGAGCACCAATGAAGAGAAGTTTCCCACCCCTACAACTTCAAATATTTATCACTTTATAAATAAAGTCAAGCAACCCTAAAAAATGAGTTAAATATATCAAAACTATAATGTTCCAACAGCTCTCTATTTACATAAGTATTTATATAGCCATGTTCCACAAAAAACCTAAATGGATGCAGAGGATAACCTGCTAGCTTAAGCCTATCCAAATATATTGCCCATACATCATAGCAACCAAAACAGGAGGTACTGAATGAAGTAACTATGCCCCAAATAACATATGGAAAAGAGCATACTTGTAACCATTGCATGCCAACCGATAAGCAAAATCTCTTGTCGATGAATCTTCAAATCCAAAAACATCAGACAGAAGTAGCAAACCTGTCCCATTATTATTCTTGACCGCAGTACACAAATAAGCACGGATGCTATCGTCACCCTCCCCTATCAAAAGTTCAACACCATTGACAAGCTCACATGCTTCATCATCTGCTCCATCCACCAACTTAACCTTGGTCCTTAACACATCAAATTTATCTTTTTGGTGCGAACATAACCGTCTGGACTGATGAAAATCAAATTGCACCTGGACCGGAACTGAAACATTGTGGTTAGAAAATGCATGCATTCATGCAGTAAAGTACATGACGCAAATAGATAACATAGGTAATTCCCAGTGAGATGAAAAGTAATTTCACATTTCACCATCAAAGGTTGCTCACATAAATATTCAGTCAAATTTAAAAGAAGAGCGAGAGGATAATCATGGAGGGCTAACGATGGAGATAATTATGAATATGGTTCGATTGCGTAGTCAAGGATTTTATAAAGTCAATCTCAAATAGTTGGGATAAGAATAATGATGATGGTGACTGTTGAAATAGCCCATGTATTCGGCCCATTTGGTGGCCCATTTACTCCTCTTCTATATCTCTTTAGTCCCACATTGTGTATAGGATTTCTCTCTCTCATCTCTCTCCTATAAATATGTACTCTCCTTTTGTATACATACAAGAAATACAAACACGCTTTTGCGTTTCTCTACATGGTATCAGAGCAGGTTTTTCTGCGAATCGGCGGTCTCAATTTTTAAAACCGCACCTCTTCTGCGGTCCGTCTTTCCTAAGCTGCGGCCTCTCTAACCGCACCTCTAACCGCTCTCGGCGGCCTCGCATTTTTGAGACCGCATCTCCTCGTCGAGTCTCCCTCGACTCTACCGCTCCCCCTCGCTCCTCTTTTATAGCCTTCCTCCGCCTGGACCCCTCTCCTCTTGATCGCTCCTTACTCACGCGGTCTGCCCCAGCGATCTCCCTGCTCACTGCGGTCTCTTCCTTCTCGCGCTGTCTTTGATCGCTCTGTTTCTGCCGCTCGAGTTCTCATACTCGCGGCCTCTTCTGCTCGGGCTTCCCTCTAGCCGCTGCGACCTCTCCCTCCCAAGCCGTGCTGCCCTGCTTGTGCTATCTTGATCGCAGCGATCGTGCTATCTTAATCGCAGCGATCTCTTATTCTGCCGGTCTCTTCTTGATCGCAGCTATCCTGATCGTGCTATCTTGATCGCAGCGATCTCTTCTTCTGCCGGTCTCCTCCGGCTCGCTGCGGTCTCAAGCCGTGCTGCCCTGCTTGTGCTTTGTTTAGCCCGCTGCCCGCTTCTCGTGCGATCTCCTCTTCAGCGCAGACCGCCGCATCCACTGCCCGTTTTGCGATTTGCCGAACTCATCTCAAGCGCTCGCTCTAGCCAGCAGACCGCCAGCGCTTCCTCTGCGAGCTCCTCTCGCCAGCGCCAGCGATCTTCTCCTCTCCATCAGCGAGCTCTTCTCAAACCGCCGCGGTCTCGGCAAACCGTGCGGCCTGCTCTCCTCAGACCGCCAGCCAGGGTCTGTTTCTCGCACGGCCTGCTCCTCTATCCGCCAGTCCGCTGCCTCCTCTGCGCTAATGGGCTCGTCTGAGAACTCCTCGACTTTGCCTCCTGAGACCGCCCGCCAACACTCCTCGACTTTGCATCCTGAGACCGCCCGCCAGCACTCTCCTAGTGAGCTCCGTGATGAGCTGCGGATTACTACCATCTCCCTCTCTGGGAAGAAAAACTTCATGCCCTGGATGCACTCTGTCCGCCGCGTCCTTCAAGCCAAGGGACTTGCTTCTCATCTCACCCAGGATCCCCCAACTCCAGTCACTGAGGAATGGCTGCGGGACGATGGCCGCGTTCAGACATGGATTCTGAACTCACTGGATGGCGAACCTTATGAAATGGCCATGTACCTTGAGACGGCCAAAGCCATGTGGGACGAGCTCCAGTCCCTGTACTCCGAAAAAGATAGCCTCCAACGTCTGTTCGATATCATCACCGACCTACAGGCTCTGGACACCACCGGGTCTAACATGACCTCTATCGTTGCCCGTGTCAAATCTCTGGCTGAAGCATGGATCCAACATCAGCCCTCAACAAATGATCATGCTACTCAGCGGGCTCAGAAGGAGGCAGTTTGCATTGCTATGCTCATGGCCCGGGTCCCACCTCATCTTCTGGCCTTCGGGCTCAGATCTTGGCCTCAGCTACCACTCCGTCCCTATCAATTGTGTGCTCCATGCTCCTCCGAGTCACACCACCTCTTGATATCACGGCACCTACCTCACCGTCCCTCCTCCAGCACGCTCCTGCTTCTCCTTCTCTTCCTCCTCCACCTACCCGGGGAGGCCGGTCTGGAGCTCGGGGAAGAGGTCGGGGTGGCCGGGGGAGACCTAAGTGCTCGTTCTGCGGTCGTGATGGTCATTATGAGGCCACATGCTTTCGTAAAAACGGACATCCTCCTCGTCCTACAGCATCCCTTGCCACGGAAAGGTCATCCACCTCAAGCAATCCGGTGGACCTTGACGCAGTCCGCCTCCAACTCCAGCAACTCCATGGACTTCTCAGCCCTACTTCTGCATCTGTAGCCTCCGTCTCCAATGAAGGTATGACTTGTCTCTCCACTAGCCCGGGTTGGATAATGGACTCCGGCGCTACTCATCATATTACCTCGCGGCAACCAACTCAATATTTGGATAATCCTCATCCAAAGTGCATCACTGTGGCCAATGGGGATACTGTTCCCGTCTCTAGTTCTGCTAACATCTCGCTCACCTCCTCTTTTTCTCTTCGCTCGGTTCTTCATGTTCCGGGCTCCTCCTTCAATTTACTTTCCATTGGTCGTCTTACTAATGACTTGGATTGTTCTGTCACATTTAACCCCTCGTCTTTTTTGATACAGGATCGACGGACGCGGACTACCATTGGTAAAGGATGATTGCGGAACGGACTCTACCTCCTTGACGACTCTCCCACCATCCTCTCCTCTGTCTCCTCCATAGACTGGCACCGACGCCTCGGGCACCCTCCTCTACCCGTCCTCCAGAAGGCTCTCCCTGATGTACCTCTTTCTCAGTTTAAATGTGAAACTTGTATTTTCGGCAAACAGCCGCGTTCTTCTTTTCCCGCACATTGTACTCAGAGCCCGCTCCTTTTGATTTAGTGCACTCCGATATTTGGGGGCCATATAAAACTACTAGTATTTCTGGATATCGGTATTTTCTCACCTTTGTTGATGATTACTCTCAGTTAACGTGGCTATACCTGCTTCATGATCGCTCTGAGCTCCCTCGTGTCTTTAGAGCGTTTGTCCTTGAGACCCGTACGCAATTCTCCACTACCATCAAAACCTTACGCTCCGACAATGCTCGCGAATACACAAGCCACGATATCGCCACTCTATGCTCAGACTTCGGAATCATCCATCAAACATCCTGCGCTTACACCCCTCAACAAAACGGCGTGGCCGAGCGAAAGAACCGTCACCTTCTCGAGGTTGCCCGCTCACTTATGCTTCACATGAACGTTCCCAAAACATATTGGAACTTCGCGGTCTCCACTGCCTGCTTCCTTATCAACCGTCTCCCTTCATCCGTTCTCCATAATAATACTCCGTTCAGCCTTCTTTTTCCTTCTACTCCAGCCTTCTCTCTCACACCCCGCACCTTTGGGTGCACCTGCTACGTCCACATCTTGGGACCCTCCACGGATAAGTTGGATCCTCGTGCTACCAAGTCCATCTTCGTCGGCTACTCTCGAACTCAGAAAGGTTACGTCTGCTACTTCTCTACAGCCCGTAAAATAACGGTCTCTGCCGATGTTACCTTCTGGGGGGATCAGCCGTTCTTTTCTGATCCTGTATCCACCCTTGCACCACCACCCGCTCCGCGACCTGTCATCCCGGTCAACGACACTTCTGTTCCCGTTCCTCCATCTCCGGCTCCTGATATTGCCCCCACTCCAACCTCCATTATCTCTAAACCACTGATTATCCGTGTCTACACTCGTCAACATCCTCGTTCCGATCCGACTCCGCAGTCCGACTAGACCTCAGGTGCTCCGTGTTCTGCTGATCAGGTACCAGAATCGACTGCCCATCCTTTGGCGAATTATATGTCCTTGCATCGCCTCTCACCCCACCTTTATACTCTGGCCACTTCTTTATCGTCGGTTGCAGTTCCTAACTCTGTGCAGGAGGCTCTTCAACATCCTGGCTGGCGTGCCGCCATGGAAGAAGAAATGGCCGCGTTGTGGGCAAACCAGACCTGGCACCTGGTGGATCTTCCCCCTGGCCAGAAAACTGTTGGTTGCAAATGGGTCTTTGTCATCAAGCATGCTGCGAATGGGACCATTGACCGCTTAAAAGCTAAGACTGGTGGCTCGCGGCTACACCCAGCAACAAGGTTTGGACTACGACGAAACCTTCTCTCCCGTCGCCAAACTGCACACAGTACGGGTTCTTCTCTCCGTTGTTGTGCACCGCCAATGGCCCTTACATCAACTGGATATTAAGAACGCTTTCTTAAACGGTGATCTCACTGAAACGGTGTACATGCAGCAGCCGCCCGGGTTTGAGACCACGGAGGAGTCTAGGACCCCGAAAGTCTGTCATCTTTTGCGGTCTCTCTATGGTCTCAAACAGTCTCCTCGAGCATGGTTCGACAAGCTCAGCAAGGTCCTTCGTGAAGCAGGGTTTACTCGGAGCTCGGCTGACTTCTCCCTGTTTACTCGCCACCAGACAACAGGCACCGTTCTCCTTGTCTATGTAGATGATATCATTATCACAGGCAACGACTCAAAAGGAATTCAGGCGATCAAACAACAACTCAGCTCCGTGTTCCAAACAAAAGATCTGGGGAACCTTCACTACTTCCTGGGCCTGGAGGTAGCCAGGCGACCAGATGGCCTAGTTCTATCTCAGAGAAAGTATTGTCTCGACCTTCTTCATGATGCAGGCTACTCCGGCTGCAAACCGTTCAATACTCCAATGGACGCAAATCACAAGATTTGTGCTCAGTCCTCTGACTCTGATCTCTTGCTTCAGAACCCGGAATACTATCGCCGTCTGGTTGGAAAATTGATCTATCTGACTGTTACAAGACCAGATATCTCCTTCGCTGTCGGTATTGTCAGCCGTTACATGCACGCCCCTCGTTCCTCTCATCTTCAGGCTGTGGAACGGATTCTCCGATATCTAAAAGCGGCTCCTGGTCAAGGCTTGGTATACAAGACCTCATCCTCAACTCCAACACTGGTGGCATACTCTGATGCTGACTATGCCGGCTCTCTGGATGATCGACGGTCAACCAGTGGCTTCTGTACGTACTTCGGAGGACATTTGATTACCTGGCGTAGCAAGAAACAAGCAGTGGTTGCGCGCTCCTCAGCAGAAGCAGAATACAGGGCAATGGCATTTGTGGTCTCTGAACTTACATGGCTTGAAAGTCTTCTAACGGATCTTGGGGTAAAACTTTCTGCTCCTGCTCTTCTACTTTGCGAAAGTCAGGCTGCTATACATATTGTCAAGAACCCGGTCTTCCACGAAAGAACCAAGCGTATCGAGGTCGACTGCCACTTTATCCGGGAGAAAGTTCAAATGAAGAAAATCGAGCTAAAACATGTCCCTGGTACTGAACAAGTTGCGGATGTCCTCACAAAGGCACTGTCCAGTACCCTCTTCTATCAATGCTTATCCAAGCTTGGCGCATACGATTTGTACGCTCCAGCTTGCGGGGGAGTGTTGAAATAGCCCATGTATTCGGCCCATTTGGTGGCCCATTTACTCCTCTTCTATATCTCTTTAGTCCCCACATTGTGTATAGGATTTCTCTCTCTCATCTCTCTCCTATAAATATGTACTCTCATTTTGTATACATACAAGAAATACAAACACGCTTTTGCGTTTCTTTACAGTGACAATTGTTCAATCAGCAAATTTATGTAAAAATGGTACCACTACGGAAATCCAAAGAGCAAGAGAGGAAGAGAGGGGAGGAGATTGAGAGAAGAAGGTAGGGATGAGAGGAAGAAGAAGAGGGATCAGCCCCCACTTAAGATAATTGATCCAAGATAATACATTAGGTCTAAAGGATGGCCTCTTATACTATGAGGCCTCCCAAAATACAAACCCCAAAATACCCCCATGCATAATAATAATAAAAGCCTACAGCTGCTCCTCGCCCACGCCCGAACCGCTGCCGCTGTCGCGCCCGATGTCGCCGGGCGGTAGCCCCGCGCTGCCGCTGTCGCGCCTGATGTCGCTGGGCGGTAGCCCCGCGCTGCCGCTGTCGCGCCCACTGTCGCCGGGCGGTACTGGGTCTCGTGTTGCCCCTGTGTCTCCCGTCCCGCGAGCTCGCCGTGCGTACACCCGCCATGGTGGGTCCGCTTCCTGTAAGTCGGTAACAATACCCCCGTCTGGAAAATTTGCCTTGTCCTCAAGGCAATAATCCGGAAACTGGCGCCGGAAGTCATCTCGCAGAAGCCATGTTGCGGAGCTGAGAGGTCGGTCGCGCCAAGCGACCCGGATCTCCTCAATGGTGTTGTCGCCCGGTGTGTGCGGCCGTCGATCTAGGATAGCTTCCGGGTAGAGGGGCTCGGCCTCGGAGTAGTCGAGGGCGGCGGGTATGTGGTTGGTGACAGGGTGGTCGCCGATGACCCGACGGAGTTGGGAGACATGAAAAACCGGGTGAATGCGACTGCCGTCCGGAAGGCGGAGACGGTAGGCCACCGCGCCAATCCGGCTGATGATTTCGAAAGGCCCATAGAACCGGGGGGCCAATTTGGGGCAGGTGCGGCGCGCAACCGTGAGCTGTCGGTAGGGATGTAATTTGATGAAGACCCGCTCACCAACTTGAAATGAGAGGTCCCGACGCTTACGGTTAGCAAACGAGATCATCTTGGCCTGTGCCCTCCGGAGGTGGTGCTTCAAGCTGTTCAAAATAACATCCCTGTCCTGCAGATGATCGGCCAAGCTCGGAACGGGGCACTCCCCCGGAAGGTAGCGGAGCACGGTCGGCGGTGGCCGTCCGTAGACCGTCTCAAACGGTGAGGTATGTGCGGAGTGATGATATGCTGTATTATAGGAGTACTCCGCCCAACATAACCACTTTGCCCAGGTGCCGGGGCGCTCGCCAATGAAACATCGCAGGTACGTTTCTAAACAGCGATTAAGTACCTCCGACGTCCCGGATAGAGGATGGAGTTGGCCACCGACGACCCGCTCACCAACTTGAAATGAGAGGTCCCGACGCTTACGGTTAGCAAACGAGATCATCTTGGCCTGTGCCCTCCGGAGGTGGTGCTTCAAGCTGTTCAAAATAACATCCCTGTCCTGCAGATGATCGGCCAAGCTCGGAACGGGGCACTCCCCCGGAAGGTAGCGGAGCACGGTCGGCGGTGGCCGTCCGTAGACCGTCTCAAACGGTGAGGTATGTGCGGAGTGATGATATGCTGTATTATAGGAGTACTCCGCCCAACATAACCACTTTGCCCAGGTGCCGGGGCGCTCGCCAATGAAACATCGCAGGTACGTTTCTAAACAGCGATTAAGTACCTCCGACGTCCCGGATAGAGGATGGAGTTGGCCACCGAATGACCGCCTGGATTTTCTCCTCGTCCATGGCGACACCGTGGGCGGAAATGGTATGGCCCAAGTAACTCACCGTGGTAGCTCCGAACGTGCACTTCTTCCGGTTGACGGTGAGGTGGTGGCGCCGCAGGGTTGTGAAGGTCTCCCGGACGTGGCGCACGTGGTCCTGCCAAGTGTGACTAAATACGAGTATGTCATCAAAAAAAAACAAGAACCTGCTTGCGAAGGACCGGTCGGAAGATATCATTCATTGTTGCTTGAAATGTGGCGGGGGCGTTGGTGAGGCCAAAAGGCATGACCAAGAACTCAAAGTGGCCGTCGTGCGTGCGGAAGGCCGTCTTCGGCACATCTTCAGGACGGACCCGAATCTGGTGATATCCGGCGCGGAGATCTAACTTGGTGAAGAAGGCCGCCCCATGAAGTTCATCCAAGAGTTCCTGTATCACCGGGATCGGGTATTTGTCGGGCACGGTCGCTTTGTTGAGCTCGCGGTAGTCCACACAAAACCGCCAGCTCCCGTCTTTCTTGCGAACCAAGAGAACCGGACTGGAGAACGGACTGGCACTTGGGCGAATGAGTCCCCCCAACAACATCTCCCGGACGAGCCGCTCTATCTCGTCTTTCTGTGCATGGCCATACCGGTAAGGCCGAACGGAAACCGCTGCAGCCTCTGGTTTGAGGATGATAGCATGGTCGGTTGGCCGGGTCTGGGGAAGGCTCGGCCGGGCGACGAAAATGTCTGAAAATTCCGTGAGCACCGCCGCGAGGTCGGCCGGAAGAGGATCGGAGGTGCTCGGGGAACCGGACTCGAGAGGCCATAACCATGCGGAGAAGTCGACGTCCGTGACACGTGTCATCGCCCGGAAGGAGATCGGAGAGCGGAGAAGTGTGGAATCGCCCACTAGGCGACACGGCTGTCCTTGGTGCTGGAAGGACATCGTCATGGAGGCCCAATTCACGTGAACATCCCCCAACGTTTGTAGCCATGCCACGCCCAAAATGGCGTCGAGGCCGCCCAGTTCGAACAAGTAGAAGTCCGCCGTGACCGTGACCGGTCCTAACGAGAGGGTAACCGCCATACACTGGCCCAAAGTGGGGCGGCGGCGGCCATCGCCGAGGCAGACGGAGAACTCCGGGGAGGGGGAGGGGGAGTGGGGAAGCTCCAGGTCGCGAGCCAGTTGAGCCGACATAAAGTTGTGGCTAGCGCCGCTATCTATCATCACGATGGCCGGCCGGTTGTTGATCAGAGCCGCCAACTTCATTGTGCGAGGTCCGGTCAAACCCCCCACCGAATAGAAGGGTAACTCGAGCACATTAAGGGGGGCCTCCTCGGTGTCCGGTGTAGGTGGTTCCGGCAGCGCAAAGGCCGACTCATCAGCGGGGTTGTCGCCCTCAGTGTCACCAAAAATTGCATGAAACTCCTTGATGGGGCAGACATGTTGCGGTGAGTATGGTTGGCGGCACCGGAAGCATAAACCACGGCGGCGAAGTTCGTTATACTCCGTGTTGGAGACGCGATGAGGATTGTCTGGACGAGGAGGCCGGCCGCCAGCCGGGGGTGGTTGCCGAGGAGCGGCCTCACGGTGTGGGGTTGGCCGGAATGTGGGGCCGGCGGTGCGGGGCCCGATGTCGGCCTCCACGGCCCGAGCGAGTTCTAGCGCTTCCGAGACGGTCCAGGGATGGTGGGTGCGGATGCGGGAGCGGATATTGGGGAGAAGGCCTTGCAGAAAAAACCCCAAGTAATGATCGGGCGGGAGGCCCGGAACCTGTGTGACGAGTGCCACAAATTCATCAATATATGCCTCCACCGAAGTCGTCTGGCGAGCGGAGCGGAGCCGCTCAATAGCGGAGCCGGCATAGCGGGAGTCGTAGCGGCTAATCATTTCTTGCTTGAACTCGTGCCAGGGTATGAGCGGCTGGACTTGGCGGAGCCACCTAGCCCAGTGAAGGGCCGAACCATCCATGCCAACCATGGCCGTACCCACTCGATCCCCCGGCGGTGTGCCATGGAGATCGAAGTATTGTTCCGCTCGAGCGATCCAACCCATGGGATCTGTCCCGGAGAAGGAAGGCACGTCGAGGGTGAGGGGGGGACGAAACGGGGCGGGTGGTGGTTGAGTCGGCCCCAGCGGAAAGTGGGCCGGCGCGCGGTAGGCCGGCGGCAGCGGGCTGGGCGGCGTGCCCAGCACGGAGGCGGTGTCGGCCGGCACTGTCGCCGCGGGCGGTACTGCGGGCGAGATTGGCGAGGGCTGCGGCTGCGGCTGGAGGGACGCGAGCGGGGCGAGGGCTGCGAGCTGGGCGAGGATTGTGGGTACGGCAGCGGCGATGTCGTCGAGTGTGGACTGGATGCTCGAGAGGTGGGAGTCGTGGCCGGCGATGCGGGCCGCAAGGGACGCGACGTCGTCGGAGGCGGACGGTTCGGCGGCGGCATTCAAGCGGGTAGAGACCGGCATGATAGAGTCCGGCGGCATGAGGGGCGGGCGGAGCGGCAGGTCGGACCAAATGGTACCACTACGGAAATCCAAAGAGCAAGAGAGGAAGAGAGGGGAGGAGATTGAGAGAAGAAGGTAGGGATGAGAGGAAGAAGAAGAGGGATCAGCCCCCACTTAAGATAATTGATCCAAGATAATACATTAGGTCTAAAGGATGGCCTCTTATACTATGAGACCATCCAAAATACAAACCCCAAAATACCCCCATGCATAATAATAATAATAAAAGCCTACAGCTGCTCCTCGCCCACGCCCGAACCGCTGCCGCTGTCACGCCCGATGTCGCCGGGCGGTAGCCCCGCGCTGCCGCTGTCGCGCCTGATGTCGCTGGGCGGTAGCCCCGCGCTGCCGCTGTCGCGCCCACTGTCGCCGAGCGGTACTGGGTCTCGTGTTGCCCCTGTGTCTCCCGTCCCGCGAGCTCGCCGTGCGTACACCCGCCATGGTGGGTCCGCTTCCTGTAAGTCGGTAACAAAAAACCACTTTAACTGATCATTATTAATTACACGGAGATTGGAAATAATCTATAGATATGTAGTTTCTCATTTGGTTGAGATCCTGACTGTCAAAAAGGGAAAATAGAATGGCTCCTCGGTAGCTAAATTCCCTCCTCGGTAGCTAAATTCCTTATTTCGTGTCATCATACAAAGTTGTTTGTTCGTTCCACACATTTCCAACATATAGACTAGGTGATAAGAGCATGGTTGCCGATGAGAGGAGGTATTCTACTTAGCAAGTTACCAAAAAAGAGGTTAATTGTTGAAATGCATAAAATTTAGTTGAGGAACATAGAAAGGGAAGTTTGGTGAATTAGTGCGTGAAAAATGGATCCCCGACAGGAGAAAAGGTAAGTAGATGCCGATAAAAGGTTGTGTTGGAGAAATGAAATGACTTAATTAATTAACTACCAACCCTCCTTGATATAGGGGAGGTAAACATACAATAGGGAAGACCCGTAAACATACATGTACTACACAAATTCTAACACTCCCCCTCAAGTTGGGCATGAGTTTATCATGCCCAACTTGCCAACAATCTTTCCAAAAACACTCACACTAAATCCCTTCGTGAGAATATCGGCAAATTGTCTATCAGATGGAACAAAGAGTGTACAAATGACCCCACTTTCAACGTTCTCTTTGATAAAGTGATGAGGATAGACCGCATGTTCGTGATCGGAGGAGATCGGGCCACCACTTGGTGGAACCCATTTTTGCAGATTTGTCGGAGATGCGTTGATCGGATCGGCGATCCGAGACCGCGAACGCGTCCGGGGTGTCGTTTTACATTTTAAATGTATTTTATTTTATTTTTTGGGGCTTGTATTTAGTGTTTTAGGGCACCGGGTAACAGACGATCATAGGCGTTTGCGTCGGGTGCCCAACCGCCCCTCTCGTAATAAATAGGGGCGGATGTTCTGATTTTCATTTCATTGTGTATTTTGTGAGCGAATCCAGAATTCACGGTCATTCGTGGTGCGACGCCGCGACCACGGGGTGCGAAGCCTCGGTTTATTTTGCAGTTACCTTTTCACTTATTTTCATTCCCCCTTCATTGTTTTCCCTGCCTAACCCACGATCCCCTCTATCGGAAGGAGAAAACCGCATGTTCATCCTTCCTAGCACTCGTTACCGCATGATTCCTCCACTGTTCATCTTCTCCCGGCGCGTGTAACCGCAAGGCTTACCATCGTAATTCCTTCCCTATTCGTAGATCCACTTCCAGCGACATTACAGTCGCGCGATACCTCCTTGCTCGCTCCTCTGCCCAACGCCCATCTTCCTCATGTTCACCTTCTTCCTCGGCGGGAATGAGAAACAACGCTCCATTTCAGCGGATTGATTTTCCTCCTTCGTCGAGCAGGGCAACATCCCGTCGACGCCTCCTACACAGCACAACGTCGCTTCCTTTCTCCACCGCAAACAACATCCCCATCCTCGACTGTTAACAGCCCCTCTTCTTCCCCTGTCGTGGATCCTCCAGCAAAGTCGTAGCCTTCATCCAGCAACCTCCTGTACTCCATCCAACAAGCCTACCACCTGCCATATTCCTTCCGATCACCACCACACCACCTGAGCATTTCCTGCACCGCTTCCCAGCAGCAATTTCTTACTACCCCCTTATTCTCAGTGAAGAAAATTCGCTCTTTCTCTGATTCCAACAGCCAAAGTAAATTTCGAACGCAGAACTAACCCGATTTCACCCGCACGCTACTGGATTCTTCTTGCTTTGTGAGGTATTATTGTATTGTGTTTTAATTGTTTTAATAATGAATATTGGAAAACACTTCATATCTATTTGTGAATTTAGCTCGTTGCGTAGTTGTTTGCACTTTTTCTTTTAAATCCTGTAAAATTTATTCGTGCAAGTTGTGGTGAAAATCTTCGTGCGTCGAGAACATGTTATCGCTTGTGTATTTGAATATGTTGGTGAACGCTGTGTTGAATTGCTAGCTAATATAATTTTCGTTTGCTAAAGTTTTTATTTTCCAGAATAATTAACATGCAAGATTCATTTAGATTGGGCTTGATCGCATTCATTAAGCACATCCACTTAGATTTGCATTAGCATGTCGGCACCGTCATTTTCACAGCCCGTCCTGCGTCAGTTTGGTATCAGAGGCCAGGTTATGGCTTAATTTAAAATGTGCGGGACTACATGTTATGTCACCCAATGTCTTATCATAGTGATCGTCACTACACTGATACTCAATTTGAGGAACCACCATCCGTTTACACTCGATCCCATAGAGTGCCGTCAGAGAAGTCTTCACATTATTATGACGATTATCGTCGTCATTATCCCCGCACTCGAATGGATCCCGTTGATCCTTCGACACGACCTTATGATGGTAGAGTTGAGTATCGCTCAGGTCATCGTCGTTACACATCTCCTCTATTTGAGGAACCTGAGTCTGTATACGCACAACCACCGCACGTTCGTAGGACTCACGTCCACGACCTGATTACCCTCAAGAATCCTATAAGGTCACCTTCAGCAAGGTAACATCACACGTAGTGGTCTTCCTAGTGTTTCGAAAACGGACATGATGAAAGCCGAATTTCTGCAATTGGATTTTAAGAAGTTTGATCAATTGGTTGCACAATATGATGATCTTCGCACCCGTGTCGCCGCCATTGAGGGTCGGCGAGAGCACTCCACTTCTCAAAGCAGGGAAACCTCACCCACTCCACCTAATATTCTCTTTGAGGAAGAACGGGCTGCCCTCCCACCACAGGATGTGCGTGTTAGGAATCAGCCATCACGAGAGGCCGCTCCACTTAGAGAGCCCACCCTCGACACTATACCTATTAGCTCACTATTGAGTAAAGACTTTTCTCACACTTCACCAGATGGCGCACCGGGCCACATCACGATCGGGAGCCGAGAGCCTAGTAGTGATCTCGTGGTAGTCACCTAACCCCTTTTGGGGAATACGACCCCTTATGATGGTTTGCTTCTGGAGGTCCATTCCCCTATTGGCGGGTTCTTTGGCAACCCACCTGTCGAGCCTCCAGTTGAGTCACCTCGTCCTTGTGTGGATGAGATTCAAGTGAGTGACACACTTATGAGTATTGAGACATTGACATACATCTCTCCCATTATCACCCCTGATATTGATTGTGCTCCAGAGAGAAGATCTTGAATGTAGCATCAAGTATGTAGGGTTCTCCCTAAGAACACTTAAATATAATTCAGATGTTTTGAGAGTTTGTCATCTGGTCACTCGCACTCGTGATGAGTTTTGTGTCGTACCACATGCTGACTCGCCAGATGAGTTCTTTCTTGTAAGGGACACTCACCACACACTAGAGTCGCATCCTATTGACGATGTCTACGATTTTCACTTAGGTGATCGTCGCATTCGCGATGATTTTTCATACGTACCTCCTGGTGAGCCCCCTGATGCGTCACATTCCCTTAGCAACCATGTCATGTTTGCTATGCTTCACCTACATCATCGTTTATGTGAGGACACTGTAGATATTTTTGGGACCTACGTTGGTACTCGTCGCATTTGTGGGACGAATTTTATTATACCCCTCCAGGGGAACCCCCGGATGAGCCACATGACGATCCACCCATCATTTGGGATATATCCATCTTTAGTAGGACACTCGAGTTTGAGGGTGCACTCACTAACCCACTGATCACATGTCTTACTACCCGCACTTGTAGAGACAGTTCGCACACTACATTGACACATCTTATTACTGATGTCTTTGATGTTCACTGGAGTATTCGTTGCGCCCGCGACGAATTCTTCTATGTCCCACCTTTTGAGCCTCTTGATCATGTACCCCTTTTAGAAGTTTCTTATAGTACCCAAAACCCACAGTTTACGGAGTTAGTCGTGTTAGTAGTTCGTCTTTTACATTTGTTGTTTGCTCATTTACATTTACTGCATGATTCAACTGTGTTGTGTAAGTCACACATGTTGTATGTTTTGCATCATTTACATGAAATGCATGAACTAATCCAAAAGAAAACTACTAGCAATATTGAATTATATATGGTATGAGCCAATATGCACAGACATGAGCAACATTTTCGGGTGTAAGAGCTTGTCGTGGTCGAACTTTTCAAGGAGGGGCTCCCAAAAGGAGCCGCTACTAAACTACAACTTAAGCGAATAAGTTTTTATAGGGTTATAAAGAAAGCTGGAACAAATGCCTACGAGATCGATTTCCCTGCATATGGGTATCATCATGTATTTAATACGAAAGATTTGGCACGTTACTTTGAGCCTCTCGAGCATAGGGACCCATACCTTGAGCCTCTTTTGCCACCCTCCCAATTTCAGCTTGACACCTCCCATATTCACCTTGGACGAGCACCCGCGGACTTGCCCGCACCACCCATGATTCAACCGGTTTTTCTGGATCCACCAGCACGAGAGTTGAGAGATGAGAGCTTTATTGATATTGTGATGGACGAGTGTACCACCACTACAGACGGTCCTTCTTGTCGTTACTTAGTGCACTTGAGTGGACCCTCACCGTTGGTGATACTTGGATATCTAAAATGGAGCTTGATAGACTTACCATCGATCTTCGACTACAGCTCAGTCATCTTCATTCCTCGGAGATGAATGTTTTTCAGTCGAGGGGAATTGATGGGGATCGGCCGCATGTTCGTGATCGGAGGAGATCGGGTTACCACTTGGCGGAACCCGTTTTTGCAGATTTGTCGGAGATGCGTTGATCGGATCGGCGATCCAAGACCGCGAGCTTGTCTGGGCGTCGTTTTACATTTATATGTATTTTATTTTATTTTTTGGGGCTTGTATTTAGTGTTTTAAGACACCGGGCGTAACGGACAATTATAGTCGTTCATGCCTGGTGCCCAGCGCCGCTCTCGTTATAAATAAGGGCGGGTGTTCTGATTTTCATTTCATTGTGTATTTTGTGAGCGAATCCAGAATTCACGGTCATTCATGGTGCGACGCTGCGACCCCGGGGTGCGAAGCCTCGGTTTATTTTGCAGTTGTCTTTTCACTTATTTTCATTCCACATTCACTGTTTTCCTTGCCTAACCCACGATCCCCTCTATTAGAAGGAGAAAACCGTCTGATCATCCTTCTCAGCACCCGTAACCGCACGAATCCTCCACTGTTAATCTTCTCCCGGCGCGTGTAACCGCAGGGCTTACCATCGTAACTCCTTCCCTGTTCGTCGATCCACTTCTAGCGACATTACAGTCGCGCGATACCTCCTTGCCCGCTCCTCTTTCCAGCGCCCATCTTCCTCCTGTTCACCTTCTTCCTCGACGGGAACGAGAAACAACGCTCCATTACAGAGGATTGATTTTCCTCCTTCATCGAGCAGGGCAACATCCCGTCGACACCTCCTACACAGCACAGTGTCGCTTCCTTTCTCCACCGCAAACAACATCCCCATCCTCGACTGTTAACAGCCCCTCTTCTTCCCCTGTCGTGGATCCTCCAGCAAAGTCGTAGCCTCCATCCAGCAACCTCCTGTACTCCATCCAACAAGCCTACCACCTGCCATATTCCTTCCCGTCACCACCACACCACCTGAGCATTTGCTGCACCGCTTCCCAGCAGCAATTCCTTACTACCCCCCTTATTCTCAGTGAAGAAAATTTGCTCTTTCTCTGATTCCAGCAGCCAAAGTAAATTCCGAACGCAAAACCAACCCCATTTGACCCGCACGATACTGGATTCTTCTTGCTTTGTGAGGTATTATTGTATTGTGTTTTAATTGTTTCAATATTGAATATTGGAAAACACTTCATATATGTTTGTGAATTTAGCTCGTTGCGTAGTTGTTTGCACTTTTCTTTTAAATCCTATAAAATTTATTTGTGCAAGTTGTGGTGAAAATCTTCGTGCGTCGAGAACATGTTATCGCTTGTGTATTTGAATATGTTGGCGAACCTTGTGTTGAATTGCTAGCTAATATAATTTTTGTTTGCTAAAGTTTTTATTTTCTGGAATAATTAACATGCACACACCATTTGGGCTTGATCGCATTCATTACATACATCCACTTAGATTTGCATTAGCGTGTCGACACCGTCATTTTCACAGCCCGGCCTGCGTCATAAAGTGTTTGTTCACTTCAATGTGTTTGGTGCAGTAATGCTGGACGGGGTTGTGAGCGATGTTAATAACAGTTTTATTGTCAGAGTATAGCATGATGGGTTCATCTTCAGTAAGGTTGTTACAATCACACATTCGCCCAAGCGGACCCCCTCGTCGGAATTCATGGAGCGCGCATATGGAAGTCGCCATGATAATTTAATATAATAAGTTGTAATTAATTAGTTAATATTAATTTATGAGTATTAATTAATAGTAATTAATAGTATTATGTATGTCCTCCCTCATCTATATAAGGGGGAAAGGCTTGAGTGTTTGGCATCCCGGAGGATCATTATTGAATGGTCTCTCTCTCTCCCTCTTCATCTCTCTCTCCCTCTCCTCTTAGGACTCCTCACTACCTCTCACGCATGTATTCTTTTATGAATGTAATGCAATGTTCGTTGTTTTCAGTCGCTCATTCTCTCGCGCGCGCATTGCATTTAGCGGGTCGCTCATCGAAGATTTATGTTCGTAACAATTGGTCCGACCTGCCATTTTTCGGCTGCGGTCTCCGTCATCGGATTCCCGCCAGCCCTTCTTGCAACCGCGAGTAAGAACTCTGTCCTTCCCCTACAATCAACTTCCTCCGCCATGACATCCACCGCGACATTGCTCCACACATACTTCGATGATTCGATCATTATGACGCTGCCCTCGACAACCTCATCGTGATGGTGCACAAATTCCACCCAAACTTAACCGCTGGGATGGGATTAGCACCCCGACATAGCCCACCGGCACCGAGCCACTTACGCTGCTTTCGGTTCTCCCCACCACGCTCATACCCTCCGTCGTCCCACAAGCCCCCGATGTCGCATTCCCTGTAGGGCAGCAAGCCTCCACGCCGGTAGACTATGCCCTTTTCATCGACGAGAAGGTTTAGCTCGGCCAGCAGGCCTTGGACGAGAAGGTTCCGCTAGGTCAGCAGGCCTTCGACGCGGCACCTCTAATCCCTATCGTCGACGGACCAGCAGCCCAGTTCCTCCACCAGCCGTTTCTCAAGGCCACCATCGTCGCTCCTGAGCTCGATGGCACGCCGAAGAACGCCACTGCTGGCGACACTATGGCTTCCGACACCAGTCACCCCAAGTCAGCAGCGGTGCAACCTGACTTGCCAGTGTCCTCGTTCACAACTAGCACTTTCGCAGTAATCTCGCTGACGACACAACCGTCCGTTCCACCAGACGCCGGACTCCTCCACCGTCGTCGCACACCTGCTCCACTCCCTGCCTCGCTTACTATAGTGCAGCCTGCCGCTTGTCCACTTCCTCCCACCACAGGCCATCACTCCTTACCTCCCCTACCGCCTCCGCATGATTCCCTTTACCTCACGTGACAGGGACACGTCCAGACCTCGAGCTCCCTTCTAGACACCATGGTCCGACTATCTGTCACACCCTCCTTCCGCCATAGCTTTTTTCCATGCGCCCAACGCCTCGCAGCTTTCCACAGTGTCTGCTAGTCGCCCCCCCCCCCCCCCCCCCCCCCCCCCCCCCCCTACTTCCCGTCATCACTACTTTCACCTTTTTCTATTGTTCCTCTTTTTATGCACCTGAAATTCCACCCAATTACACCCACCCGCATGCGCCAAACTCCTTTATCTTTTTTTCCTGGCAGCTTCCCCCACACTTCTCTTCAATTTTATTACTCTCATTTCTTCATCAGCCTTTTTTTCAGCTGCACCTCTCAACTTTTTTAGTATCTGCCTACTCCCCCCCCCCCCCCCCCCCACACCGGGACACCGACCACACGTTCGACTTCAACCACCATACCTAATCCGTTAACGAACACGGATCTCTAATGAAATCATGTCGGGGACGGACTCAATCGACCCGGTGATCGTATTCCCCCCCCCCCACACCGGGACACCGACCACACGTTCGACTTCAACCACCATACCTAATCCGTTAACGAACACGGATCTCTAATGAAATCATGTCGGGGACGGACTCAATCGACCCGGTGATTCGTATTGAACCAAGGAGACCCCAATCCCTCTCATTTGAGGAATTGAGTGCCAAAATGCATAAAATAAACCATTAAAATATAAAATGCCAAGCACGCATCCTAAGATCGGGAGGAGAAATGTTGTTACCCTATGAGATTTCTTCCTCGCCAACGAAGCTTGAAAATGCACGGATGAAAAGGACCGCCTTCAGATCCTCTCCGCGTTGTCGGTCTCGGATCGAAGTCAGGAGCTCTGGTGCTCCTCCAATGGTGGAATCTCCACCTTCTTCCTCCTCTCTATCAACTCAATCCAAGCCAAATAAAACCCAAATGAGCATGTGAGGGTTGAAATGAGACCCTCAGCCACTTCAGGGCAGATGGACGAACCATTCTGGACCCTTCGATCAAGATTCAAATAAATCTAACGGCCACGATCAAGGCTTGAAGAAAACTGGGTCTGTCAGCAACCGCGCGGTGGTAGCAGTTACCACGCCATGGTATCTCTCCAGCGCGTTCGGCGACGATCCACCCAGGAAACGAGGCTACTGCCAGCGGTAGCAAATTACCGCGCGGCGATAAGTGACAAAGCTCATTTTTCACTTTCTAGAGGGGTAGCGGCGGTAGAAGATACCGCGCCATGGTAGCCTTCCTGCTACCTCTTGCTTTAGTATTTTTCGATACCCCGACACTGGGAACGGGGTGTTACAAGTGATGCTCTATGGTTCTGAGTGTTGGGCAGTGAATTGTTTACATGAGCAAAAAATGGGAGTTGCGGAGATGAGAATGCTTAGGTGGATGTGTGGACACGCGAGATTGGATAAAATTAGGAATGAATGTATCAGGGATAAGGCAGGAGTGGCGCCAATTGCAGAGAAGATGCAAGAAGCTCAACTAAGATGGTTCGGACATGTACAAAGGAGACCATTACAGGCACCTGTTAGGCGTTATGAGAGTTAAGTCACTAGGCATGTTAAACAGGGGAGGGGTAGACCAATAAAGACTTGGAATGAAACTATGAGGAAAGGAATGATGTACTTAGGAATTAATGAGATTATGACTAAAAATAGGGCACAATGGCGACAAAGGATCCATATAGCCGAACCCACTATAGTGCGATAAAGGCTTGAGTGTTGTTGTTGTTGTCGAATTTGATTTGTGATTCTTGTACTGATATTTGTCGCATGTGTACTTGATAAAGTTTGATTATGTGTGTTGATACCATTTCGTTTAACCTATTATGTTGTCTTTCATGGACAATTTGAAATATATGTACATGATATATAGAGTTTAGGTGTTTGTTACTATTTATTCAGCAACAACAAAAATTTTTTTGTTCTTGGTCATATACTTTGCCAAAAAAAATTAATTTAATGTGGCATCCCCCTACCGGCCTCACATTTCATACTTCTATCAACGTACCTTTCTTTCGGGTGACTAATTATCGGAACAAGAAGAAGGCAATGCAATCGCTAGGGCTTGGGCTCTTTGCGACTGAAGGAGAAACTGGAGGTGGAGGAGGAAGCCCTCACCACCTTGTCGGCGCTAGAGGAGAAACTGGAGGTAGAGGAGGCCCCCTCCGCCTTGTCGACGCTAGAGGAAGAAGGAGCGGGTCATGGAAATCGCCGTCGCCCTCGTTTCTTTCTCAAGCTCAAAACCGACCAAATGTGGTCGTTTGAAGGACGAAGGTTTTTTTTAACTCAAAAGCCATGGGTTTTGGCCAATTCAGTCCTAAAAAGTGTCAAACGAACAAAAGAATTGCAATTGGAATACCCAATTCCAATTCCTTTCTCTGAAAATCGACCAAACGAACACAGCCTTATAGTAATATTCTACCAACTCAACTCTTGTTACCAAACTTTAATCTTAGATAATCCTACACCGAGATCTAAGCATGAGCTCAAGAACTATCCACAGTTGACTCAACCTAATCAACGGTAAGATTTAAGAAATTAGGGTTCCATGCTAACATATTATTATTATTATTATTATTATTAACTATGGTTACATTTTACTAATTTAAAATTGCCATAGTAGTATACAGGTAAAATCCATATAAAATTATTGATGATAGAGATCATCCTTTTACCTGGAAAAAAACATAGTAAGTGAACATGTAAAACGAGCAAATATACATCGGCAGTGGCCGGGTATTTTAATGGAACAACTGAAAAATTGCCAAATTGGTAATGAATCTACAAACTGTATGAACTTCAATTCACGACCTTATGTTCAATTCAAGAAACCCTTGGTTTTACACGGATTTCCCTTAAGAATACGGAAAAATGGGGGAGAGCCGGCGAAGATCTTACAGAGGATGTAATATTGAGATGGGCGGGCGGAAGAGACCGGGGCTTCCGGTGAATGCCTAGCCGTGACGGCAGAGAGAGGTGAAGGGATGCTGATGTTGCGACGACGGCGGCGGCGGCCACCATGGTCAGAGAAAGGATAGCGGCGGGGGAAGAGGCGCCCGGCGAGAGAGAGAGGTTTGGGATCGTCTTACAACAGCCAACAAATGGAAGCCACTCGTTCTAAAAAATTTGTTTAATAAATATAATATCTTTATAATTTCTAAATATCAGAATATTTAAACATATCAGCGAAATATTAAAATTTAAGAAAAGTAATATTAAGGCTGTTTGGCGCGGGGTTTTTGTTACGTGTGTTTTCACAAAAATGTCATTTTCATAAAATATATATTTTGGCCGTCACAAAAAGAAAAAAAAATTATATTTGTTGTGGTTCACTCAAGGCTCCGGTAGATCGGACTAAATTGAATCGTCTTAGCCCGGGAGCGTTCAAGCGTGCAAACAGTTACAGAAAAGGAAAAGCTGACAAGGGCATTTTTTTAACGTGGAAAACCCGTTAACTGGGTGAAAAACTACGCGATCAGGTCTGTGGCGACTGAAACCTCTACTATTTGTTAGTTATTGTACAAAGCTATTTTGAAGAACTCGAGGGCGACAGGTCGCCTCTTTACAATTGTTGAGAGAGAGAGGTGATCGGAGGGTGACAGGTCACCGCTCACGGAGCTAAATCTTTTATCTGCTGCAGAGGGGAATGATGTGCTCTGAGCGCTCTGGAGATTTTGACTGCTGCTTGAAGGTTGGATCGATGTGTTATGTGCGTCTTTGTCTCTGTGGCTTGTCTCCTGCTGCACGAGAGGAGGTTGTAGTGCTAGTCTCGCTGAAGGATGAATCGCTTGTTCTTGAGTGCTACATGCTGAGTGTTTGTTGTGTTAGGTTATTAATTTATTAATATGTCCGCGCGTGTTAGGACCGACTCGGAACGACCCGACGGGTTCCGTGTCACTAGGGTTAAGGGATCTACGTTGGAGATACTATATAAGTCCATTCCACATGTTGATGAGGCTTAGTAGAATATCTTGAGCGGAGTCAACATTCTCAAGATAGGAAATTAGGTTTTCCGCTCTCCCTGCGCCGTTCCGATCGCGATTTTGATTTCCCGTCGCCGCTCTTCCATCGTGATTTCTTTCGTGAGGGAGATTATCTTTCTCGATCGCAAGATTGAAAATCTTGCCCTGCGAGAGGAGAGCTGTTGGTTTCGTGTTGGATCCGGTCGTCGACGTCCCTGTCTGCTGGTTTCGTGAAGGATCGATCACGTTGCCGATCGCAAGGTTTGTCTTCCCTGTCGACATCACCTAGATCGCTGGAAGGATTGGTAAGTCCCAGACGGCGTTCCTTGTTCGGAATCGCGATTCGTCGTTCTCTGCCGTCGCAAATCCCTATTTTGCGAGATCTGGTTTTCTGCAAAGGTTTTCTGCAAAGGTTTCCCAGATCTATTTCGCGAGTTTCCTTGTCGCCGTTTCGCAGCTCCAGATCGGGATTTCCAGCGCAGATCCCTGCGTTCTTCCGCTCTTTCCGGTCGTCGTCAGCGATTCAAATCCGGCGCGTTCTTCTGCTGCTGCCAATCTGAAGTGGTCGCATCTGTGAAGTTCTGCCATTGCCGTTCTTCCCTGTCGCCGCTCCAGTGCTGATCTAGGAGGAGATCTCTGCAGGATTTCGTGATCGCAAAGCTGTGAGGAGTTTTCTCCTTCTCTCAGCGACAGAGGACTCTTCAGATCCAGACAGTGAAATTTATTTTGTGCTAGTGGAGGAATTCTGACCAGCAAGTGGAGATTTGTTCTGTGGAGTCTCTGGTGATTGGTTTTAAGTCAGATAGGAGGAGCACACAGAATTATTGGGTTGGATCTGAAGTGTCCGACTCGCCTCCGCACGGCTCACATGACTTCGTTCTAGAATTTTTATTACTGTTTTAAATCTAGTGCAATGTCGAAGAAAAGTGTGCTCGACGTCACCAAGCTGCAGTCGTTCGACGCGTCCGATTTCCTCAGTTGGAAAATACAAGTCCAATTAGGAATGAAGGAACGCGGCATCTTTACACTGTCCAGAGCGATTTTGCGTCTTCTAGCGAGGGGGTAGACGAATATCAGTGGAACAAGGATGAGGATTTCTGCAGGGACTACCTGTTGAATTCCCTCAATCCTCGTCTCGCACTGACCTACCACGCCTACAAGACCGCAAAAGAGATTTGGGATCGTCTCAACGCGCATTTCCAGAAGGAGGAGGTGTTGTCCAAATCGCTCATTGGGGAGAAGTTCTTCAACTTCTGCCTCAAAGCGAACCTGCCGATCACCTCCCAGATCATAGAGCTGGAGAACTTGCACAACAAGCTGGAGGACGATCAGTCGAAGATGGACGATAATCTGTTCGTGTATTTGATTCTGAGCAAGCTACCTACGGAGTGGCTGACTTTCAAGACTGAGATGCACATGCGGAAGGAGAAGATTACCATTGATGAACTCAAAAGGTTCATTCACATAGAGGACCAGAACATCGCTGGAAAGAGCGCGGAGCAGGTTGTTCAGCCCTCACAGGATGTCAACTTCGTTTCTCGACCTAATAAGCCTCCTCGGAAGCCCCCGACACCTAAGGGTGACACCCCTGCCCAGTTGGCGGTCAAGAAACCTTCTCTCAAAAGGAAGAAGGGTAAATGCCACAACTGTGGCAAGTGGGGTCACTGGTCCGCTGACTGTAGGGGTCCGAAGAAGCAGAAGGATGAAGCTCCACAACAGGCGGCACACATGGTGGTCGACACCTCTGATCCCAAGTCCTTTATGGCTATGGTCGGAAGCCGTCACCGCAGTGCGTCTTCTGAGTGGTGGCTGGACAGCGGTGTCACTTGTCATGTTACAAACGACAGAGGTCTTCTCACAGACGTCAGAGCAGTCTGAGACAGAGTAGAGAACTGCAATGGAGGAGAGACAATCGTTATGCATGCTGGGACGGTAAAGCTCGTCCTCTCTTCAGGTAAAATTTTAATTTTGCAAAATGTTAAATTAGTTTCTAATTTAACTAAAAATTTAATTTTTATGAGTTTGCTAGATATGTCCGGAATGTCTTTCACAACCATTAGCGGTAGAATAACACTAACTGTTAATTCACATTACTTTGGTTGCGCTTACCTAATCAATGGAATGTATAGGCTTAGCCTAGAAAACGAGTGCATAAATTAAGTGAGTTCGTCTCTGATAGATCCAAAGCTACTACATAATAGACTTGGACACGTTCACTATAAGAAAATGCGCGATCTAGCTAAGAGTCACAACATTCCATTCGATTTCTCTATTCGATTTGATAGGTGCGAGGTTTGTGCCCAGACCAAAATAACTAGAAACCCTTACAAGACTATTTCTAGGAGCACACAACTTCTGGAATTGATTCATTCCGACCTCTGTGACTTTCGTAGTCATGCCACTAGAGGGGGGAGAAAGTATCTAATTACCTTCATTGACGATTTCTCCAGATTTTGTCATGTCTACCTATTGAAATCGAAAGACGAGACATTCGAGACATTTAAAATCTTCAAATTTCGGGTAGAAAACCAGTTGAATTTAAAGATTAAGAGACTTAGAAGTGATCGAGGAGGAGAATACACTACAACTGGGTTTAGGGAGTTTTGTGCCACTGAGGGAATAATCCTTGAAACTACAGCTCCTTACTCACCCCAATCAAATGGCGTTGCTGAGCGTAAGAATAGAACTTTGACAGAGATGTTGAATTCTATGCTCCTGACCGCTAGCATGCCCAACTCCTTCTGGGGGAAGCAATCCTTACTGCAAATCACATTCTGAATAGAGTGCCTCACTCAAAGCTCAGTTCTACTCTTTATGAGATGTGGCACGGTCATCCTTGTAGATATGACACTCTTAAGACTTGGGGTTGTATCGCTTATGTGTGTATATAAGACCATAAAAGACCTAAGGTGGGACCTAGACCGACAACATGTGTCTATCTAGGTAGTGCAAAAGACATTGCAGCTGACCGGTTTCTGGATTTATCCACTATTCAGTGATAAAGTCTAGAGATGGTATCTTCTTTGAACATAAATTTATCAAAGATCATGACCTAACCGTCCCTGGATCTACTGACATGATCTCAGAATCTACTGTAGAACCCGAAGCTGGCCCCTCTGGCACTGCTCCCCAACCTTTAGAGGTAGAACCTGTTCCTCTTAGAGTATCTACAAGAGAAAGAATCTCTATGGATTTTGGTGAGAACTTCATCACCTACCACTTAGAGGATGATCCATTCTCCTATCAGGAAGCGATGAGATCGATTGATACGTTAATGTGGGCAGAAGCTATCGATGATGAGATGAACTCGCTGCTACAAAACAATACCTGACATCTAGTGGACCTACCAAAAGGAGCTAAAGCCTTGGGATGCAAGTGGGTACTGAAGAAGAAGTTACATAGTGATGGGTCTATAGCAAGATACAAAGCACGTCTAGTAGCTAAGGGTTATAAACAACAGGGGGAATTGACTATTTTGATGTCTATTCACCTGTCTGTCACCTATCTACTATTAGAATTCTTCTAGCTTAGCCTCTATCGAGAATTTCATCGTCCATCAGATGGACGTGAAAACAGCCTTTTTAAATGGAGAGCTAAATGAAGAGATCTACATGACACAACCTGAAGGTTATGCTCATACAGATCTAAAAGATAAAGTGTGCAAACTTGATAAATCTATCTATGGGTTAAATAAGCACCTAAGATGTGGCACATGAAGTTTGATCAAGTGGTAAAGATCTTTGGATTTCAGTCCAGTCTCTCAGACAAGTGTCTCTATTACCGCTCGATGTCAAACCAAACAGTCATCATATGCCTATATGTGGATGACATGTTGATCCTGGGGTCAGACCTAGCTGTCGTGAGGGATATTAAATCCGCTCTAGCCAAAGCGTTTGATATGAAGGACCTTGGTCCTATCGATACCCTACTAGGTATGAAAGTAAGAGTAGATAAGGGACGTGTCACTCTAAGTCAAGCTCACTACATAGAGCAGATTTTAAATACTTGGGGTTATAAAGATTGTAGGCCCGTTGAAACACCAATTGATCTGAACGTCAAGCTGAGTCCGAATGAAGGGATAAGCGTTGATCAAGTCAAGTACTCAAAGATCATTGGAAGTCTCATGTACGCCACAAGTTGTACTAGACCAGACATTGCTTTCTCCGTAAGCATGCTAAGTCGCTTTACCAGTAGTCCAGGCAAAGAGCATTAGGATGCCTTAGATCGGCTGATGAAGTATCTCAAAGGTACTAAACACCACGCTCTGTGCTACACTGGTCACCCTCCTACTTTGGAAGGGTACTCTGATGCCTCCTGGTGTTTAGAAGTTACAAACAGCAAGTCCACAAGTGGATTTATATTCACATTGGGTGGCGCTGCAGTTACTTGGAAGTCCAAGAGACAGACTTGTATAGCTTTGTCGTCTATGGAAACCGAGTTATTTGCCTTAGCTTCAGCTGGTGAAGAGGCAGACTGGATCAGAAATTTGATCTTAGACATTCCCTTGTCTAGACTTCAAATCAACACATTAAGCCTGTACTGTGATAATCAGACAGCAGTCCAAGTTGTTAAGAATGTCCTCTTTAATACTAAGAGACGACATGTACAACTGAGACACGCTCTTTTGAATTATCTTAAAGAACAAGACATTATTACTTTGGTCGATGTGCGATCGAAGGTTAATCTAGCTGATCCATTGACGAAAGGAATGCCCTGAGACCGTTCAATCAAAACAGTGGGGGAAATGAGACTCAAAGCGGTTTGACACCAGTTTTAGTCTGAATGTTTTGATTCCTTCCTTTGTCAAATCTAGCATGTTGTGCTCCGTTGGTGTTTTGGTTGCTGAGTACGAATCTCTGATTGGTTGTTTCATTCCACATTTGATGATAACAACCTTATCCAGATTCGTCTTCCTTAACTTGGTGGAAAGTATTATTCCACATTTGATAACACAATCTGACTTGTTTTGGACCTTCTCCTGTTGATTGGTTCCATTTCACATTTGATGAGTTCCAATCAACCCTAGAAGAACAGTAACCAGGATATCACACATAGGAACACAGATATAGCTGCGTTGTCCAGAAGTCTGAAATCGTTTCGTTTGGAAACAGTTAATAGATTCTGCGGTTAAACCTGAAATACTCTACATATATCCTCTAAGCATAATTTAAAGTACTACGTTTTTATACACAGAACTAGATACATGTACATTTTCCATAGTTGAATTCATTCTGAATGAAGTTCTCTGTTGGAAATTACAGGAAATGCTGCTGCAGGAGGAGCACATGCAGACTGGGATCCTAAAAAGGATGATCTGCTGGATGATGGTTACTAAAGTATCTGTTTGGTTTTTCTTTCTCTGACTTAGAGCACTGTTTAGCTCTCTTTACCTATTTTGTTCGGACTGTTTTCTATTCTTTGTTAGTCATGAGACATTAGGTCTTCTGAAACCTATCTCTTTGATTGTACTTTGATTCTGATGTAATGCTGCTTAGTTTATGTTATATGCTTATGCGTGCATACATACTCCTGTTTCTTCTAGTCCAATATGTTATAACAGGTACTTGCGGACACGGTTGTGTAATGAGTCGAACTGGTTGAACAGTACACACACCAACCCTTTTCCAACGTCGGTATACCGTGGACATAGGAGGAGATTGTTAGGTTATTAATTTATTAATATGTCCGCGCGTGTCAGGACCGACTCGGAACGACCCGACGGGTTTCGTGTCACTAGGGTTAAGGGCTCTACGCTGGAGATACTATATAAGTCCATTCTACATGTTGATGAGGCTTAGTAGAATATCTTGAGCGGAGCCAACATGTTGCTGAGTATGCGGGGATGTGCTTGGAGCGGTCTTGAGAGCGAAGCGCGCAGTCTTGAGAGCGGAGCGCACAGAGGCGCGCTTGGAGCGAAGCGCACGAAGGCGCGCTTGGGACGGAGCGCACGGAGGCGCACTTGGGAGCGGAGCGCACGGAGGCGCGCTTGGAGCAGAGCGCACAGAGGGGATCTTGAGACGGAGCGGAGCGCACGGAGGAGCGCTTGGGACGGAGCGCACGGAGGCGCGCTTGGGAGAGGAGCGCACGGAGGCGCTCTTGGGACAGAGCGGAGCGCACGGAGGCGCGCTTGGGACGGAGCGGAGCTCACGGAGGCGCGCTTGGGAGCGGAGCGCACAGAGGCGCGCTTGGGAGCGGAGCGGTCTTGAGAGTGGAAGAAGGCCTTCGAAGGATCTTTAAGGCACTCGAAGATCTTCGAGTCTTCGAAGGCGAGGGAGATCTTCAAAGGAGGATAAATATCTTCGTCCGTCTTCGAAGTGCTTGAAGGATCTTCAAGTGCGGCTTCGAAGGGCGGAACACTTGTTTGAAGGAGGATGAACGCCTTTGAAGGATCTTCAAGACGCTTGTAGATCTTCAAATGGGGCGAAGAAGATCTTCGAAGGAGGCGAGTAGGATCTTCGAAGGAGGCGAGGAAGATCTTCGAAGGAGGCAAAGAAGATCTTCGAAGGAGTCTTTGAGGAGATGAGGGAGGATGAAGATCTTTGAGCCATCTTCGAAGTGCTTGAAGAATCTTCAAGGGCGGCTTCGAAGATGAAGGAGATCTTCAAGAGAGCTCTCTCTTGAACTTAGGAGGAAGGAAGAGGAGAAAATGATGGAAAAAAGAGAAACTTTGGGGTTCAATTTATAAGCCCCAGAGGGGGTTACGGTAGTTATCTGGTTATTCGCAGATCGTAGCCACCATAATTGTTATGCGCATGCCGGACTTATATGGTTTGAGACACATATTATTTCGGTATTATTCTATACGCAATCCGATATGATTCTGGGCATTTACACCCACCCATAGTGGGTGGTTACCGTGGTTTTGGTGGTTATGCGGCTACCCACACACCATAATTAACCAATTTATGTGTTATACGCACACCCGTTTGTATAGTTTTGTTGTGATATGTACTCATATGACGGATATAGTTATGCGCACACCATAACCATATTATTTGTTATACGCAGACCGTATTGAAGGATTTTACTATTTGCATCCCGTGATAGGGGATTTTATTATTTGCACCCCATGATGGAAGATTTTTTATTTGCAATCCATGATTGAGGCTTTTACTATTTGCACCCACATGATGAGAGATTTTATTATTTGCACCCCCATGATGAGAGATTTTACTATTTGCGCCCAATGATGAGAGATTTTACTATTTGCACCTCATGATGAGGGATTTTACTATTTGCACCCCATGATGGGAGAATTTTCTATTTGCACCTCATGATGGGTGGTTACGGGGCTAGTGGGGTTTACTTTGGTCAACCTCATTTTCTCCACCAAATGAGGTGGGTGCTTTGGCTATTCGCATCCCGGATGAAAGGGTACATATCAATATTTGAACAGAAAATTGGATGAATTGTCTTATGTGAGGTAAAGCGTTCATGAACGACGACGATTCATAACCACTGTGTTCATACTCGACACTGTCGTGTCAAACGAAACCCTAAGTTGTCAGGATGTCATTGAACAATAAAATTAAGGCTCCGTTTAGCGCAACTTTTTTACTCCGGTGAGTTTGAACAAAAACGTCACTGTCATAGGATGTATGTTTGACATGACAACGGTTGTGATCGTCAATAAGAAAATAAAACTATTTTTGAGCATTAAAGTGGATGAAGTCCCTTAGGTGCGGTCGGGGATTCACGAACGACTGTTCATAACCACCACACGTACGCGATCACCACTGCCTGTGTCAAACCGAGCCTTGAAATTATTGCATCATGATTAACATTCTCATGAGTAGAGAAGTAAAATTTAAGAACTTAGAACATTATGTTGCAAGATCCATTTAACTTTATTTGAATTACAATATTAGTCTATAAATGACGAGGCGAGAGGGCGAACCCTTATTACAAGTGTTAGTAATTATATATAACGTTTTTGGTGCTCTGTCGGTGACATGCGGAGGTTCGTACGTCAATATTATGCAAAGTTATGATATTCAGAGGAGGGCAAGAGCAACCTTCAACATAGAGCGGGGTGTGGTCGTCGATGTTGCTCAGATTGAGAGGTCTTCATCTTTGCACAAATTGGTGGTCTTTAGCATTAGCGGACTGTGCGCAGTCTTCATGTTTCGTGGGTTGGGCGGCCTTCTTATCGCCCAGGCTGTGCGGTCTTCGCATCCATAGATTAAGTGGTCTTCGTTGCTACGTGGTATTCATGCCTCGCGGATTGCAGGTTCTTCAAGGTCACTAGGATTTTGCAGTTTTCAAGTCATGTGAATTGTGAGGTCATTAAGTCTCATGGATTGTGTAGTCTTCAGATTAAGTTATATTCTTACGCACTCTGATAGAGTGTTTTTTCAGTGCGCTCTTCGAACACATTTTAATTTCTCGTGGCATAATACCGCATTGAGAACTTAGACTTCTTCATCATAGTGATTTTTTTCATCTACCAATACAATAGCTTGGATTTGGTTTCTTGAATCACCAAAGTGTACATTTTTTATCTAATTTAGATTTGGGCAGATATGGATGGTACAATCAGAGGGGAAATCATCAATGGTGATCACCTTGCGACGAAAATGAAAATTTTCGAATTCTGTCGAAATTTACAGAAATAGTATATTCAAACTTTTGTCGAAACTCTATTCAAACGTTTAGTTGATATGTTCAACTTGTTTTACTCTCTGGAAAGATAACACTATCGAACTCAAATCTTGACTTCATCCACCGTACATGACGCATTTGCTCCTAGAAAAGTTTGAATCTTTTTTCAGGAAGGTCGAAGGAAAGGGGAAGTGTAACGACCCTCCACGAACACAACAAATGCAGAAAAAGGTGCAATATAGATGATAAAAAAACGTCAACAATCAACAAACGCTGACACGAACTAGCCGTATAAAATATTATTTGCAAATTAAAAGAAAATAAATAAAATTCATGCATCAATCATCAATAGTCACATCCATCATGGGATCTTAAAACCTCTCACAACATCAATAAAGATACATAAACTTATTTCACTTTGTTTAGTCTCGCTTTTAGGGTTGACAACTTAACCTTCAATTCTTCGTTACCTTTTCCCCGAGCACTTTAAGAGCCCGAGGTACCATTGGTCATACACGGAAGGCACTTTCCCCGAGCACTTTAAGAGCCCGAGGTACCATTGGTCATACACGGTAGGCACTTTCCCCGAGCACTTTAAGAGCCCGAGGTACCATTGGTCATACACGGTGAGCACTTTATAGTAATAATTATTATTAATTATGGGCGGTAAAAGCAATTATAAAATGTACGTGTAACAAATTAAGTGCACAATCAAGACAAAACACAAAATTTCATTACAATCTATAGTATATTCTATATGTCGCTACCCCTTAATTTTTTTTTTCCAGATTCTCATAAATACGCGTTATAATAAACACTCTACTTAAAATCGTATATAATCATTAAGTTCGTGATCATGACATGAATGCCACAAACGGGATCTATTGTGTGACATCCATTGGCATTATTCATGTCACATCTTTG
Source organism: Dactylorhiza incarnata (assembly GCA_033032865.1). Lineage (NCBI taxonomy): Eukaryota > Viridiplantae > Streptophyta > Magnoliopsida > Asparagales > Orchidaceae > Dactylorhiza > Dactylorhiza incarnata. Next base: position 1,986,468 of record JAWHQI010000226.1, on the reverse strand, counting down.
CCCAGTAATCTTGAGTTAACAAGGCAGAAACATTAAATGTGAGTAAGAATTTTTAAGAACAAGGAGTAAGAACAAGAAGCAAATAAACATATTTTTTTACTCATAATTAAATGGTTATATTTTTTATCTATCATTTACAATAGATGATACATATGTCATCATTATTCAGCTGTTGACATCAAAAATGGTACCTCCAAAATATGCTGATTGGATGTGACTATTGAAGACAAAAGATGCTGAGAAGCAGGAAAAACGATCACAGAAAATCGAGACCGCTTACACAGGATGTAAGCTGGAAGCTCGAGGCCAAAAGTCCATTTTCAGGTACCCCTACCCCTCTATTTATAGACGAGGGGGCTGCCCAAACGGGCAGATCTGAAAACTACGGGCCGCCCGGGATACAGGAGAGACGGGGCAGAGAAAAAAGGGATGCTAACAACAGAAGGGCAGATCGTCCGGTCTCGCGATCTGACTAGGACTTGACCGCCCGATACTTAGCAGAAAACCTGATCTTTGGTGACTCGATCTGAGCGGTCTCGAAACTCGGAGACCGCTGATAAGGAATCACTGGCTGAACTGGTGGTGGCGATCTTGACGGTCTCGCAAATGTGAGACCGCTGGAAAGGTCCATTCTGGCTGAAAAGAGAGGTCGCGGATTTTCCGGGCAAACATCAGTCATGTTGTCGGTGTTCTTTGGTTGCACCTACTCATCTCTGAAACATACTGCAGGTTTTTACGCACGTAAAATATGAGTATTTGGCAGAAAAATAAACAATCATTATCTTTTTCAATTTTCATTGTATTTGAAAAACTCATAATATATTTTATAAATAAATACTTCATTTGATAGTTACTAACAATAGCTGATTGGCCAGACCATAGAGCTGCTTGCCGCTTAAGACATGACGGACCAGAGTCCTCCAGACTTTGAGTCCGCTTCCAGATGAGAGCGTCACTCCTGAGATTTTTCCTATGGGACGGATCGAAGCCCAAGATAGGTAGAAGCCTCATAATGGACCGAAGTCCTACGGAGGGTAATGCAATGCCCCTTTTTGTCGTTTATGATATTTGATGATTGTATGATGTCATGTATAGATTTACATGTCTGTATAGCTGGTTGTGGAGTGGTTAGAGACTTATTTCTAAGGGTTTCCTGTAAGAACCCTCTATAAGAGAGAAGGGTGCATGGGAAGACCTTAAGCCTAAGGCGAGAATCCAAAGACAATAAGTTATTACAAATGGGGGTTGTCCTCACGACTTGCAACGACCAACTTCTTAGAATTTCTGCCTTGGAAGGCTAATGCATCATCACAATGAATCTTAATAGCATAAGAGTACTTTTATATAATAAGTAGCGGTATAAAATACATCACAGACGGTCATGTCGCTGAATATACATTTAGATGATTTTACGCGAGATAACTTTTCAAGCTTATTAGGTGATCGTACTCGCGTCGTCTCGATCATTCTACTCAATCTCTCGCAAGATCACCGGCTCGTTCCTCCTGAGGTGTTGGGGCAGTTCCTGGATGGGTGCAACAAATGGGTATTCGAATATACAACTAAGTGGCTTCTTAATCCTCCCCTCCTGATTTTTGCTCGGGTTTGGGATAAAAACAGAAGTAAGCACAATAGATGAAACACAATATAAATATGAGAGAGTTATCCAATAGTTGAAGCAACATATTTATGAGAAATAGAGTTGTTGCATAGGCAACATAAATGAAAGTCAAATCTATTCGTAACCATTAATCTAGATGCATTGCAGTGTTTCTTATAATGAGGTGGGTATTCGCATCAACCAGTACTTCATGAGATTGTAGAGAATAACCCGCACAAATGCACCGATCCCATGTAGTGGTCCGCTCAGAGGGGTCGATCCCCTATTCCTTTTCTTCTCCTTCCTCTCCGACTTGTTTTGGCGAGCCGAGTCGCCAATAGAAGCAAAGAAGGCAGCGATCGCAATATCATCTGAGTGTAGCAAAGTCATCTTGACAATGATGTTAGACTGAGGCGCAAGCTTCTCACCCCTCTGATATTTGTAAAGGAGCTCCAAATCGTCAACTCGCTGCTCGCCAAATTAGGTTGGACATTTTTTTTCTAAGCCCGCACTGAGCTCGCAAAAAGCGGTAATTATGTACACCTCATATTCGATGAGTACGATGCGTGCCCAAAAGAGTTGAAACTTGAACGTTGACCCTAAAACGACAGTGTGGAGACCCCCTCACAACTCGCAGGAAACTCGCCCAACCCTCCTCAACAACTCATCCACAGTTCCTCTTTAGCTCCCAACACCTCGCCCAGCTTTGGATCAACTCGCCCTGCGGACCGATCAAACCCACAAGGGGGATTCTGTTGGATTGTGGAGCCTGACTGCATTGGGAGTACTGGACACTCACCACGATTTCGCCGGTCGAGCTTGTAACTATGTATGTTTAAAAGGCCTTGTTTTCGGCCTAGGGTTACGGTTGATCGAAAAACTGAAGGCGGAGCGGCAGAAGAAGAGAGGTGTAATTTTCTTCTTTGATCCTTTTCATAGTGTATTTTCTGTGCGCGGGTGGTTGTGTTTTTTTCTTCTTTGCCTTCTTGGTGGTTGTCGATCTTCACGCCATACTTGTATGCGGTGGGAGCTCCACGCCGTAATATATGGACCATATTTGTGGACATCGTGAATCCTCAATCAACCTTTGTCCGTAAGTTTCCAGGCTTGCCAAATCGAGGGCCAACAACCTTCAATCATACTTTCGGTCCGAATATAGCGAGCCGAGATCTCCGCTCTAACAACTATCATTTACACTCGTTTAACACTGCTACAATTATGATCGTCGTCACAGAAAACTCAATTTAGACCTAAATGCGAATGTACTTCCGAAGACTAAGGGCCGAACATTTCACAAATAACTGCACCCACCACCGTCACAAACCATGGGGATCCTCTCCATTTGGAGCGAAATGGATAGTATCCATTTCACGGTCCAGATCTATTTCTTGTTTATCATACCGATTCACTAATCCCATCCTTTTATACTTTTTTTTTAATCAAAAAATTCTCCACCATTAGATCAAGTGAGAATGCATCCACACCACGAAATGAATACTATCCATTTCACTCAAATGTAGAGAATCCGGATCCCGTCACAAACACCCAAATTCAGCTGGATCCGGATAGGTGTAAGAGATATCTAGTGGTGAGGATTTTTTTTATTAAAAAATTATACAAAATTGAAAAATGATGAACCCATCCGATCAAAAAGCCATCCATCTGAACCGTGAAATGAATCCTGATTTAATTCAGCTCATGAGAGCCGTCAAAATCAAAATTCCCAATGGTCGTTATATATTTTTACAGCCGTCAGAAAAATAATTTCTTTTATATTATTATTATTATTATATTATTATATTATTATTATTATTTAACCTGTATGCAAAGTAGAAGGCGACCGCATCGCCGCCATTTGCCCGCCGCAGAGACGGCGACCGCATCGCCGCAGGGACAGCGGCGGCATCGTTAAAACCGATATTCGGGCGCTTAATGGGTCTCCACCCCCTCTTAATTAAATAATCATAATCCTCAATTAATTACCTTGTTAATTTTCGGCAATTAGCCTAATCAATCATTTTTGCAGTTTATTTTAAATCTCTAAATTTATTAAATTCAAAAAACGACAGTTGTACTGTTTACAGCGGCGGGCCCCACTCCCGCGAGAACTACGCTGGCCTTATTTGCCAGACTGCTCTTCCTTCTTTATCTTCCCCGCACCTTCTCTGTATAAATGTATACACCTCTTTTCCTCTTTCCTCCCACCCGCACAGCTTGAAAACCTAATCTCTCTCCTCTCTCTCTCTACCCCTCTCTGTCGCGTGAATTGGCACTTATGGCGGAGGAAAAGGAGGCAAAGGCGGCGGAAGCGGCGGAGGTTGTGGTGGCCGAAGCGAAAAAAGAGGGGAAGGCGGCGCCGGAGGCGGAGAAGACGAAGAAGCCGGTAGAGGAGGCGCCGGCGGCCGTGGTCGAGGGGGAGGATAAGAAGGTGAGCACGGAGCAAGTGACGGAGGCAGAGACGGACGCTGCCATCCAGCAATCGGTCTCTTTCAAGGAAGAGAGCAACTTAGTCGGAGATCTCCCGGAGCCGGAGAAGAAGGCCCTTGACGAGCTCAAGCAGTTGATCCAAGCCGCCCTTGCTAAGAACGAATTCAACCCCCCGCCGCCTCCCACTCCACCTGCTCCTAAATCCGACGAACCCAAGCCCGATGAAACCCCCGCAGTCGCCGTCGAATCCAAGCCCGGTGAAACTCCGGCCGTCGAGCCCAAGCCTGATGAAACTCCCGCCGTCGAGCCCAAGACCGATGAAACTCCTGCCGTCGATCCCAAAACTGAAGTGCCCGTCGCGACCACAGAGCCGCCTGCCTCAACCGATCCCAAGGTTGAGAAGCCCGTACCAGTAGAACTCGCCGCAGATGCTCCCAAAGCCGAAGAACTCACCGCCCCTACTGCTGCCGTGGTTGAGCCTCCGACGGCGGACGACACCACGGTGGTCAAGGTGGTGGTCGACGATGACGGGGCCAAGACGGTGGAAGCCATCGAAGAAACCATCGTCCCCGTCACCCCGCCACCTCCTCCCGCCAACGATGTTTCTCCGTCCCCCAAAACCGAAACCGTTGCAGAAACGGAAGCTTCAGCTCCTGAGCCACCGCCGGCGCCGGAGCCGGAATTCATCTGGGGTGTCCCGCTTCTCGGAGACGAGAAGAGCGACACCGTCCTGCTGAAATTCCTCCGCGCCCGAGACTTCAAGGTGAAGGATGCCCTGGCCATGATCAAGAACGCCGTCATCTGGAGAAAGCAGTTTGGGATCGAGAAGCTGCTGGAGGAGGACCTCGCCTTGCCGGAGCTGGAGAAGGTGGTGTTCTACCACGGCCAAGACAAGGAGAGCCACCCTGTTTGCTATAATGTCTACGGCGAGTTTCAAAACCAGGAACTGTATGCCAAAGCCTTCAGTGATGATGAGAAGAGAGACAAGTTTCTCCGGTGGAGAATTCAGTTCCTGGAGAAGGGAATCCGGCAGCAGCTGGACTTCAGCCCACAAGGCGTTAGTAGTATGGTTCAGGTCACTGATCTTAAGAATGTCCCCGGACCGGGGAAGAAGGAACTCCGGCAAGCCACCAAGAAGGCTTTAGCACTGTTGCAGGATAGCTACCCCGAGTTCGTCGCGAAGCAGGTAAGATCAACTTCTCCCCCCTCAATGGATTTCTTCATAAGGTAGCTGAATTGAACCATGGTGTTAAATTTGCTAATTTGGAGTAAGTTTATTGTTCATTAAGCTAACCATAGATTGAAAACTCCATGATTTTCTTAGTTCCATTCATTTGGGTGGAATCGGGGCTCTCGAATTAGAACCTGAGGTCCATTTTCATTGGAATTGACCTCTAATTTCAATTCCGAAGTCCCAATTCGTCCAAAAGTAGTTAAAAGTTAAGAGCAGCATATCTCGATTCTCTTAATCAAGTTGATTACATGGTGTTTTGTTTGTTTATCATAGCTTAATCTCTCTTGAAAGTAGTAGATTCTGCATTGACTTTTACTTGTCCTCTTTGTAATTTACTGAATGTTAGCTGCTTGTTGTTTATTACTGCTAGCTGTAAATAGCCCATGCAATTTTCAAATAAACTAACGGTAACTTTTTGTAGGTTAGGTGCTTGCTTTCCGAACTTTGGAAAATTTGGAATTAAATGTTTATTCGTTTGGAATTAGGGTCATTTACTGGGATCTCCCCTGTAAGTTTGCAAAATTACAGGTTGCGCCCTGTAATTATGCTAAACATACAGAGGAAGTTTTTGTAATTTCAAAAGGTAGAGCGGTGCGACATGTAATTATGCTAACTCCAGGGGGAGGTTTGGGTAATTAATAATTTAGAATTAAGATAATTGATAGCTTCACTTTTTGTGTGTTAGGTATTTATAAATGTGCCGTGGTGGTATCTTGCGTACAATCGTGTGATGAGCCCATTCTTTACACAGAGGACTAAGAGCAAGTTTGTTTTCGCCGGCCCATCCAAATCCGCCGAAACCCTTTTCAGGTAAGAGCTCGAATGTCTGCGTTTAGAGCATATTTTTGATTAATATGATATTATAGAGTCGGAAGATTTATTTGACGAGACATCCAATTAGGGGTGCAAATGAGTCGAGCTTGGCAAAATTTCCAATATCGAGCTTGAGCTCATTTTACTTGGCTCGAGCTCGAGCTCAAGGCCTACTTATCGAGCTCGAGCTGCTCACGGGCTTTTGAGCTCACGAGTCTTATTTTCTTCATATTATTTTACTTTTATTTTAAACGCACAAATAAAAAAGTCATGAGCTGGCTCGCTAGCTAATGAACAACATTATGTGAGCTCGAGCTCCACAGACTCGAGCTCATGAGCCTTATTTTCCCATATTTTTAATTTTTTTTTAAAACACACAAATAAACAGCTCACTAGCTGGCTCGTGAGCTGATGAACAGCATTATGTGAGCTCGAGCTCGAGTCGAGCTTTTTATCGATCCTGCTGCTCATCGAGCTTACGAGTCGGCTCAACTCAACTTGCACCCGTACATCCAATCAACTTCCAACACTTTCAATTGTAAGATGCAAGATATAATAATGATGCTACATAGCCTACATTCATCATAAATATTTTAACCAGATAATTTAAATATAAACACTTCAATTCCTCAAGGATGCTGAGGTTCATTCAACTAAATGACTTCAATTTTCTATCCTTATGTCGTCCTTAAATGTTGATTTTTTTTGTTATATGATTCTCTATAGATACATAGCTCCAGAACATGTTCCAGTTCAATATGGAGGCCTGAGCAAGGAGAATGATTCGGACTTCAGCTCATCCGATGCCGTCACGGAGGTCGTCATCAAGCCCTCGAGCAAGCACACCATAGAATTACCGGCCGCCGAGGTCAGCGATGCTCGAATTCAAGGACATCGATTATTTTTGCAGATAGTTTTTCGTACTTACATTTGTACTCGTCGCAGCCATCTCTTCTTATATGGGAGCTGCGAGTGCTGGGATGGGAAGTAAGCTACAGCGCGGAGTTCGTTCCGAGCGCGGAGGACGCTTACACGGTGCTCGTGCAGAAGGCGAGGAAGTTCACAGCCGCCGACGAGCCCTTCGTGAAGAACAGTTTCAAAGTCGGGGAGCCCGGGAAGATCGTCCTAACCATCGACAACGCCTCCACTAAGAAAAAGAAGCTCCTCTACAGGACAAAAACCAAGAACACCACTGATTCTGCATGAATCCGGTACTGCTTTCCTTCTGCTCTAAACCGCATCTGAAACAATTCATATTTGTTGTCAAGAGGAAAGTAAAGCATGCCTTGTTTTCTCTCCTGGAGTGATTATTACTATTAAATGTTGAATTTTTTTCTTCTTTCTTCACTTTTTTTTTCCTTAAAAATTTCAGTTTTCTCATATGTTACATGCTGTATTATGGTTTTTGGGGTGTGTTGGTTTGTGGGAGGGGTCATAACTAGCTGGTATTCTCTATGTAAATCCTCTGTAGACATGACATTTGTGGAATATTTTCTTTTGTATTTGCTGTTATTATCAGACAAGTTGTCAAATGTTAGCATCTGCCTGCTGTTTCCCTCTATCAATTTGTACTTTTTAATGGTGTTTTTTTCTTCATTCTTAGCTGTCTGGCTTCCAGTTCTTTATTGACTAGTTCTATTGCTCAATCATACTGTTTCACACCGCAAGCAACCAACTTGTTCTCATGATTTTCTAATTTTTTTAATAAGAGTAGGACCAAACCAGGCATGTAGTTTTTCTGGGGGAATTTTGTATATGAAATACCTCCTTCAGTTTCCAGGTATCTGTGGGCAGGATGATTATTCATTAGTTTTTTGCTTTCTATGGTTCAGACCATGGTTTTGAGTTGGCTGGTTTCGGTTCCGAGGATGGTTTCGTGGTGTGAGAATGTGGTAGTAAATGCGGATATGGTGCCCAATTTTGTTTTTTGGGGGCGTCTTGGAATTCAGGATTGTTTGGGCGCGTTTGTTTCGGCATCGGTGGGGGAAAATGCCAACGCTGAAAAAAAAAACTGTTTGGTAAAACTTCTTTCTTAACACCATTTTTGGTCTTCAACGTCAAAACTGTTTTTGCCCAATATGATTTTTTGATGTAGCAGTTGTGGCCACCACTGTTCAAACTGTACCTGTGTTTTTCTACTACTTCGTTCGCAGCCGTTGCGGCCACATCGATTCAAAAATCAAATTTTCTTTTTCACTGAATGAGGGGACGAAGGAGACGTAAGTCGGTGAGCCGATAGGCGAACTAGCGTGGCCGATAGGCGAACTAGCGTGGCCGATAGGCGAAGTCAACATCTGTCCTCTGGGTTTGATACAAAAACCACTTCTTTCATTCAAAGACTTGTCCTGGTTGGCTTTGGGATATCGAAACTGAAGGATACAAAAACCACTTCCAGTTCTCGCTAAAACTTGTAGGTTTGGGGTAAAAATGTAACTCAAATGAGAATTGAAATTGGCGAATTTGTCGATGTGCTAAGCACTTGGAGCTATGTTATCCTCACACGTAAGGTAACAAATATTTTGGTGTGCAAAATTCGTGTGATTTTTGCTCATCTATCGGCATAAGCTTGTGTGTTGACTCTTATGTAAGCAAGAGTAGAACGATCAAATAAACAAAAAAATCAAAACACAGAAGACGCAGATTTACGTGGTTCACTCGATCAAGATGGGCTACGTCCACAAGAGACAACATTTTGTTTTTCACTAGATAAAGAACAGAGACGGTTGCAGGGAAGTGAGCGGATTTTAGATTTCTGAATACTAATAATCCTAGAACTAGAAGTAGTAGTTACATTAACTTTGTTTGAATGCTAGTGTATGTCTCAATTTTGGCCGCCTTTGATTCTTGTTTGCTAGTAAGTGGCACTGGAGATGGTGGCTCTGTGTGCTGCCGGGTGAGTTTGTGCAGTTTGCGGTATTTCATTTTTGTGTGTTGTCGGTCATATTTAGGGGTGTGCGCGGTGCGATTTGGGCCCAAACCGCAATCTCCGCAAGGGCGTGGTTTTGGCTCGAGCAAAACCGCACTGCACCGATATTATGCGGTGTTGTTTCGGTTCGGTGGGGCTGCAAGTTTCGGTGTGGTTGCGAGTTTCGGTGTGGTTTTTTAGTATGCGGTTTACATAGACAATCAAGATGATGTGATGTGAAATAAGATATAAAATTTGAGCAAAACATAATTACTTGAGTACATACATGATGGGATTCCCCTAAAAGTTATCCGAGTCAAACTGGTCCAAACATCGACCGAGCTGCCCAAGGCGGGTCGATCCGACCGTGCTCGTTCAAAGGACCCCAAAGACGCCAAGCAAGGCACACAACGACACAGCACGAACATGACGCCACGAGCACGCTCGGGCAAGAAGCACCGCGCACGCGCAAGGCCGTCGCTTGCATGTGCAAGGCCGCCACACGCCCGATCCCGATACACACCCACGTGCGCGCGTCGCCCTCCGGCGCTCCGCCGCCACTTCCAGCGCCGCCACCTAGCCGAAAATCTGCCCGGGCCTCCCGGGGGGCATGCCCATTTTCTGGAAGTTGGTGATCCAGGTGACCCAAACCGTGCAACCTCATTCGCCAGCTCAAGATTCAGTCGGGCGCAATTACCAGTGCCCTCCTCCAGAAAGGCTATAAAATGACTCACAAACCTTCATTTGAAGACATACAACCAAAGAGAGGAGAAAGAATTCTGAGGTTTTTCGACGAGGACTTAGCACTCTGCTCGCTCCTTCGCTCTGAATCCGCTCAGTTTTCTCCCAAGTCCACTCCTCTAGAGAACGCTCCCGTGAGCGCTAGATAAGGCTCTAGAGACCGCTCCCGTGGGGCGTGGGCGCCTTTGAAGACTTGTTTTTTTTTTCTTTTCATTTTCTTCTTCACAAGACGTGTAAAGGGAGGGGTGTCATGTCACCCTTCTGGCATGGGATCTCAATCTCTTGTAACCTCCAAGGAGATAGTGGAATTTGGTCGGCACCGAATCAGCCCCATGGTTTTTTCCCTTTCCGGATTTTTTTCACGTAAAACGTCTCGCTGTCATTGATGTTGGTTCTCGTTTAACCGTTTGCGCACTCGGCTCACTCTCGAGATAAGGCGGTTCGATTTTCCAGACCGGAAGAGCGCTGAGTGATCCGTAACAATACATTTTCAAAATTTGTAGTACATACATTTTCAAAATACAAATACTACCAAATAAAACATGAGTTATAATACCTTCGACGATTATGCTTCGCTTCACATTCAAGTTCTTTTTCATCACCATCATCATGCTTCGGCTTCACATTATACTTCAGCTTCACATCATACTTCGGCTTCACATTAAAGTTCTTTTCCAACTATATCACCTTCGGCGACTGCGACGTTGCTGGCTAAGGCCACTCGCTTCGGCTTCACCCCCTTCTCCAGTTCTCCCAGAGAGCTCGTATCTGTCTACCGTTTGCAAGTCCGAGATTGTAATATATGCGATCTCCAAACATAACCTAGAGAGTTATCTCCGTCTCTACGCGTATTGATTTGGGAATTAGTAAGCTGGGTCCAAGCATGGGTGTTCAAGAATCGAATTAAATAACACATCAATCGAATCCAGAATTAAGAAAGAATGTATAGATTCAGATTCGTCTAAATATTTGAATTCAGATTCGTCTGAAATCTTGTATTCGAATTTGGATTCAAATTCAAATTTGGTCTTGGAGAAGTTAATTTGTACATAAAACTTATATTAAGGCTTATGAAAAGTTTAATTTATTATATAAAATTTGTTAAATTAATTTTTTCTGCTATTTGCGAACTATTCGTGAATTTGTTTACCAAAATAATATTATTCAGATTCAGATACCACTCATAATACGAATTTTAATCGAATCTTCATGAATCGATTCCCGAATTATTCACGAACTATTTTGTTTGCGAACACCCCTAGGTTCAACTGCCATCCGCCAATCGATGTACTTCTACATTGATGGGTCTCTTTAGAGGCGCTAACCTAACCCCATCCATGGGGGTGCGGTTATCCAAAAACCCCACTAACGGCGTAACTACCCGATGTATAACAGTCGCCGCCATCGCCGCCATCGCCGTCGTTGCCGCCGTCCATGCTCTGTGCTCAGTGCGCTTTGCTCCAAGCGTGCCTCCGTGCGTTCCGCTCTCAAGACCGCTCCATGCGCGCCTCCGGGCGCTCCGCTCTAAGCGCGCCTCCGTGCTCTCCGCTCCAAGCGCGCCTCCGCGCGCTCCGCTCCAAGCGCGCCTCCGTGCGCTCAAGAACAAGTGCGCCGTCGTGGGCTCAAGAACAAGCGTGTCCCTGTGCGCTCAAGAACAAGCGTGTCAGCCACCATCAAGACCAGTACTGCAAACTCCTCTCGTGTATCAGGAGACGAGCCGCGAAGACAAAGACGCACAGAGCACATCGATCCAACATTCAAACAACAGTCAACATCTCCATAGCGCTCAGAGCGCAACATTCCCCCTTATAGCAGACAAAAGACTTAGCTCCGTGAGTGGCGGCTTGTCACCCTCTGAGCACCTCTCTCTCAACGAGTGTAACGAGAGGCGGCTTGCCGCCCTCGAGTTCTTCAAAATAGCTCTGTACAACAACTAACAAATAGTGGAAGTTTTGGCCTGCACAGACCCGACCGCGTGGTTTTTCACCTTGTTGATGGGTTTTCCACGTTAAAAAAATCGCCTCGTCACCTTTCCCTTTTCTGTGACTGTTTGCACGCTCGAACTCTCCCGGGCTAAGACGGTTCAATTTAGTCCGATCTACCGGAGCTTTGAGTGGTCCGCAACATACATATAAAAATAAATAATAATAAATAAATTACCATAACACCATTTGCCTTATTAAGCATACATACACAAGAAAATATTGGTTTACCTGATATTTAGTTTAATTATATTTTGGAACAATATTTTTAGAGAGATACTTAGGTGCGTTCTCTCACCTAGTTCTAGGTGGGGGGGGGGGATATGACGCGCTATTTCCACACCGCTAATTAGCGGGCACGAAATGCGGTACGACGGCAGTGCACCGGTCGTTGTCAAGTAATAAAAGTAGGGAGTAGCTCCCCGAATATCGTTCTCAAAGGACCGCAAGTTGGGTAGTACGATTTGCCTGTTAGGAGATTAATTATGAGGGTTTCTAAGTTAAACACAAACATGGGGGTTTTGATTGGTTTTGTAGAACCAGAATGAGAAAACTAAACAAACTATGCGGGTCGCAATCACCGCGTCGCTTGGTGGATGGATTTAGTGCAGGCCGCGATGCCGTGCTTCGCTTAGCGGATGACCGGTGAGCAAATGGATGAGGTGAGTGCAAATGCGAGAGTTGAGGGTCGAAGGCACCTCTTCGCTATCGCTTCCAGCTTTTGCTAGAGCGAGTGCTAGAACGTGTGTGTGTAAGTGGAGCGGGGGCGGAGTGCATCACAACATAACATCAAATAAAGAACAAAACAAGAGTGTATTTCATTCATAGACAAATAGAAATCACACTAGTTCAATACAAAAGTTAAGCATACATTTCCAAAAGAGAGAGGGTAGAGGAAACCACGAGATGAGAAGCCTCGCCGTAGATCTTGGTCGGAATGGGGGGTTGTAAAGCCTCCTCCGAGCTCAGTCCTTGGTTGCTTCCGGGGTTCAGAGGCTGTCACTACCTCCAACCATCATCTGTCTTCTTCTCAGAGCTGGGTCTCTTCCCCTTGGCCCAATGGAGATGTCGCACCTTGAAATGCTTGCTGTAGATGGCGGGGAAAGCTTCCGGAACCCTTGTTGGAGCTTAGGATCGATGGAAGAAGCTTTCCCAAGGAAGGGGATGGATGTGTGGAGCTTGGAGAGGGAAAACGGCGGAGCTTGCGGAAGAATTCGCGCCCCAAAACAGTGCTGGATCCCTAATTTCGCGGAGCAGCGGATTAAATACGGAGCAGAATAAACACTGGGCACGGTCAGTGGCGCACGACCAATGGTCGTGCGCGAAGGAATGCCTGTGATCGTGCGCAGTCAACCTGTAGCAAAGAAAGAGATGGCAATTAACGCACGGTCAGGGGCGCACGACCAGTGGTCGTGCGCGAAGGAATCCTCTGATCGTGCGCCGTCGCTCTGTCTGGGAAGGGAATTAACGCACGATCACTGATCGTGCGCCTGATCGTGCGCGAAGGAATGCGCACGATCAGAGGCTTTCTAGGCCAAAAATTGCCCCGCACCATCCCGAACGTTCGCGCGATCCCAGGACCTGCAGGACAAATGCATATGACCCCGATCCGTGCACACCACCGGATCCATAGCGCAGGCATACAGTAATATATATGAAAAACATGCCACAAAGGGGGAAGGATTGCACAAAAGGCGCAGATACGCCGTGATATCAATATAAGCATATATGAACAGTAATTGAAGTGCAATGACACTAAAACAACCCCAGATGAGGCCGGAAATCACTGTATAAACCAGACTCATCACACCCTCAGACTTACCTTTTTGCGAGACCCGAGCAAACAAATCCGGCGGAGCGAGAAAAGACATAGCTGGGTTAGAAATTGCAAGGACGGAGTAATATGCGAAGTCTCATACACATGTGCATAGAAATCTAGTAAAAAGAATTCTTAGTTATGCAAAATAGTCTACATAATTCTAACAACGTAACTATATATTATTTCTACTCAAAAGTTGAATCATAGGGAATCACTCGGTCATGCGTAGGAAGAAAGTAGAAAGGCTGCTGAGGCGAACATTACTCAACACCGGAGTTCGGAACAACCTCCACTGAAATCCATCAGTGTCGATGACCATAAGCTCACCCGTTCGCACTCTCTCCATGGCATTCGTACGATTCGATGCGCAAATCAATATGACTTTAGGTTATGATTTAGGCTTAGGATTCGGTGCGGTAAACAATGATAAATGCGGGGGCTAAGCACACATAACCCAAATGAGCTTGCAAAAGAAACACTATCCCAGCAGTAATAAAAATGTGTACACCACTTATTCCCAAATATCTCTTTATACATTTTTTCCTCTTTTTTACTTTCTTTTCTTTTCTCATTTTTTCAAATTTCATAACTGTGCACAATTTAGATACAAAACAGCTATATCTTCAATAACGCATTTCCACCACAATCACAAATATACACCGCATCAACACCCAATTTTTTAAATGCACAAATTGCTTGAGCTCAGAATTTGGTGTGCGATTAGGATAGTCATTTTGGCTTTGGTGAATTGAAGGTGGAGCTGAATCAACGGGATCGGGTAGGCACAAGGGGCTAGCAAGGATAAGATGTTAAGACCGGAATACAAAGCTCAAACTGGCCAACATGATGGCCTACGTCACGCTCACGCACTGAACTAACTCATACCCATGCTTCGAGAGTCGCTTGGGGCAAGTTCTTAGTCACCGAGAAAGATGATTCTTCCTCCCGACTCGAGCAATACGAGCCTAGCACCCCTCTACACACATCCCTACACTACCGATTGATTCGCACCGGATTCACCGCTTTTGAGTAGAATAAACTAGAATTACGCTGACAGAATAAAATGTAAAACTAAAAGCATAAAGAAAAGTTTAATCTACACCAATTTCTATGCGAGACATGAATAAATGACTAGAGCACTACACGAGTCAACAAAGTACTTCGTCTCGCAATCCTAACCCACCACCGTGATTTCCCATTCACACAACCGAGACGAGTTAGACTCGTCGCGCGCCTACAGTTAAGTGCGCTCACGTGGGTGTCGTGGTGTGCCATGAGATGAACAATGCTACAATATAACACAGATTGTAAATCCTAGTATGCTGGGCACTGTGCATGTGCACGTGGTAACGATAACTCTCACTCCCCCAAACTTACACTAAGCAAAAAGCATGTTTGATAGCGGCATAAGCTTAAGAGAGCTAGGATGAGAGATTACCCCATGCTCAGAAATGAGCATACCAGAAGATATGACGTTTTGTTCAGAATGCGGTGATTCCGCCGTGCTCCAATAGATGCGGACCTGCGAATAAAGAGATCCCAAGCACAACAAAAATATAGCAAAGAAGATAACAAGAAAGAACGGAACCAAATGGTCCCCAATGGGTTGTCTCCCAAGAGCCCTTTTGTTTAACGTCCTTGAAGGTGGACCAAATACCTGTATTAGAGTTTGATAACAATAGTCTTATAATAAAAAACTAAAGAGACAGTACGACGCAGCAAATAACTTGAAACAGAGAAGCATAGAAACATAACAGATGGCACAAAGCACAGCCCGGAGACGAAAAGCTTCAGAAATAATAGTTTCCTCTTGGGAACAATACTCTGATTGACCAGATTAAGTCTTAACAATGTGGATTACAATTACATCCATCTTAGCACCAAAAAAGAAAACAACACGACCAAACAAATTAACCACACACCCACAAAGTCGAGAAGAGCTGTTTAGTCAACTAAATGTACCACTTGATGGTCAGACAAGGCCGTGCTTCCCTCGTAGATCTTTAGGCGATGCCCGTTCACCTTGAATTTTTCTCCTTTTTCTCCGGATATTTCAATTGCTCCGAAAGGCGCAACGTCGGTAACCACGAATGAACCATTCCAGCGAGACTTCAGCTTTCCCGGGAACAGACGGAGACGGGAATTGTAGAGAAGGACATGGTCTCCAATTTTGAATTCTTTTTGCGCAATACGCTTATCATGCCACTGTTTTGTCCTTTCTTTATATATGCGGGCATTTTCATAAGCAAACTGCCGAAATTCATCAAGTTCGTTCAACTGGGCGAGACGTCGGCTTGCTGCGGCATGGAGGTCCATGTTCAATAATTTGGTTGCCCACAGAGCTTTATGTTCTAGTTCCACAGGTAAGTGACATGCCTTTCCATAAACTAGCTGAAATGGGGACATCCCGATAGGGGTCTTGAAAGCTGTTCGGTATGCCCAAAGTGCATCGTCCACCCTCAATGCCCAATCCTTTCGATTAGAGTGTATTGATTTTTCTATTATCCTTTTAAGCTCTCTATTAGAAACTTCCACCTGTCCGCACGTTTGTGGGTGATAGGCTAAAGCGACTTTATGATGCACCCCAAATATCTTCAATAGTTGAAGGAACAGTTTGTTACAGATGTGGCTGCGTCCATCGCTAATGATTGTCCGCGGCGCTCCGAATCTGGAGAAGATGTTCTTGTGGATGAACTTTAAAACTGTGCGGGCATCATTTGCAGCAACGGCTTCAGCCTCCACCCATTTCGAAACATAGTCCACTGCCACTATCATGTAAAGCTTTCCATGGGACATTGGGAATGGTCCCATGAAATCAATCCCCCAGACATCAAATGGTTCGCAGACCAACATGCTATTGAGCGGCATTTCATCCTTCCTCGAGATGTTCCCAGTCCTTTGACATTCATTACATTCCTTCACGTGCACGTACGAGTCACGAAAGAGGGTGGGCCAATAAAAGCCACACTGAAGAACCTTCTGTGCTGTCCGCGCAGACCCCATGTGGCCACCTGCTTCACGATCGTGACAATGGAGTAATATAGACTTTTGCTCCGATTCGGGAATACACCGGCGGACGATCCCATCAGCGCACGTGCGGAATAACAGCGGGTCTTCCCAAAAACAGTACTTCGCATCTGAAAGAAATTTCTTTCTTTGCTGAAATGAAAGATTCGGAGGAAGTTTACCGCACGTCAAGAAATTAACGATATCCGCAAACCATGGAGAGTTGCTCGGGACTGTTCCCACTGTGAACAGCATCTCGTCCGAAAAAGAGTCAGAGATTGGCGGGGGGCTGAGCTGAGAAAAATCTCCGCACTCAAGCCTGGACAAGTGATCCGCAATCACATTCTCGACTCCCTTCTTGTCGCGGATTTCGAGGTCATACTCCTGAAGCATCAGGATCCAACGGAGGAGCCTTGGTTTGGCATCCTTCTTCTGCTTCAGATACTTTAGAGCAGCGTGGTCCGTGTGCACAATTACTTTGGACAGAATGAGGTAGGAATGAAATTTCTCAAGAGCGAAAATCACTGCTAACAGCTCCTTCTCAGTGGTTGTGTAGTTCTGCTGAGCTCCATTCAGGGTGCGACTGGCATAGTGAATTGTGTAAAAGATCTTGTCCCTTCTTTGTCCCAAAACGGCACCAACAACGATGTCACTGGCATCGCACATAAGCTCAAAAGGGAGCGACCAGTCCGGTGATGTCAACACCGGAGCGGTCGTCAAACAGTCCTTCAACACGTTGAACGCATGCAGACACGCATCATTGAAGTCGAACCTCTCGTCCTTCCCTAAGAGATTGGATAACGGCTTGGCTATAGATGAGAAATTTTTGATGAAGCGTCGATAGAATCCTGCATGTCCTAAGAAACTGCGAATCCCTCTCACAGATGTTGGAGGGGGAAGCTTCTTGATAATGTGCACCTTGGCTTGATCCACCTCTATTCCCTTATTTGAAATCTTGTGTCCCAGAACAACTCCCTCCCGGACCATGAAATGACACTTCTCCCAGTTCAGCACGAGGTTTGTACTTTCGCAGCGCGTGAGAACCGCCGAGAGATTCCTCAAGCAAGAGTCAAAATCAGCACCGAAAAGAGTGAAATCATCCATGAAGACCTCAAGGAACTCCCCTACCATGTCGTGAAAGATAGAGAGCATACATCGCTGAAAGGTGGCAGGGGCATTGCACAACCCGAATGACATTCGCTTGAATGCGAAGGTGCCGGACGGGCACGTGAACGTAGTTTTCTCTTGGTCCTCTGGGTCAATGAGAATCTGATTGTATCCTGAGTAGCCATCCAAAAAACAGTAATAGTCCTGTCCAGCCAACCTCTCGATCATCTGATCAATAAACGGGAGAGGGAAATGATCCTTGCGTGTTGCGTCGTTTAGTTTCCTATAGTCGATGCACACTCTCCATCCTGTAACAATCCGAGTTGGCAACAGGTCACACTGCTCGTTTTCAACAACGGTGATACCACCCTTTTTTGGGACAAGCTGCACTGGACTCACCCACTTGCTGTCGCTGATTGGGTATATGATTCCGACATCAAGCAGTTTGATCACCTCTTTCTTGACAACTTCCTGCATCCTAGGGTTGAGTCGCCGCTGAGGTTGTGCAGTAGGTTTGAAGCTCTCTTCCAGCAATATTTTGTGCATACATACAACAGGGCTGATACCTTTTAAATCCGTGATGTTCCAGCCGAATGCGCCCTTATGCGTTCGCAAGAGATCTCCCAAACGTTGCTCATGCTCGAGTGGAAGCAGCGCCGAGATAATAACTGGGTGAGTTTGCTGATCTCCCAAGAATAAATATTTCAGATTTGTTGGCAAGGGTTTGAGAGACAAAGCTGGATGGGCATCGAAATATGCCGCAGATGTGCATTCCACAGCAGACGTGCTGTCGCTGTTGACATTCCAAGAAGCATCCTCAACAACATTGCCCCAAAGAGATGGAGGCCGAAGGTCGGGTTCATCCTCCACAAGCTCGAGTGCGTCAGCGTCTGCATGATGATCTCTGCCAATGGCTTTATACATGTCAAAGGTAGTCACATCGTCACCTAAACGGAGAGTCAACCTCCCCTTATCAGCGTCAATAAGAGCGCGAGCTGTGGCAAGAAACGGCCTTCCCAAGATAAGAGGGACAGCAACATCCGAAGCAATATCCATAATTACAAAGTCAGCAGGGAATACCAAGTCATTGACCGATACCGCTAGGTCCTCGACAACACCAATAGGTTTCTTAATAGACCGATCCGCCAGCTGTAGATTGATGTTCGTAGGCCTCAAGTTACCAGATCCCAGCTCTCGGAAGATTGAAAGAGGCATCAGATTAATTGAAGCACCGGAATCGCATAATGCCTGGTAGCGGCCCGAATGCCCAATGGTGCATGGAATGGTGAAATTCCCTGGGTCCTTACGTTTAACCGGCCAATGTGCAACAGCAAAAGTGTCACCCTCAGTTAGGGTGGATATAGACTTGGAAGTCTCCAGGCGCTTGTTCTGAACAAGCAGATCCTTTAGATATTTTGAGTAGTTCGGAATCTGGGTGAGGACGTCCAGGAGAGGAATATTAACTTGCACCCCTTTCATAATCTCTTGAAACTTCTGGAATTTTTTCTCCTCTTTCGTATTCTTCAGTCTGTACGGGAACGGGGCGGTAGTGGATGATTGAGCAGGGGTTGGGCTAAAAAGCGGCTGAGGAGTGTCGGCATCAGCAAGTATCTTATCCTTGCTTGATGGGTTTCACGACTCTTCTTGAGACTCATTCTTCTGATGGGTTCCACGGGTGACCTTCCGCTTCTCAGCTGCATGACATTCAATGTCTCATTTGGGTGGATCACCATTTCCGATACCATAGATATGATGCTCACAACCATGGACTGGAGCCTTAGCAAAGCACAGTTCTGGGCCTCTATGCATCCTAGGATACATTCGGTGAAAACACGAAATTTATCAACAGGAGGCTCAGGTGGGATGCTGTCATCCGGTGAACATGTCGTAGAGGTGATGCTCATGGTCTCACCACACCTTGCGGGAGCACACCACATCCCACTGGTTCGTGCAACCTTTTCAACAATTTGCCACGCGTCGGCACTTGTTCTGCTGAATAAAGATCCACCCGCAGCCATATCGAAGTATGGTCTATACCCAGCCGATACCCCGAAATAAAATATCTGGAGGCGTGCTGGTTCTGTGAGGCTATGCACAAACCAGAACTTCTGAAGGGAAATGAACCTCTCCCATGCGTCAATCAACGTTTCATCTTCACCCTGCGTAAACAATAACAGTCTATTGTGCATTTCCAGAAGATAGTGGCGTGAATAGAATTTAACGAGAAACTCCTCTTCCACTTTGCTCCAAGATTGACCTTCGTTTGCTTGCATCTCCCGATACCAAACCCGAGCTTTTCCTGCCAATGAGAAAGCGAACAGCTGAATCCTGACTCTCTCCGCATTGCCTTCAGCGTGCTGAAAAGTACTGCACACTTCAAGAAAATTATGCAAATGGGACAATGCATCCTCACTAGGAGTCCCGAAAAATATGTCAACTTGAGACACAAAGGTGATTAGTTCCGTAGATATTTCAAAGCAGTTGTTAGCCATGTCAGGTATGTAGATAAAATAAAAGACTATAAGTATCCCAACAATCGCACACAGGCTAGCAAGACAAGGGAACCTACATAAATGAAAAATATCAAAAACCAAAAGACCCTTAAACTAATTTCCCAAGAAAGACAAATCATACACGCTTGCAGTCCCCGGCAACGGCGCCAAAAACTTGACGCACTATTTCCACACCGCTAATTAGCGGGCACGAAATGCGGTACGACGGCAGTGCACCGGTTGTTGTCAAGTAATAAAAGTAGGGAGTAGCTCCCCGAATATCGTTCTCAAAGGACCGCAAGTTGGGTAGTACGATTTGCCTGTTATGAGATTAATTATGAGGGTTTCTAAGTTAAACACAAACAGGGGGGTTTTGATTGGTTTTGTAGAACCGGAATGAGAAAACTAAACAAACTATGCGGGTCGCAATCACCGCGTCGCTTGGTGGATGGATTTAGTGCAGGCCGCGATGTCGTGCTTCGCTTAGCGGATGGTCGGTGAGCAAATGGATGAGGTGAGTGCAAATGCGAGAGTTGAGGGTCGAAGGCACCTCTTCGTTATCGCTTCCAGCTTTTGCTAGAGCGAGTGCTAGAACGTGTGTGTGTGTGTAAGTGGAGCGGGGGCGGAGCGCATCACAACATAGCATCAAGTAAAGAACAAAACAAGAGTGTATTTCATTCATAGACAAATAGAAATCACACTAGTTCAATACAAAAGTTAAGCATACATTTCCAAAAGAGAGAGGGTAGAGGAAACCACGAGATGAGAAGCCTCGCCGTAGATCTTGGTCGGAATGGGGGGGTTGTCAAGCCTCCTCCGAGCTCAGTCCTTGGTTGCTTCCGGGGTTCAGAGACTGTCACTACCTCCAACCATCATCCGTCTTCTTCTCAGAGCTGGGTCTCTTCCCCTTGGCCCAATGGAGATGCCACACCTTGAAATGCTTGCTGTAGATGGCGGGGAAAGCTTCCGGAACCCTTGGTGGAGCTTAGGATCGATGGAAGAAGCTTTCCCAAGGAAGGAGATGGATGGGTGGAGCTTGGAGAGGGAAAACGACGGAGCTTGCGGAAGAATTCACGCCCCAAAACAGTGCTGGATCCCTAATTTCGCGGAGCAGCGGATTAAATACGGAGCAGAATAAACACTGCGCACGGTCAGTGGCGCACGACCAATGGTCGTGCGCGAAGGAATGCTTGTGATCGTGCGCAGTCAACCTGTAGCAAAGAAAGAGATGACAATTAACGCACGGTCAGGGGCGCACGACCAGTGGTCGTGCGCGAAGGAATCCTCTGATCGTGCGCCGTCGCTCTGTCTGGGAAGGGAATTAACGCACGATCACTGATCGTGCGCCTGATCGTGCGCGAAGGAATGCGCGCGATCAGAGGCTTTCTAGGCCAAAAATTGCCCCGCACCATCCTGAACGTTCGCGCGATCCCAGGATCTGCAGGAAAAATGCATATGACCCCGATCCGTGCACACCACCGGATCCATAACGCAGGCATACAGTAATATATAAGAAAAACATGCCACAAAGGGGGAAGGATTGCACAAAAGGCGCAGATACGCCGTGATATCAATATAAGCATATATGAACATTAATTGAAGTGCAATGACACTAAAACAACCCCAGATGAGGCCGGAAATCACTGTATAAACCAGACTCATCAGGATACAGCCGTATGATCTTAGATTCGACGGTAGGGAACATACTGACATTATTTATTATTCATAAATACAGCAATATTTAGAGCTATCAATGGCTGAGATGCGCTCATCTCACCATGATCTAGGTGCGAGATACACACCTAAAATTTTTTCATATATTTATTTATATTGGTTGCCGCTAAATTAAAACAGGATAACAAGAGATATATGTGGTGCGGTTTTGTGGTTTTCAAGATCTGAAAATCACACAAACAATGTTGTGTGATGTTTTATGCTCACATCAAAAAAGGTGTTTGTAACGAAATATCCTACAATATTTGAGATATTATATGTTCGGGTTCAAATTATCTCGCACTATACTAAAGGAGGGTGTTGTTATTTGTACCCCTTAAATGGATATTTGTACCCACATAATCTTATTTGTACCCAAACGTTATATTTGTATCATTGTGTAAACATAAAATTTGTTAGATCCTTGTGTGGTCTAGGGTAAATCATCGTCTTGTGTGCGGTGTCAAGTCCTTGTGTGGCTTGGGAGAAAATCGCCGCCGTGTGTGCTGCGTCTAGATCAAGATTTGATTTAGGGGGAGGCTAGTGTCTATATCTGGGAGATATATGCTATAGCCAACCGGTCCTTAGGAGAAGGACCGGTGAAAAGAGACAAGAGATTTTATTAATTGTAAGCCTTTGATTCCAAGCTTTATTGGAATCATTTCTACTCATTATCTTTGATGAAATAAAATCTTGTTTTTAAATTCAATTATTTGTCTCTATATTCATATATTATTTCGTTTTTACAAAAATTATCAAAGGTTTAAATTGCCCTTATTCACCCCCCCTCTAAGTGCGCCACAAGATCCAACTCCGATGATTTTATCAATAAGGGCAATTTAAACCTTTGATAATTTTTGTAAAAACGAAACAATATATGAATATAGAGACAAATAATTGAATTTAAAAACAAGATTTTATTTCATCAAAGATAATGAGTAGAAATGATTCCAATAAAGCTTGGAATCAAAGGCTTACAAATAATAAAATCTCTTGTCTCTTTTCACCGGTCCTTCTCCTAAGGACCGGTTGACTATAGCCTATATCTCCCAGATATAGACACTAGCCTCCCCCTAAATCAAATCTTGATCTAGACGCAGCACACACGGCGGCGATTTTCTCCCAAGCCACACAAGGACTTGACACCGCACACAAGACGATGATTTACCCTAGACCACACAAGGATCTAACACCACACACAAGGTGATGATTTCCCCTAAGCCTCACACGGACTTAGACGTCGCACGCAAGACGATGATTTCTACAACGATTACAAGATGAATGTAAATATAAATGAAATACAAAATAAAAACCCCTTTAGAATTTCTGGACCAAAGCAGCGAAGAATCCTTGAGAAAGTCTCCTTGGAACGCGTGTACAATCTTCAGCTTCGCTCTCTCTTTTCTTCTTCAATGATGGAGATTTTCGTTCTCTGGAGCTCTCTGGACGATAACACTCAGGAAGAAGGCTTGAAAGTCTGAAAGCATGAAATCCACGAAGTTCTGAACCCTTTTAATGAAAAAGAGTTGTCGCCGTCCGTTAGCTAGGTATCGCCACAATCCGATATCTCCAGAGGCTGCCACGTGTCCCACTAATTCGAAGTTTCTGCACGAAGTGGAGGCCGTGGTTGAGACGTGGGCTGTCGGATATCCGATATCACTATCGGAAATCCGTTAGCTTGCGTAACTGCTGCACGTCGTAGAGTTGCGGGAAGATCGTGGGCTGTCGGATATCCGATATCACTATCGGAAATCCGTTAGCTCTAAACCGTCGAGTAGAGATCGGAAAAACGGAAGAAATCGTGCGCTGTCGGAAATCCGATACTGCTATCGGAAATCCGATAGATCCAATTTCTGGAAAATCATCATTTTGCTTCAATCGAAAACATGTTATTCTTGCACCTGTTATCTGCACACCATTAATCAAAAATAGGATCAAATACATTCGAGATTTGTTATTCTCAAACCGGACGAGTGCGGAACGCATGCTCCAACAAAATTAACGTCTCATTCTCTCACTTGTTAGAAAACATGTTTTTGAATTTAAAAAATTTGAAAGAACTATACAAATATACATGTAAAGTAGACACATTTAGAATGTTTTGCCCAAAAAACAATCATCATCACAAAAAAACAAAACTATTTGTTTCCAAAAATTTATATTTCTTCGCATCATTTGTAAGATCCTATCTAAACCCAGAAAAATCTGAAATCAGGATGAGTGATGCCCTCATCGAAATGCCGCCCGTCGGAGAAGTTTGTCTGAAACTCGGGATGGAGTGCAGACGGTGAAATCGAAACAGCGTGGAAGAGATCGCGCCGGAGGAATCGAAATGCGTCGGAAGATCGCGCCGGCGTTAAAGAGATCGCGTCTGGAGTCCAATCGGCGAAATCGAAATGCCGCCCGTCAGAGAAGTTCGTACCGGAGGAGGAGATCGCGCCGGAGGTGAATGTCCCGCCGGAGGAGGAGGTCGCGCAGGAGGAGGTGTGTGCGGAGGAGTTGCGAAAGATTTCGTGTCGTGTGGAGGGGGTCGTTTGAAAGAGGTACATAATTGAGAAGGGAGTGAGACGTGAAACGGCGTGAAAGAGGGAGGGGTTACAAATATTAAAAATTAGGGCTACCGGGCTCAATGTTAGATTTATTTATTTTGGGGGTCTAAATAGCTAGTATAAATATAAACAACCCTAAAGAATTCATAGTTTTATTCTTTTCTTGAGCTGACCTACAAGTATTTCAGAGAAGACCGCTCGCGAAGTTCCTATCAGAACTTCGCCACCTGCTTTGAAAATAAACATATTTGACTTTATGGAGTTATACTTTTTTTTTACTTATGTTCAATAATTTCTTCTCCAATTTTAATGTGAGATTCAATTAAATATGTGGGAGTATCGGTTTAATTTCACACGGGTGCAGCAAATTCATGTTCCCTTATGCAGTGATGGATTCAGGAAATTAGAAATGAGAGTGCATAATTATTTTTTAAATATAAGTACATAAACATTCCAAATTAATTTTTGGGTGCACATAGCTGAGTTTGATCTGCGAATAACCAAATTTGATCTGCAAATAATCAACTTTGACTTGCGGATTGCCAAACTTTTGTCTGCTTATAACAAATCGCAAAAAATAGGGGGTGTCAGTGTCCCTTTAGTCCCCCCTTATACGCCCCTGCCCTTATGGGATATGTGGCTGTGATGGTTGTCGGGTAGGCGCATGCCACGGTGCCACGCGGTGCGGGTCTAACGGGCCCGCTAGATCATAAAAAATAAGCTTTATCCTGATCCCATAGAACTTCTATAATCGCGTGTCTTCGTATGAAATATCTTTTCTTTTGTGTGACGGGGATGCTGGTCCACGTTAAGAAAACCAAGTTTGGATTTATATTACACGCATCTAAAGCTGTCTCTATTAAATAATTCAAGTGTTAGCTGTT
Organism: Dactylorhiza incarnata; assembly: GCA_033032865.1. Classification (NCBI taxonomy): domain Eukaryota; kingdom Viridiplantae; phylum Streptophyta; class Magnoliopsida; order Asparagales; family Orchidaceae; genus Dactylorhiza; species Dactylorhiza incarnata. The sequence goes on along the minus strand of JAWHQI010000226.1, from coordinate 1,961,196 downwards.
GCATGGTTGCGTGTAAGCTTCTCCATTTTCTTCTGTCATTGTTTTGTATTGTGAGATTAGTGGTTAATTCGCGCTTTGACCGAGTATTAGTGTTAATGATTGGGGATTAGTGCGTTGACTTTTGCGGGCCCAGCCGAGGGCGCACACCTGCCACCTGTATGGGTCCCACCGTAGAGCTCATCTTCGTGCCGGTCACGGGACGGAGGAGAGACTATTGTACGAACCGACGTAGAATAAGGGTTGTTATGCGGATTGTTTTGAATTTAGGAATTCAGAATGGATTGGTTTATGGAAAAAAAATGTTGTGAAATAATTTTTTGTTGTTGTTGTTATGGGTTATATTATCTTATTGAAGAAAAGGATATTCCGAAAGACTTCTGGGGGTGAGCATAAAAACCCGCAAATCGCAAAAACCGCTCTCACCGCACAAATCACACCGATTTTTAAACCGCACCGCATAATTTCAGTGCGGTGTTGTTTTGAAATTCTAAAAACCAAGCGCGGTGCAGTTTTCGGATATTGAAAACCGCAAAAACTGCACCGCACCGACTAATTACATACTTTTACATAATCACAAAATTTATGCTTAGAACATGGGCTCATATAATGATATAATGAGAAATATTGCCTCTATCTCTAAGAGAGTATAAATTGTTGCAAATGAAATTGAATTTTTTTTTTTTTGTAAAATGACATTTTTCACACTTGTTTATATCTTTTAAGATTAAAAAAATAATTATTTGTAGAAAATATTACTTCAAATCCTAAATGAGATAATATAAATCATCGTAATGAAATAAAAGTTATGTGCAAATCGATTTTGACTACGTGCAAATCATTAAAATTTGCGCTTTTTGAAAATACGTCTTATATGTACAATTTTAGGAAAAGTGTTCAACATCAAAGTTGTAGATCTCGTCGAGATCTACAACTTTCGTGTTGAACATTTTGCCTAAAAATGCACCTATAAGGCGTATTTTCAAAATGCGCGAGACTATTGTGAAATATTTCGCGTCTTTTGAAAATACGCCTTATAGGTGCATTTTAGGCAAAATATTCACCACGAAAGTTGTAGATCTCGATGAGATCTACAACTTTGATGCTGAACACTTTTCCTAAAACTACACCTATAAGACGTATTTACAAAAAAGCGTGAATTTTGATGATTTGCACATAACATCAGTCTAAAAATAAGGTGTTGTTCCTAGCAAACCTCATATCGCTTTTAGCAAATCAAAATTTACCCAAAATATCATTATTTTACTTAAATTTCAAATTCATATATGTTATATTAGCATGAATCATGGAAATGCATACTCAATTTCAATCTATTTTCATAGTCTATTTATTTACATAAAAAAATGTACTGATAAATGTTTTTCTCATTTGAAGTAATCAATATGGAGTTTCTGGAACGTGGCCTTGGCTGGTTTGCCAAGACAATTCCAACGTGCTCGTTCCCACGTAATTCTGAGCCTGTTTGATCTCTCAAGTGGACGCTGAAACATGCAGGGGACATGGTCGCGGAAGTTGCGCACAAGCAGAACACATACCTGCAAGATAGGCGCGTGAGCCGCGCATACGCGCCAATCGCGCCTCGCGCGAGCAGCACACGCACGTGCGCCCAGCCGCGCACTAGCACACAACCGCTCGCAGCGCGCACACATAAGTGTGGCGCGCGTGCCCTCGAGCGCCTCCCTCGTGTACCTCTCCCGCCGCCACGCCTGCCCGGGCCGCCCGAATTGCCCTGACCGCCCGAGGGGCATGATCGTCATTTCCCGAAAATTGGTGATCCAGTTGACTAAAATCACGCGCTCTCATTCACCCGTTCAATTTCCATGAAGACGCAATTATCAACACATCCCTCAAAAAAACTATAAAAAGACGCAATTATCCTTCATTTATAAGGATAGAAGAAAAAGGAGAAGATAGAGGCTCTGAGATTTTCCGGCGAAGACTTAGCTCTTTGTTTGCTCTCCTGATCAACGTGTGCCCCACCTACGACATCTCTGCTTTAGAGACTGCTCCCGTGAGCGTAGCTCAAAACTAATTAGTTTTTTTTTTCTCAGTATTGTAAAAGGAGCGGTGACCTGTCACCCTCGCCCAGAAACTCCAACTCATGTAACTTGCTACTACTACTAGTCGATTTGTTAGAATTAGGTCAGGTCCCGTGATTTTTTCCATTTCTGGGTTTTTCCACGTAAAACATCTCAATGACTATTTCCACCGCTTTACTACGTACTGAAGCACGACAGATTCTAGGTGTCCACCCCCAAGCTTCTTCGCGCGTTTTCCTCGAAGGTCTTCGACCTGATGGCTTCCACTCTACACTAATGAGAGGAATGACTGATGACTAGTTTCTAGTCATCGTTTTTAGGTTAGTTTAGTTTAAATTTCCTTAGTTTTAATTATTTTCTCTTTGCATTCTATAGTTGTTATGCTTTAATATTGTTATTGTATGTTGTTTTATGATTTTATGTTATGTTGTTATTTTATGTGGTTATTTTATGTGTATGTTATTTTTTATGTTTTGTTAAGTGTTTTTATATAAAAATATGTTCTTATGTTTTGTTATATTATATCGTATTAACTAATTTGTTTTGTGTTTGTTGTAGGTTGGAGCAACCCCCTTCATTTAGCAACTCCAAGCCAAGCTCCCTAGCTGTCAACAAGTCCAAGCCGACCTCCATTTGGTGCAGCCCCTCAATTGGAGCAGCTCCCAAGCACAACCGAGCCCAATTGGTGAACCCGAGCTGCTCCTTTTGCTGTCCAAATGCATATGAATGCAGCCCACTTCCTTCATCCTTGTGATGTCCAGGCAGCCGGCCCACTTCCTCCATGCATGTTGCTGTCCCGAGCTGCTCCTTTTTGCTGCCTAAATACACATGAAGCAGCCCACTTCATTTCCAAAGCAGCAGCCCACTTCATCCTTCCAAAGCAGCCGACCCACCACTTCTTAACCACCGAGCAGCTCCTCCTCTACCAGCCCGCCACCTTGGCATTACTCCCCATGCATGCATTTCCAATGCCTTGGCCGACTCCCCCTCTCTCTCCCCTCCTCTTTACTTCACATTCACCCCCTTCTTCCTCTCTCTCTCCTCTTTCAACACTCATCCATCCCCCCTCTTTTATTTTAATTTTCTATTTTATTTTTTTTAAATATCATTCATGCATGAGACCCCCTCTCTCTCCTCTTCTCTCTCTCTTCCCATTTATTCCATGCATGCATCTCCCCCTTTGTCTTCCTCCATCTAGAACCTTCCCCCTCTCCTATAAATAGAGCCCTTGTCTCAAGCATTAGGGAGGTTGGAAGTAGAGAGGAATTATAGTGCTAGTAGTGATATTGTGTAAGCTTTTGAAAGTTCTTTTGTTCTTGTTCTTAGATTATTGTAATCCTTTTTAGTATAATATTATTGTTCTTGTAATTCTCTTATTGTACTTCTCTTCTATCCATCAATGAAAATGTTTTCTTTCTCCAATATCGTCGTTTCTATTTCCATTATGCGTAGCTAATTTTCCATTAGCGTTTGATCAAGAGGATCCATGAAATGAGATGAGATTTCTTTTTATATCTTAGTTTTGCTTTTGTTTAAATTATTCTCGATCCTTCTTTGATTTATTTTTGCGTCGACTCCGTATTTCCGGTATACGGTAGTAGACCCTTGATCTCATTTCATAATAGTCGAGAGACTCATTGATTTGAAAGATCACTCAAAGAAGGAAGGAGTTGCACGCACCCCTAGAGATAGGATGACGTAAATCCTCCGGATTGGAGTCAAATCCAATAGTGCGGTTCACTTCGATAATGCGGCTTTAAACCTGTTTGTTTTACGAAGAGATTCGGAACAAACCGTCTATAAGTTAGGAGATTTAGTACTCTAGCGAGACTATCTCTCATTTTCGGAACCGCCACGGTCAAGAATTATTTTGCAATCGTAGAACTAAATTTTACTACTCTCTTGTCTCTTTTCATGGTGAATCTTTGATCAAACGCTATTTTCTTAATCTGATTTTATCATTTTAATATCGTCTTTAATATTGTCTTAAAAATTCTCAAAATCACCCAACACTCGTACGGTAGGATAATAGTAGAAAGCGTGAGTAGTAATACTTGACAACCCCGTGTTTTAAATACGACCTTGGTACTACAATTTGATAGGTACACTTGCCTCATCGGGTTGATAGTAAATTAATCACCAAGTTTTTGGCGCCGTTGCCGGGGAGTTTTGTCAATATTAAGAAAACGCCGTCGCTATTACTTCTACAAAAAAAAAAAAAAATTTATTATTATTATATATTATATGTTATAATCAATCCATATCATCGTTTTTTTTACCCCACCTAAAATCCTGGAAAGGACGCTTTGAGCTTGAATTCCCATCATAGCCTCTAGTACCGTTGCAAACCCCTCACAAGGCAGATCTCGGGAAGTCCAGGACTAATATAATCCGCCTAATATTATCCTTCTAAAAAAAGAAAAAAATCATCATCATCATTTTCAATTTTGGTATTCCTTCACTTTCGTTTATTTTCCCCTCTTCCCCTTTTCTTTCTGCTAGTGCATGACCCACACGAATTCGTCGTTACTTGTTGATTTGGACCCGGAAATCGAACGCTCCTTTCAGAGAAATTTACGATTCGGTGGTTCCACTTCTCAGGAGACGGTTGAGGATTCTATCGGTGATTGTGATTCTAATTCTGAAATTATGGGTGATCCCAATCCAGAAGTTGACCAGCAACGGACCATGTCCTATTATGCTCGGCCTAACTTGGAGGGTACAGAATCCAGTATTGTTCGACCTGCAATAGCGAACAACAATTTTGAGCTTAAGCCCGCCACTATACAAATGGTGCAGCAATATGCGCAGTTCGACGGATTACCAGATGAAGATCCGAACTTACATATTGCTAGCTTCCTTGAAATCTGTGATACCTTCAAAATTAATGGTGTCTCAGACGATGCAATTAGGCTAAGACTCTTTCCCTTCTCCTTACGAACAAAAGCCAAACAGTGGTTGAGTTCTCTCCCAAGAGGATCAATCACTACTTGGGACACCTTAACAGAAAAATTTCTTGCTAGGTATTTTCCCCCTGCTAAAACTGCTAAACTTCGAACTAATATCTGTACTTTTAGTCAAATCGATTCTGAGACCCTCTATGGCACTTGGGAGAGGTACAAGGAACTTTTGAGACGCTGCCCTCATCATGCTCTGCCTGTATGGATACAGGTCCAGACATTTTATAATGGGCTAAATCAAGCAACCAAGCAAATGATAGACGCCGCATCCGGTGGTTCTTTGAACCGAAAAACTCCGGAGGGCGCTCTTGAGCTTATCGAGGATATGGCGATGAACACCTATCAGTGGAATACGCCTAGGTCTCTCCCAAATAAACTTGCAGGTATGTACGAAGTGGACTCTGTATCCCAACTGGCGCTTCAAGTAGAGATGCTGAACAAGAAAGTAACGGAGATGACTGCTGCCTCCGCCATTCAGGTACATGAACATGCAAATGCTGCTGCTGCCGAGCAGGTGGATTATCTGGGGAACATACCCAGGCCTGCTCAAAACAATTTTAATAATTTTTCTGCTTTTTCTGCCCCTCCTGGTTTTAATGCTGCGTCTAATTCGTATCACCCCGGATGGCGTAACCATCCTAATTTTTCATGGAGTAATCCCGCAAATGCCGCACGTCCACCACATGATTTCACTCCACCACCACCACAAAATCAAAATCAAAATTTTCCAAAACCTCCATCTTTGGAGGAAATGCATTCTAAATATTTAAATTCGAACGAGGCGACCATTAGAAATTTAACAGGATCAATGAAAAATCTTGAAACCACGGTCGGCCAACTAGCTAAGGCTATCTACGAGAGACCACCTGGGACTCTTCCCTCAAATACTGAGCCAAACCCAAGGGAACACGCGAAAGCGATCACCCTTCGGAGCGGCAAAGTAATCCACGAGCCCACCACCAGGAAAGAGCCAGAGGTTATTGCCTCTCATGCCGATAAGGAACAAGTAATCATTAAGGAAACTGATTTAGGAAGCGAAAAAGAAAAAAATATGTTTGAAAAAGAAAAAGATAATCTTCAAGGTAATGAGGTTTTAAGAGAATTTCCTCCGCCGCCCTACCCCACTAAGCTGAAGCAAGATAAGTTAGACGATCAGTATCATCGCTTTCTTGAAATGTTTAAACAAATTCATATAAATTTACCATTTCATGAAGCGATTAGTCAAATGCCTAAGTACGCCAAATATTTGAAAGATTTGCTAACAAACAAAAAGAAGTTGGAAAATCTATCTCATGTAACGCTAAATGAAGAGTGCTCGGCGGTTATAAGAAACACTAATCTCCCTAAAAAGATAAAAGATCCGGGTAGCTTTTCTATTCCATGTGTTTTTGGTAATCTTTTCATGAAAAACGCGTTAGCAGATTTGGGCGCGAGCATCAATTTGATGCCTTTTTCTTTGTTTACGAAGTTAGGATTGGACACTCTAAGCCCTACACGTATGAGTATCCAATTAGCTGATCGGTCGATCAAGTACCCATTAGGTATCATTGAGGACGTGTTAGTGAAGGTCGACAAATTCATCTTCCCGGTGGATTTTGTCATTCTTGATATTGAGAAAGACGTCGATGTCCCTCTTATTCTTGGTCGTCCTTTTTTAGCCACCTCTCGAGCGGTTATTGATGTGAGTAACGGTAAGCTTCTTCTTCGTGTAGGGGATGATGATGTCGCATTTTCTATTAATGATTCAATGAAACACTCTTTAAAAAACGACGACTCATGTTTCTTTCTTGATAAGTTCAATGATAATTCTTCACTTCTTCTTTCTAATGTTTCTTCAAATGATTTTTCTTCCTCCTTTTCTGAAAGTTATCCAAATATGTTTGAAGACACGGTTATGTCCGTGCAAACAAATTTTGAAAACCCACCAACTGTTAGACAAAAAAATTTTGAAAATCTTATTTTTGAAAAAGAAAAAGTTTTAAAAAATTCTTATGAAGAACCACCTTCTCTTGAACTCAAACCACTCCCCGATCATCTTAAGTACGCCTTTCTAGAAAAAAAATTCTAATTTGCCCGTTATAATCTCGGCATTTCTTTCTCAATCCGAGAACGATCAACTGATCAAAGTGCTACAAAAGCATCGTCGAGCTATAGCGTGGCAAATTTCCGACATTTCTGGCATAAGCCCTTCTTTTTGCACCCACAAAATCTTTGTTGAAAATGATTCAAAACCTGTAATCCAACCTCAACGTCGTCTTAATCCAAACATGAAAGAGGTCGTAAAGGGAGAGATGCTTAAGTTGTTAGATGCAGGAATAATTTATCCAATCTCAGATAGTAAGTGGGTGAGTCCAGTCCAGGTAGTGCCTAAGAAGGGTGGGATCACGGTAGTAGCGAACGAGAATAACGAGTTAATCCCGACTAGGACGGTAACGGGATGGAGAATGTGTATCGATTATCGTAAGCTTAATGACGCCACTCATAAGGATCACTTTCCCCTCCCTTTTATCGACCAAATTTTGGAACGATTATCTGGGCATAGTTTTTATTGCTTTCTCGACGGTCTCTCGGGGTATTTCCAAATCCCTATCGCACCCGAGGACCAAGAGAAGACAACATTTACTTGCCCTTTCGGAACTTTCGCTTACCGTAGGATGCCTTTCGGCCTTTGCAACGCACCTGCTACCTTTCAGAGGTGTATGTTAGCCATCTTCGATAAATATGTAGAAAATATAATGGAAATATTTATGGATGACTTCTCTGTTTTTGGTGATTCATTTTCATTATGTTTAGAAAATTTGGCTAAGGTTTTAGAACGCTGTGAAGAAACTAACTTAGTTTTAAACTGGGAGAAATGTCATTTCATGGTGAGAGAAGGGTTAGTCTTAGGTCACAAAATTTCTGCTAAGGGAATCGAGATCGATCAAGCTAAGGTCGAGGTAATCGAAAAACTGCCGCCGCCTACGAACATTAAAGCAATTAGAAGTTTTTTAGGCCACGCGGGGTTTTATCGGCGCTTTATCAAGGACTTTTCAAAAATCACAAAGCCTCTAACCCAACTCTTAGAAAAAGATATCCCTTTTAATTTTGACAAATCATGTTTAGCTGCTTTTGAATTGATAAAATCTAAATTAATTAATGCTCCGATTATGATTGCTCCGGTCTGGGATTTGCCGTTTGAAATAATGTGCGATGCGAGTAACCATGCGGTAGGTGCGGTGCTAGGACAACGGATTGATAAAAATTTCCACCCAATCTATTACGCTAGCAAGACTCTTAACTCGGCGCAAGAAAATTACACAACAACTGAAAAAGAACTTTTAGCAATCATTTTCGCTTTTGATAAATTCCGGCCGTATATTACGCTTTCCAAAGTTATAGTTTTTACGGATCATTCTGCCTTGAAGTACCTCCTCTCTAAACCGGACGCCAAGCCGCGCCTTATTCGCTGGATCCTCTTACTTCAAGAATTCGACTTGGAGATCCGGGATAAGAGAGGAGCGGAAAATCTAGCGGCTGATCATCTTTCTCGATTAGAAAACCCCGAGATAGGTATGTTAAACGAAAATTTTCTTAATGATTCTTTCCCGGATGAACAACTTTTAAATGTTTCTTCTTCTACTCCCTGGTTTGCCGATCTGGCCAATTATCTTGTGGCCCGCGTCCTCCCAAAAGAGTACTCATCTCAGCAAAAGAAGAAATTCTTTTCTGAGTTGAAGTATTATTTTTGGGAGGACCCCTTTCTATTTCGCATTTGTGCGGATCAGGTGGTAAGAAGATGCGTTTCCCGGGAAGAAGGTTTTAAAATTTTAAGGCATGTTCATGAAGGTCCAACTGGCGGGCATTATCAAGCAAACCGCACCGCCCACAAAGTACTTAGTACTGACTTTTATTGGCCAAGCATATTCAAAGATGCTCAAATCTTTGTGAGCGGATGTGATCGATGCCAACGGACCGGAAACATATCAAATAAAAATGAAATGGAACAAAATTATTACCTTGAATGTGAGATTTTTGATTTATGGGGCATCGACTTTGTCGGCCCGTTCCCTTCAAGTTTAGGTAATAAATATATTTTAGTCGCGGTAGATTATGTTTCTCGGTGGGCAGAAAGCCCAAGCTCTTCCAAGTAATGATGCCCGCGTTGTGATTTCTTTTTTAAAAAAATTGTTTTCTCGTTTTGGTTTCCCTCGAGCGATCGTTAGTGATAGGGGAAGTCATTTCTGCAACGCTCAACTCACTAAAGTTTTAATCAAATATGGTGTTACGCATAAACTTTCCACCGCTTATCACCCCCAAACTAACGGACAGGTCGAGGTTGTCAATCGGGAACTCAAAAGAATTTTAGAAAAAACTGTTTCTACGTCTCGTAAAGATTGGTCCTTAAAATTAGACGATGCTCTTTGGGCCTATCGGACGGCGTACAAAACCGCTATCGGTTGTACCCCCTTCCGACTGGTTTATGGAAAATCGTGTCATCTCCCGGTTGAAGTAGAACACCGCGCGTATTGGGCACTGAAATTTCTCAATTTTGATCCACACTCAGTCGGCGAGAATAGAAAAAATCAACTAAATGAACTCGACGAGTGACGAGCATTTGCCTATGAAAATAATAAACTTTATAAAGAACGCACAAAATTTTATCACGATAAGAACTTGCGCCACCCTAAAACGTTTAAACCAGGCGATCAAGTTCTTCTCTTTAATTCACGTTTACGTCTTTTTCCTGGAAAGCTTAAATCTCGATGGTCTGGACCGTTTACGGTCAAAGAGGTTTCTCCGTACGGAACTGTTTTAATTTCGCATCCGGATAAGGGTGAATTTAAAGTGAATGATCATCGACTGAAACTATATTTCTCTAATGATTTGGTGTCTCCTGAAAAGGAGCAGGTTTTATTCATTTCGTAATTTTTATCTTGTTGTGGAACTTTGTTTTTAAAGTGGAACTTTTATTATGGACTTATTATTATCGAACTTTTTATTCGAATATTATGTATTGTTTAAATAAGAACAATCTTGGGATCTCGCCCAAGTTCTTTTTCTGCATTTATTTTTGTATTATGTTCTTCCTCCTGGTGGCCCAAACGCTTCAAAGTTCGTGATTGCCGCTCCAACGTTGCTGATTTCAAGAAGGATCAAATCATACCTGCTGATGATCAAGTCACTAAAGTGCAAGCATGGGGGAGCAAATCCACATTCGGCCTCACAAACCTGGGGAAGTCCTGTTCTTTTTTTTCCTAGTTATTATTTACTGCATTTCTTGTCTTTCCCTATCTCCTCCTCTTTCTCGTTCTCTTTTTCATTGAGGGCAATGAAAAGCTTAAGCATGGGGGAGGGTTTCATTGTTTAGGATTTAGGGTTTCATTATTTTTCTCTTTTTCTCTTTTCTAAAAAAAAAAATATAAAAATAAAAAATATTGTAGTTTTCTCTACTTTGTCTTTAAGGTTTATTAAAAAATCCAAAAAATTAGAAAATACAAAACCAAAATATATATATATATATATATATAAAATCTATTTGAAAATCAAAGTCAGAAAATTATTTTCTATCTTTATTTTTATGCGTCTTCTAGTGATGTGTATGCCCGAGCGGTTCTTTTGTCTTAGGTAGAATTTTCTTGAATAGGTTTTCTAAACTTATTAGTTTAACATATTTTAGTTTTACGATTTTCTAATCTCTAAATATAGACATCAGTCCTTTAAGGACTATAAGTTAGCAAATTGTAGTTTTTCATTTTATTCGGCGTTATTACCTAGGAACGGTTGCTAAATAGCGTTATCACTTTTTCATTTAGGGATAATTCTTTCTTGGTGTCTAGAACTTGTCTCTAGCTACTCTCGAAGCATGTGCGTAGTTTTGATTTTCACGAACTTTAGAAATGATCTAGGCCATCCTTTTGACCCGTTTGAGCCTTTTTGCCCACCGAAAATTTTACCCTTGCTAAAATAATTTTGGGCCTTTTCCCTTTTTCTTTGTTTAGCTCCACCTTCCAATTTTCACCAAAGCCAAAAGGTCTTTCCTATTTCACACTAGACTTTGAGCTTTATTTAAATATCATTATTGTGATGGGAAGTATTTTTGAAAAATGGAAAGGAAATCTTTAGTTCGCATTTGGAGCTCTGTTTTGTGTAATGAAAAAAAAATGATTATCAAAGAAAAAAAATGAAAATGAAATAAAAAAAAGAAGAAGAGAAGTTATTTTTGGCCAGGTATGAAAAGAAAAATTTTATGGCCTGTGTTTGTTTTCCTTTAGTTTGAATTGGAGAAAATGACATACTTGTCATTTCTCATCCTTGTAATTTTTTGTTTATTTAAAGCTCACCCTTGGTTTAGTGTGTTAGCCATCATTTTTACCCTTGAAATCCAATTCCCAATCATTTACCTAAACCAAAGTATTACGCCTATTAAGTCCTAGTGATCTTTAGAACGTGTTACAAATTTGCGTAGTGGAGAGAGTGTAAACGGACAAGCCTATGGCCACCATCATTGATGGATTTCTTTGGAGGTTATTTTGAGGTGATTTAGGGGTAGTCGCTATTTTAGCAACCTAGTAATTCGTCTAATACGCCGTTTATTTTGAAACTCTATATTTTTGGTGTTCTTATGTTCCAAAACTTTTTGGATGTCTTGTTTTAGGAATTTAGAATTGTGTAATCCTTCTTTATGTTTCAATAATATTTTTAGGTCTCCTCTTTCAAGTTTTCTATTTTGGATATCTCACCTCACTAGTTGCTAGCATAGAAATTAGGATAGTTTAATTTTCCATTTTGGTTTTCTTAATTATGCAACTTAAATTATTTTTCTTTTTGTTTCCCCTCTATTTCGATTTCCATTTGCTTGGGGGCAAGCAAACTCTTAAGCATGGGGGAGTTTGATGACTAATTTCTAGTCATCGTTTTTAGGTTAGTTTAGTTTAAATTTCCTTAGTTTTAATTATTTTCTCTTTGCATTCTATGGTTGTTATGCTTTAATATTGTTATTGTATGTTGTTTTATGATTTTATGTTATGTTGTTATTTTATGTGGTTATTTTATGTGTATGTTGTTTTTTATGTTTTGTTAAGTGTTTTTATATAAAAATATGTTCTTATGTTTTGTTATATTATATCGTATTAACTAATTTGTTTTGTGTTTGTTGTAGGTTGGAGCAACCCCCTTCATTTAGCAACTCCAAGCTAAGCTCCCTAGCTGTCAACAAGTCCAAGCCGACCTCCATTTGGTGCAGCCCCTCAATTGGAGCAGCTCCCAAGCACAAAACCGAGCCCAATTGGTGAACCCGAGCTGCTCCTTTTGCTGTCCAAATGCATATGAATGCAGCCCACTTCCTTCATCCTTGTGATGTCCAGGCAGCCGGCCCACTTCCTCCATGCATGTTGCTGTCCCGAGCTGCTCCTTTTTGCTGCCTAAATACACATGAAGCAGCCCACTTCATTTCCAAAGCAGCAGCCCACTTCATCCTTCCAAAGCAGCCGGCCCACCACTTCTTAACCACCGAGCAGCTCCTCCTCTACCAGCCCGCCACCTTGGCATTACTCCCCATGCATGCATTTCCAATGCCTTGGCCGACTCCCCCTCTCTCTCCCCTCCTCTTTACTTCACATTCACCCCCTTCTTCCTCTCTCTCTCCTCTTTCAACACTCATCCATCCCCCCTCTTTTATTTTAATTTTCTATTTTATTTTTTTTAAATATCATTCATGCATGAGACCCCCTCTCTCTCCTCTTCTCTCTCTCTTCCCATTTATTCCATGCATGCATCTCCCCCTTTGTCTTCCTCCATCTAGAACCTTCCCCCTCTCCTATAAATAGAGCCCTTGTCTCAAGCATTAGGGAGGTTGGAAGTAGAGAGGAATTATAGTGCTAGTAGTGATATTGTGTAAGCTTTTGAAAGTTCTTTTTGTTCTTGTTCTTAGATTATTGTAATCCTTTTTAGTATAATATTATTGTTCTTGTAATTCTCTTATTGTACTTCTCTTCTATCCATCAATGAAAATGTTTTCTTTCTCCAATATCGTCGTTTCTATTTCCATTATGCGTAGCTAATTTTCCATTAGCGTTTGATCAAGAGGATCCATGAAATGAGATGAGATTTCTTTTTATATCTTAGTTTTGCTTTTGTTTAAATTATTCTCGATCCTTCTTTGATTTATTTTTGCGTCGACTCCGTATTTCCGGTATACGGTAGTAGACCCTTGATCTCATTTCATAATAGTCGAGAGACTCATTGATTTGAAAGATCACTCAAAGAAGGAAGGAGTTGCACGCACCCCTAGAGATAGGATGACGTAAATCCTCCGGATTGGAGTCAAATCCAATAGTGCGGTTCACTTCGATAATGCGGCTTTAAACCTGTTTGTTTTACGAAGAGATTCGGAACAAACCGTCTATAAGTTAGGAGATTTAGTACTCTAGCGAGACTATCTCTCATTTTCGGAACCGCCACGGTCAAGAATTATTTTGCAATCGTAGAACTAAATTTTACTACTCTCTTGTCTCTTTTCATGGTGAATCTTTGATCAAACGCTATTTTCTTAATCTGATTTTATCATTTTAATATCGTCTTTAATATTGTCTTAAAAATTCTCAAAATCACCCAACACTCGTACGGTAGGATAATAGTAGAAAGCGTGAGTAGTAATACTTGACAACCCCGTGTTTTAAATACGACCTTGGTACTACAATTTGATAGGTACACTTGCCTTATCGGGTTGATAGTAAATTAATCACCAATGACTAGAGTCATAGCGACTCCCGCCGAGTAGGATGGAACCGACAGCATCAGAACTTCGCTCTTCTCAACACCTCCGGTACCGACTACCTCCGGTACCGATGGTACCGAAATATATATATGTCCCCCGGGGTTTCAATATCAATCAAAGTCTCCGAGTTTGAGTCACCAAGGCATAGAGGCGACGCAGTCAAGCAGGAAATCCCATAATCGACGACATAATCAAAAGTACAGGCATAGGTCCAAGATCCTGGTCGTGCAACGATCCAAGCAGCGTATTCTAATTCAAGTGCGAACTTCTTCTCGACGAAGGAAATTCGTGAACAATCCCATCTAAGATCCTAGCGGCCTTGTTCTCTCTTTTGATTCAACTCTTCTAATCTCATATTTCCATTCTGATCTTTCGGGAGGCATATTCCTATTGAATCTATCCCACGCATTCACTCCTATTGTCATCTTCAATGCTGAACCCACGTGTTGGTGCGCAATCGCCTGCGCGCGCGGGGCTATTTGGATGCGGTGGGACCCTCGCGACGAGCCAATCAGGGTCCCAGTAAGAAGAATGTTCCGTTCAAACATCCATTCTATTACGGTGACATTTTTGTCCAAACTCACGAGAGCAAAAAAGCAGCATAAAAAAAAAGGTTTTTTCAAACTGTTTATTTAATATATAATTATTTTCGCATAAAAAAATACTCCTAATACGTGGACTAGAATATTCTCCCTTCCCAGACTACGCTACACAGAAAAATAGGGGAAAAGATGCCGGAGTAAATCGCAAGGAATTTCTTTTGGGTATTAAATATCTGTAGCGGAGAAATAAATAATAATGAAAATAAATAATAAAAATAATAAAAATAATAATAAAATCTGAGCTGCTGTGGTGTCGGATTGGTTATTGTGGCGATAAGGGATGAGTCGTTTTCATCGCCCTGCTTTAAAGTTCCTACCAACCCTAATCCTACTGAAGAGGATAATGATGGGAACATTCATCTACATGCCTTAACCGCTGGAGTTTTTCGCTATTTTATTTACGTGACATCTGTGTTATGTGAATCTTCGGTGTCCGCGCATATTGAAGTTTTCAATATCTAGTCGGGTGTTGTATCTTAGAGAAGTGGTCATCGGTTGAAGCCCTGCCGGAGGGTGATGAAACTTTTTAATGCACACCTTATCGAGACTCAATTCTAAACTATATATATTATTATTATGTTTTCTTTTATTTCTTGATTTAAACGCGAAACATGAATCTTGGCGGGACATTTTAGAAAAGAAGAGTTTTAGGATGAGCAGGGCAAATATGAAGTATATGTAGCTTAAATTTAGCAGTGCAAGAAGGACGAATGATTTCGTTATTAAGTTGGGTGATCAAGGAGTGCTTTAAATATCTTAGATCGATAGTTCAAAAAGATGGAGGTGTTGATAAAGATGTGATACATAGAATCCAAACAGGTTGGTTGAAGTGGAGAGGCGCGTCACGGATCTTATGTTATCGTAAAGTACCATTAAAACTTAAAGGCGTGTTTTACCATACTGTGATTAGACCAACGATGCTCTATGGTTCTGAGTGTTGGGCGGTGAATTAGCGGCAGAAGGTAATGTTGAGCACTACTTATGAGCTAAGATTATGGTATCTTATATGGGCTCTATAGATTAATGCTTTATATGACAACCAAAAGATGCTATTGTAGATCATTTTATCCAATGGGAATAAAGAAACTAATTATATTTATTCCATTATTAAACTTTATTTCAATTATATGGTCACAATAAACCACATTACATCAAACATTTATGGCATGTTTGGCACGCGGTGGCGGCCGTGAACACGGCGGTTATGAACTGTCGTTCGTGAACGCCAAACCTCCTTAGAGAGCGGTTATAACCGTTATCATGCCAAATACCTATTTTATGATGGTGTCTTTTTTGTACAAACTCACTAGGACAAAAACGTAGCGTCAGATGGACCCTCGGTTATAACATGAAACTTGAAAGCCTGAAGCTTTAACAATCAACATTTAGGCTCTGTTTGGTGTGGCGGTGGCGGATGTGAATGCGATGGTTATGAACTGTCGTTCGTGACCGCCTGACCTCACCTAAAGAACTTTGTCCATTTTTATCTTCGAAACTTATTTTATTATCTTGGTGGAGGTCATAAGCGTCGTCATGCCAAACATATATTCTATGACGGTGGCGTTTTTGCCCAAACTCACCGGAGCAAAAACGTTGCGCCAAACGAAGCCTTAGTCTAAGTAAAATTATGAAAAGAGCCGGGATCTTCCTCGGAGTTCTCCAGAGGCAGAAATAGTACACACAATTAATGAACTCGGAGTTCACCAAAAGAACTTTGCGCTGCCCTCCCACCAAATATGGACGACCGGCTGTCGAGAGGAGGCCATAGGCCAACCTCTCCCTTGCGGCAAGGGGGACATGGAGGCTTCGACAATAGTGGTGGCGGGCGGCGTGGAGGGCGTGGCGGGTTCGGCATTGGCCGAGGAGCTGGTGGTGATGATGCCCCTTGGCGTGCGGGATTGGAGCACCTCAGGAGTGGGCGGCCTGGCGGATCTACGACGGACGAAGGAGCGGCGGACGGGAGCAGGCACCGGGATCGGTCCCCTAGCTTGGAGCGTGGTCGACGTCGTCCCTCTTGGGCGGACGATGCAGTGCTGGATTCGCAACCCCGGGACGGCAGTGGCCGTTTCTTGCCATTAATGGCGGTTGGCGGCGGGCTGGAGGTGCCGTCTTTCGCCCCGCATCGCGGCATCTCGACTGCGCTTGACCTGCTCAATGAGGGTGCGGTGCGCTCAGGTATGTCAGAACCACCTATTGGTAATGGGGCTGATGCAGAAATGGCACCGGGCGGGGATGCGCAGGAGGCGGAAATGGCCATGGAGCAAGGGGGCATATCAGATTTTGCATCAAGTTTTTGCACGGAAGGTGCTCGACGAACTGACCGACCCAAATCCGCTAGGGATTTGGAGGGGCACTGGGTGCTGGATGCCTCGTACCGCCCTGGAAGCTCGCGGGCTGCGCACGGCAGCGGTTGCTCGCCGAACAATCACCGCCCCGAAGGTGCTCGGGGAAATGCCGGACAGAACAGCAGCCCGCCTTCGGCCTGGCAGCGCAAGGGGCTTGTACAGCCCGTATTCGCGGAGTGGGTCCCTCAAGCCACCTGGCGAGATCTGGGTCAGCCAGATCATTCGCCCAGGCTGAGACAGGTGGGAAGACCCCCGGGTGAGTAGGGGCGAGCCGCAGGCGAGAGGGAGAAACTCGGCGAGTGGCGCCCTCGCGGACCACTCGCCCAGGAGTGCGTGCATTCGCCCAGCTGAGAGGGATCTCGGCGAGTGGTGCCCTCATGGACCACTCGCCCCCCAGGGCTTTAAGGAGGAAATGACCACGATGCCCCTTATGGGCTGCAAATAGCCCTTCAGAACAACGGAGTTAGGCTATAAGCAGACCAATTTGGGGTGCGGTTAGCAAAATTAAAAGGCGGATTCATGTTATTTGCAAACCCGCCTAGAAAAATCTATAATAGACCCTTAAGGGCACCTTGGAGGAGATCCGATTCTTGGAGAGTCCTCTCCTCTAGGCTAGTCTTGGTTGGTTGTTAGTGCCCTCCAAGGTGCCCGGCTGAGCTTTGGTTTGGGAGGGGAAGCTCTCTAAGATCTTCTGGGTGTGTGGAGGGACCTCATCGCTGCAGCCTTGGGTCTATTCCAATTTCCTCGTCCACCAGTCAGAGAGTTTAGTGAGGGAGAAGTAAGCGTCGGCTACACCCCCCAGTGGGTCCGAACTCAGGAGACCGGTTGCCGGTTTCAACAGGCCTGGTCTCGCTGGATGATATCCAAGGGCTGGATGACATTGCCCCGGACGGCTCTCCCATTGCCATGCTTGATGTGATGGCAACTCGGACCATGGAAAATCTTTCATTCTCGTTGGTTGGTAAAATCTTGGGCCGGTGGCTGCCCGCCCATGTGGTCGAAGCGGAGATCCGTAAACGGTGGGAGCAATTCGGGGAGTTTCGCTTCTTGGTGCTTCGCGCCGATTGTTTTTATGTGTTTTCTTATCCGCGGAGGCACGCGACTCCATCCTACAAGGTGGCCCGTGGTTTATTAATGGCTTTATTGTCGGCATGGATGTTTGGACGCCAGCCTTTGATCCGTCTTCATTCAAGGGCCTTTCCTCGCCGGTGTAGGTGCGACTTCCGCGCCTTCCGCTTCTGTTCTGGGATCGCGCCAACATCGCCTGCATCGCGGCACGTGTGGGCAAGCCTCTTTGGGTTGACTCCACAACCAATGATTGGGGCCGCATGGAGTATGCCCGAGTATGTGTTCGGGTGGATTTGTCTAAGCCCCTTCCAGGCGGGGTACAGGTTACCAGCTCTTTTATGTCGTTTGTGCAGATCGTTGGGTATGAGGGTCTTGCTTCCCTATGCTCCTCATGCGGTTGTGTCGGCCACTTCGATGGGGCATGCCTGCCCCTCCCCCCTCGGCGACCTGCTCCCCCTCCGGCATCGGCCCCTGCCCGACTTGCGGCTCCTCCGCCCGCCCCTCACTTGCCGCAGCAACAGCCCGCGGAACCTGTACTGGAGCAGGGCGGCCTGCTCGGACCCGATCCATGGAATTTGGTCAAGCACCGCCGCCGACGCCGGCGGGCTGCGAATTCTGCCCCCCTTCCGCCCCGCCCCCTGGACGTTCGCCCAGCTCACCGTCAACAACTGCAGCAGTCAGCTGTTCACGCCCCAGCGCGCGGCCCACCATTGCCCAAACTACCTTTGGTGCCAGATCCGCACGATGTTGTGTTGCAGCCACATGGCAAGGAGCTCGTCTGGCCAGATGTGGATGGGGATGGCGGCCTGCCTGTCGATGCGGTCTTGGGGACAGAAATGGTGCTCTACCATCTTGATCCGCCGAGGGTGCACCGCTCTCTCGCTGCCCGGGAGCTTGCAAGTTGGACCCTGTAGTGATTATTTCCAACAAGCGGAGTCGGGGGGGGGGGGGGGGGGATCTGGTTTCTGAGGAGGAGATTTGGGGCGTCATCAAGGCCAGGAGGGCCAACCGTGCTCCGGGCCTAGACGGTATTACTTCCTCTTTTTTTGTCCACTTCTGGCCCATTGTGCGTACTTCTGTTTGCAGGGCCATTGGCGACTTTTTTTGCTCTTAGTCGTATGCCCAGTGCGTGGAAGGAGACACTAGTGGTACTCATTCCGAAGTGTCCCAATGCGTCTCGACCGGATCGGTTCCGACCTATTAGTCTGTGCCAGACCATCTATAAGGTGGTGGCGAAGATCATTGTGGATCGTATGAGGGGGCTCCTACCTTCGCTCATCTCGAAAGAGCAGGGGGCCTTTGTTCCTGGGCGCTCTATTTCCCACCAGTGCTTCATCGCCCAGGAGGTGGTGCACAAGATGGCGATCTCGACCTCCATGACTGGGTTCCTCGCTATGAAGGTCGACATGGAGCAGGCCTACGACAAGATGTCGTGGGAGACGCTACGGCAGGTTCTGGTCATGTTTGGGTTTCCGGAGGAGTTTGCTAGATGGATTCTGCAGTGTGTGGAGGGGCCGCAGTTTGCGTTGCTCCTCAACGAGCGACGTATGAGGTGGATCGAGGCAAGCTGTGGCTTCTGGCAGGGATGCCCCCTCTCCCCTTATATGTTCATTCTGTGCTCTGAGCTGCTCTCGCTTGCCTTCAGTCAGCGGGGGAACTCATTGGGCGTTATGGTTGCGGCTTCAGGCCCGCGGATCTCTTACTTGCTTTACGCCGACGACAACTTCATCACCTCGGATGTCACCACGTCTTGTGTGGATCAGTGTCTTGCCGTGTTGCAGGAGTACTGTACTTGGACTGGGCAGCAGATTAACAGATCGAAGTCCATGGTCATGTTTGGCAAGTCCACCCCTACGGGGACATGCGACAGGCTGACTCGCCGCTTGGACTTCCAGAGGGTTCGCGAGTTTACTTACTTGGGCATTTTGCTGGCTATGCGCAAGTTGAAACGCTCTGACTTCGTACACCTGCTTCTGAAGGTGGCGGCGAAGGTTCGGGCCTGGGGGAACCGCCACCTCTCCTTGGCGGGCCGGGCCACCCTCGTCAGGTCGGCGCTCCGGGCCACGCCGATGTTCCTCTATACACATTGTCATGTGCCTCGCTCGGTTCAGGAGGCTATAGAGCGGCTGGCGCGGTTTTTCCTGTGGCAGAGGGGCCCTTCCCAGCGTGGGATGCACTATGTTAGCTGGGAGCAGTGTTGCTCTCCCTCTGCCGGGGGTGGGCTTGGCTTCCATGGGGTGAGTAGGTGGCAGGGCCCCTTGCGGGCAAAGTTCGCCTGGGAGCTGATGCAGCCGGGATCCTCCCTTTTCCACAGGTTGGTTTCGGCCCGGTACACTGGCCTCCTTTGGCGGGAGGGGATCACCCGACGCGACTCTCCGGTTTGGCGGCTCTTAGGGAGGGCGTTGCGTGCCTTCGGCCCCTGCTTCGCTGGCAGATTGCAGATGGGGATTCTGTGGATGTGCTTGCGCACGCTTGGATTCTTGACCGACATCTCTCTCGGTGGCCCACTTTCGCTGACTGCGGCTCGTTGGAGTCGCTCCAGGTATCGGCCTTCTTGCTTCCGGGCGGCGGTTGGGATGTTTCTGCTCTGTCTCAGTTTTTTGGGCCGGATCTTGTTGAGGCTGTCCTCCAGATCCCGGTCCACAGCTCATTTCCCCAGGACAGGCCGGAGCTCTGCTCCCGCCTCATCGGCCGTTCTATTGCCTCCCTAGCCTACATGGGCCAGTTTGACGGGGCTTTCCCGGACTTTAGCTGGCTTCAGACGCTAAAACTTCATCCGCGGGAGCGGATGTTTTGGTGGCGGCTCCTGTGGGATGCGATCCCCACCCGGGCGTGGCTTGCCCGTCGGGGTCTTACTACCGAGCGGGGATGTCCTTGGGGCTGCACGTCTGAGGAGACCCGGGACCATCTGGTCTCGGACTGCTGCTGTCTGTCGGCCATTCAGGCCGCTCTTCTGCGTTGGGGATACAGTTTGCCCTCCTACTCCAGCTGGGCGACTTCGCTGGACCTTCTCTAATCTGTCTCTGCCGGCGCGCTCGGTACAGCGAGGGTTTTTTGTTGTGCGGTGTACCAGGCCTGGCGTGGCCGCAACGCCAAGGTCCACAGTGGCGAGGTGGCATCCTTTACTGTCATGGCGGCGACCATTGTTGAGAACCTCTCCATTATGCGAACTCTACCACTCCAGGGGCACTGGGGCACCACCCAGCCTCACCGGCTGTCGACACCACTCTTTTGGTGCCCCCGCCCCTTGGATGGATAAAGTTCAATGTGGATGGTTCTCTCTCCTCGTCCGGGCTTGCTGGGATTGGGATGGTGACCCGCGATGACCAGGGTGCTCTCATCTTTGCTGCTGGATCCTCGCTTTTGCACTGGGATCCTGGGGGAGTGGAGCTGGCGGCGGTCTTGGCCCTCAAGGATCTTATCCCGCCATCTTTATATGGGGTGCGCGGGGCTATTGTGGAGGGCGACTGTTTGACCGTTATGGACAGCTGTGCTGCTGGTTTGCGACGAGGCGACTGGAGCGTGACGGTGGACGGAGAGGAGGACTTCTCTTTTCTGAGCGGCTTCCCGCAGCTTCGATTCCAGCATATTGGTCGTGCTGCCAACAGAGTTGTTGATTTCTGTGCTCGTTTTGCCCTACGGGAAACCTTTGTATGGCTAGATGTTGATAACACTTAGACCGAGTTTGCCGAGCTTGTTCGTGCAGACTTGGATGACATGCTGTAGCTTTGTTTTCCTTTTTTTATTTTTAATTTAATGCTATATGCATTTTTCGAAAAAAAAAATGATGGAGATAAATCGAGAGAATTGCGAAATAGTTTCTAAAAAAAATGCTCGATCTTCCCTATACTTCTCGACACATGTGGGCACAACACACCCGCCGCCCACAAAACCGGGAGAGAGATATCTATAGAAGGTTTAAGATTGCTCTAAGTAGAATCTAAAAAAAGTATGAACTTTTCCACAAATGGAGACAAAATCCACTTGAATGAACTTTTTGGATCATTCTATGAAAATCAATATAGATATCTCCTTAGACATTTCTGAGATCATTCTATGTTTATTCTTTGGTATCTGACAAAGACCAATATGGAGATCTTCTCGTTCATCGTACGAACTTTTTGTGTCACTGGGGTTCTGCCTGGGATGACTGGGGGACCTCATTGGGCGTTATGGTTGCGGCTTCAAGCCCGCGGATTTCTCACTTGCTTTACGCCGACGACATCTTCATTACCTCGGATGCCACCACATCTTGTGTGGATCAGTGTCTTGCCGTGTTGCAGGAGTACTGTACTTGGACTGGGCAGCAGATCAACAGATCGAAGTCCATGGTCATGTTTGGTAAGTCCACCCCTACGTGGACATGCGACAGGCTGACTCGTCAATTGGGCTTCCAGAGGGTTCGCGAGTTTACTTACTTGGGCATTTTGCTGGCTATGCGCAAGTTGAAACGCTCTGACTTCTTACACCTGCTTCTGAAGGTGGCGACGAAGGTTCGGGGAACCGCCACCTCTCCTGGGCGGGTCGGGCCACCCTCGTCAGGTCGGCGCTCCGGGCCACGCCGATGTTCCTCTATACACATTGTCATGTGCCTCGCTCGGTCCAGGAGGCTATAGAGCGGCTGGCGCGGTTTTTCCTGTGGCAGAGGGCCCCTTCCCAGCGTGGGATGCACTATGTTAGCTGGGAGCAGTGTTGCTCTCCCTCTGCTGGGGGTGGGCTTGGCTTCCATGGGATGAGTAGGTGGCAAGGCCCCTTGCGGGCAATGTTCGCCTGGGAGCTGATGCAGCCGAGATCCTCCCTTTTCCACAGGTTGGTTTCGGCCCGGTACACTGGCCTCCTTTGGCGGGAGGGGATCACCCGACGCGACTCTCCGGTTTGGCGGCTCATCAGGGAGGGCGATGCGTGCCTTCGGCCCCTGCTTCGCTGGCAGATTGCGGATGGGGATTCTGTGGATGTGCTTGCGCACGCTTGGATTCTTGACCGATATCTCTCTCAGTGGCCCACTTTTGCTGACTGCGGCTCGCTGGAGTCGCTCCAGGTATCGGCCTTCTTGCTTCCGGGCGGCGGTTGGGATGTTTCTGCTCTGTCTCAGTTTTTTGGGCCGGATCTTGTTGAGGTCGTCCTCCAGATCCTGGTCCACAACTCATTTCCCCAGGATAGGCCGGAGATCTGCACCCGCCTCAGCGGCCGTTCTATTGCCTCCCTAGCCTACATGGGCCAGTTTGACGGGGCTTGCCCGGACTTTAGCTGGCTTCAGACGCTAAAACTTCATCCGCGGGAGCGGATGTTTTGGTGGCGGCTCCTGTGGGATGCGATCCCCACCCGGGCGTGGCTTGCCCGTCGGGGTCTTACTACCGAGCGGGGATGCCCTTGGGGCTGCACGTCTGAGGAGACCCGGGACCATCTGGTCTCGGACTGCTGCTGTCTGTCGGCCATTCAGGCCGCTCTTCTGCGTTGGGGATACAATTTGCCCTCCTACTCCAGCTGGGCGACTGCGCTGGACCTTATCTCCTCTGTCTCTGCCGGCGCGCTCGGTACAGCGAGGGTTTTTTGTTATCGGTGTACCAGGCCTGGCGTGGCTGCAACGCTAAGGTCCACAGTGGCGAGGTGGCCTCCTTTACTGTCATGGCGGCGACCATTGTTGAGAACCTCTCCAATATGCGAGCTCTACCACTCCAGGGGCACTGGGGCACCACCCAGCCTTACCGGCTATCGACACCACTCTTTTGGTGCCCCCCGCCCCCTGGATGGATAAAGTTCAATGTGGATGGTTCTCTCTCCTCGTTCGGGCTTGCTGGGCTTGGGATGGTGGCCCGTGATGACCGGGGTGCTCTCATCTTTGTTGTTGGATCCTCGCTTTTGCACTGGGATCCTGGGGGAGTGGAGCTGGCGGCGGTCTTGGCCCTCAAGGATCCTATCCCGCCATCTTTATATGGGGTGCGCGGGGCTATTGTGGAGGGCGACTGTTTGACCATTATGGACAGTTGTGCTGCTGGTTTGCGACGAGGCGACTGGAGCGTGACGGTGGACGGCGAGGAGGACTTCTCTTTTCTGAGCGGCTTCCCGCAGCTTCGATTCCAGCATATTGGTCGTGCTGCCAACAGAGTTGCTGATTTCTGTGCTCGTTTTGCCCTACGGGAAACCTTTGTATGGCTTGATGTTGATAGCACTCAGACCGAGTTTGCCGAGCTTGTTCGTGCAGACTTGGATGACATGCTGTAGCTTTGTTTTCCTTTTTTTTATTTTTTATTTCATGCTATATGCATTTTTCAAAAAAAAAAAATGATGGAGATAAATCGAGAGAATTGCGAAATAGTTTCTAAAAAAAAATGCTCGATCTTCCCTATACTTCTCGACACATGTGGGCACGACACACCCGCCGCCCACAAAACCGGGAGAGAGATATCCATAGAAGGTTTAAGATTGCTCTAAGTAGAATCTAAAAAAAGTATGAACTTTTCCACAAATGGAAACAAAATCCACTTGAATGAACTTTTTGGATCATTCTATGAAAATCAATATAGATATCTCCTTAGACATTTCCGAGATCATTCTATGTTTATTCTTTAGTCTCTGACAAAGACCAATAAGGAGATCTTCTCGTTCATCGTACGAATTTTTTGTGTCACTGGGGTTCTGCCTGGGATGACTGGGGGACCTCATTGGGCGTTATGGTTGCGGCTTCAGGCCCGCGGATCTCTCACTTGCTTTACGCCGACGACATCTTCATCACCTCAGATTCCACCACGTCTTGTGTGGATCAGTGTCTTGCCGTGTTGCAGGAGTACTGTACTTGGACTGGGCAGCAGATCAACAGATCGAAGTCCATGGTCATGTTTGGCAAGTCCACCCCTACGGGGACATGCGACAGGCTGACTCGACGCTTGGGCTTCCAGAGGGTTCGTGAGTTTACTTACTTGGGCATTTTGCTGGCTATGCGCAAGTTGAAACGCAATGACTTATTACACCTGCTTCTGATGGTGGCGGTGAAGGTTCGGGCCTGGGGGAACCGCCACCTCTCCTTGGGGGCCGGGCCACCCTCGTCAGGTCGGCGCTCCGGGCCACGCCGATGTTCCTCTATACACATTGTCATGTGCCTCGCTCGGTCCAGGAGGCTATAGAGCGGCTGGCGCGGTTTTTCCTGTGGCAGAGGGCCCCTTCCCAGCGTGGGATGCTCTATGTTAGCTGGGAGCAGTGTTGCTCTCCCTCTGCCGGGGGTGGGCTTGGCTTCCATGGGGTGAGAGGTGGCAGGGCCCCTTGCGGGCAAATTTCGCCTGGGAGCCGATGCAGCCGGGATCCTCCCTTTTCCACAGGTTGGTTTTGGCCCGGTACACTGGCCTCCTTTGGCGGGAGGGGATCACCCGACGCGACTCTCCGGTTTGGCGGCTCATCAGTGAGGGCGCTGCGTGCCTTCGGCCCCTGCTTCGCTGGCAGATTGCGGATGGGGATTCTGTGGATGTGCTTGCGCACGCTTGGATTCTTGACCGACATCTCTCTCGGTGGCCCACTTTCGCTGACTGCGGCTCGCTGGAGTCGCTCCAGGTATCTGTCTTCTTGCTTCCGGGCGGCGGTTGGGATGTTTCTGCTCTGTCTCAGTTTTTTGGGCCGGATCTTGTTGAGGCCGTCCTCCAGATCTCGGTCCACAGCTCATTTCCCCAGGACAGGCCGGAGCTCTGCACCCGCCTCAGCGGCCGTTCTATTTCCTCCCTAGCCTACATGGGCCAGTTTGACGGGGCTTGCCCGGACTTTAGCTGGCTTCAGACGCTAAAACTTCATCCGCGGGAGCGGATGTTTTTGTGGCGGCTCCTGTGGGATGCGATCCCCACCCGGGCGTGGCCTGCCCGCCGGGGTCTTACTACCGAGCGGGGATGCCCTTGGGGCTGCACGTCTGAGGAGACCCGGGACCATCTGGTCTCGGACTGCTGCTGTCTGTCCGCCATTCAGGCCGCTCTTCTGCGTTGGGGATACAGTTTGCCCTCCTACTCTAGCTGGGCGACTGCGCTGGATCGTCTCTCCTCTGTCTTTGCCGGCGCGCTCGGTACAGCGAGGGTTTTTTGTTGTGCGGTGTACCAGGCCTGGCGTGGCCGCAACGCCAAGGTCCACAGTGGCGAGGTGGCGTCCTTTACTGTCATGGCGGCGACCATTGTTGAGAACCTCTCCATTATGCGAGCTCTACCACTCCAGGGGCACTGGGGCACCACCCAGCCTCACCGGCTGTCGACACCACTCTTTTGGTGCCCCCCGCCCCCTGGATGGATAAAGTTCAATGTGGATGGTTCTCTCTCCTCGTCCGGGCTTGCTGGGCTTGGGATGGTGGCCCGCGATGACCGGGGTGCTCTCATCTTTGCTGCTGGATCCTCGCTTTTGCACTGGGATCCTGGGGGAGTGGAGCTGGCGGCGGTCTTGGCCCTCAAGGATCTTATCCCGCCATCTTTATATGGGGTGCGCGGGGCTATTGTGGAAGGCGACTGTTTGACCATTATGGACAACTGTGCTGCTGGTTTGCGACGAGGCGACTGGAGCGTGACGGTGGACGGCGAGGAGGACTTCTCTTTTCTGAGCGGCTTCCCGCAGCTTCGATTCCAGCATATTGGTCGTGCTGCCAACAGAGTTGCTGATTTCTGTGCTCGTTTTGCCCTACGGGAAACCTTTGTATGGCTAGATGTTGATAGCACTCAGACCGAGTTTGCCGAGCTTGTTCGTGCAGACTTGGATGACATGTTGTAGCTTTGTTTTCCTTTTTTTATTTTTTATTTCATGCTATATGCATTTTTCAAAAAAAAAAATGATGGAGATAAATCAAGAGAATTGCGAAATAGTTTCTAAAAAAATGCTCGATCTTCCCTATACTTCTCGACACATGTGGGCACGACACACCCGCCGCCCACAAAACCGGGAGAGAGATATCCATAGAAGGTTTAAGATTGCTTTAAGTAGAATCTAAAAAAAGCATGAACTTTTCCATAAATGGAAACAAAATCCACTTGAATGAACTTTTTGGATCATTCTATGAAAATCAATATAGATATCTCCTTAGACATTTCCGAGATCATTCTATGTTTATTCTTTGGTCTCTGACAAAGACCAATAAGGAGATCTTCTCGTTCATCGTACGAACTTTTTGTGTCACTGGGGTTCTGCCTGGGATGACCGGGGCAGTAGAAAATGTACTGGTTGATTAGAGTTGTCAGAAAAAGCAGTAGTATGAAAGATAATACGAGGAGATGAAGGTTTTAGAGCTACAAAAAAAGTAGTATGAAAATACAAAAAACTCTTTTAATTTTTTTTTGAAAGGGAGAGAATTCACCGCTATCCAAACCACCAAGAAACCGAACATTTGCAAAACAGCGATGGCGGTGGGAACATAACTTTTTCCATCGCGCGCCATCACAGCCCCAATCCGAGCCTAGATCTTCCATGGTATTCTAGACGGATGAAAATTTCCCACAATATGCCCGTGACTGATTGAAGAACTCTTCGAACGCTCCCCAAGTCGCGGCGGGTCCAAAAATTTTAACAAGGGAGTCAGACATCGTCTTTCTCCAACCAAAAAGAAATTTGAACGTCGTCGTCTTACATGAGCCGTCTCTCCCTCATCCGGCCACGGTTTTGACATGTAAATAGTCGAAATTCATTCTCTCGACGAGCGGAATCAAAATACACCATCCCCCCACTCCCGCGTTGTCCACCCCTGGCCATCCACAACCCGCCCTATGGTGAAGACAGGACCGCTGTTGTCATTGACTATTTCGTAGTGAAATTTTCTCACACGGTTTAATTTAGGGCGGTGTTATTTGTACATCACATTACGCCATTCACACACCATTTCTCATTCCAAAACATCTTTTCTTTAACCCTAAAACCCAACATTCGTACCCCCCCCCCCCCCCCCCCCCCCCCTTCTTCTCCCGGATACGAAGCCGTTCCGCGCACTGTCGCCCACCTGATGTTTCCTCCGGTCTCCACTCGCCGGATTCTCTCCTCCGGCCTAGTACATAGATCGTCAGATCTACCATTCTTCTTGCTTTCTGGAGCACGACCTCACCTTGGCTCGATCTTCATCAAATACCCGTCCTTTGAATTCACTGCAGTAAAGGATCATTTAGATATGGTAAATGTCATTCTGGCTGTGGATTGTGAGAAAAAAATGAGAAGACTTCACTGCATATGACTGCAGTGAATTCTTTTAGGATTGTATCAGATAGTCAAAACTCTTTTAGGTAAACATCCGGAGTTAGTTTCCATCATGGATAAAAAGGGCGAGACTTCTCTTCGTATGGCTGTAAAAAGGTAAAAACTCCGATGTTGTTGATGAGTTACTTCGTGCTGATCATACATCATTCAATGCGCACGACAAGAAGGCGAACACACAGCTCTGCATATAGCCGCAAGAAAATGGCGGCCGCAGGTAAAATACCTTTGCTTGAACTTTCTCTCATCTGCAAACTGTGTTTTTTATGGATTATTTTAACATGATTATTACTCTTCTGAAACCAATTCCTAAAACAAATTAATATTAGCTGATCACCATTTAATATCAATGAAGCTGTTCAAATTTTTCGAACTATAACTTCAATCACCATTTTGCAGGGACAACATAATTTGAGCGGAAGTTAATCACCATTTAATATCATAGTTCTTTAATTTTTCTAGTTATTTTTTTAATTTGAAGCCACTGTTTTGCGTGGATAGCGTATTTTGAGCGGAAGATTACAGATGATGATTAAATTTTGAAGAAAGATTTTTTTTTTTGCGAATTAGCTTTATGTCATAATATACTTTGAGAATAATGTAATCATTGTTCTTTCAAATGATCGTTATATGTCTTTGCATAAATATAATTTTGGGATGTACAAATATCTACGAGTTATAAATAGTCATTTATGATATACAAATAACACAGCTCTTAATTTATTCGTGATCATATTCAAAGTTATCTTCTCGAAGAAGAAAAGTTGCGCCGGCGGAAAAGATAATATTTTGTGAACACAAAGGGTAAGAAATCTTCTCTCTTCCAAAGCAGGGCTACAAATGTGAAGAATGGCAGGGAAGACAGACTTTAAAAATAAAAAAACCCATCTTTTGTCCAACAACAGCCTTCTCAAATATATATTTATTGAAATACAAGAAAAACATGCATCCAATCATTTGTAGGTAGTGGGGCCTACAATTTATGTTAAACAATGAAATTGAATAAGTTTTTGATCCAAACATAAAAAAACAGTGGCATCGAAGGAAAAAAATTTAGGTTGGGGTTATGCATCTTGTTCTATGTGACGAAGAATCGTGTGTCGTCTGATATATGATCGGACGGCTCACGAAATTTAAAATACGGTATTTCTTTTGATTTTTTTTTTGTTTTTTTAGTAAATATGGTTGGATTTCTTGTGCCGTCGGATCGTCGATCGGACGGCACATGATTTTTTCCCACCTTCCTTTGCGTGCGTTGCACCTACCCAATTATCTCTCGGCCTTGACTGAATGCACTTTACGGTAAAGTGCACTGATCTGACGGTCTGCGTGGATCAGTGCAATGTAATTTGAGATGTGTGCATATCCACGCGGACCGTCGGATCAGTGCACTTTACCGTAATGTGCAGAAGTGCACTTTACCACCCCCCTTTTCCCATCAAGTGGGAGAGATATTTAGGTACGGGTAATAGATCACCGTGCGAGAGCAAGTGCAGGCGTATGAACCGTAATTTCAACGGTATAGATTGTTTGCAAAAATATACGGCCGTATTTATGTAATACGGCCGTATTTATGTAATACGGCCGTACTGAAATCTAATCGTATTTTAGATCAATCATGCATGAAAATTCATGCTGGCGAAAATATATTGCATGATCGGGGAGTCACGCACGGTGATTTATGGTGCGTTACACGCACCAACTTTTGAGTCCATCAAGTGGATGCTACGTTTGGGGCGGCTGCAGCAGTTGGAAAAGCGGTGGTTTGAAATCAGTGGAGGAATTTAGAGTTGTCTTAAATGGAGTGGTAATTAAAATACTAATAATGGAAATGCATGAGAAATGTGAAAAAACTCATTTTAGCTTCTTAAAAAGTTGGGTTTACTGTTTTTTAGAAAGTCCGAAAATATGTGTGAAACCAAACACCTATAAAATAGTTGTGGCGGTGAGAATAAAACTCTCTCATCGCCACCGCTATACCAAAAAGAGCCTGAGTCTATCTTACTCTGATACCAAAATAAGATTTTGGCGCAGGGAAGAATCGGCTGATAAGCAACGGTCGGATATTTGGTTCGATCAGAGTATTGCCACCACGTTACAATCATGGCTGGCTTATTCTTTTCATTCTTATGTGATCACTTAAACATATATATATATATATATATATATATATATATATAAGATATCACTCTGGCGTAACATGGTCAACAAACGAATACGAGCCGTCGAATCAAGATCTAAATGATCCTATTCATTCGCAGGTGGTCTGCAAATAGTCTTTCAGTTTTGTGGTGAATGGCTATTCGCAGACCACAGTAGTCTGCGAATAGGCAAACAGTTTAGCACTGGTTGGCTATTCGCAGATACATGCGTAGAGTTTTTTTTCAAAAAATTATAATAAAATATCATATAAATAATTTAAGAAAATGAAAAAAAAATTATTAAAAAAATGCAAAAAAATGAAATAATTTTATTAAAAAATAAATTAAATCAAAAAATTAAAATAAGCCCGCCGATTGGGGGCGGGCGAAGCACGCCGCCGCAGGGCAGGTACTGCCGCCCGGGGCACGGGCCCTGTGCACTGACACACACACGAGTGACAGTGCACGGGGGCCCCCCGTGCCCCGCTCGACAATACTCTGCGCGCACCCAGCGGACTTCGAGTGACAGTGCACGGGGGGCCCCTGTGTGCCGCACGACAGTACTCTGCACGTCCTCGGCAGGCTTCTCCCGCCCCCGGCACGCACACAGTTATATATAATTTATTTTTTTCGAAATTTTAAAAATAAAAAATTCTTGCATTTTTAAGTTTAGAAAAACCTAAAATATATATTATTAATATATATATTATCTGTATATTATATTTAATATCTATATTAATAAGGCTCTTCCTTTCCT
This sequence comes from Dactylorhiza incarnata, assembly GCA_033032865.1. Taxonomy (NCBI): domain Eukaryota; kingdom Viridiplantae; phylum Streptophyta; class Magnoliopsida; order Asparagales; family Orchidaceae; genus Dactylorhiza; species Dactylorhiza incarnata. The sequence continues at coordinate 1,930,317 of JAWHQI010000226.1, read as the reverse complement.
AACATGTCAAGAATCTCGGTCACAGTAAATGACTCTTTTGCCCTCTGTAGGAACGAAAAAAATTAATAAGGCTCTTCCTTTCCTAACATGTCAAGAATCTCGGTCACAGTAAATGACCCTTTTGCCCTCTGTAGGAACGAAAAAAATGGTGCTGCTGCGGCTCGGTCACGCGGGATCCCGGGGAGCGGCGGGCGCGCTCAAGCGGGGGCGGGTGGGCTCACGCGGGTCAGGACGGGGCGAGCCAGGCGGGCTCAGGCGGGAGCGGGCGGGTGGGCGCGACCATTTCGAATATCGAGCGGGGCTCTACTATATGAAGAGCGGAGCCCCGCGTTTTTTCGCGATGTGGGACTAATGAAGTCCCACATCGCGCGGGCGCAGCCGTTGGATCGGCCATTGGTTTGATCCAATGGCCGCGCCCGCGCGATGTGGGACTTCATTAGTCCCACATCGCGCAATAAAGCGGGACTCCGCTCTTCATAAAGCGGAGCCCCGCTTCATTGTCGAAAAGTTTGAGCGAACCCGCCCCCGCCCGGGCGCACCCGACCCGCCAGCGCGCACCCGATCCACGCCCGCGCGCACCCCCACCCAAACCGGCTCGCGCCCGACCCCGCCCTGCTATTGTTTTTAAACTTTTTTTTTAAACTTTTTCTTTTAAACTTTTTTTGTTTTTTAAAAACATACATTTAAGCTTTTTTTTACGTGTTTTTATGTTTTTTGGACATGTTTTTTAATAAAAAAAAAAGTGGGTTTTAAACTTTTTCTTTTAACCTTTGTTTGTTTTTAATTTTTAATAAAAAAAAACTGTGGGTTTTTTAAGGTTCGTCCCCCGTCCGGGCGCACCCGACCCGCCAGCGCGCACCCGATCCACGCCCGTGCGCACCCCCACCCAAACCGGCTCGCGCCCGACCTCGCCCAGTTGCTCGCCCTGCTATTTTTTTTTAAAACATACATTTAGGGGGTGGGGCCCGCCTGTGGGCCCCGCCTGCTATTATTTTTTAAACTTTTTTTTAACCTTTTTCTTTTAAACTTCTTTTGTTTTTAAAAACATACATTTAAACTTTTTTTACGTGTTTTTTTTTACGTTTTTTTATGTTTTTTGGACATGTTTTTTAATCAAAAAAATGTGGGTTTTAAACTTTTTCTTTTAACCTTTGTTTATTTTTAATTTTTAATCAAAAAAAACTGTGGGTTTTTTAAGAAAAATATTGCGAAGACCGGCGAGGGGCGAGCAAATACCGGCGAGGGGCGGGCGAAGCCAACGCCGAGGGGACGGGCAAAGCCCGCCTTGAATGCCAAGCGGGCGAAGCCCGCTTGGTTGCGGGCGAAGCCCGCTTGGTTGCGGGCGAAGCCCGCTTGGTTGCGGGCGAAGCCCGCATTGATACGGCCGAAGGCCGCCCGAGAGCATCGAGCACGGGCGTAGCCCGTGCGAAGATGCTCGTATTTATATATACATTATATTATATATATATTACATGTAAATTATATATACATTATATATATATATTATATATATTATATATTATCTGGGGCTCACGGTCAGGGCCACCGCCGCTGGTGGCCCTGCCGGAGCGCCTCCGGACCAATTTCGACAGGTTCGTCGGGGCCTGGCGTTCTCGCCGGTGTGAGGCCCCTATTTAGACCCCACATACATTTGTATCTAAGCTATGTTCTTACATGTGTCTCAGGTTGAAGTAAGGCTGTGAATATGAAATAAACAACACATAATATAAATTACTTTCATACCTTGCATTATTCGCTGAATCTTTTCTGTTCTATCTTAATCAGTTCTTTTGGTTTTGCGTATCCTAAGTCACGTCCAATACCTACAAAATTTGACGACGGGCTTAGTCATAAAAATATGACTAAGTGAGGATATACCTCTTTCATTGCTGTAAATAATTAAAGTAAAACTTACGCATTTTAAAACATGTTTTTCATACTAACCATTTATTTGTCTCAGTAGTGACCTTATGAAACATATAATTATACGAACATATTAGTATCACTAAAACAGTATGAGCAGTATATAATCATAATCATATCATGTAACAATATAACCTTAAAGCAGTGTATCCGTATAAACAATAAATCCTGGTATCAGTATATCAGTGTAAGCAATAATTCCATGTATCAGTATGTCTATGAAAGAACATAATGACTGGGGGAAACATTTCAGTAATCATAAACAGTATAAGGAGCTATAACATTCATATGAGCTATGGAACATGTAAACAATGCAAGTATCATAACGGTATCTATATCATGGAAGCAGTGCACATACATAACTTCATGTCAGTTTTCATGTCTATAAACATTTATCCATGTACCATTATAACTCTTTAATTCAGTATTTCCATGAACGTTTCTTTTCTTAGGATATATTAGGGGCGATTCGAATTCTTTTTCCTTTTTCCTTTACCCCGAAGGGTCTTTTACCCCGAAGGGTCTTTAGATACCACGAAGAGTCCTTTACCCCGAAGGGTCCTTAGATACCCAGAAGGGTCCTTTACCCCGAATGGTCATTCATGTGCATGCATATTCAAGTCGCCCATAATATAACCTCGTGTCGACACGTTTACATAATAAAGAGTTATTCATATTCGTTAATCCCCTCAGAAGTAATTCGCTTGTTTGTCTTTGTCAAGGCCATACAATATAGCGACATTAATTATCAGTGATATCAACTATGCATTTACCATTCAGTATCATAAAAGTGTATATGTAAAAAGAACATAAAGTAGTAAAGCTTAAATGAAATATGTAGCTCTCACCATCAGTATCAGTGTTCATAGCATTGTTATGTCTATTTTGAGGTGCCATCCTCCGTAGTATCAGTATATGCATCATATCATTTAGGGTCATTTATATCGGGGTTGCACCTCGCTATAACTACAATTTTAACTACTATTGTTGCGGAACGCTTAGGGCTCTTGGTAGACCGGTCCACTTGAACCACCTTAGCCCGTGAGCGAACTAAGCGCGCAAACAGTCAATTAGAGATTTGTCGAGTACGCTGGGGCTTTTTAACGTGAAAAACCCGGAAAGGGTAAAAAACCACGCGACCGGAGCTGTACCGACCAAACTTCACTATCTCCTGGGGGGTTACAATTTGGACGCTAGAACTCGAGCGCGACAGGCCGCTGCTCGTTACAATGATGGAGAGAGAGAGAGAACTCCGAGGGTGACATGCCACCTCTCGGAAAAACTAAGTCTTTTTACCTTCTGAGAACCAAAGTGAGAAGGCTAGTCGCTTTTTTCCTTCTGAGAACAAAAGTGAGAAGGCTAGTCGCCTTTTCCTTCTGAGAATGCTGGAGAACGCAAGTGAGAAGGCTGGTCGCCTTTTCCTTCTGGGAATGCTGGAGAACGAAAGTGAGAAGGCTGGTCGCCTTTTCCTTCCGGGAATACTGGAGAACGAAAGTGAGAAGGCTGGTCGCCTTTTCCTTCCGGGAATGCTGGAGAACGAAAGTGAGAAGGCTGGTCGCCTTTTCCTTCCGGGAATGCTGAAGAACGAAAGTGAGAAGGCTGGTCGCCTTTTCCTTCCGGGAATGCTGGAGAACGAAAGTGAGAAGGCTAGTCGCCTTTCGGGATGATGAAGATCTTCAAGCGCCGAAGGAGAATTCCGCAAAAGTCTGCAAGGAGCTCTCCCGGGTCCAGAAGTCAAGGTCCTTTCAAATGAAGCCCTGGGGCTCCTTTTATAGCTTTAGCCGGGGGCGGTCCGGTAATTTTGCCGTTGACAGTTTCCATAAATGCTTGGTGGACGAATCATATTTTCCGATTTGGGGCACACGGATCGCCATTTTTCGTAAATGACCACCTTGCCCTTTGGGCAGTTTGGGCGGCTCGGGCAGTTCGGGAAGTTCCGTTGGAGGTGAAAAAGGCGACTGGCCGTTCCTGAAAAGTGAGAAGCCTGAAAGACAAAAGTGAGAAGCCTGAAAGACAAAAAATGAGAAGCCGGAAAGACAAAAAGTGAGAAGCCGGAAAGACAAAAAGTGAGAAAGCTTCCTGACTTGCGCTTAGAAACGTTTTGAGCGCGCGCTAGTGCTGAAGCGTTCTGAGTGCGTAACGAACTACGGGGGCACCTCGGGCGGACGACGAATCGGGGGGTCGCCCCCTAAAGAACGATCGGGACCTTCGGCGAGGACAAGGGCGCCGGACCGCACCCCAAGGGGGGCGGGCACGGCTGCACACCCCAGAGAAAAAGGGGGGGGGGGGGGCGCACCCCCCAAGGGGTGCGGCTGGGCCGCACCCCCCAAGGGATGCGGCTTGGCCGCACCCCCTTGGGGGGTGCGGCTGGGCCGCACCCTCCTGGGGGTGCGACTCGGCCGGCCGCACTCCCAAGGGCGGTGCGGTCGGGGTGCGATCGGGTCTCTCTCTCGCGGCGGGGGGGGGGGGGGGGTGCAGCCTGCGCGTTACCGCGCGCTTTCGTGCGCGCGGTAGCGTACATACCTGTGGCTTGTGCGCTCTTTGACCGTTGACCCCACCTCTCTTTTGCGGGGCTTTCTCTAGACGCGTCCTAAGGCCTTTACGAGTGTACAACATAAGCCCCCCAAACCTTCGGAGTCCGAGTTCCAGAGCGAGGAGTTCGAAGGTTTTGATTTTTCCGCGGCGGCTTTATCCATTACCCCTTGTGCGGCGCTTTCTGGGTAGGAGTTGATGTCGGAGGGTATTGGTTCTCTGAGGTCGTTGTGGGCTTGCTGCCCGGTATTGACATCCGTATGGGCGGAGGGGTTTCTGCAAAATAACGGATTAGCTTGCGCGGTTCTGAGCCCGCGGCTTTTACATAATAGAAAATTAGCTTGCGCAAGTCTGTGCTTGCGGCTTTTTTGCACGAGTCTGTGCTCGCGGCTTTTTTGCACGAGTCTGTGCTCGCGGCTTTTTGGCACGAGTCTGTGCTCGCGGCTTGGCCGGTGAATAGCTGGTGTATTCAAACTGTGGGTGAACGCAAGGGGGGCAGGCCCCTGCGCCACCGGGACTCGACGGCGGAGGAGAAGGGCGAACCTTCAATCGACGGCGGTGCAAAGCCCCCGGGGCAGGGCCCCGAAGTGGCCGGTGAATAGTTGGTGTATTCAAACCGGGGGCGAACGTAAGGGGGGCAGGTCCCTACGACGTCGGGACTCGACGGCGGAGGAGAAGGGCGAACCTTCAATCGACGGCGGTGCAAAGCCCCCGAGGCAGGGCCTCGTTACAAAGATTTTTCTTAAGTAGATGCAAGTGTCAAAATATAGTTTTATAGTAAGAAATCATTTGACGCACAGCTTTATGTAAGATAGGATAGGTGCACGAGTCTGGGCTCGCGGCTTTTACATAATACGTAATAGAAGATAGGTGCACGAGTCCGAGCTCGCGGCTTTTACATAAATTATAAGATAAATTCGCACGTGTCAGGGCTCGCGACTTGGTACAAAAATTGAAGATAAGTTTGCACGAGTTTGAGCTCGTAGCTTAGCCCATGGTAGAGGTCCTGGATCACTGGTAAAAGCGGCGCAGGTTTTGAGCGTTCCAGGTGCGTGGCAAAGTCTTCCCTTCCGCCATCCCGAGCCTGTATGTTCCGGGTTTCACGACTGTGGTGACTACGTACGGGCCTTCCCAGGCCGGCGAGAGCTTATCTCCTTGGGGGCCTTTGTCGGCTGCCTCGATGCTGCGTAAGACGAGATCTCCTACGTTGATTGGTCTGGGCTTTACCCTCCTGTCGTAGGTCCGGGCTACACACATTTGGTAGAGTGCCGCACGGTGAGCGGCGCCGTCCCGAACTTCTGGGATTAGATCGAGATTTTCTCGGAGCAGTCCATCATTCTTGCTGGGGTCAAAGGTTAGCACTCGAGTACTTGGAACGCCGATGTCGACGGGGATGATAGCTTCGGTTCCGTAACAGAGGTTATAAGGCGTCTCCCCCGTAGGAGTCCTCTCTGTTGTGCGATATGCCCACAACACATTTGGGAGCGCGCTACCCATTGTCCCCCGGCTTCTTCCAAGTGTGTCTTCAATCCTTTGAGGATGGTGCGATTTGTGACTTCTACTTGTCCGTTGGTTTGCGGATGTGCCACGACCGTGTGACGTAGGTTGATCTTCAGATCCTCACACATCTTGGTGAAGGACTTCCCAGTGAATTGAGTGCCATTGTCGGCAATGATCGTAGCCGGGATGCCGAAGCGGCAGTCAATGTTCTTCCAGACAAACTGTTTGGCGTTTTCTTCCGTGATTTTGGCTAGGGGTTCCGCCTCCACCCATTTGGTGAAGTAGTCGATGTCTAGGATGATGAACTTCCTCTGCCCGGATGCTAGGGGTAGGGGACCGAGGAGGTCGATCCCCCACTGTGCGAATGGCCACGCACTCTGCAGCGTGGAAAGTGAGACCGGGGGTTGATGAGGTATGTTGGCGTGCAGCTGACAACTTTTACACCTTTGGACAAAGTCGGCCGCGTTCTTCCTTATCGTCGGCCAATAGAAGCCTTGACGCAGTATTTTCCGCGCCAATGCCTTTCCGCCTAAGTGCTCTCCGCAGACTCCTCCGTGTACTTCCCTGAGGGCGTAGTCTGCCTCGCCCGCCGGTAGGCATTTTAGATATGGACATGAGAATGCCCGTTTGTAAAGCTCCCCGTCTATGATAGTGAACGATGCCGCCCGCATTCGTAGTCTTCGCGCTTCTAAGCGATCTTCGGGAAGGTGCCCGTGCTCGAGGTAAGCTCGTAATGGGGTCATCCAGGATGACTCTTCCTGGTGGGCTGCGATTTCCCATGGTCCTTGAATGCTTGGGATCACGACTTCTTCGATTCGGCGTCTTCGAGACTGGTAGCTGGAGGGTGAAGTGGCGAGCTTGGATAGAGCATCCGCCCTGGAATTCTGCTCTCGGGGGATGTGTAGAATCTGATACGATGTGATCTTCTGAAGAAGTAATTTTGCGAACGCGAGGTACTTTACCATCTGCTCGTTTTTAGCCTCGTAGTCTCCTTCAACGTGCGAGACCACGAGTTGGGAGTCTGTATAAATCGTTAGGTTCTCAGCTTTGCACTTGATAGCGAGTCGGAGTCCAGCGATCAGTGCCTCGTACTCTGCAATGTTATTTGTTGCGGGGAATTTTAACCGGAGTCCGTAATCCAGGGTGATCCCTTCGGGGCTTATGAGGAGCAATCCTGCTCCGGCCCCTTCAGCTCCTGAGGCGTCGTCGACATAGAGGGTCCAACGGGGGCTGGTGGTGTCTTTGATGAGGGTTGTCTCTGGCGGGATGGTGTATTCCACCACGAAGTCAGCAAGTACCTGTGACTTGATGTCGGGCCGAGGCAGGAATTGAATGTCAAACTCGCCGAGTTCTACGGCCCACTTTACAAGTCTCCCCGAGACTTCCGGCTTCTGGAGGATTGTCCGTAATGGGAGTTGCGTCAACAATTTAACCGCATGAGCCTGGAAGTAGGGTCTAAGCTTTCTAGCTGAGAAAACAAGAGCCAAGGCTGTCTTGTCTGCTGCCGGATATCTGGTTTCGGTGTCGGTGAGGACCTTGCTGAGGTAATAGATCGGTCGTTGCACTCCTCCTTCGTCTTTCACGAGCACCGAGCTAAGAGCTGTAGGCGACACGGCCAGGTACATGAAAAGAGTTTCCCCGGGGGTGGGCTTTGACAGAAGCGGTGGCGAGGCCAGGTATTGCTTGAGAAGCTCGAAAGTCACTTGGCACTCGTCCGTCCACTGGAAACCCGAATGACGTGCTCCCCGGAGAATTTTGAAGAAGGGGAGGTACTTGTCCCCCGTTCGTGATAGGAAACGGGATAACGCAGCGATCCTTCCGTTTAGGCATTGCACTTCCTTAATTGAGCGAGGTGGCGACATATTCTCCAACGCCTTGATCTTCTCGGGGTTGGCCTCAATTCCCCGATGGGATACCATGAAACCTAAGAACTTCCCGGCCGTCACACCAAACGCACACTTGCTGGGATTGAGCCGCATCTGGAAGCGACGGAGAAGCTGGAAGCACTTTTCCAAGTCTTCCAAGTGGTCGCGCCTGTGGACGCTCTTTACTAGCATGTCGTCCACGTAAACCTCCATCGTTTCTCCGATGATATTCTTGAAGACCTTGTTCATCAGCCTTTGGTAGGTGGCCCCGTCATTTTTAAGGCCGAAGGGCATCACCTTGTAGCAGTAGACTCCTCGGTCGGTGCGGAAGGCGGTATGCTCTTCGTCCGCAGGGTTCATCCTTATCTGGTTGTAACCCGAATAAGCATCCATGAAGCTGAGCAGCTCATGGCCTGCCGTAGCGTCGACGAGTTGGTCAATCCTCGGGAGGGGGAAGCTGTCCTTCGGGCATGCTTGGTTCAGATTGCTGTAGTCGACGCACATTCGCCACTTTCCCGATGCCTTTTTCACTATGAATACGTTAGCGAGCACGTGGGATATTCTGCTTCGCGTATGAATCGTGCCTCCAGGAGCTTAGCTACCTCCTCCTCGATTGCCTTCAAACATTCGGGGGCAAAGTTCCTCTTCTTTTGATTCACAGGTTTGCAGGCGGGGTTGATGTTTAGCGAGTGATAGATAACGTCAGGATCTACCCCGGGCATGTCTTCCGGGATCCAAGCGAAAATGTCCTCGTTCTCCTGCAGGAAGGTTGTGAACCTTTCTCGCTCTTCTTGCGTCAAGAGTGACCCGACCTGAACAGTTCGAGTCGGTTCTCGTGTAACATCCCCCAGACAGCTAGACCCCCCAGGTGAATGTTTCATGACAAGGTCATGACAAGGCCTTGGTAGTGTAGAAACCGCTTTAACTTAGGCAAGATTAGGGTTGAAAGTGCCTTGGACTGCAAATAGCAATTTCTAGTTACCAAGCTTAGGGTTGGACTTTAGGGCCTCAACTTGATCAATTGACCCCACCATAGTATCCCTACCCCTTTAGGGGCCCCCTTAGGGCACCAAGGGCACATTGGGGTCAACCAAAGAGGCCAAATTGACCAAAGTCAACCCTAACCCTAAATTGGTCAAAGTAGCCTATTTAGAGCCAATTAACCTTCACCATGACAAATTGATCACTCGCCTAGGTCTAGAATACCATAAGGGACCTAGTAGACCTAAAAGCCCCATCATGGGACCCCCAGTGGTGCAAATTGACCAAACTGCCCTTATTAGGTCAAAATGGCAATTCTTCATTAAATGCCCAAATTGATCATCACCATATTAAATTGACCATACCCATAATGTTATCATGTCATAGGGGACCCAGTGGACCAAAAAGCCCCATGACTGGGTCAACCCTAGGGCTCAATTTGACCAAAGTCAACTTAGCCTGTTTTGGTCAAATCAGCTTAAATTGGGTCAACTAAGGCTCATGTGACCAAATTGACCCCACCAGTAGTTTCTAAACCTAATTTGGAGTCCAATGGACCCAAAAGCCCCATCCTAGGGTCAACCAATTGGTCAATTTGACCAAAAGTCAAACTTGCCCAAATTAGGTCAAATCTCTTAAACCTAGCCCAATCCCTTTGGGCTAAGCCCAAATTGATCACTTGACCAGCCCATGTAGACCATCATTAAACTCAGGAGAGAGTGTAGAAACCGACCATGGTTATTAGGAGTGAGAAAATGGGGGTTTCCTCATTTTTGAAGTGAGAGAAGGAGGCCATTCATGGCCATTAAGGAGTTCCATCCCTTGGCCTCCCAAATTAACTCTCCCATTCAACTCCTCAGCCGATTAGGAGGAGTTTTCAGCAGTTACCAAGAAGGATTAAAGCAGGGGAGATGAATGGGGGCCGGCATTGGAGGAATTCGAAGAGGCCATTAATGGCAATGGGGGTTAAAGCCACCATCACCCTCATTCGAACCCCCCGTCACCTTCAGAAGCCAGAGAGGAGAGAAACCCCCAAGTTCCCTGAGGATTTCGTGTGCTGTAGGTGGGAATCGGCATGGCATCGCAACCAACCCAAGCTCCCATGGTGTACTCGAGGACAACCCGCCGGCAAGCTCATCAGCAGGTCCTTTTCTCCTCCCTGAACCCTAAGGAATAGATCCCAATCGCCGGCGGCTCGAATCGTGGCCAATCGGTCGTGAATCGAGCTAGCCAAGCCTCCCGTTGATCGGGTTGGGATTCTCCTCCCAGATCACGATTCCGGCCACCTCCGGCCGATCAAACACCGCTCATCGCCGGCCCCCACCTCAACGGAGGTGGTGGTGGCGTTGGTCGGCCGGGGCGGCGCTCAGGTGGCCGGGAAATCATCAAGCAAGGCGGCCCAGGCACGGTAGATCTCAGCCGCTGATTCACTGGGGACGATAACCAGGCGCTGTTAGATGTGCTTTAAGATTCGTGCGCCTCCTTAGTATTAATTCCTAATTCTGTGATTAAACATGCAGTTCCTTATTAATTCTGGGAAAAATACTTAGAGGCCTCTAGGGAATTTTTGCCCAACATTAAAGTTGGAGCCCCTGAGGTCTAGTTTAATCCAGAATTGAGATCACTCAATTTGGAGTCCTGGTTAGGGCACAACACGCATTTTAGTGGGGACTGTCCTTAAGGCTATTCAGAGCTTATTTTTGTTGCCCACACCAATCTAGAACTCCAAATGACTTGATATTTGGGGTGTAGGCTTGTCTTATACATACCTAGGTCATGTCCAAAAATCATACTGTTTGGAGAACTTTTCCCCATGATTTTTGGGGAAGTTCATTAATCCTTGTGTAACCTAATTAGGTGCTCTAAACACCTCAAAACCCTTCCAAACTTGGATGGGTGGTCCTAGGGAGTAAGTATAGGCCCTGGTTAAAATATCATGATTTATGGAGTTGATTTGGTAGGGTATTTCACCAAGACAACCTTAGGCTCCCTAGGTTTAGGCAAAACTTTGGGTGAGTGCCCCCACACTTCCACAAAGCCAAATGGCTTCATATTTGGGTTGCACATCACCCTCCCCCATGCCAACATTTGGACCAAATTTGGTGGCCATTGGAGGAGGTTTGCCCTAGTAAATCAAAAAGGGGCTAAATTGTTATTTGCACCCCAAATAGGTACCCCACTCCTCACCAAATGTTGGTAGGATCTTGGGTGGTCTTTCACTGACCCATGGTCAGTTTAGTGAGTAGTATGGACTTGGGCAAGGTAGGGAGTTCTCTTGAGAATAGTTTGCTTAAGGGTTATGTTTAGGGCAAAAGTGAACCTAAGTTAATTTTGGAGTGTGGAGGGGTTTCCTCCCACTGATTGTTGGGGTGACCTTGGTCACTGACTTGGGAGGTATGAGACTCCCCAAGGAGCAACTTTGGATGAGTTAGGGCCTAGTGTGCCCTTAAACCCTAGTGGTTAAGTGTTTGGTGCCCTTTAGGGTTTGTGAAGGACATAGAAGTATATGTCCATGGAGAGAAGTGCAATAGCCCTCTCTGAGTTCTAAGAGTGTTATAATACCCTCACAAGAGGTTTGGGTGGATTTGGAGAAGTTTAAACCCTAACCCTAGGTTAAACCCTAATGGGGTGCAATTAGAGGCTATTGAAGGAAGAGGAGTCAAACCTCAATGTTTTGACTTGAAATTTTGGGGAGATGGCCTTAGTAACCAGAGAATACTACTGTGAGAATTTGGAGGGATTTGGAGTTGTCAATCCTAGGTAATAAACCCTTGGGTAGATTTGTAAATAATTAGGGTTTTTGGTTTTAGGAAGAAATAATACTTAATGATTAACCATCTTCTGTCACAAACCTAGTTCTAATGTTATTAATCCCTGGAAGATTCTGTTAGACCATGAGAAAACTTTTGGAGGTCCAAATTGTAATATTTCATATAGTTGGCAATTTTTTTTGGATGATCAATTTTAGGGTGTTAAATTACTGTAATTGCATGAAACTTTGCTGAATGCTTTTTATACCAATATGTACCCACTGTATTTTTTTCATAATTTATGGATCAATATTTTTGGTACCTCTAGTTCAATTTGGAATTAATTACAAATATATCCTCTGTAAAAATTACAAATGTACCCTCTGTGGAACATAGTCAAACTTTGTAGGACTGAATATTTTATTATGAAGCACCACTGTATTAATTTGCATAAGGTTTAGAGATCATATGAGGGTACCTCCTTTGGAATTTATTGGAAATAAATGAGTTTTGGAATTTTTAAAAATAGTAAATCTTGCTGGTTTTTCCTAAAAATTTATATCCACTGATTATTAGGTACCCTTGATTTATGTAAAAATTAGGGAAGGCATTGGAAGTCAGAAAAGTATCCTTGTAGTTCAAACCTTGGGTTTTTGCCCTTTGGAAAAATTGTCTTAAATAATAATATGGTTGGAGAAATTATGAAACTCGGGGTTTGATCTTAAATATGTAGCATGGACCCCCAATAAATCCATTGGGTCACAGAACTGATTATTTGAGGTACCTCCCTTCATGAGCATCAAAACGTTAAGGGTGGTCTGCGATTAGCAACTTTAGCAAATTTAGGATTAAGGGTCTAACTGGTGGTCCTTGATTTAGAGTTGTGAGGGTTGAGTGGTAATCTTGTAGTTATGAGAGGATCCCTGGAGTAGTTAGGGTCTGGTGAGTCCTAGAGTGGTGGGGTGCCAACCCTTGGAATAAGTCGTCCCGGATTGACGAAAGATCGTATTTTCCTGTTAGCGTCCTAGAGCACCTAGGATTGATATAAGTAAGTTATTATGGGGGGTTTTCATATAGAAGTCTAGCCGGTTTAGTCCGGTGATCTTGTGTTTCTGAGGTGATTATTGGTGACAGGCAGGTTAGCCCGGGGAGCTTGTAGCTCGGTGTTATGGGAAGTTATGTTGCATGTGCATAAGGCGGTGGGTCCTTCGTGTTGGCGATCGTTGCACCGACGTTAACACTTGGGCTCGGCAAGTGTGGTATTTACACTTAGCCATAAAAGTCTGGCGGTCCAGTCAGTAAGAGTACGCAGGCGCTCCGCGGGTTTTGTGGAGGCGTACGATAGGTCTAGGTTAGGTAGTGCAATTACCAACCTAGAGGTGGGCGAGGCCCAACCCACCGCTTCCGTTTGCCACTACGGGAGTATCCTGGGAGTCTAGCTCGCTCCAAAAAGGGGGAACTAAAGGTCTATGCGCATAGAGTCGTAGTGTGTGAGTTGCACTTGTATGTACATAGCATAACAACATACTTTGCATGACATAGCATAATCATAGCATTTAACCCTGACACCTATCGTATAAATTGGTATGAGACTTTTTATACGATAGGCCCTGCTAAACGACCCCTTGGTCTATAGGTTTGTATGAACACTCCTATAAATCAATGGTTACTTTTATAATGCTTACTTGCCTCTTTTCTTACTGCTTTTGTATTACCCCTTGTTGTCCTCCGCTTCCTCCTCCCCATACGGTGCCTAGGAGCCTTGGGGGGAGGGGTGGGGAATTGGCTGAGTCATTTTGACTGACGGTCGGTGGACCTTATCATTTTAGGAGACCGCGGCGACGGGGCAGCACCAGAGGCAGGTGCAAATGGAGGCGGGGCAGTCTAGCACAGGAGCACAGGATTCAGGATCTGTGAGTGATTAGTAGTTAGCTTCCGCGAGTGATCTTGTAGTGAGGTTATGATGTACAGGGCATGAGCCCTCTTTATTATTGTAACCCTTATTATCTTTTATTCAGTTAGTAGCTGTGGACATTTTCCTTTATGGTTTATAATTCATGTGATTCTGTGGACTTATCTTCTCTTTAATGTACTTTTCTTCGTGATCGATTTGGCCGGCAGGATCGGCGTTTTGTAGTGGCGACCTTCCCGAGTGAAGGTGTCACCGCAAAGCGGCGGTTCTGGGCCTAAGACCCGGTGGTTTTTGCAAAAAAAAAAGGGGTCTTACATCTCGTTGGGAAAGTGGTACTTCTACTAGCCCTTCGACGGGCGCTCCTCGTTGCAAAGTAGCTTCGTCTCGCAGGTCGAAGTTATTGATGTTGAGAGCGGTCGCCCTTACTGGTTGGGCCTGCTTCAGATAGCAGGTCCTGGCTGCCTCTTGGTCTCCTCTTACGACGCCTATTCCCGCGGCAGTGGGGAACTTCAGAGCTAGGTGTGGAATGGAAGGGATTGCCCCGAAGATCGACTGGAGCGACCTCCCAAAGATGGCATTATATGCGGAGGTGGACTCTACCACCATGAACTGGATATTGTGCGTTGACTGCCTCGGAAATTCGCCCAATGTGACTGGGAGAATGATCATGCCTTGCACCGGGACAGGTCTGTTGTCGAAGCCGTAGACGGGCCCGGCCGCAGGACTAAGCTGGTCTTTCGTGAGCTTCATACTCTGCAAAGTGGAGAGGAACAAGACGTCGACTGAGCTTCCGTTGTCGACCAGTATTCTCTTCACCTTGAGGCAGGGATCCCCGATCCCTGCGCTGATCACGAGCGGATCCTGGTGCGGAAGCTGCAACCCTTGCAAGTCTTCATCTCCGAAAGCTATCGTAATATCCTGCTTGAGTTTTTTGTCTTCGTGGTCTCTTACGGGCTGGGCGATCGAGAGGATTTGCGATGCCAAGACGGGTGGTCCGACGATCGTCTCGATTTCTCCCACCATCGGCCTTCCTCCACCTGCGCCTCGGGGGGCGGGGGGCTGCTCCCCTGCCTCCCTGGGCTGTTGGGGCTGATTGGGAATCTGGCCTTGTAAGAATCTTCCCAGGAGTCCCTGGCGGATGAGGCGCTCGATTTCGTCTTTGAGTCTGGTGCACTCCTCGGTGGTATGCCCGGTTCCCCGATGAAATTCGCAGTACCTGGATTGGTCACCCCTCGGGTTTGGCGGGGGTATCCGGGGCATGCGGAGTTCGGGGTTGTTCTGGATGGCGTAGAGCACATTCATTCTGGTGGTGTTCAACGGGGTGTAGGTCCTGGGTGGCTGTGGTCCCAGATCCCTTTGGGGGTTACGCCGACGCTCATCGCCACGACGCTCTTCGCCGCGACGTTCTTCCCGCTCGCGAGGGGCTTGATCTGATCCCCTCTTTCTTCCTTGGCTTCCTTCGAATTGTCGACGATGCGCCTCGATGGCCTCATCTGCGGCTATCTGCGCTTCGACCCGATGAACGAGGTCGGGGTAACTTGGTACGGTTTCCCTCATGAGGGCCGAGTAGAAGCCACTTGGGCGGAGTCCTCCTAGAAAAACTCCTCGTAGGAGCTCGGGGTCAACTCCTGGGATCTGCCGGGCCTCGGTGGTGAAGCGTCGGAAGAAATCTTTGAGTGTCTCTCCGTCGTTCTGTCGGATCCCTGAGAGATGGGAGGGATCCCGGACAATTCGGCGATTGGCAATGAACTGGTCCACGAACTGCTGTGCCATTTCCGTAAAGTTGTTGATGGCCCCATTTCGCAGGGAATGGAACCAAGTGCGCGCTTGTCCCTTCAAGGTTGCCGGGAACACCTGGCAAAGGAGCTGATCAGGAGCGCTGTAAATCCTCATGACGATAGTGAAGTGATTGACGTGTTCCAACGGATCGTCCGTCCCGTCGAACATCTCGATGTTGGGAAGCTTGAAGCCGTTAGGAATTGGATGGGCTAAGACTTGAGGTGATAGCGGAGAGCCGTGATGTGCAGGACGGCGGACGAGAGCGACGCGTCGTCCTGCTTGGGCATACTCTTCCTCTATCATGTTGCGTATTTCTTCTCGCGTAGCTCTTTCTACCGCTTGCTCTGGGGCTGCTCTTCCGTGGTGGTGGCGGCGGTCAGCTTCTGGGCCTCCAGCTGGTGGGGCAAGGCGAGCGGAACTCGCCGCGTCGGAGAATCCTTCTGAAGCTTCGTCTTCCTGGGCGGCCTCCCCGTTCGGGGCATGATTCAGAACTGGGGGCGGTGGCGCGTTCAGAGCTAGCGGCTGAATCAGAACTTGAGGAGCCCCAAGATTCCTTACGAGGGCCAACATCTCAGCTTGATGTTCTTCGATCTGCTGCATGCGCACCTCCAACCCTGCTGCGGGTGCAGGTAGCGCCTCCTCTGCGGGAGGTGCATTGATAAGCGAGTGGGAGGGAGTTGGGTCGACGCGCCCTTCCGGCATCGATCCTTCAGTAGTGCGAGCACTCTTTCTTGCCATGGCAGTTGGCTTTCAAAGAGTTTTTTGGGAACTTTCCCACAGACGGCGCCAAACTGTTGCGGAACGCTTAGGGCTCTTGGTAGACCGGTCCACTTGAACCACCTTAGCTCGTGAGCGAACTAAGCGCGTAAACAGTCAATTAGAGATTTGTCGAGTACGCTTGGACTTTTTAACATGGAAAACCCGGAAAGGGTAAAAAACCACGCGGTCGGAGCTGTGCCGACCAAACTTCACTATCTCCTGGGGGGTTACAATTTGGACGCTAGAACTCGAGCGCGACAGGCCGCTGCTCATTACAATGATGGAGAGAGAGAGAGAGAACTCCGAGGGTGACAGGCCACCTCTCGGAAAAACTAAATCTTTTTCCCTTCTGAGAACCAAAGTGAGAAGGCTAGTCGCCTTTTCCTTCTGAGAACAAAAGTGAGAATGCTAGTCGCCTTTTCCTTCTGAGAATGCTGGAGAACGCAAGTGAGAAGGCTGGTCGCCTTTTTCTTCTGGGAATGCTGGAGAACGAAAGTGAGAATGCTGGTCGCCTTTTCCTTCCGGGAATGCTGGAGAACGAAAGTGAGAAGGCTGGTCGCATTTTCCTTCCGGGAATGCTGGAGAACGAAAGTGAGAAGGCTAGTCGCCTTTCGGGATGATGAAGATCTTCAAGTCCACGAAGGAGATCTTCAAGCGCCGAAGGAGAATTCCGCAAAATTCTGCAAGGAGCTCTCCCGGGTCCAGAAGTCAAGGTCCTTTCAAATGAAGCCCTGGGGCTCCTTTTATAGCTTTAGCCGGGGGCGGTCCGGTAATTTTGCCGTTGGCAGTTTCCATAAATGCTTGGTGGACGAATCATATTTTCCGATTTGGGGCACACGGATCGCCATTTTTCGTAAATGACCACCTTGCCCTTCGGGCAGTTTGGGCGGCTCGGGCAGTTCGGGCAGTTCCGTTGGAGGTGAAAAAGGCGACTGGCCGTTCCTGAAAAGTGAGAAGTCTGAAAGACAAAAGTGAGAAGCCTGAAAGACAAAGTGAGAAGCCGGAAAGACAAAAAGTGAGAAGCCGGAAAGACAAAAAGTGAGAAAGCTTCCTGACTTGCGCTTAGAAACGTTCTGAGCGCGCGCTAGTGCTGAAGCGTTCTGAGTACGTAACGAACTACGGGGCACCTCGGGCGGACGGCGAATCGGGGGGGGGTCGCCCCCTAAAGAACGATCGGGACCTTCGGCGAGGACAAGGGCGCCGGACCGCACCCCAAGGGGGGTGGGCACGACTGCACACCCCAGAGAAAAAGGGGGGGGCACCCCCCAAGGGGTGCGGCTTGGCCGCACCCCAAGGGGGTGCGGTTTGGCCGCACCCCAAGGGGGGTGCGGTTTGGCCGCACCCCAAGGGGGGTGCGGCTGGGCCGCACCCCCTTGGGGGGTGCGGCTTGGCCGCACCCCAAGGGGGGGTGCGGCTGGGCCGCACCCCCTTGGGGGGTGCGGTTGGGCCGCACCCTCCTGGGGGTGCGACTCGGCCGGCCGCACCCCCAAGGGCGGTGCGGTCGGGGTGCGATCGGGTCGCTCTCTCGCGGCGGGGGGGGGGGGGGGGGGGGTGCAGCCTGCGCGTTACCGCGCGCTTTCGTGCGCGCGGTAGCGTACATACCCGTGGCTTGTGCGCTCTTTGACCGTTGACCACACCTCTCTTTTGCGGGGCTTTCTCTAGACGCGTCCTAAGGCCTTTACGGGTGTACAACAACTATGCTTACATCATATAGAAGCTACTCCACTATCCCTTTATTTTGCATATTTAAATAAAAGACAAGCTCAAAAATATTTACAAAACTCAATCCCAAACTACCATTTTAATGCTTGTCCCACATTCAATAGGATAGCCAGCCAACTAACATTAAACCATATATCTTTTCCTAAAAATGTTATAATTCCCCATGAACAGTTAGAATAGCCATTAACATTAAGGAGAATCCCCTCCCAAATAATACTTCAGCAGCTAACTGAACAGATGGTTTTCCCAATAACCAGTGAAACAAGGTAGTGCATTTTCATTCTGCAAGAACAATTAGTTGAGATCAAAGCTTAAGCTTGAGATGAGTTAAGAAATGAAAACAATAATTGCCCTCATTCTTGCCCCCAGCCCAAAATTAACATTTAATATTAATGGCAGCAACCGGCCAAATAAAAGAAAACCATAACCTCCTTATGGAAAACAGCCGATCAAGTTGTGATAAACTGAATCCTCATGCAGGAAGGAGCTGATGGTATAACAGAATTTCCCCCAATACAACAAAGATGAGTGGCAGCCAAAACAAAACAGAAGTCCTACATGAGTGCTCATCATCCATCCATCCTTAATTCCTATCATACCCAAACCACCGACAGCCATAGAAAGACTGCAGCGATTACAGTGAAACAAAATATGAGAGGGAAACCGTAGCCGATAAATCGAGTGAAAACCCCAACAGCTAAACCCAAGCAACACAAATAGCATACGTATTGAGGATTCAGACCTCTCTTTGCTTTCTAAACCACACCATAAAAAGATTATAAGAGGGGGAGAAGACGAAAGGAAGCTCACAGTGAGTACTTAGAAGACAACCGCTGATCGGAGGCCTCAAACCCGACTAACCCAACAATAGCACCACCAAGAGTCAACCACCAGTCCTTGCCGAGCTCTTCCAGCCCAGTCGACGAGAGGGAGGAAGACGATCGAGCAGATCAGAGCGGAATAGGGCAAGCCCTAGCCGCGATCTTGCTGAGTGTGCGAGAAAAGGTCGGCAACGGCAGCTAAAAATAATAATAAGAGAGGAGTTTTTCTGCCTTTAAAACAAAAACAACTACCGCTTTATAGCTTCCTTTTCTTCTCTATTGGCACACCAATGTGCCAATAGACAAGAATATGCCCAATTAGCCCACCAAATGCTTATTAGCACACCCCAACTTCATCAATTTCTGCTATCAGCACACCAAAGAGGAAACTGTCCAAAATCAACCTCTATTAGCACACCAATCCAACCCTGAGGGACCTCTATTAGCACACCCATTTCAGTTATTAATAACCGAATTCAACGCAGCGAATACGCTACTGGCACCCCAAGTATAAAGAAAGGTGTCGTATTTATTTGCCAACATGTAGAATATAGGAAAAAGTTCATATTCCGTTAAACATTTCGAGTGCCGTAATATGTCAATAAATTCATACTCAACTCTCAAAACTATGCCAAGTTGACACTGAGTTATATTTTCATCATAGGGGCATATCATAACTTAAATTGAGTTTTATATTATTTATTTTCGTCATTTCATCTTTTGGGTCGTTACAGCCGGTGGGCACCGGCGGCGGCGGCGGCGGTGGCTCCGGCGGCGGCGGACGGCAAATGGGGATGGCTTTCGATCCGGTTTTGATCGGGAGTTGAAAATTCAGAAAAATTTAATACGGCTATTCGTAGGCCAGATAAAACAGTTTTTGGCTATTTGCAGCCCAGATCACCATGATCTAACGGCTGAGATTAAATTTGCGGTTATAATTTGACTTCATTATGGGCTTGAAAGTTTTATTATATCTTATACTATATATAAAGATATTTACTATCTGCTACAGTAACCGGCGTCTGTCACAAGCAAAGGCTATCCGTCGCAGTTCAAGCTCCATCGCCGCTCAACGACTTATTCTTCTTCTGCCGGCTCTGCTTCGATCGCAAACAAAGATCGCGAGATTGGGCTTGACGGACACGCGTCTCCTCTCGCCGCGTCTCTTCCCACCGCCGTTCTCGCCGCTGCCCGCTTACTAATGGAGCCCCTGCCTCGCTTCTCCTCCTTATTTCCGCAAGATCCGCCGCCTATAGCTCACTTCTCAGCCACTTCATCCTCCGCAGGTACTCCTCTTCGTTTTTGATTTACTTTTACCCTTCCTTTCTCATTTCTTTCTCTTTATCCTCATTTGTTCTTTTTTTTCCTGATTTCTAGGTTGCCTCTTTCTTCTTTCCCGCCGTCGACTCAGCAATCGACATCGCCTGCTACTGCTTCCTCCGCTTCTCACCGACCTACGAGCGCATCGTCCACTCTGCAATCACTGTAAATCCATCGGTGAGCTTCCATGGAGATTGCTTTAAATTTGCGTGTTCTTTTCTATTTTCAGACAGGGTAAAAAGATGTATGCTATGATCTTCCTAAGTCGAAACATTTCGCAGAAACAATATTGCTGGTAGATGCATCTTCAACTGGTTAAAGCCAAGTGAATTTAGGTAATCTTCACCTTCTCTCCTAAATTTTCTTTGTGCTGCTGGTTTGTATTACTTATATCAATTTAATTCATTGGATGGCAGCGCTCATTCATGAATACTAATCTTTTCTTCAACAGAGCAAATAGAACATTATTCACTATATCTATTAAACCCACTTCATGTTGTACCTTATTTAGTGAATTTAGGTAATTCCATTCTCAGGAAAATGATTGCTGATTAGAAACCTTCTCTACTAAGTTCTCTTTCTGCTGTTGGTTTGTATTAGTTATATCAATTTAATTCATTCATGGATGGCAGAGCTCATTCATGGATACTAATTTGTTCTTCAACAGAACAAATATAACACTATATAGTAAACCCACTTCATGTTGTAGCTTATTTAGTGAATTTAGGTAATTCCACCTCTGAATTTTCTCTAATTTGTTATTATGCTTGCTTGAATTTTTTTCTGAAGTTCTAATGGAAAGCTAGCATTTTGTTTATGTTGTCAAATATTGATAAAATAAAATAGGTTTAGACCTATGGTTGGTGGATGGTTGCGGCGTCCTCAGGTTTCCAGTGTGCTATTTGTTTGATAAAATTTTGCCTTCCATTCTGCTTTCATTTGTTAGGTGAAGGTGTTCATTAACTTCATGATATTATCCATAGTAATTGCAAAAAAATTGTTTAGATTCCTATAGATATCTGAATTGTTCAAGTTCCTATAGATTACACTTACTCTTTCATTTCATTCCAATCTGCTTTGGTTTGTCTAATTTCTATACTCTGCTATTGTAGCAGGAATCCAAAACGACATTTAAGGCTTTCTCGGCTCCAATCAGTCAAGGGTTTCCTGATAATTAATTTCGTTTAATAGACTTGCGTCTTTTGCGCTTAATTTTGATAATGTGGTCCTCCACTTATGACTTATTTTTGTTGTAAAGTAGATACATATTTTCAAATAGCATATACTTGAATATTTTAGTGTGTTCAGTTATCCTTCTTATTAAAAAATCTAACATTAGTAAGGAAAGTTGCCTCTTTAAAATCTCTAATTTTCTCATCTTATCATTTATATTAAAAAAAATATGATAAACTTTTATTTATAATATTTTCATTCTTATTTTACTTCATTTTTATGTAATTTTTTTCTCTTCGAATTACTACTACCTCATAGAGGGGATGCAGATCGGGAAGAGGAAAAGGGAACAGCGAAGACAAGAGAGGGGAAGACATTGATGATGATGATGATGAATAATTTTAGAACTAAGGGAGCATAAATTAGATGTACGTGCTCATAAAACACCATCAATGTTGAGGGGTTTGCACAGATAATGAAGACGACTAAATGAACCTCACTAGATTAGCACATGATCGATCAACACAGTTGCTTCTTATAGGAACCTCCTTTTTTATTTCTGTTTTGATATCGGTTTTTATATTTACCTAATTATTTATATTGCTTGAGTTTTACAGTCCTTCCTTCATTCACCTAGGTCCTTCCTTCATTTACCTAATTATTTATATTTACAGGCTTCGTTTTTGGATTACATAGAAATGTTATTTAACTTATTTATACTGTTTTTCTCTCTACTGTATATATCTTTGCTTGCCCAACAACACCCATTTTCATGTTACATCATATTGAGCCCTGTTTATTCTGTAACGATCAACAGTGACATCATTTATGATCAATTTTAACACATGGAAACATTTTTGGTACTGAAAACGCTGCATTTTTTAAATAAAAAAAAACGCATTTTCTTCATCTGTTTGCATGAATCTGTATCTCGCCACGGGGTGCCTCATCGAAGTTGTGATCCTTGACATATATAATGTGCCTTCGGATAAAACCTAGGTAAAATGCTACGCCAAACGGATATGCAAAAAGACACGGTCATGCTCAAACAAAACAAGGAGGCTATGGTTTGATTGATTCAGGAAGACATCAGTTAGAATTTTAGTACTCATATTTCTTCTATGACATCAGTTTAACCTTCAGGAAGACACGATCATGTGATTGTTTGAACTCTTTGAAAAAGTTGGTAGATTTTTTTCCTTAGTTTAAACTTCCTTTCCATGCATGATTTTGGATTTGATTTCTCCTCTCTGCTGTGTTTTCTATTTTTGATTGCTCCTCTTTGGTTTAGTTCACTATATTTAAAATGCAAGTTGAGCCTGTCGTTGAAAAAGTGCGTGGCCCTGTTCAATCTCATCTTCGTTCTCGAAAAAGAACTAGAGGAACATCTATGACAGACGAGCAGCGCGCAACACAACGTATATATAATCAAACTTTTACATCAAGAAGAAACGCGCATGCGTCAGAAACGCAGCGTGCTGCTCATCGGGCTTCTAACTGGCAACGTGCACAACAAAGAAGAGCGCACATGACAGAAGAGCAGCGTGAAGTGTAGCGAACTTATAATCGGGACCGCCAAAGAGCCTGGCGAGCTCAGATGACTGAAGCGCAACAAGCACACCAAAGAGAAATTGGGCGCAATGCTGCTCGAAGGCGTCGCGCACGATTACCTCAACAAAGCCAACAACTCCAACATAACAACTCAGTGGTGCAATCCGCTACTGCGCTTGAACACCAAACTACTGCACCCGCGTCGGCATTCATCAGTGAACCTGGGCACTCAAACATGAGAAGTTGTGAGTACGCAATTTTTTTGTGTCATATCTTACGTAATTATATAATAACATCTCAGTGCTACAATCATTACCTCTGTGTTCTTCTGCAGTTAGGTTTGCCGAAAATGACATTGTGCAGCAAGGTGAACAATTACAAAATAGCAACTCAGGAGTACAGCCCGTTGTTGCGCCCGAACACCAGACTACTGCACCTGCGTCGACATCGGACAATGAACTCAGGCACTCAACCATGACATGCGGTGAGTGCGAATTTCTTTTGTCGTGCCTTATACAGTTAGTATATCTTATACAGTTAGTACTAGATAGCACACCGTCTTAGCCTTCATGTTCTTCCACAGTGAGATTTGCCGAAAATGGTATTGTGCACAGATATACGCTGACAACACTGCCATCCACAGCGTCCTTTCATGCTTTGAGAACACCTAAAATTGGAGAATCATCCACACCTTACCCTTTCCCCACAACCACTCGCGCTGCCTCAAACGTATTACAATCGAATCCTGCATTTACGATAACCTCAAATACGCAAGAAAATTCAATGGACCTCCCACAACAAAGTGTGCTTCCTCACATATGCGTGCAAGGTCTGTTCTTGGCAAACCACTGCATAGAAATATGTCTGATTGTTGTTTTTATTCTTATGCTTATTTTCATCTACATAGGAACCTCACCAAATCCTGTCCACCAACATGAAAGCACAGACGACGAAATCTCTGATGATGAGATCCTTTATAGAAATCGTCGTGCCACAAATCACAACATTGCCCGTGTATCCGACTCAGTTCGCCAAATTGTTTACCTACAACTACAACAACCTCATTTTTGTTATAGTTGCCGTGCTAGATTATTTGATGGTGAAACCTCTACGCTGTGTTGCAACAATGGAAGAGTGCAGATTCCAGCTTTACCTGCTCCAAATGAGCTCTATGCTCTGTTTGTCGGTGATTCTGATGAATGCCGCAATTTTAAGAGATATATTCGCTCATATAATCATGTGTTTTCTTTTACTTATATGGGTGTTAAGTTGGATAGGGCATTAACAGCTGATCAACACGCCATTTACACATTTCGAGCTCATGGAGCAATATATCATCGAATTGGTTCTCTTTTGCCTGCTCTTCACGCAAGACCTAGATATCTACAATTATATATATATATGATACAGAACATGAGATAGATCACCGCCTACAAGAAAGTAAAGAGCTGGTTCGTGAACTGGTCGAAAAAATAACAACAATTTTGAACGCATGCAATCCTTTTGTGTTAATGTTCCGCCAGCTGGCACAACGACACGATGTTAACAAATGCAGATTAGTAATTAGGGAAAGACCTGCTACTCAGCACCAATATATATTACCAACTGCATCACAGGTTGCTGCTATTATTGTTGGCGCTGAAGAATATCTTGAATCCAATGAACGCAACACAATTGTTGAAACGGTCGAAGGTGACTTAGTTACTGTTCCAGAATTTACTGATTATTATGTTCCACTTCAATATCCGTTACTCCACCCATATGGGACATATGGTTGGTTGGCTGAGTATAAAGGATTCAATAATCGCCGCGTTAGCTGCTGTGACTATTACTCATACATACTTCAGGTTTCTAGATAAATATTACATTGCGCATGTTGTGCTTCTTGCACTCGGCCCATATTTTATTTTATATTCGTTCTCTTGCAGGATCGCCGACCGGATTTATCCTTGCCATTGCACGGTTGTCGTTTGTTGCAACAATATTGTTGACGCCTGGAAAATCCTGGCCCCAAAATTCGAATCAATGCGGCCTAAGGCTAAGTGTTGACGCCTGGAAAATCCTGGCCCCAAAATTCGAATCAATGCGGCCTAAGGCTACCTGCCCAGCGGTTCAGCGAGAAGGTTTGGGTTAGCCACTACGGATGAAGCGGAGAGATAAGGGACACAACCCCAGGTGCTGCGGCAGGGAGGTCCCACCACGTACCCAGAAGCTCTAAAGAGTCTTCTCCTCCAGAACCACGAATGGCCGAGCTCGGTACTAGGTAGGCACTTGATAGGGAAGGTTCTTGATTGTCAAAGAGGGAGGGGTGCAGCTCTGATTTTTACAAGTGTCATTTCTAGTACTCCTGGGGGTCTATTTATACACAAATCCTGGGGGGGAGCAGATGACTATCCCTGTCCCCTATAGTTGGTTTTTTGACCAGACAATATGTGGGTGAGCAGGTAAGGATCTCAGACCTAACTGGCGAGTTGGTTGGCTAAGTCGCCTATAGGCGAGCAGGTCCGAGCTCATGGCTTCCTCGCCTGGCCGGGTAGGAAACGCCGGGCAGGGCTTTCCTCCTCGTCATGGGGCGAGCAAGTACCTTCTCGCACAACAAAAGATCTTGATCTTCCTTCGTCTTCTAGATTGATGACTTCTGCCTTGACCTTTTTGACCTTGACCTCCGCCTACGTGGCCTTTGGTGGGGCCCACCCTCGGAGAATGAGGGTTGTACAAATACGTAGTTGACAATTATATTAAGATTGAAACTCAAAAACTGCGTTGGATTAAAAAAAACCAGATGAATATCCGTGCTGAACTGTACAGCGGCTTGCAGGACTGCCTTAATGCTGGAGAAAATAGTGGAGGTGTGTTCACTGTGGATCCATATAGGCTTTTGATTCTATGATCTCATACTGATCTAGACTCTTACAATATATCATTCTCTTGCAGCCAATGTTGGTCATCGTGTCATATTGCCATCATCTTTTATTGGAAGCCCTCGCGACATGTACCAACGTTATCAGGATGCAATGGCGGTTGTCCAGCGTTATGGCAGACCAGATATATTTTTAACAATGACGTGCAACTCTTCTTGGCCGAAAATCACCGAGGCACTTTATCCAGGGCAGACGTCTCAGGACCGTCCTGATTTAGTCGCTCGAATATTCCACGCTAAATATGCAAAGTTAAAGCATGATATTTTCCATAAACATGTTCTTGGTAGAACAATTATCCATGTCCACGTAATCGAGTTCCAAAAAAGAGGTTTACCGTGTACAACCCCGATATTCGTCGAGTACCCTCAAGGGCTCCTTGGAACAAGGGAGAGCATCGACCCACACAGGAAGAGAGGTAGAGGCAGGGGGCGAGAGGGGGAGGGGCGAGCCCCCCTCTCGCCCCCGCCCCCAATATCAAGGGGGGCGAGAGGAGGAGGGGCAAGCCCCCCTCTCGCCCCCGCCCCCAATATCAAGGGGGGGCAAGAGGAGGAGGGGCAAGCCTCCCTCTCGCCCCCGCCCCCAATATCAAGGGGGGCGAGAGGGGGGGCGAGCCCCCCTCTCGCCCCCGCACCCAAGTAGGGGGCGAGCTCCTCTCACCCCCATGCTCAGTAAGGAAGCAGGACCTCACCATGAGGGGTGTCTAAATGCACCCCAGCGAGACCTCACCAGGAGGGATGTCTAAATGCACCCCGACGTGGGGGGGGGGGGGATTGGGAGGGCCGGGAGGCCTCCGGCTCGCCCAGAGACCTGTGGGGGCGAGCTGGGAGGGCCGGGAGGCCTCCGGCTCGCCCAGAGACCTGTGGGGGCGAGCTGGGAGGGCCGGGAGGCCTCCAGCTCGCCCGGAGACCTGTGGGGGCGAGCTGGGAGGGCCGGGAAGCCTCCGGCTCGCCCAGAGACCTGTGGGGGCGAGCTGGGAGGGCCGGGAGGCCTCCGGCTCGCCCAGAGACCTGTGGGGGCGAGCTGGGAGGGCCGGGAGGCCTCCGGCTCGCCCAGAGACCTTTGGGGGCGAGCTGGGAGGGCCGGGAGGCCTCCGGCTCGCCTAGAGACCTGTGGGGGTGAGCTGGGAGGGCCGGGAGGCCTCAGGCTCGCCCAGAGACCTGTGGGGGCGAGCTGGGAGGGCCGGGAGGCCTCCAGCTCGCCCGGAGACATGTGGGGGCGAGCTGGGAGGGCCGGGAAGCCTCCGGCTCGCCCAGAGACCTGTGGGGGCGAGCTGGGAGGGCCGGGAGGCCTCCGGCTCGCCCAGAGACCTGTGGGGGCGAGCTGGGAGGGCCGGGAGGCCTCCGGCTCGCCCAGAGACCTGTGGGGGCGAGCTGGGAGGGCCGGGAGGCCTCCGGCTCGCCCAGAGACTTGTGGGGGCGAGCTGGGAGGGCCGGGAGGCCTCC
This sequence comes from Dactylorhiza incarnata, assembly GCA_033032865.1. NCBI lineage: Eukaryota > Viridiplantae > Streptophyta > Magnoliopsida > Asparagales > Orchidaceae > Dactylorhiza > Dactylorhiza incarnata. Next base: position 1,903,366 of record JAWHQI010000226.1, on the reverse strand, counting down.
GGCTCGCCCAGAGACCTGTGGGGGCGAGCTGGGAGGGCCGGGAGGCCTCTGGCTCGCCCAGAGACCTGTGGGGGCGAGCTGGGAGGGCCGGGAGGCCTCCGGCTCGCCCAGATACCTGTGGGGGCGAGCTGGGAGGGCCGGGAGGCCTCCGGCTCGCCTAGAGACCTGTGGGGGCGAGCTGGGAGGGCCGGGAGGCCTCCGGCTCGCCCAGAGACTTGTGGGGGCGAGCTGGGAGGGCCGGGAGGCCTCCGGCTCGCCCAGAGACCTGTGGGGGCGAGCTGGGAGGGCCGGGAGGCCTCTGGCTCGCCCAGAGACCTGTGGGGGCGAGCTGGGAGGGCTGGGAGGCCTCCGGCTCGCCCAGAGACCTGTGGGGGCGAGCTGGGAGGGCCGGGAGGCCTCCGGCTCGCCCAGAGACCTGTGGGGGCGAGCTGGGAGGGCCGGGAGGCCTCCGGCTCGCCCAGAGACCTGTGGGGGCGAGCTGGGAGGGCCGGGAGGCCTCCGGCTCGCCCAGAGACTTGTGGGGGCGAGCTGGGAGGGCCGGGAGGCCTCCGGCTCGCCCAGAGACTTGTGGGGGCGAGCTGGGAGGGCCGGGAGGCCCCCGGCTTGCCCAGAGCCTTGTGGGGGCGAGCCGGGGAGCCCGGGAGGCCTCCGGCTCGCCCAGCTCCAAGTCGGATAGGCGGTCTGCGTTTAGCGCCCAAGAGTAGCGGGATTTGGCTATTCGCAGTCCAGTTTTGGTTATTCGCAGTCCAAGAGCAACGGGATTTGGCTATCTGCAGCCCAGTCCAAGGGTATTTTGGTAATCTATCATTCTAGTTTTCGGCTATTTGCAGCCCAACTTCAGAAATCCTATAAATAGGACCAAGGGGGCACCATTTGGAAAGGATCGGAGGCTAGGCTAGCTCTCTCCTCTCTCTCCCTCCCCAAGAAGTCTCTCTGTAGAGGGTGAGGAGAGGCTCCAGTGGTGCCCAAGCTTAGTAGCGGCTTGGGAGGGGAAGTTCCAAGGGGACTTCCGGGTATGTGGCCGGACCTCCCCACTAAGCCCTTGGTCCGTTTCCAAATCTAAGTGCTCTCGCCTAGAGAGTTGGCTCGAGGGAAGTAGGTGTGAGACCACCCCTTTTTGGGACCCCGAACTCCACAGAGACCAAGTCTTGTTCGCAAGATTTCGGTTTCAACATTTTGGTGCGGTGAGCGTGGAGAGTGGTCAGCACAGAAGTTCTTGAGCCAAATCTCATGGCAGGAGACCTCGGAGGAGGAGACGAGGAGGGGTCTCACCTCCCAAGTGATGTGGTAGGAAGGGGAGAGTTCATGACGGCCATCAAGGGAATCATGGAGCTGCTCCAAGGCATCACCAGGGGAGGTGACTGCTCGGCTCCCTCCCCCCAGACACCGCCTTCTGGGTCGCAAGGAGTGCTCGCCCAGGGGGGGTCAGGAGAGGTTGCCCCAGGGGGTCGGCCAGGCAAGGAACCAGTGATTGAGAGTGGCGAGCGGGACCTCACCGGGCGAGTGCTTTTTCCGAGCCCGGCGAGTGGGGTCTCGCTCGGAGCAGGAGTCGCGCAAGTAGAGCTCGCGAAGCCGGCGAGTAGGGGGTCACCCTTTAGCGAGCTGATCATCTCGGCTCCCATCCCGGAAGGCTTCAAGGAGCCCAACATGACTTTCTATACCGGGAAGGATGATCCCGTCCAGCACCTGCAGTGGTTCGAGGATACCGTCTCCATCAGGCCCATGACGGACGCGTTCAAGTGCCGTCTCTTCGCCACCACCCTGAGGGACAAAGCTAGGGACTGGTTCCACCAGCTCCCGGTCGGCTCCATATACAGCTTCGATGACTTGGGTCGAAGCTTCCAGCTACGCTTCTCCACATCCAAGAAGAGGAAGAAGAATGCTGAGTCCATTTTCCTGATTAAGCAGAGGCACGAGGAGACGTTGGCCCAGTACATGGACAGATTCCAGGAGGAGATCCAGAACATCCAGGAGATGTCAGGGTATGCCCTCCAGATGGCCTTCACCGTAGGGCTACGAGAGAGCCTCTTCAAAATGCGCCTAACTAGGAAGCCTCCCTTGTCCTTCGAGGACCTGATGGAAAAAGCTGCAAAGGAGATAGCCACGGAGGCGGCGAACCCGGGGCTGGCAAAGAAGTTGGCGAAGTTGGTGGAGGCCGAGCCAAGAGAGCAAGGTGGCCTCAGGCTGCAAGAAGGAAGGAGGAGGGAAGAGCAGAGGGGTCAAGGGTACCAGGGACCCCAGGGGGGTCAGGAGCAAGGAAGGGGTTTCGCCCAAGGAGGGGGAAACTACTACGGAGGTCAAGGGAGGCCCAACCCTCCTCCTTGGAGACAGGCCCCTAGGCAGCTCCTACCCCCACCAGCTCAAGCTATGGCGATTCGAAGAGGAGGAGTTGAAGCAAGAGACATCCCAGCCCGTAGGAGAAGAGGAGGAAGGGGGGTGCCGTACTGCGACTACCACCAAGCAGAGGGGCATGCAACAACTACCTGCCCAGAGTTCTTGGAGGTGAGAGAGGCGAGAGGTCAGACGTAACAGCAGCCACCGGAGCGGATTGAAGAAGTTCCACCTGGAGCAGTAGCGGATGATGACATCTGCGAGGACCGAACTGACATAGGAGCCAAAGGTCGGGTCGCGGTAATCCACGGTGGGGTAGGGATCGAGGCCACTCGTAAGGCAAGCCTCCACTCCGTATTTCGACGCAGCGTCGCTTCAACGTCACAGGACCCACCTCCCGAGGAGAAAATCACTTTCTCAAGCAAGGACATGCCAGAACACGAGGATCCATTCTGTGATGCGCTAGTCATTCAGACAGCCATCGAAGGTTACACTGTCTCTCGGATCCTCGTTGACAACGGGAGCTCTGTCAATGTCATTTTCAAGAAGGCATTTGATGAGTTGAAGGTGGAGGCAAGGAGGGTGCTGGCCTCAGATGGGCCCTTGTTTGGATTCTCCGGAGAAAGAAAAGAGGTAGAGGGTGGAGTTGGACTCCAAGTGACGATGGGGGGAGGTTCAAGGAACTGTCGGTTCGTCATAGTTGACGCTCCTAGCAGTTATAATGCCATCTTCGGAAGACCCCTCATCAGCGCCTTCCGATGCGTACCATCATCCTTCCACCAGTGCCTCAAGTTCAACACTGGAGGAATCCAAGTCAGGATCCGCGGAGACCCCAGGATGGCCAGACACTGCTACGTCACAGCCGTCAACAACATCTCTTGGCAAGCGGGGGCGGAGGAGATGGAGAAGATCATGGAGAACATGAGCCAGATGGGAGTGGCAGGAGAAGCAGAGGAATGATCATCTCGCGCGAGCAGCCGGAGAGGCGAGTGCCATGGGGGGGTATGATGTGTCTATTTTTTGTTTTTTGTTTTTTGTGGTTTTCCTTTGTAACAAGCTCTACCCCTCGCTGGTTGGGCCAGGAGGTTTTGACAAGGGAAATCCCCCCATTAGATGGATGAAGTTATTTTGCTTATATGATTAGTAAGTTCAACGCCGAGATGTCCTCCTCACTCCAGGCTCTCACTAGCTGGGTGGGTCGAATGATCCTCGGATGGGTAAGTTCAACACCGAGATGTCCTCCTCACTCCAGGCTCTCACTAGCTGGGTGGGTCGAATGACCCTCGGGAGGAAGGGCTTGCCATCGAGATGTCCTCCTCACTCCAGGCTCTCACTAGCTGGGTGGGTCGAATGATCCTCGGATGGGTAAGTCCAACGCCGAGATGTCCTCCTCACTCCAGGCTCTCACTAGCTGGGTGGGTCGAATGATCCTCGGAAGGAAGAGCTTGCCATCGAGATGTCCTCCTCACTTCAGGCTCTCACTAGCTGGGTGGGTCGAATGATCCTCGGATGGGTAAGTCCAACGCCGAGATGTCCTCCTCACTCCAGGCTCTCACTAGCTGGGTGGGTCGAATGATCCTCGGATGGGTAAGTTCAACACCGAGATGTCCTCCTCACTCCAGGCTCTCACTAGCTGGGTGGGTCGAATGACCCTCGGGAGGAAGGGCTTGCCATCGAGATGTCCTCCTCACTCCAGGCTCTCACTAGCTGGGTGGGTCGAATGATCCTCGGATGGGTAAGTCCAACACCGAGATGTCCTCCTCACTCCAGGCTCTCACTAGCTGGGTGGGTCGAATGATCCTCGGAAGGAAGAGCTTGCCATCGAGATGTCCTCCTCACTTCAGGCTCTCACTAGCTGGGTGGGTCGAATGATCCTCGGATGGGTAAGTCCAACGCCGAGATGTCCTCCTCACTCCAGGCTCTCACTAGCTGGGTGGGTCGAATGATCCTCGGGAAGAAGAGCTTGCCACCGAGATGTCCTCCTCACTCCAGGCTCTCACTAGCTGGGTGGGTCGAATGATCCTCGGGAAGAAGAGCTTGCCACCGAGATGTCCTCCTCACTCCAGGCTCTCACTAGCTGGGTGGGTCGAATGATCCTCGGAAGGAAGAGCTTGCCATCGAGATGTCCTCCTCATTCCAGGCTCTCACTAGCTGGGTGGGTCGAATGATCCTCGGATGGGTAAGTTCAACGCGGAGATGTCCTCCTCACTCCAGGCTCTCACTAGCTGGATGAGTCAAATGTGCCTCGGGGGAGATTCACTCGGTGAGGCAGGTGATTCATATTGGTTAAAGCCCCGATGCTGGCCCGCTGACCAGGCTCCCATCAAGCTGGCAGGTCCGAGGATCGCTCGGTGGCAGGAAAGTCTCAAGGTACTTAGCCCCGATGCTGGCCCGCTGACTAGGCTCCCATCAAGCTGGCAGGTCCGAGGATCGCTCGGTGGCAGGAAAGTCTCAAGGTACTTAGCCCCGACGCTGGCCCGCTGACCAGGCTCCCACCTAGCTGGCAGGGTCAGGAACAGCTCAGTGGCCGAAAATTCTCTTAAGTATTTTTCCCCCGAGGTGGTCTCGCTAGCCGGGCTCTCACTAGCCGGCAAGGTTGGAAGACCTCTCGGGGAGGCTATGAATTTTTCCCCCGAGGTGGTCTCGCTAGCCGGGCTCTCACTAGCCGGCAAGGTTGGAAGACCTCTCGGGGAGGCTATGTATTTTTCCCCCGAGATGGTCTCGCTAGCCGGGCTCTCACTAGCCGGCAGGGTCGGAAGATCTCTCAGGGAGGCTATGTATTTTTTCCAAGGTAGCACTGTTTGTCGGGTTCCCAGCGACACTCGTCGAATATGCAGGGTTGGACATTTCTTTCCGAGCGTGAGCCACGCTCGAAAAGAGCGGGGATTGTGTACAACCCCGATATTCGTCGAGTGCCCTCAAGGGCTCCTTGGAACAAGGGAGAGCATCGACCCACACAGGAAGAGAGGTAGAGGCAGGGGGCGAGAGGGGGAGGGGCGAGCCCCCCTCTCGCCCCCGCCCCCAATATCAAGGGGGCAAGAGGAGGAGGGGCAAGCCCCCCTCTCGCCCCCGCCCCCAATATCAAGGGGGGCGAGAGGAGGAGGGGCAAGCCTCCCTCTCGCCCCCGCCCCCAATATCAAGGGGGGCGAGAGGGGGGGCGAGCCCCCCTCTCGCCCCCGCACCCAAGTAGGGGGCGAGCTCCTCTCACCCCCACGCTCAGTAAGGAAGCAGGACCTCACCATGAGGGGTGTCTAAATGCACCCCAGCGAGACCTCACCAGGAGGGATGTCTAAATGCACCCCGACGTGGGGGGGGGGGGGGGGACTGGGAGGGCCGGGAGGCCTCCGGCTCGCCCAGAGACCTGTGGGGGCGAGCTGGGAGGGCCGGGAGGCCTCCGGCTCGCCCAGAGACCTGTGGGGGCGAGCTGGGAGGGCCGGGAGGCCTCCAGCTCGCCCGGAGACCTGTGGGGGCGAGCTGGGAGGGCCGGGAAGCCTCCGGCTCGCCCAGAGACCTGTGGGGGCGAGCTGGGAGGGCCGGGAGGCCTCCGGCTCGCCCAGAGACCTGTGGGGGCGAGCTGGGAGGGCCGGGAGGCCTCCGGCTCGCCCAGAGACCTTTGGGGGCGAGCTGGGAGGGCCGGGAGGCCTCCGGCTCGCCTAGAGACCTGTGGGGGCGAGCTGGGAGGGCCGGGAGGCCTCCGGCTCGCCCAGAGACCTGTGGGGGCGAGCTGGGAGGGCCGGGAGGCCTCCAGCTCGCCCGGAGACCTGTGGGGGCGAGCTGGGAGGGCCGGGAAGCCTCCGGCTCGCCCAGAGACCTGTGGGGGCGAGCTGGGAGGGCCGGGAGGCCTCCGGCTCGCCCAGAGACCTGTGGGGGCGAGCTGGGAGGGCCGGGAGGCCTCCGGCTCGCCCAGAGACCTGTGGGGGCGAGCTGGGAGGGCCGGGAGGCCTCCGGCTCGCCCAGAGACTTGTGGGGGCGAGCTGGGAGGGCCGGGAGGCCTCCGGCTCGCCCAGAGACCTGTGGGGGCGAGCTGGGAGGGCCGGGAGGCCTCTGGCTCGCCCAGAGACCTGTGGGGGCGAGCTGGAGGGCCGGGAGGCCTCCGGCTCGCCCAGATACCTGTGGGGGCGAGCTGGGAGGGCCGGGAGGCCTCCGGCTCGCCCAGAGACCTGTGGGGGCGAGCTGGGAGGGCCGGGAGGCCTCCGGCTCGCCCAGAGACTTGTGGGGGCGAGCTGGGAGGGCCGGGAGGCCTCCGGCTCGCCCAGAGACCTGTGGGGGCGAGCTGGGAGGGCCGGGAGGCCTCTGGCTCGCCCAGAGACCTGTGGGGGCGAGCTGGGAGGGCCGGGAGGCCTCCGGCTCGCCCAGAGACCTGTGGGGGCGAGCTGGGAGGGCCGGGAGGCCTCCGGCTCGCCCAGAGACCTGTGGGGGCGAGCTGGGAGGGCCGGGAGGCCTCCGGCTCGCCCAGAGACCTGTGGGGGCGAGCTGGGAGGGCCGGGAGGCCTCCGGCTCGCCCAGAGACCTGTGGGGGCGAGCTGGGAGGGCCGGGAGGCCTCCGGCTCGCCCAGAGACTTGTGGGGGCGAGCTGGGAGGGCCGGGAGGCCTCCGGCTCGCCCAGAGACTTGTGGGGGCGAGCTGGGAGGGCCGGGAGGCCCCCGGCTTGCCCAGAGCCTTGTGGGGGCGAGCCGGGGAGCCCGGGAGGCCTCCGGCTCGCCCAGCTCCAAGTCGGATAGGCGGTCTGCGTTTAGCGCCCAAGTGTAGCGGGATTTGGCTATTCGCAGTCCAGTTTTGGTTATTCGCAGTCCAAGAGCAACGGGATTTGGCTATCTGCAGCCCAGTCCAAGGGTATTTTGGTAATCTAGCATTCTAGTTTTTGGCTATTTGCAGCCCAACTTCAGAAATCCTATAAATAGGACCAAGGGGGCACCATTTGGAAAGGATCGGAGGCTAGGCTAGCTCTCTCCTCTCTCTCCCTCCCCAAGAAGTCTCTCTGTAGAGGGTGAGGAGAGGCTCCAGTGGTGCCCAAGCTTAGTAGCGGCTTGGGAGGGGAAGTTCCAAGGGGACTTCCGGGTATGTGGCGGGACCTCCCCACTAAGCCCTTGGTCCGTTTCCAAATCTAAGTGCTCTCGCCTAGAGAGTTGGCTCGAGGGAAGTAGGTGTGAGACCACCCCTTTTTGGGACCCCGAACTCCACAGAGACCAAGTCTTGTTCGCAAGATTTCGGTTTCAACATACCGCATGTTCATATGCTAATTATTTTCGACGCGCATGATAAAATGAATACTCCGGATGAATATGATAAGATTGTTAGAGCCGAGCTTCCTCAGGTCGAACATGAACCCGAATTATACAACGTTGTTGTGCGTCATATGATTCATGGCCCGTGTGCATACGTAAACCCTCATGCCCCTTGCATGAAGCACGACGACTGCAAAAAGGGTTACCCAAGAAAATTTTCTGAGCATACGCTGCAGGGAGCAGACTCCTACCCGATTTATCGACGCCGTGATAATGGAAGATCATTTACGCTCCAGCGTGCCCAAGATTTTGTTATTGACAATAGGTGGGTTGTTCCTTACAACCCATGGCTTTTGTTGAAGTACGACTGTCATATTAATGTCGAGATTTGCAGCAGTATTAAAAGTATAAAATATTTATATAAATACATTCACAAAGGCCCTGATGCCATTGCGTTCCAAGTTCAGCCTCTTCAGGATCAGAATGAAGTATCTGAGTACGTAAATGGGCGGTGGATATGTCCACAGGAAGCATTTTGGAAAATATTTAAATTTACTATGTACCAGACATATCCTTCGGTTATCCGTTTGCAGATACACTTGCCTGATAAGCATCAAGTTCAGTTTCGCACTACTGAATTAGTGAACAATGTTCTAGCGAATGAGCGGAATTCCAGGACAATGTTAACCGAATTTTTCAATATTTGTGATGTTCAGGAAGAAGCGCGCAATTATTTGTACATCGATTTTCCTAAACACTATACATGGAATTTAACTTCTAGAACTTGGCACGTGCGAAGAAGTCGGCAAAAAGTTGTTGGACGAATTTACTCTGTACATCCTTCCGAGGGCGAAAGATTTTATTTACGCATGCTTCTAAATCATATTCGGGGCCCAAGATCTTTTGATCATCTTCTGACAGTTGGTTCAACTTTCCATTCAACGTTTAAAGAAGCTGCTGAACACTATGGTCTATTGAAACGAGACAACAGTTTACATTACTGCATGCGCGAGGCTAGAAAATTTCAAATGCCTGCAGCACTTCAGACTTTGTTTACTACAATTCTGTTATACTGCAACCCTATAAATGTTAGACAGTTGTGGAATGACAATTACACCGCGATGACTGAAGATTTTGTTGCCAATGCTTCCATTAGCGAGTTATATGTCATGAACAAGCTTCTTCACGAGCTCGATTACACTCTACAACAACATAACAAAAGCATCACACAATTTAACATCCCTCAAATGTCTGCCATCTTTACAGATATGCCCAACTTCTCAGGCTTAGTTGAAGATGAGCTCTCAATACCTATCTCATATATGGATCTGAACTCTGTTTCATCTTTCAATCCCAGCCAAAGTTATGCCTTCTGTACTATTGTTGAAACAATCACGCGGCGACAGAGTGGTAATTTCTTTATAGATGGGTCTGGTGGCAGTGACAAAACATTTTTGTACAAATCTATGCTTGCGCATTTGCGTCAAAATGGTCATATTGTGCTTGCGGCAGCATCATCGGGAATTGCTGCGACACTTCTTCCAGGCGGGGGAACAGCCCATTTGAAATTCAAAATTCCAATTCCTCTGGAATCTGGCTCATTCTGTAAATTTGGCAAGCAATCTGATATATAGCAGCTTTTGCAACAATGCTCCGCTATTTTGTGGGATGAGGCATCGATGTCACATAAACATGTATTTGAGGCTGTTGATCGATCGTTGCGTGATGTTCTATGCGTAAACCGACCTTTTGGCGGTAAAGTTGTAATCATGGGAGGAGATTTTCGGCAAGTTCCGCCTGTCGTAATTAATGGAACAAAATCAGAAATTATTAATGCGAGCATAGTTGAATCACCTTTGTGGTCAGCTGTAAAATTGCTTTCATTAACTGAAAATATGCGTGCTCTATCAGATCAAAATTTCTCCAATTTTTTACTTCGCGTTGGAAATGGCGATGAGCCTACGTTCGAGGATGATATGATTCGTATTCCTGATTCAATGATTATTCCATGGGAAGGTGAACATTCAATCAATGTACTAATCAGTATCATATTTACTGATATTACACTCCACATGAATGACTCTGATTACTTGGAAGACAGAGCTTTGTTAACACCCTTAAATGAAGATGTCGGTCAACTAAATGAAAAATGCCTCCACATGTTCCCCGGGGACGAGGTCACGTATTATTCTTTTGATTCTGTTGATGATGACAGATATAACTTATACCCGCAAGAGTTTCTAAATAGCATATCACCAGGCAATCTTCCACCGCATAGACTATCTTTGAAAAAAGGAACCCTCATTATGCTTCTGCGGAATTTAAATCCTAGAATCGGTCTTTGCAATGGTTCGAGACTCCTCTGCCGCCAATTTACAAGAAATGTTATTGAAGCAGAAATACTTACAGGACAACATAAAGGCAAACCAGTATTCCTTCCCCGTATACCGCTGAAAAATGCTCAAGATTTAAAAATGTCTTTTGAGCTAACTCGCAAACAATTTCCAGTCCGTTTAAGCTTTGCTCTAACCATCAACAAATCTCAAGGACAAACAATCAAACACGTTGGCATTTACTTGCCATCTCATGTTTTCACCCATGGCCAACTTTATGTTGCTTTATCAAGAGGAGTCACTGCATTGAATACAAAAGTTCTGGTCAAAAATGATACCCTCGCTGGACATCCTGGCACTTATACAAAAAATGTTGTCTTCAAAGACCTCCTTTCCAAGGTCAACTCGCAGGTGCTCTCCATACTCTTTTACTCAATTGTTTCCCGATTATACTTACGTAACGCTAATATGCTCATACATGAAAATATTTAATTTACTACGCAGTCCCATCACCGGACTTAGACATCAACGTTTACTTTCAGCAAAAAATCATCAGTGGCAGTAACTTCAACGGGTTGAAAAAAAAATATGCCCAGATTGGAATATTGCGTCCTCACTTACTGTCTTCGGGCTTCCACAAAGCATATTGCTTTTACATTACTTATTTCCTAAATCGCACTCCAGGTTCAGTCTCTGCTCCACACTTTTATTTTTTTACACTCACACTTTTGTTCTGTTTATTTACTTGCCTATTAAAATATTTATTTGTTGCGCTAGCTTTCGATGCCATTTCATGGATTTCAAATCAGCTAGCTAGGCACCATTACAATCAATCCCTTGCTCAATATTACAACCAATGCCTCGCTCAAAATTTATGCTGTACTGTAATTTTTTCCTGTATGTTCTGCTGATAGTGAGTTTATATGTTGTAGCAGACCTCGAGCAACAGATGTTTGTCTACCGTGCATATATTTGTTCTAAAAGATCCCTCATACCAAAGCTATCCGACCTCTCAAATCTATATGAACAACTTTACAGGCATGGAATCACTGTACATGCTCTCACTGCACTTTCATCTTTCTATAGAACATTTGTTTATATTGCAAATAATTGTTGCGGATTCATATTTTTCCAGTTGTGGAGTCCTTAGCCAATTTATATATATATATATACAATTGTTTCAGGTTTGCCGGTGCATTTTAAAAACCCCCTCTCGAATTCATTGTCGATACTTTACGCGATCTAGCAGAAATTGAGGATGTATATAGAGGCCCTGATGGACAATTGCCACCCAAATCATGGCACACAATGGCTAAGCCAACAAGTAACTATCGCGGCATTCGACTAATCATACCTACCGTGCCTCGGCACCTCTCGGGTGTTGAACAATGGAGTTTTGTCTTCCGGGAATTCGGCAGATCTGAATGCTTTCTCATACCAAAATCGTACGACATGTCAGAAATATATGCACACCTTCACAAACATGGGATCGCTGGTATGTCATTTAACTTTTTCATCTTGCTTCTCTATAAATTTTATAGTCTTTTTAATTACTGAAATTTGCAAATATTTTTTCATTTCAAAACAGCAAGGTTTATTACACGAAAGCCTGCCCACACTTCATAGCTCTTCCTGAAGTCCACTTTTTGATTGTGCATGTTCGTTGCATACCTAATTGTTCAAATGAGTTATACTAAAATGGTTTTTTTATGCAATTTAGTTTTATGAATGCAATTACATGAACTGGTAATTGTAAATTCATCATCAATTTAATTTGCCTGGGGAGAGGTTTCTCATGGCAACCCGTGCGAGTATCATTATTGTTGGAAGGAGGCTGGAAGATTTGCGTCTCTTCTGTCTTCCTATCTCCCTCAACTAATTGTAAAGTCATCTGAGCCTTTTTATTTGGGATCATGATAGTTTCAATTTGTTTAAATTTGTGTATAGGACTCCTAATAGTTTCAATTTGTGTATAGAGAAAAACAATTTGAACAATTTATGATTTATTTATTCACTGCAAGTATATGTGGCAAAGCATGGAATAGGTAATGGCAAACTTAGGCAGGATAGCAGAAGATGCTACCCAAAAATTAAAGAAAACATTCCAATCCAAACTAACCATTAGAAGAAAAATCTACCAAATATTCACATCCTTTGAAATTTTCTTCACATGGAATCATGAACTCCAATCAATATTAAGAAATGATAAATTTCTACTCATCAATTGAAATAAATGATATTGCAGACAAAAATTCTGAATCCACCAAATTAACACCTCCTTTGTTTGTAACTCATTACATACAGACGCAATTAATATTAAGAAATGTTCAAACTCATTGTAATCTATTTTCTTTTTTGCTTTTTGAAGGGAAGCGTATCAGGTTGTACGCCTCGCCCTGTTCTCCCAGGCATGTTCCTTGAAATTGTTTGTCCATGTACAGATGTTGGTAGCAAGCTACTTCGTGTCATGAACTTTATTTTAACTATTAATGGCCCCACTTGAAATTTCCTCTTTGGCGCTGACTCAATATAACAATTATAACTTTTTTCCTACGCCATTTTGCCCCACTTTACCTTACAAATTTTATGCATGATTTTGCACCACTTTACATTACGAATTTTATGCTTTGTTGATTTATTATCCGTTTTTTGCTCTGAAGATTGATGAATCTGTATAGTATTGTTGGGGCTATGATATTTTTCACCACTTTACATAAACTTTATTTGTGCCGGAGATGTATTCCAATTTATAGTATACACATGAAGTTTGTAGTAGTTGTCAGGAATTAGATGGAGTTTACGGCTATGTTTATAGTATTTCCGAAATACTATAAACACGGAGCTTCCTAAAATTCATGTTGATGGAGTTTAATAAGGAATTCAACTCTAAATCCTCCAATTATTCATCATTTTCATTCCTCCATTCCCTTATAAGAGAGTTTTTGTTATGGCTGCACGCTTCTTGATCTCCCTGCTTATAAATTACAGTTTGCTTTTTTCTGTACAAAAAAAGAGGCGAAAAAAGTTTATGATGATTGACATGAAAGCTGTAGATTGGCTGAAATTGGTCTGATTCTATGAAAACATGCTCAACTCTTACTCAGTTCTGATTCTATGAAAACATGCTCAACTCTTACTCATTGACATTGTTCCTGTTTTATCAGGCGTCTCTTGATTCTGCCTCTATATACATTTCACTACCATTCTCAAATGATACCTCAACATATAACCTCAAAATGTTAACAATGCAGCGGCGGCAGCGGCGGCGGCAGCAACGACAACAACATCAGTACCTTAATTTCCGCATTGAGTTTATGTTTTATAACATGCATATATATATAACTGTATTATTACATGAATATCAAATTTAGCTTTCAAAATTATCAAGACATTTCCTTTTAGTTTATATTGTTAACGTACATGTTCAATTGTCAGCCTATTTTGTTAGGGTTTCACTTACTAATGTTGATGTGCTTGATGGGAGGTTTTCCTTTACTATGTTTAGGGTGAAAGGGAAAGAATTTTGAAGGTCTTGCCTATTTTGTCCATTGCTCTTTTGAATGCTCATAACGCTTTTACGTTGTCATGTGTAATGTTTTCTTGATTTATAATGCTTTTGAAAGAGTATTTTTATGCAATAAAGAAAAGCCTTGCACTGCTTTGGAAGTCATCTGAGCTTCTGGTTTCTACCTTGCTTATATTTCTGTCCATCTACCTCTCTCTCTCTCTCTCTCTCTCTCTCTCTCTCTCTCTTTCTTTCCCTTTCTTTATCTGTGCACGTCCACATATATATATATATATATATATATATATATATATATATATATACGAGCATCTTTGCACGGGCTACGCCCGTGCTCGATGCTCTTCGCAGCGACAGTACACTTGCAGCCACGGTACCTCTGCCCAATGTCACCCCTTCTCGGGCCACCGCCCGTGCTCGATGCTCTCCGCATCAACAGTACTCTAGCAGCAACGGTACCTCCGCCTAAACTCGCCCGCTCTAGAACGCTCAGTCAATTGACAGTGCATGAGTATCCCCCGTGCCCCGCGCGACAGTACCCCCGCCTCGACATTGTCCCGGCGCGATGGCACGCCCTCCGCTCACAAACCCCCGTGGTGCTCTCCCCCATCCCGATTTTGTTGTGCCCACGGGGGTTCGCGAGCGGAGGGCGTGCCATCGCGCCGGGACAATTGTGGGGCACGGGGGTACTGTCGCGCGGGGCACGGGGGATACCCATGCACTGTCAATTGACTGAGCGTTCTAGAGCGGGCGAGTTTACGCGGAGGTACTGTTGCAGCTAGAGTACTGTTGATGCGGAGAGCATCGAGCACGGGAGGTGGCCCGAGAAGGGGTGACTTTGGGCAGAGGTACCGTCGCTGCAAGTGTACTGTCGCTGCGAAGAGCATCGAGCACGGGCGTAGCCCGTGCGAAGATGCTCGTGTATATATATATATATATATATATATATATATAGATATAGAGAGAGAGAGAGAGAGAGAGAGAGAGAGAGAGAGAGAGAGAGAGAGAGAGAGAGAGAGAGAGAGAGAGGAGAGTGAGAGGTCTGAATATTCACACAATTTGACTCACAAAGCTTGCAACTTGATTTCGGCGTTGATTATTCAATTTGGAAAGCTTGCCCGTCCATTCTTCCTCTACTTTACTGTGACTTCACTATACATTTTGACCCTCTAAAGTCTAAAGGGACTTTCTAGATGACATTTGGGACTATTTTTGGCATTCATTTGGGTGTTTAAGATTTGGGAATTATGTTTCATCTTTATTCTCGTCTTTAACAATTCCCCGCCGCGCCTTCCTTTTCCCTTCTTATGTATTGGGGTGTTGTTATGTGCACATCACATTTGGCTTTGTGCATTCATTTGTTGCCGTGTAGTCGGACAACAGAGACGATACCTTTGCCACCTCCGCTTCGTCTGCCAAGCCATCTCTCTCTGGTTCCATCAAGAAATTCAAAGCTTTCTCCAACTTATTCTCCCTTCTATAAGTATCAATGCAACACATTTACCATTCGGCTCCAGACCGGCCAGCCTCATATTCTTCACAGCGCTCCGAGCCCAGTCGCTCTTCCCGGAGACGCAATACATAAGCGCGCAGAGCTTGCTCTCTGGAACGATACCCGGTGAACTTGATGGCGAGGTTCAGATTTCCGGCGCGAACGTAGGCCGTGCCCATCGAGCCGTACACTCTCTTATCGGGCGCTGAGGCAGCTTGGGAGACCTAGGGCCCTTAGTAATCATACCCTTTATGATGTCGGGGTCGGAGGCTGCAGAGGAAGGCGGCGGCGGCGGAATCGTGGTCGTCGTTTGGCGAAAGCAGCGGGGAGATGTGCGAAGACTGGGAAACCTTGGACTGGAGCGGGATTTCTTTTAGTCGGACGGCGAGCGTGAGTTGCAGGGTGTGCACTTAGTTTTAGTGCGGGTGAGTTTGAGAAATATATTTAATGGGGTTTTATTTATTTTTTTGGGTGTGCACATAGCCTATTGTGGTGTGCATGTAACATCGCCTTGTGTGTTCACGTGGATGCTAAGCTCTTAGAGAGGAAATTCGTCAGGTTTGGATTAGTGTTGAGCACATAATTTGAAGCTTGAAAGCCGCTCTATTTTTTTTTGTTGATTTGAAATTAATTATAAATGATTAAATTTCGTGTAAATTTCTAGTCAATTTCGAGCCAGATCAGCCTTGCTCGAAAAATGAATCGAGACGGCAACCAACAATCTTGTTGACCCATGACCCTGCCCGAAACCCCATTATTAACCTTATAACACCAATGTCCATGTACTTTCTTGTCTTATTATTCCTATTCTTATATATAGTTGTGGGCATATATCAGTGTATATATATACACTGATATATTAATTAAGATATCACTTTATGACGTAACATGGTCGACAAATGAATACGAGCCGTCGGATCAAAATCCAAATGATCATATCAATTCGCAGGTGGTCTGCGAATAGTCTTTCAGTTTTGCGCTGATTGGCTATTTGCAGAACACCGTAGTCTACGAATAGCCAAACAGTTTTGTGTCGGTTGGCTATTCGCAGATTACCTGAGTAGAGTTTTTTTTTTCAAAAAATTGTAATAAAATACCGTATAAATAATTTTAAAAAAATAAAAAATTATTATTAAAAAATTTGTAAAAAATTAGAAATAATTTAAAAAATTTATTTAAAAAAATAAATTAAACCAAAAAATTAAAATAAGCCCGCCGATCGGGGGCAGACGAAGCACGCCGCCGCGGGGCGGGTATTGTCGCACGGGGCACGGGGGGCCCCCGTACACTGTTACTCATGTGTGTGTGTGTATATCTATATATCTATCTATATTCTAAAAAGAAATACTTTTAGGACCACTGAGGCTGTTAAACATTCATCCAAGCAATTTTGACCATCATTTTCATCGATGGAGAGAGAAAAAGTGTGTGGATAGAGGGAAAGGGGGAAAAGAGATAGAGAGAGAACATGGGCTCTTAATGCAGAGAGAGAGGCGGGAGAGAGAAAGGGAGAGAGAGATGGCGGAATGGAGAGAAAAAGAAGAGAGAGAGAAGAATATGGGGAGAGAGAGAGAGAAAAATATTATTATTTTTTACTCTCCAAGAGTACAGTTTTTTTTTTAAATAAAATTTGTAATTTTGATTTATATTTTTTACGGTCGTTTTGAGTACTCATACGTATATGTTAAGAGCTTAACTCGCCTTGATGCGGGCGCCACCCACAACGATGCATCGATTTAACTGTTCCGCTTGAATGTGGGCGAAGCCCGCAGCAACGCATCGATCTGGGGCGGGGGAAGCCCGCCAATCATGGGTCGGGTACTGTCGTGCGGAGCACGGGGACGTCCCCCCGTGCACTGTCACTTGTGTGTGTGTGTGCGCGCGCGCAATATTAAAAGAGAAAAGTTGTCTTTGATTAAACATTCAAAAATGTCAATTATGCCCTCATTTTTATATTTTAATAACTTGACATATATTTTAATCTATTTCAAACAAATTAAAATACAATTTTCATTCGAGTAATTACATTATTCCAAAATTAAAAGTAATGATGAAAATCCATTAAAATAAAAAAAATTTATTAGATCTCATATACCTACGCAGACTGTCATTAGGCATGTCAGCACTCTATTCGAAAAAAGTTGTCATTAGGCATATCAACAATATTTTCGAGGAGCTACCATTAAACCAATCAACTTTATTAAAGTTCATTAATTAATATTGTATTTAATTTAAGTTGCATCAAATAATTGATAGGGTCGAAGCCCGGAACCTATCGCAGTCGAGGTACTGTCGCGATTGGCCGTAGGGGCGAGAAGCCCTGTGTCTATCACTCGTATAATAAGATGCTTGATTACAACACGCCGTTGAACTTCGGCAAAAACTAGCATCACTAATGCGAAAGACAGGCTAAACCCTAACACGCCGTACGATTTCGCTCGCGGGCGGACGGCTAGAGTGCATCATAAAGAAGCTATGACTTAAATGAAGATATTACAAGTCATGAAACAAATGTATAATTTATCTCCCCAAAAATGAACCTCTGCACATTAAAAAAGATAAGCTAAGCCCTAACAACAACATTTATTCAAAAAAAAAAGGTACAAATGGAGTTCCTGCAATCTATGATCTATCTCAAAAATAAAAAAAATTTACAAGGGACAGAAAGTTACAGGAAGATCCTTACTCCATTCCTTCTGAGCTATCACCAGGATGAGTGAAGAAGCAACAGCAGCAGCTGCTCTCTCTACTACAATCATCTGAGCTTCACCAAAACTCTGAAGAATTTGATGAGAGTGAACAATGAACGAATTACAAGAGGCAGACCTTCAGGAAATCGGCGTAAATTCGAACTTTTTACGACGTCTCCGGGGCCATTATCTCATGTTGCAGCACTGCGGCTTTCCGCTCCGAAGCTTCGACCACATGCACGCCATCTGCCGAGGGGACTGGTAATGTGCGGTGTAGTAGTTGTCGATGCACCCGAACTGGCAGAATTTGGCGCTGTGGGTATATTCGACCGGGCTCGACTCGTTGAACTTCTCGACCCACATGCCCATGCTTACATCTTCCATCTTGAAGAGCTGCACCAACGTCATAATTCCTTGTTTGTAACTTCAATGGATAGTTTTTTAAATGAAAGCGCAGATAATTTTAATTTTATCGGAGGTGACCCTTTAGACTGTGATGATAACTTGTGCCGACACGACAATCGGCATACTCGATCAACCAAAAAGTTCTTTAGACTACGAAGAAAATACACGATACTTTAAATACACAAAGTATCGAGGCTCTGCTTGAGATAGCTGTGGTAGCAAACGTAGCGGCGGCAGTTGGAACTTTCGGGGCAATGTTACGGCCTTACATTTACCATCACTATGTTCAGAACCGTCACCGAACTCCCAAACAAACTACAATACAAAATCTGTATCAACCAAACTAGAAGCAAATGAGAATCGCCGAGTTGGTGCGGATGTAGCAGTCTAAGAGCCCGCGAGTACTGAAAACTTCATTCAATTTTAGTAGAGTAGGCTTCAAGAATGAAAGATTCAGCATTTACTTTTATTTTGTTCCCAATTTAGAACACTAAAAGCATGCCAAGTCATGTGCCATAAAAGGTCAAAACTTTACAGCACATAGAAGGAATGTAATGTTTGTGTAATAAATGAACAGCCTGTCATAAGAACCCAATGAACTATGAATGCTAGGAAGTCATTTTAAAATTATTAAGTATTTTTCCGCGCTTTCTGTCGCTTTTCCAATTCTGAATTTTATTTGTAGCACTTGGGCATTCAAGGAAGTAGCGAAAATGTTAAAGATTTAGGGTTTATAACCGAGGAGGCGGGAAATTATGTATGAGTTGCGTTTTGTTTAGCATCTTGTGATGGATCTACATAAAAATCTTAGAGCATGTGATGCATGTCAGATTAGGATTTATAATTCAAATAAGTTAACAATCCATTTTTCGAACGGCGGTGGCGGTTATGAACGCGGTGGTTATGAACCGTCGTTCATGAAAGTCTGACCTCACCTAAGGAACTCCATCCACTTTTATGTTCAAAATAATTTTTTTCTTGGTGACGGTCATAACCGTTGTCATGTCAAACACATGTTTTATGACAGCGGCGTTTTTGTCCAAACTCAACGGAGCAAAAACGCCATGACAAACGGACCCTTAGTTTTTTCTAATGTAGATAGAGCAGTGATTTCTAATTATCTGCATCTCTGAGATTTCTCCTCTTATGAATGCTGACAGTTGACTTGGTGCTTGAGGATTCTTACCTAAGAATTCGAGAATAACCGCTCGGTGAAACATTGCTTTTTATGATTTCTTTAGTTATTTTTCTATAATTTACGATAATCTTCTCAATTCTTCCGTGTCACCCTAAAATGTTCGACATCATCCAACCAAAGTAGTAAATCCAGACGAACTTTTAGCTTTACTTCAGACACATCAAGGAAAGAGTTAAATGAAAGAAAAAATGTTCTTAGTCATTCCTTTAGGACAAAGCTACTTTTTGCTCAAAATGAGTATGTGATTCAACTTTCATTAGTTAAATTGTTTGAAATTAAAACTATTTTATAGTAATGCATGAAATATTTTCGCGGAAATTTTGCATAAACCCTAAACCTTGATGGTTTGGTTTGTTGAGAAATGGAATGTTCTCATTGGTGACTAAGAGAAATGTTATGAAGATGATTGAGTATCTTACCCTCAATGTATGGTTCTCAAACTCTGTTAAGATGAAATTTGCAATGTCTGAGGACACCACATAGCCAGGTCCATTTGCATAGGGAGGATAATCTTCTTCAGGCCATTCCTGAAATTAAATTTGTACATAATAAGCATCTATAAGATGATTAATTGGGGAATTTAACATAATATTGGCAATTAAGTGATTGGGCAGAGGAAAGCACAAAAATAAAAATGTGTTCTTCAAAACTTAAAGTAGGAAAACAATAGATCAATGCTCCTATGAAAAGGCAAGTGAAATCAGCAAAGGAAAAAGTCTAAAAATCGAATCTTGTCCATGCACACACATGTTAGGAACAGGACTTTCACTAGAATAAAGATGCACGGACACAATCGTGAGGTATACTCACGCCTTCTCTTGAGGGCTGGATCTCCCAAAGAGTTACTCTACAAAAGAAAGGCTACCTATGACTCGAAAGATAAAATCCTAAGACTCTCCTACACTCCCATATACAGGCAAGAATGGGCACATATCTAATATTACGAAACCTCCACTAGGACTACAAATGAGAAGAAAAAGGCAAAGTACATGGCACTATAAAAATAAGAACTCGCGGCGAAAGTCATAATCTTATCAACACCATGTATTCAATGCTAGAGTGAATTGATTATAACTTGAGTGTTCCACTCTTACCTTAAAAATCCATGTCAAGTAGTTACCTAAAGGAAGGCCCTTTAAGGAATTCACCATACTAAAGGCTATACTTAGATGAATACATAACCTTTTTTGGCTTAAAATTTCAGCCCCATAGAACTGAGTTTCCACAATGGTAATGAAAACAATGAAAATGACTTTGAGTAGAACAGTATATGTACCTCGTATGTAACAGCCCATTTTCCGTACCGCAAAGGCTTGTGGTGATAGTTGATATTCCCAACATATAGGCTTTTATTACTAGGAACTTCATGAATTTCCTTCATCACTGAGTCAACTCTTACAAATGTGTCATCGTCGCACTTCATTACATACTTCGCTTTAAACGTGCGGATCTGTTTGAACGAAACAAATCAACATACATCAGTACAAATGCAAAAAATAAAATTAATATCTTCACCAGTAGCATAGTGAGGAAATCGGAAAATCGAGTCAAATACCCCATATTCGCATATTGCAACAGTCTTCAAGACCACGAGATCATAGCTGTCCATGTAAGGCACTATAACAATGTCCCCAAAGTACTCAGCTTCTTTCTTCAGCTCCACATTCACTTCATTCCTCCCGTGCTGCAGAACAAGAATTTTGTAAATTGGCCAAAAAATATTTCAGACACAACAGAACACAAGCTAAACAATTACCAGGGCTACAAAAAACCGAGCCACTACATTTGGTAATTTTCTCACAGCCTCCATCCACGACTTCCTCACAGCCATGCGCTCCGCGAAATGATTGCCAGCAGAAAGAATGCCGATGAAGAGTTCGGCGGGACCACTAGGAAGCATCGAAGCCTGCCACTGAGGAAGCATTTCCAGGCTCCTCTGTGGAGCATAGCTAGGATGGGATGAGGGCAAAGATGCAGCAATCACTGATTGAACCTCTAAGTCTCCATAAATTGACAAGCCAGTGGCATCCTCAAGCACAAAACCCTGAAGAAAACAACACATGTAATAAGACAACGTTATTGGAACAAACTAGCCGCTGTGCACTAGTGCGCAGTGTGCGATGAGAGCTGTACCCGACCATCAATCGAGCGATGGACGGACGAGTACAATTACCGTCGCGCACAGCGCCCGGAGAGACCATGTGCACAACTGCTGGTATATATAACCATTAGTTTCATTAGATTAGTTAGATTGCAACTGAGGGGACTCTGGAATTTCTTTTCTTTAATATAGTATGGATATAGAGGATGGAACCGAGTAGCATTTCAAGAGCATGAGTGCAGAATGAAGAAACTTCAAGGGCTAAAACTCACAGTGCGGTGAGGGAACGATGTAATGTGCCTTCCATCGACATTGACATGATAACCTTCTAGGCCAGCACTTAAGGTGAGGACAAAAAGCCTATCTTCGACGAAGGGATATAGCCACTCGATGGGTACCTCCTTCTTCCTTCCCATCAACCGATTCAACCACCATATCGTTTTTGACTCCGAGGATCGGTTATCATCATCCCGAATCCACTTTTCGCATTTCAACTGCCCATCAACTGCAAAAAGAAGAATCACATCCCACCAAAAATTTCACTATCAACACACAAAGTAGAAAAGAACTTGATAGCCAAATTAAGCCCGCCGAAAACATGAATATTATGAAGAGTATGTGGTAAAACTAGGAAGAAAGCTTAAATAAGCAATACAAGAGGACAGTTGGAGCAGCATCTATTGAGCATAAAATAGCTAAATATACCTAGGTGATTTCACCATTACAACAAATGGTAAATAAAATAACACACATTACATAGATTTAGGAAGCAAAAAAAGGTAGTCCAAGGGATTGTTGAAATAAGTCCATAATAATGAATGAGTATCCTCTCCATTTGAGCCAAATGGATACTATACATTTCACGGCTCAAATTGATTCTTATTTAATCCGACCGATTAAATAATCTCATCCTTTTTTATTTTCCATATAATCAAAAAATTTGCACCTTTAGATAAATGAGAATCCATCCACACCGTGAAATGGACCAAATGGAGGGGTCCCAAATATAGAGATCTCCATCCCATGATGATGGATGGTTAACAACCTCAAATCTTCAAGGATGAAAGTGTAACCACAAAGGCTCCGTTTGGCGCGGCGTTTTTGGTCAGGTGAGTTTGGACAAAAATGTCACCAACATAGAATGTATGTCTGGCGTGACAACGGTTATGACCGCCACCAAGAAAAAAAAAACTAATTTTGAATATAAAAATGAATGAAGTTCCCTAAGTGAGGTCGGGCGTTCACGAACAACGGTTCATAACCACCTCTTTCACGACCGCTTCCGCCATGCCAAACGAAGCCTAAGAGTTGATCAGAAATGTTAAAAACAGTTCAAAGGATTTAACTAAATTCAGTATAAAAGGAGGCTCCCCATTAAAGAAGTAAACATTTTCTCTAAAACTTCAAAAATAAAATAGGCGCGCTGAATTAGCGTCCCTGCAATTTTTGATCTTTGACCACCAAAGAAGCTCACATTCATCATTAAAATGGAAATTATTTTTGCCAAGATCATAAGAAATAATTTTTCCTTCAATTTGAACCCAAAAGATGTCATTTTCAAACAAAAAATAACTTCAAAATTTGAGCTTTTTGTGTGTCATCTTAAAAAAAGCAATTGTACGTGCATACTATTGGCGGTCAAATACTGATTGAAAATGGTGTTTTGAGGGTTAAAATCTAAGAAATGATTATTTCGCACGATCTTAGCAAAAAGAATTATTCCATGTTGATGATTGTATGTAAATGTATTTGGTGGTCAAATATCGAAAATATACAGAGCAATGCCTTCATACGGCGCAAACACTATTTTCCCCATAAAAAAACCGACTAATTGGCGCTTTGCACCCGAGATTATCACGTTTTTGACATTTTGCATTCCGAATCTTTAAATTTGGCACATAGCGCCCTCCAAATACTTTTACGCCGGCATTTTGCACCCTAATTGAGTTTTGAGAGGAATTTTTCACATAGCACCCTCCAAATACCTTCTTATTTAATCTTTTATACAGTTTTTCACTTTTTTGAGTTTATCTAATGTTTGATAAGTGCAAATTAAACAAATTTTAGTAGATCTCAAAACTCAAGAGTGCAAAATACATCTCAAAATTCAGCATAAGGTGCAAAATGCAAATTTAAAAATATTTGAAGTGTGCAATGTGCCAAATTGAAAGATTCGGGATGTAAAGTGTCAAAAGCATGATATTGGCAGGGTGCAAAATGCCAATTACCAAAATAAACTCAATAAATGGCTGTTTTTACAATCTTCTAGCTAAAAAAGAGAGTTCTACAGAACCAAACTGAAACTAAAGAGAACCATTTTTTTTTAAAACGAACGAAGAATCCACAATAAATAACCAGAACTTCAATCCAAAATCCAAACATGAGAAAAAAAAATTCAGAATTTCTAAGCGACTCACCAGTTTCGTCATCAGCCCTCGATCTCCATCCATCGCAGCGCTGCGCGGTGCCCCACTGCATTCGATAGCAGGTGTTCTGCTCAATCACCGCCCTCCCGCTCCAATCCCCTCTGATTCTCGGATTGAAGTGAAGAATCCTGGGCGGATCCTCCCCGTCCACCGTCTTCAACCCCTGCAGCTCCACCATGAACTGCGACAGCATCAACGCCTCCTGCCCCTTCTTCAGCACCGATATCTTCGGGTCGTATTCAACGTGGGCGACCTGCGGCTTCGCCACCACGGTGATATACGATCCCAGTGCGAGCCCGCAGGGCAAAACCATCACCCTCCCTCGATTCGTCAGCTCCTCTCCGGTGAGCACCATTGACGGCGGGCAGGTCTCCTCCGTCCTGTTCTCCTTCTCAATCAGCGCCGAAATCGCACCCGAGTTCAGCTCCTCGAAGAGCTTCCTTCCGACCTGCCACGCTTCCCGTGCCGACCGGTGGATCTCGGAGGAGTTTACTCCGGAGTGGTTGAAGGCGAGACCGGAGATCATCGGCGGGAGGTGTGGGCGTACGGGGGCGAACTTTATCGAAGTTTCCTCCTCGCTGTTGAGAGGGACGATGCGTGCGGCAGTTAGGGCGGATTGTTGTGGCCGGCCGACGATGGGGAACTCAAAGAAGATGAGGACGGCATAGAGGCCGGCGAGGGCGATAAGGATCTGAAGCGAGCGTTTTCGTCCAACTGGTAGCGAGAAATCCAACTTTGAACGCCGAATCATCCTCCCGAAGTCCGGCAATCAAAACCCTAGCTGGATTCGATCGGGCACCGGGAGGACGATGAGGATTAGGCTCGAGTCAATGGGAGAAGAGCGATTCTGTTCCCAATGCTAGTTTCAACAGAATCCTACCCGCAAATTTATGGGATGTAGAAATGGAGAAGGAGGAATGGAGAGCCGGCGAGGACTTGGAACAAGTAAACGGCATGATAATGGAAGAAGAAGAAGAAGAAGAAGAAGTGGAGAAAGAAGAAAGTGTTTCTGCCTACAATTCAAAATATTACATTTACACATTTTTATTTACTGATATATTCGGGTAATTTTTCGTGCAATTGTTAACCGCAACCTGTTTTTGGCTATTTGTACACCAAAATTTTAAAAAAACTTCTAGTTTTCTGTATTTAATCCCAACCCAAAACTTAAAGCTCTAACCTCTTGCGTATCGTGATTCTCTCCTCTCGCTGAAGCCGATCGACGCCTCCTTCGATCTCTCGTTGAAGCCGCCCGACACATCCTTCCTCCCACTGAAGCCGTCTGGCGCATCCTTCCGCTGAAGCCGTCCGCCTCCTTCCTCCTTCCTCCCACTGAAGCCTCAAACGCTTGGATCGGTAGTGCTCGCCCTTAACCTCTTCATCAACGCATCGGTTGTAAGGAAAACAGATAATCAAGATTAAGTTTCAGACAAACACGAAATTGGCCCATTCCAAAGAGATCTTCATTCAAAGACAAGGGTTTCATCTCTTCCTCTTCAGCTAACTTCTTCAGCTCATCAAACACTAGATAGTTAGGCTTCATTAGGTTAGGCGGTGGCGGACGGAGACGGCGGGTGGAGACGGCGGGTTGAGATCGGAGGGGAGGAGGCGGGGCTCAAAACGGAGCGGTTTGCTCCATTTCTCATGGCGCGGCGGTGTAGACGCGGCAAATGCTACCGCCGGGCGTTTGTTTGTCCGCCTTGCGGCGGCGTTTGCCGCAAACGCCGCCTCCAAACGCCGCGCTAAATGAAGCCTTGCATGTTTCCAAAACTACAAGTTATGAAAATAAACAACAAACTTCGAAAGAAATATCCCATGAGATTATTAAGGCTTCATTTGGCGCAGCGTTTGGAGCCGCGAGGCGGGTAACCAAACGTCCGGTGGTGGCTTTTGTCGCGTCTGCACCCGCCGCGCCCTGAGAAATGGAGCAAACAGCTCCGTTTCTAGCCGCGCCTCCTCCCCTCCGGTCCCAACCCGCCGTCTCCATCCGTCGTCTCCGCCCGCCACCGCCTAACCAAATGAAGCCTAAAGAAGAAGAATTTCAAACAAAATCTAAAGTGTTGATAGGCCGAGATTGTGGTTAACAGGGGTGCGGCAAGTCAAATATCAGATTGCGGTTAAAAAATTTTTAATTTTTTGAGTTATGATTAACAATGAGGTCTATGTGCTTCACCAATGCTCTGGATGCTGAATGAAGGAAGCATGGTTTGTGCACATAAATCAAAATGGATTCTTGGGTCTGCCCTCTCTGATGTCTTTGGCTTTGATTTGTGGGCATGATTCCGCAACAAACGCGACGGTATAGGGGGCCACTATTTCAGTGGTACTCTGTGAGTAGCCACTTTGTGCATTTATTGTCAAAGGTTAGGTTTTTCTCCTCTGAGAGAAGCCACTTTGTGCATAGTGCCAAAGGTTAGGTCTGTTTCCAATCTTCCCCCGCCCATACCTCCAATGATTGAGGACTATATGGGTTCTGTTGTTGTTGTTGTTGTGATTAACAATGAGGTGCGACGAGCCAATATCGAATTGCGGTTAATAATCACATTTTTTTTAACAAAATTATCACGTCAGTTTAAATATCATAGTATTGTTATTAATTTAAAATAAAATAAAATTTTAAAATATTTTCAAATTGGGTTTGTGCCACTAGTGTATAATATAATATGATGTATGACTAATGACAGATGGAAGCGGATCTGATAAAGTTTGTTTTATTTTTAGTAGTGCATTTTAATTTCTCGTGTAATTTTGTTTTTTGCGCATATGTCGTGACGCGAGTCGTTGTGTGCGTTTAGCGGGTTCTGCCGGCTATAAAGTACATACCAAGGTCTTGTTGTAAGAAATTTTATTGGAGAATTCATTTCAATCTTCCCTAAGCCTCGCCTAGTGTTTTCTTCTTTGGTGGATTCGAGATCCTGCTCCATTGCTTGGTGGATTCAAGGAGTTGTGGTCGTTGAACCCAACTGAGTTATCTGCTTGGTGGATTCCAAGCTTACGCCGCCTGGTGGATTTCAGGCAACCATCAGGCATCGCGTCTGCATCAAGTGGAATCAGAGCAGCGTCTCCTCCTCCACTTCCTTCCAACCACCAGCAAACCCGTACCCTCCAGCCACTAGTTGACAACACCCACATCCTCCCGTCATCGATCTTCTCGTCGAACCTCTCCGTGGGAAGCAGCGACGCAACACCCGTCTCTGCTTCAGCGCATCGTCCATGTCCATCGACAACCCCAACAAAGTTCCCCTCCGACATCCTCGACGTTCACCTCCATCTTCACTGACGTCGATCTCCCACTCCCTAGTCGTCCCAAGCAGAAGCCTCGCCTTCAATTAGGTCTCCCGTCGTTCCCCTGCACGCCACATGCAGACGGCCCAACATCGGCCTCATTACCTTCATTCCACAACCACATGCCTTCTTCCTCTCGCAGCACGTCATTTCCTAAAGGTCCACTTATGCGATCTCCCTATAGTCCCACACGCTTCTCCATATCGAGCAACCCCCATCTATCCCTTCTCCTCGGGCCCACTGCCCTTTTCGTGTCCCCTCAAGCGACCAACAAAAAGCAACTGGACATTGTGTGTGTGTGTGGGGGGGGGGGGGGGGGGGGGGGGTTTCGGCGCGCTACATTTTCTAATTAATTAAGGCAATTATTATCCGCAGACCAATTTTTTCTAGTTTACAAATTGTTATCCGCATACCAATTTTAGACATGAGCATTCAATATCTTTGTTCTCCTGAGCAGGGTCTGACAACGAAGGAACATCTCTGACGACCTTCTGAGCACTTCAATGTGTGCACAGACAGTGATTCGTAAAATAAATGTGCGGATAGAGACCGAGTTGAGGAAGAAAGACGATTTCTTCACTGTTCATGCAATTTCAGTTTGTTTGGGAGAGAGTAATCCTAGCTATATAAATCTTCCCAAACAAACCATAGCTATCTAAATCTTCCCAAACAAACCGAAATCGCATGAACAGTGAAGAAATCGTGTTTCTTCATCAACTCGGTCTCTATTCGTGCATTTTTTACGAATCACGATCCATGCAAAGATGTTCCTTCGTTGTCGGGCCCTGCTCATGAGAACAAAGATATTGAATGCTCAAGTCTAAAATTGGTCTGCGGATAACATTTTGTAAACTAAAAATGTTGGTATGCGGATAGCCATTTATGGTCTGCGGATAACAATTCCCTTAATTAATATATATTCATCATGTCGCTTAGCGCCGCCACTGTCGATATGCTGCTCGAGCGATTTGACGCGCTCCAGGCGTCCATGCATGTCGAATTCGCTGATATCGCCGCGAGTCTGGTTGGGCCCTGCGCAGGCTTGCATCCTTCGGTTACTCCTCCGTCAGCTGACGCGTTGACGCCAGCCCCAGAAGGTCGTTATTTTGCCTCCACTGACCACATCTACACCCGCCCACTCCACGGTGATTGTCAGAACACGCCGCCTTTCAGAGAGGCAATAATTTCGCCGATTCTAGCAAGTAACGAGACCTCAGTGCGTCAGGAAGCACTGGTGCAACACCGTGGAAGGAGAGGTGGAGACCATCGTCGGGTCCCCCATCCTCTCTACTCAAGTCCTCTCTATCGCACAACACGAGAAAGGCCACGTAGACAAGAAGGCGCATATAGACACCACTATCCGCTTCGGGGATGAAGACTTGAGGGGGATACGACAGCTGCACCGGGACCCTCTTGTCATTAGTGCAGAGATCGCAGACCCCTGCTTCCGCGTCAGTAGGATTCTTGTGAAAAATGAAAGTATCTTGAGTTACTTAACCCATAGTCAAATACCTGGGACCTTCTTAGCCTAAAGTTGACCCTCACTGATTGAAGATTGGAATGTCTGCACATGGACCTACGAGCTGCAGCGAGGAAGTCTCGCCACACGCCCGGGCGTTCTATTTTTAACTTTCTCTCCCTAAACTGAGAACTGAGCTCAGCACCTCGGGCGGCACGGAGAAAAAGCTCGAAAGGTGCGAGCTCTAGGAGGCTGGGTCTATCTCTGAGATGCTATGGGGTTCTAGTTATCTGCACACCCATGACCATAATTTTAGTTATACGCACACTCATGATGGGGTATTCACTATACACACACCCATGATAGAAATTTTGCTATTCACACCCATATGATGGAGGATTTTACTATTTGCACCTCATTATAAAATATTTCGCTATACGCACACCCATGATAGAATTTTAACTCTACGCGCGCCGTAACCATATATTTTGCTATGCGCACACCCATTATATGGAAATTTTACTATATGTGCATCCCATAGTGGATGGTTTTGCGGATAACGGGGCACGACGACACTGGTGCGGAGGCGGTCATGGGGAGGCGCGACGGTGGGTGGTTACCTGATCGGGGCGGCCGTTCGACGGTGACCGCATGGTGGGAGACGGCCAAAGGGACACGTGCCCCCATTATTTTTTGTGAGTTGTTATAAGCACACCAAAATTTGAATATTTGCACACCTAAGGTTGGCCATTCACATACCAAAACGACTATTTGCACACCCTCTTACAAAAAACTTTGGGCATAAATCCTCCCGATCGATTTATCCTCGTTCCAATTTCAAACCCTATTCCACATTTCCCTTCCCTTCGTTTTGAATCTTCCGACTTCCCATCTCCACCTAGGTCGTCGACGACGACGTGCGGTGCCGATGTGACGTTGTCGGCGGTATGCCCCACATTCTCCAACCTTCAGAGTTCATGCTTCCATTTCTAACATGAAAGTTTAATAGTTTAGCATCTTTTGTTCGATTGTTTCTTTCTATTTTTATTTGTAGTTGAGTTGCGGTTAAATAGTTTAGGCTTGCAAATTAAGAACAAATTCAGTTTTTTTTTTTAAGGTTTTCAAGTGAAAATTGAAAGTTTTGACATCTAATTTTTCTTAATATATATTAAGAAAAAATTGGTTGAGTTTCCAAGTGGCGTGTCCAGTTGAAGTTTTGACATCCAACTGGACCATCAAGACTAAATTGCATGTCAAATCATTTTTTTTTATTGACTAGGACATCTTGATTTTTCTCGGAACGTAATTTTGTAACGTCAATGATTTAATATTGGCCTGCTATTTCATTTAAAAAAAATTTGTGCACCATTATAAATTTTCTAGATCCGTCACTGCCGACCATAGTTCTTTCCGTAAATACATATACACTAACTCAATAAGATGGCCTTCGAGATAATACTCGCACTTTTATTTGCTTTATTGTCTCTAGTTGAGATTAAAATTTAATACTATGCTAAACATGTTTATATCGAGGATGTACAAATTTATGTGTCCAAGAACACTTCACCATTCGCACAATATCCGTTCTCAATCGCAATGAAATCTAATAATGATAAACTCAACCGGGATAAACTCCACACAAATCAAATTTAAAAACAAGGTTTAAAGTTTGCTTACAACTAGTCCTGAACAAAAAAAACCGGGCCTGACGGGCCGGCCCGAGCCCGGCCCGGTCAAGGCCCGGTCAAGCCCGGCCCGGTTCAGGCCCGAACCGGGCCGAGCTCTTACCCGGGGCCCTAAAAGGGCCCCGGTTTGGCCGCACTACCCGGCCCGGTACCCGGCCCGGACCGGGCCGGGTAGAGCCCGACTATCGGGCTAGCCCGAGACCGGGCCGGGCAAAGCCCGATCCGGTCTCGGGCAAGCCCGATAGAGCCTAACGGCTCTTATAATAAGAGCCGTTAGGCTCTTGCCACTTGCCAGCATGGCTGCCACGTGGCAGCCATGCTGGCTAATTGGGCAGCCAACGGCTCTAAGAAGAGCCGTTGGCTGCCCTTTTATTAGTTTTATATAATATATATTATTATATTATATATATATAATAAATAATATATTATTTTATTATTATTATTATTATTTTAATTAAAAAAAAACTAAAAAATCCTATAAATACCCCCCCTCCCCTCTCTCTTTTCTCACACCTCTCTCTCTCTCTCTCTCTCTCTCTCTCTCTCTCTCTTAGCTCTCCCAATGGCGTCGTCCTCCACAACTCCAGCTTCGTCTTCCCAAAGTACGGCTTCGGTGGTGGAGCACAATCGTAGAGCGGGTATTAGGGAGCATTTCGACATGGTCCAAGTCGGCACCGAAAGAAAAGCGCGCTGCAAGATGTGCTCGAAGTTGCTATCCATCAGCGGCAACTCGACGCTCGTTAGACACCAAAAATCTTGCGAGTCGAAACAAGCTCCTCCCGAGTCAAGTCAAGCTCAAATTTCTGGAGCAGGACAGATTTGGACGTACGATCAAATGCGACAGCGAGAGATGCAGGCGAAGTTCGTCATCAAACGTGGGCTGCCATTCAGCGTCTTCGACAATGACGACGGCACAGAGTACATACATGGGGGGCTTCAGCCCAAATACCAAAAGGTTAGTAGAATTACTTTAAGGCGCGACATGATTAGGTTATATTTAGAAGCAAAACAAGAATTAATTACTTATTTTGAAAATTTCGAAGGACGTGTGAGTCTAACGAGCGACGTTTGGACGAGTAATTTAAATTTAGGATTAGCTTATCTTTGCATCACTTGTCATTGGATTGATCCCATTTCGTGGGAGCTAAATAAACGCGTAATATGTTTTACGGGTTTTGAATTTCCGCACACGGCTATAGCTTTATATAAGGTTATTATGAAATGTGCGCGGGAATTTAAAATTAACGATAAAATACTTAGTTTTTCTCTTGATAACGCCTCCAATAATGGCGCCGCAATTGAATTGTTAAAACGAGATTTAAAACCATTTCTCAACGGCGCGTTTTTTCATACTAGATGTGTTTGTCACGTCCTAAATTTAGTGGTACAGGATAGTTTAAAGGCAATGTCATCATATATTAATAAAATTCGCGACATGTTAAAAGCTATTTATTGTACTAAACAACGAGCTCAAGATTTTAGAAAATTTTGTAAAGCACAAAATCAGAAATATTTGAAACCACAATTAGATATGCCTATTAGATGGAACTCAACGTATAAAATGTTAAAAAGAGCCCTTCTACAAAAAGATCTTCTAATGGAATATTATAGTTTACTTAATATTGAACACGGTTTAGGTGAAACTGATTGGACCATAATAGAATATTATGTAGATTTACTAAAGTGTTTTTATAGGGCCACCGTTGCTTTATCTGGAGTGTATTATCCAACGAGCGCATTAGTGATTGAACATTTCGTACATATCACAGAAAGATTTAGTTATTATAGAAAACACGAAGGATGGGCTCCTTTAATTAAAGTAATGGAAGAAAATTTTTTAAAATATTATAGAGAAATACCGCCTATGTTTTCGTGCGCCGCCGCTTTAAATCCGCTACTTAACGTAGAAGGCGTAGAAAATTTGATCGACGAAATCAATACTAATCTAACCTTAAATATAAATTATGATGAGGATGACCCCGTTAGTAGTACAAGTTTTACTAATTTTTTTACGCAAAGTTATAATTATTACAATAACTTATACGGGTCACGACCCCGCGAAGAAATAACGCAACCCAAAACGAAGGATAGTCTTAAAAATAAAATTTTAGATTTAGCTTCTAGGAAAAAAGCGCGCACATCTGGTAGTTTAGATGAATTAGGATTATACACAAAAACTCAATTTAGCGATTTTATGAGTTCGGACGAGATCGAAAACTTCGATATCTTAAATTGGTGGAAAGGTAAAGCTAATACCTATCCTGTTTTGGCCTGTATGGCCCGTGATTTATTAACTGTCCAAGCTAGTACAGTAGCTTCGGAGTCCGCTTTTTCTCTTAGTGGCAGGGTTTTGAACGAGCGGAGGAGCCGGCTTAACGAAGATTCGCTGGAGGTTTGCATATGCTACAAGGACTACTTGGACAGCGTAAAGAGAAAGCAACACATAACAGCTTTGGAGGATAGCTCGGAGGAGATAGAAGACGAAATGGACGCGTTGAACTTGAATCTACAGGATGATTAAATCCGCAGTCCAATCTAAATGTAATTTTTTTAAAATATGTAAAATTTTTAATTAAATTTTATAAGAATCATAGCTTTGTATTTTCAATTTTGTATTTTGTACAAATGTACAACTTAAATTTTGTAATTTTTTTGTTCCAAATTTTCAATATTAATAAAATTTTTTGTTCATATTGTTCCAAATTTTTGGTGTAAGCTTAAATTTTTTCAATTTTTTAAAATTTGTGTTAAATATTTCATTATGTAATTATTTATAAAAATAAATTTAATAAAAAAAAATTATTTTAAAAACAAATAAAACCGGGCCGGCCCGGATCGGGCCCGAGACCGGCCCGGTCCTGCCCGGCCCGGCCTGAAGGGCCGGAGCAGGCAGCACTTATGTGCTGCCTGCCCGGCCCGGGCCGGCCCGATTCCAGGGGAGGACCGGGCCGGCCCGGCCCGATACAGTAAAAAGCCCGATCGGGCCCGGTCCAGGCCGGCCCGATCGGGCTTTATGTACAGGGCTGCTTACAACCGGAGAGAAACAACAACAAAAACTGAGAAAGAAATAATCACGCGTCGTGATTCACCATAGCTCGCGAGACATGCTTCGATCTTCACGGACAACTTTCACCAAATTGACAAAGAACTTTGGACAGATTTTCAGGAACCAGACTTTTTCTTCCAAATAAATGATGGCTGCACTTCCGAGATGGAGAAACCCGTTGAAATGGTTGCACACCACTTGGTAAACTGCTCCCTGCGCACTTTCATAAAACAGAAAATAAAAAACTCTTCTAGGTGGACTATGGTCTGCACTCTTTCACGAAACAGGGAAGAAGGAAAAACTCACATCGGTTTCACAAAAAATGGTAAGGAAGAAGGAAAACCTTTACGCAACTTTCTTCTTAACTTGGACAACAATTATTAATGGAGAGAGAGAAAGCACCATTTTAATAAAAAAAACTGTCCGCTACTTTAAAAGGAAACTGCAGCTTTTTTAGTTTTTCCCTTTAGAAAAACAGCAAAAAATTAGTCATGACTTATATAGAAAAAGTCACAACATTTTTTCCTGCACAACCTCATCTTGACTTTTTTAATACTCCCCCTCAAGATAAGCTCTTGATACCATTCCGAGCAAACCACGAAGACGCTCAAATGATAATTTTGGTAAAGGCTTAATGAAAATATCCGTCAAATTATCATTGCTACGAACAAAGTCCACCACGATAGCACAGTCAAGCACTTTCTCCCGAATGAAATGGTGCTCAATTTTTATGTGTTTCGTCCGAGCATGAAACTCCGGATTCGACACGAGCTTCAAATCACTCTCGTTGTCGCCGCGAAGCGCTGTAGCCTTTCCAATTTTCAAAAACACATTCTCCACTAGTCCACGAAGCCATATACACTCTTGTGCCGCCAAGGATGACGCTTTATACTCCGCTTCAGTAGTGGAAAGGGACACTGAGTCCTGCTTCTTACTACACCTTGACACTGATGTTGAACCACACATGAAAACATACCCCGACGTCGACCACCGATCATCGGAATCTCCACCACAATCAGCATCTGTGAATCCATGTAGATTGAAGAATGTATCTCGTTCATACAACAAGCTCATGTCCAAGGTCGCTTGAACATATTTTAGAATTCCCTTCGCCGCCTCCAGATGAGGCTTCCTCGGTTCCTGCATATAACGACTTACTCGGCCAACCGCGTATGAGATATTCGACCTTGTAATCGTCAAATATATACAAATTCCCACAATAGCCCGGAAAAGCTTAGGATCCGATCAGAGGATCCTACCCTCATCTCGACGAAGCTTCAACCCAACTTCAAGTGGAGTAGAACTGCTCTTCCCTTCCTTCATGCCGAATCTATCAATGATTCGCTCTGCATAGGCCTTCTGGGACACAAGCAACTCATTCTTCTTCATCTCCACCTCCAAACCAAGGAAATGGTGTAACTCTCCCAAATCCTTCATCTTTAAACGAATAGATAGCTTTGCTCTAAGCATTGTCACCTCTTCGTTATCATTTTTTGTCACAATCATATCGTCGACATACAACAATATGAGGACATGTAGACTACCATTCTTCTTCACAAATAAACTCCACAAATAAACTCGAGTCCGAGTCAGATGCAGAGTACCCACAAAACTATAAATACTCAGCAATCTCTCCATACCGAGCCTGAGGTGCTTGTTTCAAGTCATACAAAGCTTTCTTCAATTTGCAAACATAATCAAGATAAGATTCAGATACGTACCCCGGTGGTTGCACTATAAAGATGTCTTTATCAATCTCGCCATAAAGAAAAGTGTTCTTCACGTCGAGCTGCCGCAACCTCCAACCTTGGCAAGCCGCCAATGCAATCACCATCTGCACTGAAGTCATTTTATCCACGGTACTGAACATCTCATCGTAGTCCTCTCCGTACTGCTGTGAGAAACCTCGAGCTACAAGACGAGTCTTGCACCTCTTCACACTGCCATCTGCTTTCTTCTTGATTTTGTAAACCCACTTGCATGTGACTGGAGTAACACCATCCACCTTGGGTACAAGATCCCAAATCTCGTTCTTTTTGAGGGCACTCATCTCCTCATCCATGGCATTTTCCCACTCATTCACACCTGCGGCATCGTCATAGCATGACAGCTCCCGCTCATCAAGTGGACCTGCAAAGTAACATGAAAACCATGGTTAACATATTACCTTCCTTATAGCGAGTCGGTGGCACGATGGTCCTCTTCGATCTTCCAAGAGAAGAACTGTTATCCATCTCTCTGACCCTTGCCTCCGCACATGCTCCCCCATCACCATGACTTAAAGCACTGCTCCCCCTTCTTCGTGACTTCATCTCCACCGACGTCGAACCCGAAGAGCATGGAGCTTCTGGAGACATAGGTAATTCACCTGATCTTTCATCAGTTTCTTCTTCATGTCTTGCTACTCCCACGTTCTCTTCCAATGCTGTGTTAGGACCTCCACCATAAGATGTCAACTTGTCAAACACAACATCGCGAGAAACAATGAACATTCGAGTGTGAGGGTCCATACACTTCCAACCCTTCTTGCGCTCATCATAACCTATGAAGACACACTTCATAGATTTGGCATCAAGCTTCGTCCTCCGTGCATCTGGAACATGAACATAGCAAACTACTCCAAACACTCTCAAATGCTTCACGCTCTGTACCTCTCCAAACATGAGTTCATATGGAGACTTTTGACTGTTCGGGCTCAATGGTAACATGTTGATCACATAAGTTGCACACATCATTCCTCATAAGGCCTTAGGAATACTCTTAGCATGCAACCAACACCTGCAAGTCTCAAAAATATGTCGGATCTTCCTCTCGGCAACTTCGTTCTGCTGCGGTGTATAAGCACAGGATAACTCTCTCCTGGTCTCATTCTTCCTGCAGAAAGAAGAGAACTCCGTGGAAGTAAATTCCCCTCCATTGTGTGTCCTCAACTTTTTGATCCGCAGATTCAGCACTCCTTCAACCCGCTCCTTGAACTCCAGGAACTTGCCAAACACCTCTGACTTCTCCTTCAAAAAATACACCCACGTGTAACGTGAGAAGTCATCCACGAACAACAACATGTACCTATTTCCTGAAAAACTTGGGGTAGCAGTCGGCCTCATCACATCGCTATGAATGCACTCCAGTGGTCTCGTGCACCTCGAGAGAGACGTGTCAAATGGAAGGCAATGTGTCTTTACAAACTAACATCCCTCGCATACATGTCCATCACCAAAAGAAGACAAGCGAGGTAAGTCTCTAACAATACTCTTCGCCACCATCGCTCTCAGCTTCTCCATGCCGACATGCCCCAACCTTTCATGCCAAATCACAGCACTATCGGTTGCCTCCATCTTGTCCACATAAGATGTTATGGAAAGAACATACAGATCACGAACCCGCCTTCCAGTATGAGTCGCCTCCGTCTTCACCGAATTAAAGTTTCGTAGGAACTCACCTCCTTCGGCCCAAATAACACGTGGTGCCCAGCATCAACTGCATTCGTTACTGAAAATATGTTCTTCTTCATACCCGACACATGATTCACACTCTTCAATGTAAGTGCACTCCTATCACCGCCAACTATCACAGTACCCTCTTGCTCCACCGGATGAACTGTGTTATCCGTCGTCACAATAACATCACATCCATCATACTTCCGCAGAGATGAGAACTTGGACCCGTCATTGATAAGGTGATGTCCACATCCGAAATCGACGATCCAATCGTCTTCAAAGTTTACCGAGGCCATGGCGTCCACATTGGAGATTTTCTCCATAAGGCAGCACCTCCCCAGCCTTCGTCTTCCTTTGTACCTTCCTCCTTCTCTATTGCATGACCCGGTGTGAGGTTGACTCTACAATCACGCTTGTAGTGTCCAACCTTGTTGCATCTGAAGCACCTGACATTCTTCTTTCCTCCATCATTCCTGGGAGGGAAGCGAGCACCACCCTCCCTATATGAGTTAGAAGAACCTTCTCCGTCATTCTGCTTCTTATTCTTATCCCAGTATTTCTTCTTCCCGGTGTACACAACATCGCTCTCTTCACTAAAGATAGACACCCTTGCCATCTGTCTAGCCAAACCCTCCTGAGATGCCAAGAGATTCTCCAACTCCATCAGGGACAGTTGAATAGCCCATCCTTGCACTGTCGTGACAAAAGATAAATACTCCTTCTGCAACCCCCTGATAATATGTCTCGTCAACTTCGTCTCAGAAATTGGTTCTTCCGAATCCAATGCGGTAATTTCTGCACACGAATTCTTCATCTTCAGGAAATGAACCGAGATAGAAAGCTCTCCCTGATTTGCTTTTGACAACTCGTTTTCCAGAAACTACAGTTTTGCCACATTCTTCTTATTGAACAGACTATCAAGGGCCGCACAAATCTCCGACGCTGATTTGCACCTTATGATGTGGTCAAACAAGTCCGATGAGATATCTCTTTTCAGGGTAAACTCTGCTTTCGCGTTCATCTTCTACCAGGCCCTGACTTCTCGAGCATTCGTCGCGGTCGCCACTACCTATGTCTGTGCGACTCCACCAACAACGTCCCATAAATCTTCTCCCAATAAGTAACTCTCCAAGCATGACTTCCACTTCTTGAAATTTGTGTGTGTGAGCATATCGATCCCCAAACTCCGGGAACTACCATTGTCTTCCATTGATGAGAAATCCGGATATTTGCAATACGAAAGAACTTAGCCCCGCTAAAACTTTCGGTGCTCTGATACCATGTAGAAATTTATGTGCCCAAGAACACATCACCACTCACCGAATATCTGTTCTATATTTCAATGAAATCCAATAATGATAAACCCAACCGGGATAAACTCCACAAATCAAATTTAAAAACAAGGTTTAAAGTTTGCTTACAACTGGAGAGAAACAACAACAAAAACTGAGAAAGAAATAATCACGCGACATGATTCACCATAGCGAGACATGCTTCGATCTTCACGGACAATTTTCACCAAATTGACAAAGAAGTTTGGACAGATTTTCAGGAACCAGATTTTTCCACCAAATAAATGATGGTTGCACTTCCGAGATGGAGAAACCCGTTGAAATGGTTGCACACCACTTGGCAAACTGCTCCCTGCGCACTTTCATAAAACAGGAAATAAAAAACTCTTCTAGGTGGACTATGGCCTGCACTCTTTCACGAAACAGGGAAGAAGGAAAAACTCACGCCGGTTTCACAAAAACTGGGAAGGAAGAAGGAAAGCCTTTACGCCATTTTCTTCTTAACTCGGACAGCAGTTATTAATGGAGAGACAGAAAGCACCTTTTTAATAAAATAAATTGTTCGCTCCTTTAAAAGGAAACTGCAGCTTTTTTCGTTTTTCCCTTTAGAAAAACAACAAAAAATAACTCATGACTCATATAGAAAAAAGTCACAACATTTTTCCTTCACAATCTCATCTTGCCTTTTTTAATAGAGGAAATGCATGGTCTCCGTCCCCACTCCACACGCAGTGCATGACAACAACAAAATACCTGGGCGGTGATAGCTTTGAAGGACGCGACAGACAACAGGATGTTGGAAGTAGACTTTGGCTCCGTTTTGCACGGCGTTACCGATCGTGAACGCGGTGGTTACGAACCGTCGTTGAACGCCCGACCTCAACTAAGGAACTACATTCACTTTTATGTTCAAAACTAGTTTCTTTTCTTGATGACAGTTATAACCGTTGTCATGCCAAACATACATTCTATGGCTGGGTTTTTTTGTCCAAACTCACCGGCGCAAAAACATCATGCCAAACGAAGCTTTTATTGTATGTCAGGGGCTTCAAAGGGATGAGGGATCGTGGAAGGAGACGTTGCAGTCAAAAGCTTTGAACACGATGTCGGGGGACATGATATTCGAAGGAGGCGTCGATGGAGAGAGCTAGAAAGGAGGTGTTGTCGGTGTCGAGCAACAAAGGGAGTTGCTTACACATTCGACGGCATACGATGATGGTGTCGTGCAAATAACAATTCCCTAAATGTATAACCCTTATTCTCCGAGGGTGGGCCCATTCAAAGCCACGTAGGCAGAAGTCAAGGTCAAAAGGACAGCATAGAGGCCAGCATTCCAAGACACAAGACAGCTCAGCCAGCCGGAGCAGAAGAAGACATGTGCGAGTATGGGTAAACTCGCGCGAGTAACCCTGATACTCGCCAAAAGGTGGGCGAACATAGGTGATACTCGTCTATTTCCAAGCGAGGTCACCTCAATGTCGCCTGGTTGCCGAGCTGGATGGGGTATAAATAAGACCCCCCTCCCCCTCTCTTTGGTTTGCCTATAAATAGGAACCCAAGGGTACTTGGATTGGCACCTGAACTTGAGCTTTTGGAACCCTACTCTCAAATTCTCGGACCCGTCATCCTTGGTCTCTACTCTTGATACTAGCCAAGTCGGTGTCTTCCTCTTACCCTGCTCGACCATCTTTGGTTGTGGAGGAGAAGTCTCTTCTAAGCTTCTAGGTACGTGGTGGGACCTCTCTGCCGCAGCACCTGGGATCCTATTGTTATTGTCCTAGCGCTTTCGTCGTTGTCAGTTAAGTCGTCTAGTCGGACGGCTGGGCGAGTAGCCTCCGGCTGCATTAATCCAAATTTTGGAGTCGGGATTTTCTAAGCTTCAACACTTTGGTGCGGTGAGCGTGGATCGTGGCCAGAGAGAAAGTCTAGTAAGAAGGTGAGATGATGGTAGTTGGCGACCATGAGGAGGCAGTCGAAAACTCGGTCAGAGGCGGCGAGTTTGTGACATTGGCTATCTTTGAAGAGTTTGCGCGGCGTCTTGAGGGGGCCGTGCGAGTAGCTCTCCAACCTCGCGCAGAGGGCATGACGACCTCACCTCATCGCCCGGTTCTGACTGAGGAAGGTGGTGTCCCTCGACGAGCAGGGAAAGAGCACGAGGAGGAGCCCGGGCGTCTAGGAGGTCGCAATTCTACCCACAGACCTCGAAGGGAGTCGGCGGAATCCGATTCCGCGAAGTGGAGGAGCAGGCAAAGTACTATGGTACTACTTCCTTCCCTTCGCCTTTCCTCTGACTTCATATTCTCCGCCCTCCTGGGCTCTTCTTTCTTCCTT
Organism: Dactylorhiza incarnata; assembly: GCA_033032865.1. Lineage (NCBI taxonomy): Eukaryota > Viridiplantae > Streptophyta > Magnoliopsida > Asparagales > Orchidaceae > Dactylorhiza > Dactylorhiza incarnata. Next base: position 1,863,107 of record JAWHQI010000226.1, on the reverse strand, counting down.
CTCTCCGGGGTCTTCTCTTCTTCTTCTTCCTCCTCCTCCCTGGTAACCCTGGTGAGTCTGGCCAAGAAGCCGCGGTTAGAAGCCTCTCCCTGAACAAACTTGTTGGCTCTCTCGATAAGATTGTCATAAGAATAGGGAGGATTCCTGCAGAGTTCCAACTTGAAGAGGCTTTCACGTAGGCCGAATGTCAAGGAAAGCTGCAAGGTGGGGTCATCCAACTCCTGGATGTCCAACACTTCCTCCTGGATGCGATCAATATAGTGCCCCAACATCTCCTTTGCTCCATGCACAAGATGGAAGAGGGTTGTTGCCTCCTTCATCTTCTTGGCTGTGGCGAACCGCATCGTCAACCCCCGACACAGATCCTCGAAGTAGTAGATCAAACTTGATGGCAACTGGTGGAACCAGTCTCTGTCCTTCCCTCTGAAGGTGATAGCGAAGAGCCTACATTTAAAGGCATCCGACATGGTTCGGATGGAGGCTACATCCTCGAACCATTAGATGTGTCGGATAGGGTCATCCCTCCCTGAGTAGTAATTCATCACGAGATCTCTGAACCCTTCCAGCAAGGGCGCAACAAGAATCTCCTCACAGAATGGGCTCCTCCCACCCATCTGGCGACGATCCTCTCCATGGCGAGCATCACCTCCATACTCGTCGAACTAGAGGGAGGAGCCCAGGAAGGAAGAGCCAAGAAGAAACGATGAGAGGAGACTCATCGTGGCTCCAGAGCGTCAGGAAGAAGAAAGACACTACCAGGTTCCTATTGACCGGTCGTCGTGGAGGACAGCAGGACGGTTTCAGCATCAGGGTCAGGTGTTGACGCCAGGAAAATCCTGACCTCAAGATTCGGACCAATGCAGCCGGAGGCTACTCGCCCAGCAGTCCAACGAGATGACTTGGCTGGCAACGACGAAGAAGCTAGAAGAGCAACAAACAGGACCCCAGGTGCTGCGGCAGGGAGGTCCCACCACGTACCCAGAAGCTCCGAAGAGACTTCCCCTCCAAGACCAAAGAATGGCCGAGCAGGGTACGAGGAAGGCACCGACTTGGCTAGTACCGGGAGTAGCGGCCAAGTGCGACAGGTTCCAGAAAGCAAGAGCGAGGGTTTTAAAAGCTCAAGTCCAGGTGCCAATCCAAGTACCTCTGGGGTCCTATTTATAGGAAAACCAAGGGGTAGGGGGTTTTTATAGCCCACCCCTCGACCCGGCGACTATGGGTTACTCGGCGAGTACCATGCCATAGTCGCCCATCTGGCGAGTATTGGGTGCTGCTCGCACACGCCGGGCCAATAGTCGCTAGGTCTTCTGTTCCATGCTCGCCAGCCTGGCGAGTATTGGCTGTTTACTCGCCGAGGTCTTCTCCACTTCTGCCTTGAACTGCCGGTCTTTGTGTTGACCTCTTTGACTTTGACTTCTGCCTACGTGGCCTTGGGGGGGTCCACCCTCGGAGAATGAGGGTTGTACACAATCCCCGCTCTTTGCGAGTAACGCAGTTGCTCGGAAAGAATCATCCAACCCTTATTCGACGAGCAGCCTTATGGGCGAGTATTAGCTGATAATCGGCATCTCGCTGGTCGACGCTCGAACTCTATAAATAGAGGGGCAAGGGTCTCTGACGGCACGCTCTTTCTGAACTCGCTCAAGATGGTGCGCGACTATGCTGCTGAGGCTAAGGCGGCCATGGCTGGTCTTGTCGTCCTGTTTGATGGTATTTCGCTCCCTCCTCACCCAGATCTTACATCTGGCGACCTTCCATCTTCTAAGAAGAGGAAGAGGCTCGCCCAGAAGAAGAAGAAGAAGGAAAAGAAGAAAGCCGTCGAGGAGGAGGTCGCCGCTCCCTTGGGCGACCAACACCAACAGCTGCTGGACGATCTGGGACTTTCCAATGAGGGCGACTCGCCGGTCACGGAACCTCCTGCTTCTAAGGTCGTCGAGGGGGCGAGCATTCCCGAGACCTCGGCCCAGAATCTGCCGGAGAGTCTCGCTCCTGTGCGAGGTGCGAGTAACATACTCGCCATTGTCAAGTTTTGATTTCTTTCGTCTTGCTTTGCAGAGTTAATCGCCCCTTTTCTGTTTTAACAGAGTCGTCTACCCTTGGCGCTCAGGAGGGTCCTCTGGACGTAGCTCCTCTGAGGTCGTCGCCCATGGTCTCGCCTCGGGGTGGAGGTCGCTCAGGGCGAGTTCTTCACAGCTCCTCGCTGGAGAAGAGGCCGATGAGCGAGCAACATGCTCCTTTGGCGAGCATCGTGCCTCCGCCTCCACCGCCTTTTCAATCTGTAGAGACGGCGAGCAGCTCGCAGCTGCCCGCAGGTGGACTTCCGCCACCTCCTCCGTTTCCTCCTTCTGCTACCCTTCAGGGCGATCAGCGCCCTTCGACTTCTATTGCACCTTCGACTCACCAGGGTGAATCCTCGCGCCGTGGCGGGACCGGGGGCTCTTCGGGCTTCTTCGCTCCCAGAGGGGGAGGGCGACCAGGCGATAATCGCGGTCGGGGGAACGCGCCTCCCAGCCGGGATCCCGCGATTGGGGGATCTTCGCGGTGAGACGACCATCATCGCAGCACATCTCCTCGCCGGGCAAGGGTCTCTCCTCGCCGTCGTTCACGCAGTCCTAGGCCAGGTATTTGGTCGTTATTGTCAATAGTCGCTACTGTCTTCACTTCGCTTTTTGCTTCGTCATCTAAGTTCTAACACTCTTACCTTTTTTGGCAGCTCGCGCCCATACCCCCATTGGAGCCTTGATCGACGCGGTCGGGCTTCCTTCTCGCGAGTACCAGGAGAGGGCTACTCGCGCAATTCTGGAGCTGGAGTCCAAGCTGGAGCGCCTGGCGATTTGTGAGCCTTATCGCCGCCTGTCCGAGGTTGAATCGCGAGTTGAGCGCCTGGCGAGCTCTGACGCTCATCGTCGTTTGACCGAGCTGGAGGTGCGAGTATCGCGGCTGGAAGAGTTCGATACTCGCCTGGCTGGTGCAGAATCTCGCCTTCATACGGTTGGCGACCTGGAGCGCAGACTGGCGAGGATCGAGCATCGCCAACAGCTGCATCATGACGAGTTGGTGGGGATGCGCGCGAGCATGGGCTCGGTTGGTCGGCTGGCGAGGATCGAAGACCAACTGCGTCAGGGCGAGGACGCGATGTCTCTGGCCTTTGAGCACTTCAAGCGTGCTCGCAGCATGGGCTTCGTTGGGCGACATCCTCAGCCTCCGGATTTTCAAGCGAATCTCCAAGCACCTCCCTAGACGCTGCTTTTTCTCCATTTTTCTTCTTTCTACGCTATGTCGCCTTTTGGCGAGTAGCTCTGTACTGCTGAACTATTGCCTGATTTGATGTAATATTACTTCGGCGAGTATTAGAAAACTCGACGTTTACTACTTGTTCTGCCTTCTTCTTTCTGTGATGGATTTTATCTTGATTTTTTCTCTATCTTCTTTTATTTTGGCGAGTAGCTATCTGTTCCTCGCCTCATGCATAGCGAGCTTTTTCCGCGCCTTTCCTTGCAGGTCTTCTCGCTTGGGAGGTCGACTTCTTGCTGACGCGCGTTGCTGAGTTGGCGATTACAACGTAATACTCGCCACCCCCTTATTCCTAATCGCGCCATCGTGCTCGATACGCCAAGCTACCCGACCACTATAAATAGGGGGGGTGGGTGAGTCTTAAATACGCTTTTGGCGATCTTCTGAGCTCTCGTGCGAGTATCTTCCGTCTCCCTTTCCTCTTCGTGCTTTCTTGGATACTCGCCTTTCTTCCCTTCCTTCAAAAGATGGCCGATGAGGCGACCATCCGGCGTGCCAATCACGCCCAGAACTTTGCGGCGACCACCTTCAAGAAGTCGATCACGACTGAGAAGGAGTTGGAGGTCGTCAGGGCGAAGTACCTCCCGCCAGGGTACATCGCTAGGCTTCCTCGCCAGGGAGAGCGACTAAATTCCATTCTGGGTGATGGGCGAGTACTCCCTACTCGCCACTTCGAGGTGGGCCTGCGACTACCACTGTGGACGGAGTTCTCTCAGATACTCCGCTACTTTGGGATAGTCCCCGCCCAGATCAACCCTAACGGGGTGGCGATGATCGTGGGCTTCCTCTGCTATTTGCGCGACCAGGGGATCGCCTTCGACCTTTCCGTCTTTCGGCGAGTATTCAACTTCATGGCGACAGGCGAGGGCGTCATCTTCTTCTGCAGCCATGTCTGCACGCTGGTCGGCACCGCGAACAAGAATCATCGCTGGGGAGAGCGATTAGTCGTCATTTCTGGCGACTTTCAAGCGATCCCCGACAAATCCTTCCAGCCACCGGAGAGCGTCTTCGGGACTTCCTTCCTAAGCGAGGGTGGCGGGAAGCTGCTCGAGTCCTTCAAGAATCGCTGTCTTGATGTGGTGCACTGGAGGAGGCGAGTAGATGAGCTCGCCGAGGTTTTCGTAGGCGAAGGTAATCTACTGTGCGAGTATTCGCAATACTCGTTCTTCGTCTTCCACTTGGCGACTAACTGGATTTATCACTTCTCTTCCTGCAGCAGTCCACGTCCTGCCGCGCGAGCTTCTTCCCGCGGTGGTGAAGACGACTACTTCCACCCAGGGAGGCACAGGGACCTCTGCTCGCGGGGATGGGGCCTACTCGCCCATCGACTTGTCGCCGGGAGGTGATGAGACCCTGGTCGCCGGCGAAGGCTCTGGGCCGCTGAAGAAGCGGAAGGAGAGGGGCGAGCACTCCGAGCCCTCGAGGAAGAAGAAGGAGCTCGCCCACAAGGATAAGGGCAAGAAGGCGGATCCTTCTGAGGCCGGCGAGCCCTATACCCACCCAAACTTCAACTTGGGTGTTCGTGGCGAGGACGCCTACGGACGCCGCCTAGTCGCCTGGTCGGAGGGCGACCATGTGGTGTCCCTGAGCTCCAACCTCCCGCCCTGGTCAGAGGACTGGGAGGATCAAGGTGAGGCTTTTGACGTGCTCCACGCCGTCTATGGTCGCGAGGACGCGGAGAGGCTGCGGGAGGAATCCTCCGAGTATCTGGCGCACCAAACCTCGCGATCCCTGCTGCGATCTGCCGAGCTGGCCCATTCGACGGCGAGGAGGTTGCTGGAGTACGAGGAGACCATCCGGATCAGTACAAAGAAAATGATCGCCATGGGGCTCAAGGCGAAGGAGCATGAGGTACTCGCTTCTCTTTGATACTCGCCTCCGGGATAGTCGCCCCTTTGCCGAATAACTTACTGACTTTGTGTCTTCTTGCTTTTGAAGGTCGCCGAGGTGGAGATGGCGACAAAGATGTCCCAGCTGGAGAAGGAGCTGGAGGATACTCGGCAAACCTTAGAGGCCGCCCAGGTGCGAATCGCTGAGCTGGAAACTCGGCCTGCCGAGCAACGGCCAGCGGTGGCGGGCCCCTCTAGGGTCGGTAAGCAGATTCGGATGCATGGCGACGACATGCCACAAGTTCGCCGAGAGATCGCTCGAGCTACGGGGACCGTCATCCTGAGTCAGCTGAAGGCGGATGATCTCCTGAAGCCGGCCGCAATGGAGTTGAGGGTGGAGGACATCATCCCGGCGCTGCTCGCCGAGGAGTCCACCTCCCCTTTGCGAGCATCCTCGCCGCCGTCCAGTGATGCCGAGTATGACGACTCTGAGGAGGATGAAGATGATGATGCTGATGATGGCGACGATGATGAGGGCGACGAGCTAGATGTAGATATTTTGGGCGAGGACGTCGCCTAGTCGCCTGGGCTCCCTTTTTGCTCGCCCGGCGACCTTTTGTAAACATCTTGAAGATTCTTTTGTAATATTCATCAAATATTTACATATGAAAAGGACAAATGTTTTGCTCGCCTGTCTCCTTGGTCCTTGCTTCTTTTTCTGAATGCCGCTTAGGCTCCTAGGCTCGAGGCGAGATTGAGTGCTCGCTAGGCTCTTAGGATTACGGCGAGGTTGCGTGTACCTCTATACTCGTACTTATATACTCGCACCTCCATGCTCGCACATGTATACTCGCCTAGGTACTCGCACATGCATGCTCGCCTTCTGCAATGTTTCCCTTGAGGGAGTTGAACTGTGGAGGCTACTCAGAGGGTTTAGAGGGACACGTGCTCTCAAGGTCTTGCCTGGTACCTGGTGAAGAGTTTATCAGACTCGTTCAACAATAATGAATTTTTTAGGGAAAAGAGATAGGGAACGGCAGTTGGGGAGGCCTGGAGGGACACATCTTCCTGAGGCCTTCATCCTACTTGGATGCCGGAAGATCTCCTTTCTTTTAGTTGTTCAAATCGGTCCTGTCCTTTTCATCGTTGGAACGTCGGCTTCCAGGCTCTCCCCTGGCAATCTCTTCAGTCGGACGAGAAATGCAGTCGGTGGGAACCGCGGCCAACATGCAAGGGAGGAGCTGATCTCGGCCGTCATTGCAGAGGCTTGGTCTTAAGGGATCGCACACCCGAGGCACTGTCCCATCATCCGTTCTGAGTTTTTACGAGGGTTAAGCCGGAATATCGTGTTCCAACTCGCGATGGTGATTGTTGATGTAGGACGACGTCAAGCAGGGAGTGGCAGTCGGGGAGATCCAAGGGGACACACCATCCCGAGGCCTCCATCCTACTTGGATGCTGAATGTGGATCGGACCTGCTTCCTGTTGCTCAGGGAGTTTAGCAGGGAGTTAAGCACACTTTAGGCACAATAACTCATATGATCTAACACAGTAACTTAGAAAATGAAATGCTTTGCTGCGAGCTTTTCAGCTTTCGAGGGTACATGACGCCTTTTTTCAAGGGTCCCCTGAGTTAGTGAAATCGATCATCTCTTCGCCGAATCGGAAGGTCGGCGTCCAGACTTCTTCCCGGTAATCTCTACAGTCGGACGAGAAATGCAGTCGGTGGGAACCGCGGCCAACATGCAAGGGGGGAGCTGATCTCGGCCGTCATTGCAGAGGCTTGGTCTTAAGGGAACGCACACCCGAGGCACTGTCCCATCATCCGTTCTGAGTTTTTACGAGGGTTAAGTCGGAGGCCTGTTTCCCAACCTAGCGTGGAGATTGACTTCACCTGACTTCCTTATTTTGAGGTTTTGTTGATGCGAAGGAAGCTTCCTCGTCCCATGTTTCAGGGCGACGTAAATTTTATTCAAAAGGAATGAATTTACAAGGATGGGATATATACATCTCCCCTTAGGGATAAAACCTTTTTAGGTCATCGCCGTTCCAGGTGCTCCCAAGCAGTTCGCCTTCCTGGTTTTGCAAATGGTACCCTCCTGTCAGGAGCGCCTCCCGGATGATGAAAGGTCCTTCCCAATTCGGATTGAGCTTCCCGACGGCGGCGGACCTTCCTGCTGCGTCCACCTTCTTCAGGACTAGGTCACCTGCTTGGAAGTGCTTGAGGCGGACATTTTTGTCAAAATGTTTCGCCATTCGGCGCTTGATTTCCTCTTGCCTGACTGAAGCTAAATCTCGGAGTTCCTCGATGTATTCGAGAGATAGCTTCTGAACCTCTTCGTTCTCTAGTCGCCATTCTTCGGTTCCGTCTTCCGCGGCTACCACCCTTGGGCTTCTGACTTCGAACTCTACTGGAATGAGAGCTTCCGACCCGTGAGAGAGTTTGAACGGCGTTTCCCCTGTGGCTGAGCTAGGAGTGGTCCTCAAAGCCCACAGGACCGAGGGGAGCTGGTCTGCCCAGTTACCTCTTAGGTTCTCCACCTTCTTCTTCAGTAGGTTGATGATCAGCTTGTTGGCGGCCTCTACCTGGCCATTGCTCCTTGGGTGATGTACGGAGGCGAATCGAAGATCGGTTCCTAGCTGCCTGCAAAAATCCTCTAGCTCCAAGCTGGCAAACTGGGGACCGTTGTCGGTGATGATGGCGAGAGGGATCCCGAATCTGCAGACGATCTCTCCCCAGATGAAGTTCTTCACGACTTGAGAGGTGGTCTTGGCCAAAGCTTTGGCTTCGATCCATTTGGAGAAGTAGTCGATCATGACGAGAACGAACTTTCTCTGACCGCTTGCTTGAGGGAAAGGGCCGATCAAGTCCATCCCCCAGATGGCGAACGGCCATGGGGAGATGATCGATCGGAGCTGCTGGGCTGGCTGCAACTGAAGGGGGGCGAAGAGCTGGCACTTTTGGCACTTTTTCGAGAAGATCTCAGCATCCTTTCGGATAGTAGGCCAGAAGTAACCATGCCTCAAGACCCTCTGCTCCAAAGTGCGAGTCCCAGAATGACTTCCACACTCTCCCGAGTGGATCTCTTCCAATACTCGGGGTACTTCGTCTTCAGAAACGCATCTGGCCAGGGGACCCGAGATGGTTTTACGGTACAGCTCTCCATCTTGCAGGAGGTAGTATGCCGCCTTGTACCGAAACCTTCTTTGATCCCTTTCGTCTGCTGGGAGCTGACCGCTGGCCAGGAATGCCACAAAGGAATCCATCCACGAGGGGCGTTGCTCGATCTCCATCATCTCTCCCTCCTCAATGGACGGGTGGAATAATTCGGTGATAGTTCCTCCGGCCCTCGGCCCATACTTGGCGAGGCGATCTGCTGCCGAGTTCTCCTCTCTTGGCACATGCTCGACGAAGAAGGACTGGAAGCCTCCAATCAGTCCTTTCACTTTTACCAAGTACTTCTGCAGGATGGTGTCGCGCACCTCGAACTCGCCTCGAATCTGCGACGCGACCACCATTGAGTCCGTGAAAGCCCGGACATCACGGATCCCCAGCTCCTTGGCAAGGCGCAAGCCTGCCACTATGGCCTCGTACTCTGCCTGGTTGTTTGTGACGGGGAAGAGGATCTCGACGGCTTGCTCGATCCTTGTTCCCTGTGGGCTGACGAGCACGATGCCCACCCCCACAGAACTTTTGCCCGAAGCTCCATCAACAAACATCTTCCAAGGGATTGGGTTGAGCACCTCTTCTCCGGGTTCCGCTTCCACCGAGAAGTCAGCCAGGAAGTCTGCTACTGCCTGGGCCTTGATCGCCACTCGGGGGGAGAAGGAAATGTCGAACTCGCTGAGTTCTACCGACCATTTCGCCAACCTCCCCGAATGCTCCACTCCCTCTAGGACATTGCGGAGAGGATGATCAGTTACCACTCGGATGGAGTGAGCCTGAAAATAAGGCCGGAGCTTCCGCGCCGACACCACCAAGGCGAAGGCAAGCTTCTCCAGGATTGGATACTTTAGTTCCGCCTTCTTCAGCACCCGGCTGACATAGTAGATGGGTAGCTGCTTCCTCCCCTCTTCTCGGACCAAGATGGAGCTAACTGCCTCTGCTCCCACTCCCAGGTAGATGAGCAGGTCTTCGCCTTCCTTCGGGCTCTGAAGGAGAGGTGTCTGAGTCAACTGCTCCTTCAACCTTCCGAATGCTATCTCGCATCCCTCGGTCCATTCGAAGCTTTCTGTTTTGCGGAGCGTCTTGAAGAACGGAGAGCACTTCTCTCCGGCTTTTGAGAGGAAGCGGCTAAGTCCCGCCAGCCTTCCTGTCAACCTTTGGACTTCCTTCATCGTCTTCGGGGACGGCATTTCTAGGATCGCCTTAACCTTGTCGGGGTTAGGCTCTACTCCCATCGGGGTTAGGAGATGTCCCAGGAACTTTCCCTTTCCTGTTCCGAAGACGCACTTCGTCGGATTGAGCCTCATCTTGAACCTCCTCAACGTTTCAAAGGTCTCCACCAGATCGGCTATGTGTTCCTGGACGTTCTTGCTTTTGATCAAGAGGTCGTCTACGTACACTTCCAGGTTCCTCCCCTTTTGCCCCTTGAAGATGTGGTCCATCATCCGCTGGTAGGTGGCTCCCGCATTCTTCAAACCGAAGGGCATCATCTTGTAGCTGTAGCAGCCGTCGTCGGTGATGAAGGAGACATCGCGGCAATCGGGGGGATGCATCCGGATCTGGTGATATCCTGAAAACGCATCAAGGAAACTCATCACAGAAAAACCGACGGCTGAATCAACCAGCGCGTCGATTCGAGGCAAGGGATAACAATCCTTCGGGCAGCTTTTATTCATTAAGGAAAAATCCACACACATTCTCCAGCCTCCCCCCGCCTTTGTCACCATTACAACATTAGAGACCCAGCCTGGGTACTGGATCTCCGACACAAAACCTGCATCTAGCAGTTTTTTAACCTCCTCCCTAATTGGCTTGGCGAGGATGGTGGCGGTTCTTCTCTTCTTTTGGCGGACGGGCTGGACAGAGGGATCCAGGTTGAGGCGATGACACGCAACCTCAGGGTCGACTCCTGGCATCTCGGCGGCACTCCAAGCGAAGATGTCGACGTTCTTTTGCAGACACGCCGCCATCTCGATCTTCTCCTCGGTCTTCAGCGACCCGCCAATCTTCAGCAACCCAGGCACTCCTGCTGCGGAGAGTACCTCGATTTCTTCCACTTCCTCTGCCACCTCCAGCCTGGCCGGGCTCTCCAACACTCTCCCGAACTCCTCCACGTCAGCCATCCAGCTGATGGTACTGACGGCGGTAAGATAGCATTCCCTGGCGGCTCTTGGATCGCTCCTGATCCTCACCTGGACGTCTCCTTTACAGTACTTCAAGCACTGATGGTAGGAGGATGGGACGGCCTTGAAGGTGTTGAGAATCGGCCTCCCAAAGATGGCTCTGTAGCAGCTCGGGGCGTCGACGATGATGAATCGACAGTTGATGGAGGTGCCACCGAGTGTTACCAGGAGATCTGCTCCTCCTTCCACTTCCTTCTTCTCTCCGGAGAAGCCGAAGAGGGGACCATCAGATGCTCGAACTCTGGCAGCTTCGACTCCCAGTCCGTCAAACGTCCCCTTGAAGATGACGTTTACAGAGCTACCGTTGTCGATCAGAATTCGATCAACGGTGAAGTCCTCCATCGCGGCCTGAATCACGAGGGCATCATGGAAGGGATTCTCGTTCCCTAGCATGTCCTCCTCGGAAAAAGTAATCTCCTCCATCGGGGGTGGTGCTTGCGAGGTCGAGGCGACACTCCTGCGGTAGATCTGATGAAGGCTCCCCTTGCGGGAAGCCTCCAGCCCTGCTCCCCCATGGATTACTCCAACTCGGCCTCCCTGGCCCAGGTCTCCCCGGCCTCCCTGGTCGACCCGATCCTCGTTCCTCCTGCGAACGACTGCGGCCTGCCCTGCCTGTGGCTCGGCAGGGGCCTCTATCCTCCTCTGCTCTCCTCCAGCCTCTCCTGCTGCCAACCTCCTCCGGGCTTCCCAAAAGTCTGGGCAGGCAGCCATGGCATGTCCCCCCACCTGGTGGAAGTCGCAGTAGAGAGGAACCTCTTCTGCTTGACGCCTCCTAGGCTTCGGCTTCTTCCTTCCTTGACGGCGGCCTCGCCCGGCTACCGCCATTGCTTCATCTCTCCTCCTCTCCTGACGCCTCTCTGGCTGGCGAAAGGGCCTTCTTTCCGGGGACCTCCCCCTTTGGTCTTGACGCTGGTGCCGTCCAGCCGGCCTCCAAGGTGGCCGGTTGACGGGGACCTGGTAGCGTCTTCCCTCCTCCTGACGCTCAGGGGACTCAACGGGCCTTCTCTCCACGATCCTCCCGGTTTCCTTCCTCCTGAGCTCCTCCTTCTTTTTCTCCTCTTGTCGCTCTGGCCACTTCCTTTCCTCCCTTCGGGGCTCCTCCCTCTTCCTTTTTCCAGGGATCTCATCCCTCTCTCCACGATCGCCCCTGGTCACCCGCGCCAACCTTGCCAAGAAGTCGGGGTTGGAGGCTTCTCCCCGGACAAATTTATTGGCCCTCTGAATGAGGTTGTCGTAGGAGTAGGGAGGATTCTCACTGAGTTCCAACTTGAAGAGGCCTTGACTGATGCCGAATGTCAGGGCCAGCAACAGGATGTTGCTATCTACCTCCTGGATTTGCAGAACCTCCTCCTGGAAGCGCTCGATGTAAGGGCCCAATGCCTCATCCGGCCCTTGCACGAGGTAGAACAGGGCCGTGGCCTCCTTCTTTAGCTTCCGTGCCGTGTCGAACCGGGTCGTCAGCCCACGACACAGGTCTTCGAAGCAGTAGATTGAGCCTGCGGGCAACTGATGGAACCAGTCCCAGGCCTTTGCGCGGAAGGTAATGGCAAACAACCTGCACTTGAAGGCGTCCGACATGGTTCGGATAGAGACTATATCCTCGAACCATTGGATGTGCCTGGCGGGGTCCTCCTTCCCTGAATAGTAGTTCAAGGCAGGGTCCCTGAACCCCTCTGGCACTGGCGCGGCGAGAATCTCCTCGCAGAAGGGGCTCCTCCCTCCTGCCCGGCGACGATCCTCAACCTGGCGAGTATCACCACCATACTCGCCATATGGGCGAGCATCCGGGTACCTCCCCTGCTCGCACGGCTCGCGGAAGCGAATACCTTGCGAGGTTGGCTGGTAGAATTGCGACCTCCTTGGTCGCTCGGTTTCATCTTCCATGTGCTCCTTTCCTGCTCGCCGAGGGGGACTCCCTCCCTCGGACGGAACTGGGCGATGCGGCGAGGTCGCAGTGACCTCGGCGCGCGGCTGAAGCGCTGCTCGCATGGCTCCCTCCATGCGCTGCGCGAAGGCTTCGAAAACCTCCAGCGTCACGAACCTGCCAGCTCCCGTCGAGTTGCCGACCTCCTCCTCATGGTCGCCACCTACGACCATCTCGCCTTCTTGCCGAACTTTCTTCCAACGACTACGGTCCACGCTCACCGCACCAAAGTGTTGACGCCAGGAAAATCCTGACCTCAAGATTCGGACCAATGCAGCCGGAGGCTACTCGCCCAGCAGTCCAACGAGATGACTTGGCTGGCAACGACGAAGAAGCTAGAAGAGCAACAAACAGGACCCCAGGTGCTGCGGCAGGGAGGTCCCACCACGTACCCAGAAGCTCCGAAGAGACTTCCCCTCCAAGACCAAAGAATGGCCGAGCAGGGTACGAGGAAGGCACCGACTTGGCTAGTACCGGGAGTAGCGGCCAAGTGCGACAGGTTCCAGAAAGCAAGAGCGAGGGTTTTAAAAGCTCAAGTCCAGGTGCCAATCCAAGTACCCCTGGGGTCCTATTTATAGGAAAACCAAGGGGTAGGGGGGTTTTATAGCCCACCCCTCGACCCAGCGACTATGGGTTACTCGGCGAGTACCATGCCATAGTCGCCCATCTGGCAAGTATTGGGTGCTGCTCGCACACGCCGGGCCAATAGTCGCTAGGTCTTCTGTTCCATGCTCGCCAGCCTGGCGAGTATTGGCTGTTTACTCGCCGAGGTCTTCTCCACTTCTGCCTTGAACTGCCGGTCTTTGTGTTGACCTCTTTGACTTTGACTTCTGCCTACGTGGCCTTGGGGGGGTCCACCCTCGGAGAATGAGGGTTGTACATCAGGGAAGGAGATCCCTGGAGAGAAGGAACTTCAACTGACTAGAGAGGCGTCAAGGAAGAGGAAGGGAGGAAGCAATGATGGTTGCCCGACACGACAATCTGCAAGGTCAAAAGAATCGGCAGAGGAGGTCGCAGGTGGAGGAGATTCCCCTCTATTATGATCTGCATCAGGTGGAGGGGCACAGGACGATGGCTTGCCCAGATTTTTGGGAATCCAGGAGGAGGTTGGCAGCAGGAGAAGCAGGAGGAGAGCATCAGAGGATAGAAGCCCCCGTCGAGCCGCCGGCAGTGCAAGCCATCGCTCGAAGGAGGAATGAAGATCGGATCGACCATGGAGGTCGAAGAGACGTCGCTCAGGGAGGCAGAGGGGGAGGAGTAGGGGTGATCCATGGGGGAGCGGGGCTAGGAGCTTTGAAAGTGCATAGATAACCTCACTAGAATTCTCTAGAGGGGGGGTGAATAGAGATTAAAAATATTTTTGTGCAAAGTTAACAATTATATATATATGTGTAATGATCACAGATTTAGGCTTCCGACACACCAACAAGAATTAAGCAAGTAAAGAAGAAAAATAACAAGTAGAAAATCACAGCACAACACAAGAAATATAGTGGTTCCCCAAACTTTGGGTAGTCCACTCTTCTACCCCCTTGGTAGGAATTCACTATCTTGTACTGAGTCTTTTGATAAGGAGACTCTTAGAACCAACCTGAGTCTTTTGATAAGGAGACTCTTAGAACCAGTACAACTGAATTTTTTGAAGAGAGATTCTAAAAACTCTTTTACAATAAGTGAAAGTGAAATAAGAAAAAGAAGAAGAAGTATTTAAGACAAGAAAGAATCTTCTTCCTAGCAAGAAGATTGGAAGCACAAGAAGTAGTGAATGAAATCTCTCTTCTATAGTGAGAAGGAGATTGTAGGTCTTTTCTCTCTTTTGTGAGAGCTATCAGAGTTTACAGCAGTATGGCTTCAGAATGAGAAGGAGAAGGAAGCTTGATCTTTGCTGCAGCATTATTTCTCAATTCTCTCTTTTCACTTGGGAGTTCTTCCTCTTTTTCAAATGAATATGGTGGATCACTTCTTTTTATTCTTTGCCGACCTCCTTCTTATTTATAGTTCTGTTTGAAATATAATGCTAAAGGAGAATAATCAATTAGCAGACAAAGAATTAGAAAGAGGTAAGAGTTTCCATAATTAATATTTCTGTAGAAGGAAAAAAAATTCATTCTGATTTCAAATAATATCCATAATAATCTGAGTTAAATAAGCCACGAATCAAATAGAAGGAAAGGCTGATTCAGAACGGCTATACAAGAATAATATTATTCCATAAAAATCAGATCTACAGAAAGAAGGAAAGAGATCTGGCGTATTTTTGAATTTCTTGTAGATATCGACGTGCGTCGATTACTGTTCGACGTAAGCGTCGAATTCATCCTGACTGAACGTTGAGAGGAGAATAAGAAAGGAGCGTCGACTAAGGTGCGTCGACTTCACAAGATGCGCCGACTAGAATTCAGAGTGACGTTGACATAGAATGCGTTGAATTCTTCTAAGAGTTGCTTCGACTCATTCTGAGAGAGACGTCGAATATATTTTGACGTTGCGTCGAATACTATTCGACGCATATTTACTTAGCCCAATTCATACTTAGAATTTATGTTCAATTCTAGGGGTTAAGATAAATCATTTCCCCAACAATCTCCCCCTATTTGTCTCAACCCTATTTAGAGAGAAATTGTGTCAGTATTTAATTATCTCAATAAAGTATTTATATAGAGAAGAAATATGCTCAGCAATCAGAAGAAATCATATAACAAGTATTTGTCTTTCACAAAATTTAAACTAGAAACTTCTTGTTGTACATGAAATTGACAAAGGCAGAATAAAGTTTTCTGGATAAGTTTTCAATAGCATCAAAAATATAGCCCCTGGCTCTATCTGGATGCTCCTGGACATTTCTGATGATTGTGTGCAATTTCTCCAGGACTTTGTCAGCATCAGGGAGAGTGTCATTTAGAGAATAGCCCTTGCTGATAATGATTGCTGCCTTTTCATCAATCATCTCAATTGTAATATCTTGAGGTTTCTTTTGAGTAGGCTTGGGCTCAGGTGGTCCCTTGTTATCAACCTTTGGCCTATATTTTTCTGATGGCTGTTTCTCAGGAATCTCAGTCATCTTTCCTTTCCCTTTCCAGGGTGAGTCAAGCCATTTGTCTAACTTTGCAGTTCTTTTGGGCTTCTTATAGGGAATGTAAGTGTCTTCAGCACACCCTACACCCCTCTTGTGTTTTTGTCCCTTTTCTAGAATGAGTCCTGCCTGAGGATTTTTCTTTTGATAAGCTTCAACATCAAACAGTTTCTTTGGAAGTTTGATGGAAGATTCTGCAAGGATCTGTTCCTTAGTCATCCATTTCTTAATCTTTTCCATCCAGATATTCCTTTATCTTCTACTTCTTTTCTAGCTGCTTCATATTCATGTAACTCTCTTTCTCTTATTTCTTCATGCCTCCTTTCCATGTCAGGATCATGGTATTCCTTTACAGGACTGTTGGGAGTGATATTGGGCATTTTTCCAAACCTCTTTATCTCCTCAACAGCCTTTCTATATTTCTTTTCCTTTGCATGTTCTTTTCTTTCTTCTTTGGAAAATCTTTGCCAATGAGGGATGGCTTCACTTCTTCTTTCCATTTGTGGAGGTAGAGGTAGCAGTGGAGGTAAAGAGGAAGGTTGAAATGGAGTTTTCTTTTTGGGTGGAGAAGGAACTTCTTCAAGAAGAAGAGTTTGATCTGCAATGGAAGGCAGAATGTCCTCTGGTAGGGTAATTTCTGCTGAGGGATGTTTGTCTCCTTCAATCTCTCCTGAAGGGATATCCTCAAGTAGAGGTGTCTTCAGTTTGATATAACTGGCAGAGAAGCGAGGAGAGTGATGCTGAATTTCTTCCTCACATGGGGTTGCTTCAATCCACACTTGTCCTCTCCAGTCATCAGAGGAGGCTGCTTCTTCCTCCCCCTGGACTTCTGTGTTCTTTACCATAGCAATCTCCCCTGGGTATGTGGGGCTTCTATTCTGAATGCTGAATCCACAGCATGATCTCCTTCAGTATGGTAGGATGAGGTCTCTCCAAAAATTTTGTTGAAGGTGTAGTCAGAGTGATTGGAGAAGATTGGAGCCTATTGTAAGAAGAGAAGTTGGTGTAATACTTTAGAGATAATATTTAGAGTTGGAGAGGAAATTAACCCTGAGCTTTTAAGAGAGATAGAGAACCTGACAAGGGGGGTTTCTGGAGCAACTCTCCCCCTGGTTTATATCCTGCATAAAGGATTTAAACCCTTCTGGCGACAGAGGTTGTTCTTGAATGAGAGCATTAAGCTCAGGAAGAGAAGCAGATAGATTTGCCAGTTTGGCTGCACAGGTGTTGATCATGGCAGCACACTCGTTGGCGAAGCGGTTTAGTCGAGTCTGGAAGTCATTTACTAGTTGTTCAAGAGCATCGTTCATCGCTTTGATGAGGGCCGATTGATCAGGAGTTGGTGCCATTGATGCAGAGAGAGAGAGAGAGAGAGGTAGAAGACGAAGTTTTGGCGGTTGAGGAGAGTATATGTTATGAAATAAGAGGTATTATTTAAAGAAGGTGAAACGTCGAGAAAGGAAACAGAAATCAAGGTATATCAGGTAATCCAATCGTCAAAAGAGGAAGTAAGGATTTGATTCTAATTTTGACAAGAGGTCGACGTTACGGCGAATCGTTGTCGACGCATGGGCATTGATGTCGACGTATGCGTCGATATGATGTCGACGCTCCGTGGAGATATGTCAACCTGCCGTTTTGTCGATGTGTGCATAGACTTGCGTCGATATAAAGTAGACGTTGCGTTGATAAGGGATCGATGTAGCTTTGCCTGAAAGCAATCAATGCTCGCGTCGAGTTTTCTCGACGGTGCGTCGATATATATTTGACGTATCTTCAAATACTTTCTTAGATTTTCTGATTTCTTTTAGATTTCCCCAACAATGGTGGTTACAGGCTTCCATCAAGCATTCCTAAGGTGTTGATGAAGTAGTTATGTTTAGTTTCATCCAAGGGTTTTGTGAAGATGTCTGCTCTTTGACTGTCTGTAGGAATATATTCTAAGGTTATCTTACCTTCTTCTACATTGTCTCTAAGGAAGTGATGTCTGATCTCTATATGTTTGGTTCTACTATGAAGGACTGGGTTGGATGTTATGGATATAGCACTAGAGCTATCACAATAGATCTTAGAGTTATTTACCTCCAATTTGTAGTCAAGAAGCTGATTTTGCATCCACAGGATTTGTGAGCAACAGCTCCCAGCAGCTATGTATTCAGCTTCAGCTGTTGAGGTTGAGACTGAGGTTTGTTTCTTACTAAACCATGATATTAACCTCTCACCTAGGAATTGGCAAGTACTAGATGTACTTTTTCTATCAACCCTACATCCAGCATAATCTGCATCTGAGAAACCTATTAATTCAACGTTGGTTTCTGCTGAGTACCACAGACCTAGTTTAGGGGTTCCCTTTAGGTATCTAAGAATCCTTTTTACAGAGGTGAGATGGAATTCTTTTGGTTCAACCTGAAATCTAGCACATATGCAAGTGGCAAACATAATGTCAGGTCTGCTAGCTGTTAGATATAGAAGGGATCCTATGATGGCCCTATGTCTTTTGGTCTACTGATTTTCCCTTGTCATCCTTTTCTATAATGGCATTAGTTGCCATAGGTGTTTTCATAGTGGAGGCTGATTCCATACCAAACTTTTTGATTAATTCTTTAGTGTATTTTGATTGTGAGATAAAGATTCCCTCACTGCTTTGTTTCACTTGTAGTCCTAGGAAATAAGAGAGTTCTCTCATACTATTCATTTCAAATTTTGATTGCATTAGATTAGCAAATCTTTTACAAAGTTTGGGATGGGTTGAGCTAAAGATGATGTCATCTACATAGATTTGAACAAGAAGTAGTTGATTTTTATGGGTTCTAGTAAAAAGTGTTTTATCTACTTTTCCTCTTTCAAAAGAATTTTCTAAAAGAAAGTTGGAGAGAGTTTCATACCAGGCTCTAGGTGCTTGCTTAAGACCATAAAGTGCTTTGTTGAGTCTATAAATAAAATTAGGAGAGGAGGGATTTACAAAACCTGGTGGTTGCTCCACATATACCTCTTCTTGAAGGTCACCATTCAAAAAGGCACTTTTGACATCCATCTGATAGACTTTCATCTTCATGAAAGCTGCATAGGCAAGAAAGAGCCTGATTGCTTCCAATCTGGCTACTAGAGCAAAGGTTTGGTTGTAGTCTATTCCTTCTTCTTGTCTATATCCTTGTGCTACAAGTCTTGCCTTGTTCCTGACAATTACTCCAGTGGAATCTAGTTTGTTTTTGTATACCCACTTTGTACCAATCACTGGGTAGTTTCTTGGTCTTTCAACTAAATTCCACACTTTGTTTCTCTCAAATTGGCCTAGTTCTTCTTGCATGGCCATAATCCAGTGAGGATCACAGTTTGCTTCCTCAAACTTCTTTGGTTCAACTTGTGATAAGAAGCATTGGAGCATCATCCCATTGGAGACTTGGTGTCTTGTTCTTACTCCTATATTGGGGTCTCCAATTACTTGAGATTGTGGATGATCTTTCAAATTGATCCCTGTCCTGCTTCGACTTGTCAGATGTTCTTCTTCCTCATTAGCAATGGGATCATTGTCCACCTGTTCTCCCTGAACCATGTTCTCTTGTGGGAGTTGGTTTTGAATGCTCTTTTCTGAATCTTCTTCATGTTCTTGTTCAGATTCCTCACTTGATTCCTCTAGCTGGTTTTCTTTTCCATTATCTGTGTTCTCTAGAACCAGCTGCTCAAGCTGAGTTTCTATGCTGCTGTTTTCCTGTGGAAAAGAACTGGTGGAAGTCCCCCCCCCCCCTAAACAGCATGTTAGTTTCATCAAATGTAATGTGCATAGATTCTTCAATTTTGAGAGTTCTCCTGTTATAACATCTGTATGCTTTACTAGATGTTGAGTATCCCAGAAATATTCCATCATCAGACTTCTTGTCAAACTTGGCAAGATAATCTTTCCCATTATTTAGAATAAAGCAGGCACATCCAAAAATTTAAAAGTATTTGACAATGGGTGTTTTTCCCTTCAGGAGCTCATATGGAGTTTTTCCCTTAGTTTTGTGAATGAGACTTCTATTTAGAACATAGTTTGTAGTGTTGACTGCTTCAGCCCAGAAGGTTTTTGGTAATCCTGATTCTGCTAGTAAGGTTCTTCCTTATTCAATTAAAGTTCTATTCTTTCTTTCAGCAACTCCATTTTGTTGAGGAGTTCTAGGGGCTGAAAAACTTTGTTTAATACCTGTATCCTCACAGAAACTACCGATTGACTGATTTTCAAATTCAGTTCCATGATCACTCCTGATAATTGAAACATGAGTATTGAATTCAGATTGAATCTGTCTTATGAATCTTGAGAGAATTTCATGGGTTTCAGACTTTGCCCTTAGAAAGAATACCCAGCTAAATCTGGAATAATCATCTACAATAACTAAGGTATAAGATTTTCCACCTAAGCTCTGAGTGTATATGGGACCAAAGAGATCCATGTGTAGTAGGTAGAGGATCCTAGGGGAGTCATCCTTACTAATTGGTTTGAAGGATGACTTGGTCTGTTTTCCTAGTTGGCAAGGTCTACATGGAGAGTCCTTAGAGAATCTACCCTTTGGTAGGCCTCTGACTAGTTTATTCTTTGATAATTTACTAATGGTTTTGTGGTTTAGATGACCTAGTTTCATATGCCATAATTCACTCTTATTAATAATATTGTTGAACAAAGAAATTTCTGTGGGTGAGGAGCTAAAATCTACTACATATACCTTCCCTTTTCTAATTCCATTAAGTACTATGGCACCAGTCTTGATATCAATAATATGGCCAAATAGTGTGGTGAATTTTACCTCATACTTACCACTGTCACATATCTGACTTATACTTATCAGATTGTGCTTCAGTCCTTTGACTACTGCCACATTCTTGAAGGTGACTTTCCCTTCTTTGAAATCTCCAAACCCCCTGGTTTGGCCACAGCTGGAATCTCCAAAAGTTACTGGTGGTCCAAGTCTATCCTCAAAGTTGATTAACAGGTTTTTGTATCATGTCATGTGCATGGAGCATCCACTGTCCAAGTACCACACCAGCTTGGAGATGTGATACATCTGTACATAAAGTTTTAAACATTAGTTTGGACCCTCCTAAGCTGGGGTCCATTCCTCCCAACAGTGAAGGGTTTAATAAAAGAATAAGTGGGTTTTTCAGAGTATCCTTCCTCCTTTAGGGGTATTGGCTTATCATACCAGTTTTCTTTAGTAATGTTGCAGAAATAATGTTCATAATAGAGGGAAATGGATTGAGAAGACTTTTTGGAGGAGGAGACATTTCTGTTAGATTGGTTGCGTCGATATGAATTCGATGTATGTTTAAAGTTGCGTCGAGTGGAAGTCGACGCTTCCTTCATTCTATGGTTACTTCTAGTTGAAGCATAGGAGAGATTGCGTCGATTGGGAGTCGACGTATTTTGGTGTCTACGTTGATTAGAAATCGATACATTATTTGAGTTGCGTTGAGTAGTGTTCGACGTACGTCGATAATGATTCGACGCAAGTTTGTTTCTTTTTTGAGGATATTTACCTAGGATTCCTTCATGTATAGTGAGATTATTTTTGTTAAAAACAGTGGTTGTTTCTGGATTATCTTGTGATCTTTCTCCTGTCAAATGATTTTCCCTAGAGAAGTGAATGGGATGTTTCCAGACAGATTTGCTGGGTGATTGAGGTTTGGATTCTAAGCCAGTCTTATATTCTAGTTGTCTAAATCTATCAGTGAGATTGTTGGAGATATTCTTGAGCTTCTTACTTCTGCCATTTAGATAGTCTTCAAAGGCTTTTGCCTTTGCTAGCTCATTTCTTAGTGCTTGATTTTCAGTATTGATTTTATCTAGTTGCTCCTCTGAAAGTCCTAGACTAAGCTCATAGTTTTTATGTTGTGTATTTATTTGTTTTAGATTGTTTAGTTTATTTCTTAGTTCCTTTATTTCTTTTTCAGATTTGACTAGATCTAAGCAGAGTTCTTTGAAATTATTTTTGAAATGAATGGAAGAGAAAACTACATCATCAAATATATTTACCAAAGATGTATCTTCAGGCTTTTCAGTAGCCATCAGACAGGTTTCCTCTTGCTTAGCCTTTTTCTGATCATCTTCAGATGAGGTACTTCCTTCAGATTCTGAATCACTCCATGATTGAGCAATGAATCCTTTCTCTTTCTTCTTCTTCTTCTTTAGATCTGTTCTTTTCAGATCTTTCCTAGTGCTGTTCTCTTTAGGACATTCTGCAGCAGTATGGCTTCAGAATGAGAAGGAGAAGGAAGCTTGATCTTTGCTGCAACACTATTTCTCAATTCTCTCTTTTCACTTGGGAGTTCTTCCTCTTTTTCAAATGAATATGGTGGATCACTTCTTTTTATTCTTTGCCGACCTCCTTCTTATTTATAGCTCTGTTTGAAATATAATGCTAAAGGAGAATAATCAATTAGCAGACAAAGAATTAGAAAGAGGTAAGAGTTTCCATAATTAATATTTCTGTAGAAGGAAAAAAATTCATTCTGATTTCAAATAATATCCATAATAATCTGAGTTAAATAAACCAAGAATCAAATAGAAGGAAAGACTGATTCAGAACGGCTATAAAAGAATAATATTATTCCATAAAAATCAGATCTACAGAAAGAAGGAAAGAGATCTGGCGTATTTTTGAATTTCTTGTAGATATCGACGTGCGTCGATTACTGTTCGACGTAAGCATCGAATTCATCCTGACTGAACGTTGAGAGGAGAATAAGGAAGGAGCGTCGACTAGGGTGCGTCGACTTCACAAGATGCGTCGACTAGAAGTCAGAGTGACGTTGACATAGAATGCGTTGAATTCTTCTAAGAGTTGCTTCGACTCATTCTGAGAGAGACGTCGAATATATTTTGACGTTGCGTCGAATACTATTCGACGCATATTTACTTAGCCCAATTCATACTTAGAATTTATGTTCAATTCTAGGGGTTAAGATAAATCATTTCCCCAACAAGCTTTCCGCAAGGGTAGCCTCCATCAGATTTATCGAAGGAGTGTCGCCTCAACCTCACAGGCACCGCCCCCACTGGAGGAAATCACCTTTTCAGAGGAGGACATGCTGGGGAATGAGAATCCCTTCCATGATGCCTTCGTGATCCAGACAGCAGTGGAGGACTTCATCGTTGATCGAATTCTGATCGATAACGGTAGCACCGTGAATGTCGTCTTCAAAGGGACGTTCGACGGGTTGGGCATCAGAGCAGAAAAAGTTCGGGCGTCAGATGGTCCCTTCTTTTTCTTCTCGGGAGAGAAGAAGGAGGAGTAGATCTCCTTGTAACACTCGGTGGCACCTACCTCAAGTGTCGCTTCATCATCGTCGACGCCCCGAGTTGCTACAAAGCTATCTTCGGAAGGCCGCTTCTCAACACTTTCAAGGCCATTCTGTGTTCCTACCATCAGTGCTTAAAGTACTGTCAATGGGATGTCCAGGTGAGGATCCGGAGCGATCCAAGAGCCGCTCGCGAGTGCTATCTTAGCGCGGTCAGCACCATCAGCTAGATGGCTGACGCAGAGGAGTTCGAAAGAGTGTTAGGGAGCATGGCCAGACTGGAAGTAGCCGAAGAGGTAGAAGAAATCGAGGTACTCTCCGAGGCAGGAGTATCTGGGTTGCTGAAGATCGGAGGATCGCTGAAGATCAGCGAGAAGATGGAGATGGCAACGTGTTTGCAAGAGAACATCGACATCTTTGCCTAGAGTGTTGTTGAGATGCCGGAGATCAATCCTGAGGTTGTTTGTCACCACCTCAATCTCGACCCCTCGGCAAAGCCCATTCGCCAGAAGAAGAGGTCAAGTGCCACCATGTTGGCTGTGCCGATCCGCGAAGAGGTGAAGAAGCTGCTTGAAGCAAACTTTGTGTCAGAGATCCAGTACTCAGGCTGGGTCTCGAATGTTGTAATGGTAAAGAAGGCTGAGGGCAGCTGGAGGATGTGTGTCGATTTTTCTTTAATGAATAAATGTTGCCCGAAGGATTGTTATCCATTGCCTCGAATCGACATGCTGGTTGATTCAACAGTCGATTTTTCTGTAATAAGCTTCCTTGATGCATTTTTTAGGATGCCATCAGATCCGGATGTATCCCCCCGATTGTCGCGATGTCTCTTTCATCACTGGCGATGGTTGTTACGGTTACAAGATGATGCCCTTCGATTTAAGGAATGCAGGGGCGACTTACCAGCGGATGATGAACCATGTCTACAAGGAGCAAAATGGGAGGAATCTGGAAGTGTGCATAGACGACCTCTTGATCAAAATCTAGAGCGTCCAGAAGTATGTAGCTGATTTGGTGGAGACCTTCACAACGCTGAGAAAGTTCAAGATGAGGCTCAATCCGGCAAAGTGTGTATTCGGAGCAGGAAGAGGAAAGTTTCTGGGGAATTTCATCACCCCAGAAGGGGTATAGCCGAACCCTGACAAGGTTAAGGAAATCCTGGAGATGACTTCGCCGAAGACAATGAAAGAAGTCCAAAGGTTGACGGGAATGCTGGCGGGTCTTAGTTGCTTTCTGTCAAAGGCAAGAGAGAAGTGCTCTCTGATACGCCCCAAAATGGATATATATTAACGCAGGTGCACGTGCCGGATCAAGTAATAAAGTGTGAGTAGAGATCGTTCCCTCGAAGAAGTGATTAATCTAATGCTTGCAAATACTAGTTACACCGTTTCTTTAAATCCAAGCAAGTCGAATACAGTGATTTTTCAAGTTAGTAAAGATTTTAACAAGGATTAAAACTAATTAGCAAATAATGAAGATTTTAGAAATACTTTTTTAACAGATAGAAAGAAAGCAATCTTGTATTTTAGATTTCTTGTGTATGCTGAAATAATGCATGAAAATAAAATTAAGCGAGAATGTTTGATAAAATTATCTTGCAACGACTTTTATGGAAGAAATCATCATCTCTCGAATCTCGGAAATCTTAACACTCTATATTCCCCTAGCCATCTTTAACTTAGGAAGAATAACGAATATTGTATAGAATATAAGTTGGAAACGCTAGGAAAAGGAGGAAAACTCTTCCTCTCTTCTTTACTACGACGAACTTGTGAGCGTTTGCATTTCTCCTCTCTCGAATCTTGAAATACAACGTAAGGGTAGAAACTTTTGGTTAAAAATTCACACCACTCATCTCTCAATTCTCGCAGTGCAATAAGATAGCCTTCAAACTAATACTACGCAGCTCATCTCTCGATTCTCGTAGCAAAATAGTAGATGAAAGCATAAGCCAAAAGTTTCATTAATAAATTCATAAGTTTCACCAAAAATAATTCATCAAACAAACTCAACATGAGAAGATTACACCATCAAAACACACACAATACTCTCTTCATACAAGACTTAGAGAGTTTAGTTCATAACTACCGAAGACGCCGTAAAATTAGAGAGATCTTACAGTACATGGAGTTGAAATTCGATTTTCTGCCTTCTCCCCTGTTTTTCTCCTCTTTTTCGAAAATGGAGAAGTTGAATAATGAAGAAGATGAAAGAATGATTGTTTCTATCTCCTCTTCCCCTTATGTAGTCATACGCCAACTTTAGAGACACCCCTTGGCCGAATAGATGTGACTTTTCACCATAAAACTGCCGTATTTTAATTATTTTCGGAGTTTGAAATTTCATATTTCCGCCGATTTGTTGCAACAAATTTAAATTTGTTGCAACAAATTTAAATTTGTTGCAACAAATTTAAATTTGTTGCAACAAATCTTTATGCACAGTTTTGCCTGGAATTTTTGGAACTGGGTTTGTTTTAACAAATTTAATTTTGTTACAACAAATTTTCTGTTGTATTTTTTTTTCATAAAACTGTACTGGATTTGTTGTGACTTGTTGCAACATCTTCTTGGCTTTAATATATGATTAACCTTTGATGCTAAGTTGGAATCTTTGTATTTCCTGCGATAAAACTTACAAAAACAACAATAATGATTGCACTTAATCCAAATAACAATCTATTCATTTTGTATGTACTTTTAAATCATATTTATCAAATAAATTAGCTAAAAGGGTAAAATAATCGATCAAGATAACTTCTTTTTGAGAAGTTATCACACCCCCATACTTAGCTCTTTGCTAGTCCCTAACAAAGATAAATCATTGCAAGCTATTGAATCAGCGAATATCTACCAACATATAAGTCTGAGTCTCCTTACCCTTGAATATAATGTCGAGATTACTCAAGTAATTTACATTAACAAATGGTGGACATGTCAATCGTTAAAACTTCAAATATGCACAAATCCATTAATTTGATAAGAGTTAAAGCTCAATTATGATTTTCTAGTGTTGTGTGTGATATTCCATAAAATTATTCACTCCCAAACAACTTAACTCATTACAAAAATATCACATAATTGGAAAGGATAAGAATAAGTCGCGTCTTTGCTCTAGCCTACACAAGAGTTTAGTAGTTCAATTTGACAAAAAATCATAAGGGCTTACAATATGAATGACTTTGGCTTGGTGAAGAATTTGTGAATAAATTTTGATTGAGAGCGGAATTTTCCTAGTTAATATTCTTAATAACTCTCTATACTTTGAGGTTAATTTCTCAATCATCATCATTTTTTAGTTCATAGTTGGGATCATTCCAAGTAGGTGTACACACACTTAGGCCATATATCAATATGTCATTATACATTTTCTCTTTTTTTTATGATTTTTCTTTTACTTTATGATCATAGTTGGGATCATTCCAAGTAGGTGTACACATACTTAGGCCACAAATCACTATGACACACATTCTTTTTTTATTAAACCCCCAAAGTTGGAAAGTTAACTAAGAAATAACTAGTAAAAATATAGGGAAATTATGTATGGTCAAATGGTATCAAAATGACAAAGTTCAAGCTCAAAGAATGATGGATAATAAAAACAATTATAGGCTTTGTGGTGTGAACTGATCCAAAGATGGTCTTAATCATCTTAATCAATTGACTACATACACTTCATGTTTTAGCTTACAACATTGACTCAGTTCTTGCTCATCATTCCACCATTATGTTAATAGGTTAATAAATTTATTTTGTATGGAGCAAATTCTTTTAGAGAATATAGTGCATATTCTGAACGTCTAAGAGAGCTCTAACATATCTTACTAACTTCAAAATCATAGTCTGAACTCTTAGGATTGACTAGTCTACCAATCAATTCAACTTGAATAACTCGAATAACGAATACTTATTAAGGATAAAAAGAATAAGGCACTTCAAATTAATATTCTCTCATTCGGTGGAGGTTATCTCACCCCACACTTATTTCTTTGTTAGTCCCTAGCAAAGCTTGTAATAAATATTGAAAATTAAATTCCATAGAAATAAAGTACTCCCCTGAAACATTCCGGTCAAAGTATCAATCCTGCTCCTCCTTGCCATCTGATTATAGGTTGTTAATGATTCGGTTGAAAAGCCAACCGCGACGGTAAGTCCATAAATGACCTGCAAAAGGGTATACACAAATCCAGAACCCAACTAGTTGCTCAGTTTAGCTCTTATCATCATATTGAAGCAGCTATGGAATGCTAACTTCAAACATATAATATATATTAAAAAGGACTCTTCCTTTTTTATAAGGACGACCGAATACACAGCATCAAATTCACATTAAACATGTACTTACTGGAATGAAATTATGAATGCAAAAGGATGTGAATATTAACTAGCTTTTCAACATAGAGCATAACTATCTTGATAAAGGAATAAAAACTAATATCAGCATCACAATAAACTGACAACAACACAATAAACTATTATCACAAAAGACCACATGTTAAACTAATATCACATAAATTAATATTATAATAAACTAGTAATACCAGGAATCTCAAAGGTCCACATACCTAACAACAAAATTATAGTCATGAATATCCATAGTGCAGAGTTACATATGCATCAAAATGTACCAACAACTAAAAATAAGCTGAATCTATTTAATCCTTGCTTTTGTCCATGTCTTCGTCTTCGTTTTCATCGCCCTCATCGTCATTTTCATCGTCCTCATCGTCGTCTTCATCGTCTTCTTCCTCCTCATCTTCGTCGCTGTATTACCGATCCCAATAGTCATCATCACTAAGGCCCTCCTCCTCTGGCAATTTGTAAGGATTTGCATGTTCGCCCAGAGCAGTACTCAAGTATCCATCAACATCAAATGGGGAGAGGAAGGGTAAAGATTGGTCACCAATCTGGAGCTGTGCGTGCCACATTAATTGTTACTGATTTCGATTTGCAATTTTCAATTGTGCGGTGACAACGTTGTGATGTCATCGTTGATATTCGGCGATGTGTTTCAAATACGACATTAAGTCTTTTGAATCAGCCAGAGTACTTCTAAGGGTATATTGAGAGGCTGATTTTGTAGAGGTGGATGACTGCGGTTCGGATATGAGCTTGAGCTTATTTTGTGGAGAAGAAACCTTGATATTAGAAGATATAATTGTTTGAGTAATATGATGCTTTACAGAGGTTATGACCGCGCTACTCCGGCATTGCGACATAACGATGTAATAAGCGTGGGGAACCACAACTGTTGGCCGGCCTTCGATTCAACCCTTTCTCTAAGTTGTTGAGAAATTATCTGTCCCACATTAACCTTAATTCCTTTGAGGATACAATATATGAGCACTGCGCGTGGAAATGATACACTATTTGGATTTTTGGCGGGAAAATGCTTGTGTTGACGAACATCAGCCACACTTTTGCCTCACGCTTGAAACTCGAAGATAGTAGAACTCTCTTTGCTTCATTAGCCCACTCGATTTGTGACGAAATTGACAATGTTGTGGCAACCTCGAGGGGGATATCGTTTCTAGCAATCGCTCATAAATTTTACCCTCTATATTCTTGATGTCGAAATATTGATTGATAGCTTCCGCTGAATAATCGATCTCCTTACCACGCACTAGAACTTTCTCATTTTTTCATGAAGAATGCATTTGAATAAAACTCATAGACCCATTGTAAAATGGATTCATCCCATGGATGACAAAAAGAAACCCAACCTTGTTGTGTAATATGATCAAAATAGACCTTGCTCCATCCTCTAACCTCAATGTGGAACCCCCTCTCAAAAATTACTGGTTTTAACTTGAGAGTCTCATAACGGGTTTGGGCTTCAACACAAGCAAAATGAACGTCCTTATGCACTATCGATTTCCGCTTGCTCGATTTCGAAGATGCCATCACAACCTTCAGAGGTGTTTACTAGGAAGGATGAACTTACTTTCAGAATTTCGGCTTCAATAAGGCGTAGTCGGAAGGGTTTGCACCTATGGATATATAGAGAGCGTCAATCACCGACCGTGCTCACTGGGGATGATCACCGCCCGTCGTCGATGCTCCAGAGAACTTCCGATTTGCGATGATCAACGTTGTTCGTCGGCCTTGCCCTAACACGATGAGGGGAGAAATTTGGGATAACCGCCTCTTACAATGCCTTTCGCTTTAATCGAGGCTCTTCGCTTTAATGTGTCGGTTCAGTTGAACCGTTCGCCAAACGTTCAAACAACGCCCTTTACCACTCTCCGGTTCAGTTGAACCAAGTTTTAAGCATTCAATATACTTATTAGACATGAATCTTTTTGTTGCAACAAAATTAAATTTGTTGCAACCAAATTTTGTTCTTCAATATACACACAAACAGATAATAATTAATCTGAATAGAAGTGATCAAACGACATATACAGTAAGATTCATTGTACTAAACGCATAAAAATGAAATTAGAAACAGCTAAGAGTTGGGTTGCCTCCTAGAAGCGCCTGATTTTATGTCCCGGCAGGGCCTTCTAATCTAGGAGAATTTAGGCTAGGGAAATTACAGTCGCCTTATAGCGATCATCGTTCAGGAAATAGTGCTTAAGTCTCTGTCCATTAACCTTAAATTCAGTCCCATCTTTTTCGTTGCATATGGTGATAACCCCATAAGGGTGAACTTCTTTCACTCGGAATGATCCTGACCATCAAGATTTTAGTTTTCCAGGAAATAATTTCAACCTAGAATTAAATAGAAGAACTAATTGTCCGTTGATAAATTCCCTTTTTACTATCCTAGCTTTATGCCATTTTTTTGTTCTCTCCATATACAGTTTAGCATTTTCATATGCATTTGAACGAATTTCTTCAAGTTCGTTTAGTTGGAGTAACCTTTTTTTACCGGCCTCTTGAAAATCATAGTTCAGTTTTTTTAATAGCCCAGTATGTCCTATGCTCCAAATCTATGGGAAGGTGACATGCCTTTCCATAGACCATCTTGTAAGGGGTCAATCCTATAGGCATTTTGAAAGCAGCCCTATATGCCCATAACGCATCATTTAATTTCTGTGACCAATCCTTACGGGTTGCACTCACCGTCTTCTCTAAAATTGACTTAATTTCCCTATTAGAAAGTTCAGCTAGCCCATGCATGTGTATGTGGGTGATAGGCGAGAGCGACTTTATGTGTCACTCCATATTTCTTTAGGAGTGTTTTAAATTGCAAGTTACAGAAATGTGCTCCGCCATCACTAATGATAGCTCTAGGTGTACCGAATCTAGTAAAGATATTTGATTTCAGAAATTTTAATACCACCTTTGCATTATTTTTCTGCGTGGCTACAGCTTCCACCCATTTCGAGACATAATTAACCGCTAATAAAATATATAAGTTCCCATTTGAGTTTATAAATTGTCTCATAAAGTCAATTCCTCATACGTCGAACACCTCCACCTCTAAAATATTATTCAATGGCATGCTCGCTCCTCGATTCAGATTTCCCATCTTTTGACAACTATCACATCCCTTCACAAATAAATGAGCGTCTTTGAACAAAGTGGGCCAGTAAAAACCGGCCTCTAATACATTTGTAACCGTCCGTTCTCCCTTAAAATATCCTCCGTAAGGAGATGCATGACATTTTTCCAAGATACATTGGACCTCTACTTCCGGCACGCATCTACGGATTATTTGATATGGACAGATTTTAAATAAACAAGGAACATCCCAAAGGTAGGATTTCACCTGATGGAGAAATCGTTTCCGTTGTTGATACTCCATATCAGGAGGGAAAATGTTGCTAACAATATAGTTAACAAAATCCGCATACCAAGGAATACCTCCGTCAGTAATGGCCAAAATCTGCTCATCAGGAAAATTTTCTCTTATTTCTAGTTAACTATTCCTTTCATTATTTTGCTCTAAGCGTGATAAGTGGTCAGCAATTTGGTTTTCTGCCCCCCTTCGGTCTTTGATCTCAAGATCAAATTCTTGGAGGAGGAGCACCCACCTAATAAGTCTAGGTTTCGTATACCTTTTTTCCACTAGATACCAAATTGCAGAATGATCTGTGCAAACTATAACCTTAGAATTTATTAAATAAGAACGAAACTTGTTAAATGCAAATACTACTGCTAAAAGTTCCTTTTCTGTGGTAGTATAGTTTACTTGAGAATCCATAAGTGTTTTGCTTGCATAGTATATAGTGTGGAAAACTTTATTACGCATTTGTCCTAGCACGGCTCCCACTGCATAATTACTAGCATCACACATAAGAACAAATGGTAATGACCAATCCAGTGCAATAACAACTGGAGATGAAACTAGACTTTGTTTTAATGTTTGAAAAGCTTGCAAACACTTATCAGCAAAAACAAAAGGAATATCTTTTTCAAGTAAGCTACATAGTGGTTTAGATATTTTGGAAAAACCTTGAATGAATCGTCTATAAAACCCGCATGCCCCAAAAAGCTACGAATGCCTTTAACATTCGTCGGTGGAGAAAGTTTTGCAATAACTTCAATCTTAGCCAGGTCAACTTCTAATCCTTTATTTGAGACATTATGGCCTAATACAATTCCCTCTCGCACAATGAAATAGCACTTCTCTCAATTTAAAACTAAATTTGTTTGCACACATCTATCCAACACTTTCTTCAATATTTCCAAGCAACTATTAAATGACGGTCCAAACACCGAAAAATCATCCATAAATATTTCAATTCCTTCATCCATCAAATCCGTAAAGATCGAAATCATACACCTTTGAAATGTGGTGGGAGCGTTACATAATCCAAAGGGCATTTTGCGAAATGCAAAAGTGCCAAAAGGACATATAAAAGTAGTATTTTCTTGATCTTCTGGTGAAACCATAATCTGGTTGTAACCTGAATATCCATCCAAGAAACAAAAGTACGTAATCACTCCCTGCTAACTTATCTAAGACTTGATCTATAAACGGTAATGGAAAATGATCTTTTCTAGTTGTTTTGTTCAATTTCCTATAGTCCATGCATATCCTCCAACTCGTTACAGTTCTAGACGGTATCAACTCGTTGTTTGCATTTTTTATAATAGTCATTCCTCCCTTCTTTGGTACACATTGTACCGGGCTCACCCACTTACTATCAGAGATAGGATAAATAATATCGGCATCAAGCCATTTAATTATTTCTTTCATCATTACTTCCTTCATAGGAGGACTAAGCCTACGTTGATGTTCAATGGAACCACTAGCATCCTCTTCTAACAATATTTTATGCATACAAATAGATGGACTAATTCCTCTAATATCGGCAATAGTCCAACCCATGGCCCCTTTAAATTTCTTCAAAACTTTAATTAATTTTAATTCATTTTCATGTTCTAAAGATGCATCAATAATTACCGGAAGAGTATTGCATTCCCCAAGAAAAACATACTTCAAATGTTCTGGAAGAGGTTTTAATTCTAGAGTGGGTGCTTCTAAGATAGAAGGTTTAATATTCTTAATTTCACTTGACCTATTGATTGCTTCAAACTTTTAATAAATGGTAGCTTCTCCTGTGAATCAAGGGTCTTGACACATTCATCTATCTCCAAATCTTCTTCCCACTCTTCATTAGTTAATATTGTTTAAAGTCTTTGTTCCAAGTCATCTTTATTCTTAATTAATTTGCCTTGTACCTCCACTTCTTCAATAGAATAACATTCTTCTTTGTCATATGAAAATTTCATTGCTTTAAGAATATTAAATGTTATTTCTTCCTCGTTCACCCTCATCGTTAACTCTCCCTTTTGAACATCTATGAGTATTCTTCCCGTAGCTAAGAATGGTCTTCCTAGAATGATGGGCACATCCTTATCCTCTTCCATGTCTAGCACAACAAAATCGGTCGGAAAAATAATTTTTTCTACCTTTACCAATACATCTTCGACAATTTCCTTAGGAAATGACAAAGTTCTATCGGCCAGTTGAAGGGTAAGAGACGTCGATGCGATCTCTCCTAAGCCTAATTTCTTATAGATAGATAATGACATTAAATTAATACTAGCCCCCAAATCACATAATGCTCTACCAGAAAATTTTACTCCTATTGAACATGGTATAGTAAAACTCCCGGGATCTTTTAGTTTTGGCGGTAGCTTCTTTTGTAGGATTGCACTACACTCTTCCTTTAACGCTACTATTTTTTATCTAACAACTTTCTATTCTTAGATAGAATATCTTTCATAAATTTCACATAACTGGGCATTTGTTCCAATGCTTCAGCAAATGGAATGTTTATGATTAGTTTCATAAAGATATCCATGATTTTTTGAAATTGTTTATCCAACTTTGTCTTCGTTAGCCTAGAAGGGAACGGTGGTGGAGGGTTAATAATTTCTTTCTTTTTATTAGTTTGTTGTTGCACTTCCACTACTTCCGATTCCTCATTTTCTATGGGCCTTTCTTCTTCTGATTTACTTTCTTTAATGGCTTTCTCACCTTCCTCCTCTTCTCTAACTCTCTCCAACAACCCATCTCCGCTTGAAATTTCTACTCCACTCCTTAAAGCAATGACTTTGCAATGATTAGGTTGATTATCTCTTGTAGGATTAGTTGTTGTATTAGATGGTAGTGCTCCAACTGGTCGTTGACTTAGTGCAATTGCTAGTTGACCTAATGTGGATTCCATCGATCGGAGAGAAGATTTAATGCCAACCATTCTAGAATCATTCTTTTGGAACATTCCCAAAATGTAGTCATCGGTCAATTTCCTAGAGTTCACTTGATTATTAGGAGGAGGATTTTGTATTGGATTTATATTTTGGTTAAATCCTGATGGTTGATTCATTTTTTGATTAATTTTCCATGAGATGTTGGGATGATTTTGCCACTCTGGATGATAGTGATTTGCAAATCCTGGTGGAACTTGCCTTGGTTGTCCACCAATGTAAATTGCTTCTTCAGTGATTTGATTTAGTTGCTCTACCGTGAGTGGTGCATTAGATATAAGGGTAGATAAAGAATCTAACCTCTTATTAATTATGTTGAATTATGATGTCATTTGAGCTGCTAATGATGTAATTTGATCTACTTGGTGAACTCCTGCCGGGTTGTTATTTCCTTGTATTTCAAAGGCTTGGTAGTTATTAGATGTTAGATCTTCTAGAATTATGTAAGCGCATTCGGGGTATTTCTTCATCAATGATCCACCCGCAGCACCATCAACTAAAATCATAGTTGCGGTTTGTAACCCATTATAGAATGTGGAAACTTGTAGGTGTTGGGCTAACCCGTGATGTGGACATTTTCTTAAATAGTTTTTAAAACGCTCTCAAGCGTCATAATGAGTTTCCCCGGGGCCTTGCATACAGGTTTTAATGTCCCTAGTCAGTTTTTGTAGTTTTTGAAGAAGGGAAATATTTGTTTAAAAAAATTTCAACCATTTGATCCCATGTGGTAATCGAATCTGGTGGCGCTGAAGCCAACCAATCACTAGCTCCCCCTTCTAACGAAAATGAGAATAGTCTTAATAGAATTGCATCGTTAGATGCACCATGCACTTAAACATATCACAAATCTATAAAAATGTTCTTAAGTGAGCAGTTGTGTCTTCATGATTTAGACCTCCAAACTTACTATGTTGTATTAATTGCATGACTGTAGAATCCATTTTAAAGTTGTTAGCCTCGATTGTGGGTCTTACAATACTAAAGTGCATACCTCCTCTTAAAGGTGCATTATAATCCCTACAAGTCATTCTTGGTTCAGGAGGTTGAACATTTTGTTCAACTTGTCCGTTAGGGTTCGCTTGACCTTCATTTTCATTCATATTGGCTTGTCTATTATTATTCATCGCAGGATGAATAATTTGGTTCACTCTACGACTCTTTCTATTCTGTTTACAGGTGCGCTCAATTTTAGAATTTAACGAAAGTACTTGAGTATTCTGATATCTGGACATGCACTAAATAGAAATCTTAATATAAGCACAAACAACATAAAATAAAAAACTTGATCTCTAAAAACTTAGGGTTTACTAATATTGCAAGAAATAACTATTAGACCGCACCTCCCCGACAACGACGGCAAAAACTTGATACGCCCCAAAATGGATATATATATATATATATATATATATTAACGCAAGTGCACGTGTCGGATCAAGTAATAAAGTGTGAGTAGAGATCGTTCCCTCAGAGAAGTGATTAATCTAACGCCTGCAGAATCACGAAGGAGATCTGCTGGGGAACCCCTGGAGCGGCAATGACCTGAAAAGGTTTCACCCCTAAGCGGGAGCGTGTACGTCCCTCTCTAGTTTGAAATTTCAGATTTCCATCGATTTGTTGCAACAAATCTTTCTGCACAGTTTTGCCTTGAATTTTCGGAACTGGGTTTATTGTAACAAATTTAATTTTGTTACAACAAATTTTCTGCTTGATTTTTCTTCATAAAACTGCACTGGATTTGTTGTGACTTGTTGCAACATCTTCTTGACTTTAATATATGATTAACCTTTGATGTTAAGTTGGAATCTTTGTATTTCCTGCGATAAAACATACAAAAACAACAATAATAATTGCACTTAATCCAAATAACACTATTCATTTTATATATTTAAATCATATTTATCAAATAAATTAGCTAAAGGGGTAAAATAATCGATCAAGGTAACTTCTTTTTGGGAAGTTATCACTCTTCGTTCTTCAAAATGCTTCGAAAGAGCGAGGACTTTGAATGGTCCGAAGAGTGCGAGAAAGCGTTCGATAGGCTGAAGGAGCAGTTGATCCAGACATCTCTCCTTCAAAGCCCGAAGGAAGGCGAAGACCTGCTCATCTTCCTGGGAGTAGGGATGGAAGCAGTGAGTTCAGTACTAGTCCGAGAAGAAGGGAAGAAGCAGCTCCACATCTACTATGTTAGTCGGGTGTTGAAGAAGACAGAACTCTGGTATCCAATCCTGGAGAAGCTTGCCTTCGCCTTGGTAGTGTCGGCGCGGAAGCTCCGACCTTATTTTAAAGCTCACTCCATCCGCGTCGTGATTGATCATCCTCTCCGAAGTATTTTAGAAGGGGTGGAGCATTCGGGAAGGATGGCGAAATGGTCGGTAAAACTCAGCGAGTTCGACATTTCCTTCTCGCCCCTGGTGGCGATCAAAGCGCAAGCAGTGGCAGACTTTTTAGCCGACTTCTCGGTAGAAACAGAGTCGGAGGAGGAAGATTCTAATCAAGTTCCCTGGATGATGTTCGTGGACGGAGCTTCGGGCAGAAGCTCTGTGGGAGTACGCATCGTGCTTGTCAGCCCACAGGGAACTAGGATCGAGCAAGCGGTCGAGATCCTCTTCCCCGTCACGAACAATCATGCAGAGTTCGAGGCCACAGTGGCAGGCTTACGCCTAACGCAAGAGTTGGGCATCCAAGATATCAGGGCCTTCACTAATTCGATGATAGTCGCGTCGCAGATTCAGGGAGAGTTTGAAGTACGCGACATCGTTTTACAGGAGTATATCGTCAATGTAAAGGATTGATTGAAGGCTTCCAATCTTCTTCGTGGAGCATATACCG
The DNA here is from genome assembly GCA_033032865.1 of Dactylorhiza incarnata. Lineage (NCBI taxonomy): Eukaryota > Viridiplantae > Streptophyta > Magnoliopsida > Asparagales > Orchidaceae > Dactylorhiza > Dactylorhiza incarnata. The sequence continues at coordinate 1,826,873 of JAWHQI010000226.1, read as the reverse complement.
AGATAGGAGAACTCGACAGCAGATCGTTTGGAAAAGTATGGGCCGAGGACTGGGGGGATTATCACTGAGTTATTTCGGCCATCCATCGAAGAAGGGGAGATGATGGAGATCGAGCAGCGCCCCTCGTGGATGGATCCATTCGCAGCAATCCTATCCACCGGACAGCTCCCTGCAGATGACGGGGACCAAAGAAAGTTTCGATACAAAGCGACATATTACTTATTGCAGGACGGGGAGCTATATCGTAAGACCATCTCGGGCCCCCTGGCCAAATGCATCTCTGAAGACGAAGTACCTCGAATCTTGGAGGAGATCCACTCGGGAGAGTGCGGAAGTCATTTTGGGACTCGCACTTTAGAGCAGAGGATTCTAAGGCATGGTTACTTCTGGCCTACCATCCGTAAGGATGCGGAGGTATTCTCAATGAAGTGTCATAAATGCCAGTTATTCGCCCCCTTCAATTGCAGCCGGCCCAGCAACTTCGCTCGATCACCGCCCCATGGTCATTCACAATCTGGGGAATGGATTTGATAGGTCCCTTTCTGTTGAAGCCATGCGGTCTCAAAGAGTTGAAGCCGAGCGGTCTCGTGCCTGCGGTCTGTGCGGTCTCCCAGCACCAGACTGCGCCTTCTCCTCAGAAGTGCGAGATCGCGTTATATGAAGATCAGCGGTCTCCAGCTCTATCAAGTAGCGGTCTGATAACCGCGGTCTATGTGGTCTCCCAGCAGCAGACCGCGCCTTCTCCTCAGAAGTGCGAGATCACGTTGTATGAAGATCTGCGGTCCCCAGCTCAATCAAATAATAGTTGGATAACCGCGGTCGGTGCGGTCTCCCAGAATCAGACCGTCGTCTCTCCTCTGGAATACCAAATCGCTTCATGTGAAGAGAATCGGTCTGGTACCCCCGGCATCTCCTTTACGGGGGAGTGTTCGCCAGAGCGGTCTCACGATCTGTTGGCCTTCTCTATCACACGACCCTCCTCCTGTCGTGTGACCGCCAGTCTTCTCTCTAGACCGCGGAGGTCGGTGCGGTCTCGTTCTCCCTGACCGCCTGACCGCCCAGCTCTCTTTGTGTATTGTACTTGTATTTAGTCCCACATTGTGTATTTGGTTTTTTCTCTTTCCCTCCTAGTCTATATAAAGGAGGCAATACTCTTGTAATACTTAGTTTGTTGGAAATAAAAATTATGTTATTTTCAAATTCTCACATGGTATCAGAGCCAGCAACGATCCTTGTGTTGTGAGCTCTCTCTCTTCGGTCGGTCTCTCTTCCTCCAAACCGCGCGATCTCCCTTATTTTTCGGCCTTCTAGCCGCGAGACCGCGCGATCTGCCTTTCCTCCTGCCGATCTCTTCTCATGGGTACCCCCTCTGAGACTGTTCTCACCTCCACTCTTGTGGCTACTCCAGCCTCTACCTCTACTACCTCTATCTCTACTTCTGGCAATCTTGGCACCTCCTCCAAGCTCACTGGCTCTAATTATCCTGATTGGAGCGTCTCCTTCACCTTCCTCTTACTCTCTCATCTCAAACGACACCATCTCACCGATGATCCTCCTCTCAAAGGGTCTGCTACCTTTGATGATTAGGATGCTAGCGATGCTCTAGTCCGCACCTGGCTTGCTAACAGTCTCTCTGATGAGTGTCTTCCTATCATTCGTCATGATGAGACCGTCAAAGCAGCTTGGAACCATCTTGCTGCCCTTTACTCCACCTGCATCTACACCTTGTATGCTGATCTCTTTGCCCGCCCAACCATGGATCCCACCACAGCATATCAAGAGGTTCAGGCCCTTGGGGCTGAACTCCTTCAGCATCGTCCCTTCTCTGCTGATCTTGCAGAGCAGCATAAACACTTCAAGGAGCTCCTAGTTGTGTGTTACCTTCTCCGTCTTCCTGAGTCCTATGATATGATCCGACAAAAAAATCTTGGGGAAGCTGACTCTCCAACCATTGATGCCACCGCTGCTCGGGTTTCTGTCGTTACCTCCCTTCTCCAATGACCCTTGTTATTCTCTCCTCCTCCTCCAGAGAGCTTTGCTCACCGGGCTGAGCGTGGTCACCCCGGTGACCGTGGCGATTCTATTGGTGGCCGCGGACCACCTCGGTATATATGTTCTCATTGTGGTCGGAAGGGTCACACTATTGACCGCTGTTATCTCAAGCATCCTCACCTTCGCCCTGATGCTGCGACTTCTCATCCTAGTACTACACAACCGTTTGCTTCTGTTGCTACCTCCTCAGGTAGCGTGCACATGGTTACTGAAGGTAAGTGGCTTATTGATTCTGGAGCAACAAATCATATGACAGGGAACCCTCACCTTTTCTCACAGTTACTAGAACACAAGAATTTGCCCCCAGTTCTAACAGCAGCTGGTTCTCCCTCACATGTGTGTGGGACTGGAATAGTTCAAGTCACTCCAACGATCTCTCTTAAGAATACTCTTTATGTGCCTACATTTCCTTGCAACTTACTATCAGTCAAGGCTCTATCTCAACAGTTACAATGTTCTATTATATTTACTCCGACTAACTGTTATTTTCAGGATCTGCACACGAAGGAAACAGTTGCTACTGAGACTGAGAGTGGAGGCCTCTACTTCCTTGACGTTCTTGCTGCTCATTCTGCTTCCACAGCCTCTGATTCTCTCCATCAATGGCACCTCCATCTTGGTCACCCTCCACCTCGGTTGATGTATCAACTTCTACCTCACCTCGCTAACGATACCTCTCCTCTCAACTGTGAAGCTTGTCAACTTGGAAAGCACCATCGGGCTTCCTATCCTGCCAAGCATGGTCATAGCTCGACTCGTCTCTTTGATCTAGTTCACTCTGATGTCTGGGGTCCTTCTCCTACCAAGACTGTGGGTGGGAGTAGTTTGTATTTTGTTACTTTTATTGATGATTTTTCTCGATGTACTTGGGTGTATCTTTTAAAAGAATGCTCTGAACTGTTTACTGTTTTCTCAACCTTCTATAGTGAAATTTCCACTCAATTTGGAGTGTCTATCAAAGCTATTCGCACTGATAATGCTAAAGAATATATCTCTCATCATTTTTCTGAGTTTTGCATGAATCATGGCATTATACATCAAACTAGTTGTCCTTATACTTCTCAACAAAATAGGATAGCGGAACGTAAGAATCGTCATCTCCTTGACATGACTCGCACCTTACTCTTCCAGATGAATATGCCCAAAAACTATTGGGGTCATGCCATCCTCATCTCCTGCTATCTCATTAACCGCATTCCCTCCGCTCTTCTCCAAGGCTCCACACCTTTTTCTCTTCTATATCCTACCTTGAAACCTATCCCGTTACCTCTCAAAGTCTTCGGTTGTACTGCGTTTGTCCACACTCCTTCACCAGGTCGGGGCAAACTCTCCCCTCGGGCAGTTAAGTGTGTCTTTGTTGGTTACTCTCCCACACAAAAAGGTTACCGGTGCTATGATCCTCTTCTTCGCAAATAATATGTTTCCGTTGATGTCACCTTCTTTGAAAATATACCATACTTTTCTCACTCTTCCACCTCTCTGCCTCCTACAACCCATCCACCACCTCCTCTCATTCACTCCCCACCAACAACACCTCCTCTCCCAACTCTACCACCTCCTCCTTTCACTCCACCATCTACATAGTCTCCTACCATTTGTCCTCCTACTTTGGGGCCTCCTCTCCCAACTCTTGGGCCAGCACTATCTTCTTCCGATGATGACTCTCCTGCTAATATAGTCACTACTGCAGACCTCCCTATTGCCCTTCGAAAGGGAGTTCGCTCATGTACACAACATTCTATTCATGATGTTGTGACCTATGCTCAACTCACCCCCTCTGCTAGGGCGTTTGCTATTGCTATTTCAGATACTGTCATTCCAGCTAATTATCAGGATGCTCTTGCTATCCCACAGTGGAAGGCTGTCATGGATGAAGAAATAACCACTCTTCAAGACCGTGGCACGTGGACCCTTGTTCCTCCACCTCATGGGGTATATATTGTTGGATGTAGATGGGTCTTTGTGATCAAATATCGTGTCGATGGCTCTATCGACCGATACAAGGCTCGCTTGGTTGCCAAAGGTTTTATTCAGACATATGGCGTTGACTTTTTTGACACCTTCTCCCATGTTGCTCGTCTTACAACCATCAAGGTCCTCTTCTTTGTGGCCGTCAACAAAGGGTGGCAACTCTCTCAATTGAACGTCAAAAATGCCTTTCTTTATGGTGATCTTCAAGAGGTAGTTTTCATGGAGCAACCTCCAGGGTATGTTGCTCCAGGGGAGACTCGTGTATGTAAGCTCAAGAAGGCTATCTATGGTCTAAAGCAAAGTCCTCGTGCCTGGTTTGAAAAGTTTAACAAGTAATCAAGGTAATTGGGTTTGTCCGCAGCTCTGCAGATCACTCTCTCTTCATTCGCAAGACCTCTCATGGAATGGTTGTTCTGGCTGTCTACGTTGATAACATCCTTCTCACTGGTAATGATATTGAAGGTATCACCCTTACAAAGAAACATCTCCTTCAACACTTTGTAACCAAAGACATGGGGACTCCAAAGTATTTTTTGGGTATTGAGATCTCAAGAAAGCAGAGTTATGTTGTCCTCTCACAACGTAAGTATGTTATTGACCTTCTGAAGGAAACATGTCTTCTTGGTGCTAAACATGTTAAGTATCCAATGGCAATAGGAGATGACAAACTCTGGAGTGACAACTCTCCACCTCTACCTGATAGCACTAGATACCGTCGTCTTGTAGGCAAGCTCATCTTCCTAACTATAACAAGACCTGATATTTGTTATGTCGTTGGGAAGGTCAGCCAATTCATGCAACCCCCGAGAGAATGTCATCTTCAGGCTGCTCTAAAGATATTGGAATACGTTAAGGGATCTCCAGGAAAGGGACTTTTGTTTCAAAGAAATAACCATCTCAAGATAGAAGCCTACTCAGATGCTAGCTACGCTGATGATAAAGGAGACAGAAAATCCACGTCTGGGTTCTGTACATTCGTGGGAGGAAATCTTGTGAGCTGGAAGAGCAAGAAACAAGCAGTAGTATCCAGATCGAGTGTTGAGGCCGAGTACAGGAGCATGGCCCAAACTATATGTGAATTGAAGTGGTTACGAACTCTCCTTCTAGATTTTGGAGAAGTTTACAACCATCCCTTGCCAATGTTCTGTGACAATAAAGCTGCAATCTATATATCTCAAAATCCAGTCTTTCATGAGAGAACCAAACACATTGAAGTGGACTGTCATTTTATCAGGGAAGAAATCTTGAAGAAACAAATTTGCACTCCATTCGTAACTTCGGATAAAGAGCTGGCTGATATCTTCACCAAACTCATATCTTCATCCTTCTCTGATGTGTGCAACAAGCTAAGCATGATTGATATATATGCTCCAGCTTGCGGGGGAGTGTTGAAGCCACGCAGTCTCAAAGAGTTAAAGTCGAGCGGTCTCGTGCCTGCGGTCTGTGCGGTCTCCCAGCACCAGACTGCGCCTTCTCCTCAGAAGTGCGAGATCGCGTTATATGAAGATCAGCGGTCTCTAGCTCCATCAAGTAACGGTCTGATAACCACGGTCTGTGCGGTCTCCCAGCACTAGACCGCGCTTTCTCCTCAGAAGTGCGAGATCGCGTTGTATGAAGATCTGCGGTCCCCAGCTCAATCAAATAACAGTTGGATAACCGTGGTCGGTGCGGTCTCCTGGAATCAGACCGCCGTCTCTACTCTGGAATACCAGATCGCTTCATGTGAAGAGAAGCAGTCTGGTACCCCCCGACATCTCCTTTACGGGGGAGTGTTCGCCAGAGCAGTCTCACGATCTGTTGGCCTTCTCTGTCACATGACCCTCCTCCTATCGTGTGACCGCCAGTCTTCTCTCCAAACCGCGGAGGTCGATGCGGTCTCGTTCTCCCTGACCGCCTGACCGCCCAGCTCTTTTTGTGTATTATATTTGTATTTAGTCCCACATTGTGTATTTGGTTTTTCTTCTTTCCCTCCCAGTCTATATAAAGGAGGCAATACTCTTGTAATACTTAGTTTTTTGGAAATTAAAATTCTGTTATTTTCAAATTCTCACACTTTCCTTCAGCCAGTGGCCAGAGGAAGTTCGTTCTCGTCATGATCGGCTACTTCTCCAAGTGGATCGAGGCCAAAGCTCTGGCCAAGACCACCTCTCAAGTAATGAAGAACTTCATCTGGGGGGAAATCGTCTGCAGATTCGGGATTCCTCTCGCCATCGTCACCGACAACAGTCCCCAATTTGCCAGCTTGGAGCTGGAAGATTTTTGCAGGCAGCTCGGAACTGATCTTCGATTCGCTTCAGTACATCACCCAAGGAGCAATGAGCAAGTGAAGGCCGCCAACAAGCTGATCATCAACCTCCTAAAGAAGAAAGTCGAGAACCTAAGAGGTAGTTGGGCAGAGCAACTCCCCTCAGTTTTGTGGGCTTTGAGGACCACTCCTAGCTCAGCCACAGGAGAAACCCGTTCAAGCTCTCTCATGGGTCGGAGGCTCTCATTCTAGTAGAGTTCAAAGTCCGAAGTCTAAGGGTGGTTGTTGCCAAAGATGGAGACAAAGAATGGCGGCTGAAAAATGAGGAATCTCAAAAGCTATCTCTCGACTACATCGAAGAACTTCACGACTTGGCCTCAGCTCGACAAGAGGAGATCAAGCATCAAATGACGAAACACTTCGACAAGCACGTCCGCCTCAAGAATTTCCAAGCCGGTGATCTAGTCCTAAAGAAAGTGGACGTGGCAGGAAAGTCAACAATCGTTGGAAAGCTCAACCCAAATTGGGAGGGACCTTTCATCGTCCACGAACCGCTGACAACAGGAGGATATCGCCTACAGAATCACGAAGGAAAGCTGTTGGGGAACCCCTGGAGCGGCGATGACCTGAAATGGTTTTACCCCTGAGCGGGAGCGTGTACGTCCCTCTCCTGTAAATTTATCGCTTGTAAATAAATTCCCCACCTCACTGAAACATGGGATAACAAGAAGTTCTTACATTTACCCAGGTGCAAAATGTTTTCAAAGAAAGGAAGAAAAGCAGGTGAAGTCGATCTCCACGTTAGGTTGGAAAACGGGCCACCGACTTGATTCTCGTAAAACCCAGAACGGATGATGGGACAGTGCCTCGGTAGTGCGTTCTCTTAAGACCAAGCCTATACACTGATGGTCGAGAACAGCTCCCCCCTTGCACGTTGGTCGTAGATACCCTCCGACTGCATTTCTCATCCGACTGGAAAGATTATCAGGAAGAAGTCCTGACGCCGACCTCCCAATTCGACGAAAGGATGATCGACTTAACCCGTCAGGGGACCCTTGAATAAAGGTGTCATATACCCTCGAGAGGCTGAAATAGTTCTTACATTTACCCTGATGCAAAATGTTTTAAAAGAAAGGAAGAAAAGCAGGCGAAGCCGATCTCCGCGCTAGGTTGGGAAACGGGCCTCCGACTTGATTCTCGTAAGAACCCAGAACGGATGATGGGATGGTGCCTCGGTAGTGCATTATCTTAAGACCAAGCCTCTGCACTGACGGACGAGATCAGCTCCCCCCTTGCACGTTGACCGTAGATACCCTCTGACCGCATTTCTTGTCCAGCTGGAGAGATTATCAGGAAGAAGTCTAGAGGCCGACCTCCCAATTTGACGAAGGGATGATCGACTTGACCTATCAGGAGACCCTTGAATAAAGGCGTTGTGAGCCCTCAAGAGCTGAAAGCTCGTAGTATAGCGTTTCACTTCCGATTATCTTGGCCAAATCATTTGAGTTGGTGTGCTTAATCCCCTCTGATTGTTGAGTATAGCGTGAAAGAGTTCATCTCATCAGCATCAACATCACGGTAGGATGGAGACCTCAAGATGGTATGTCCCCTCGGATCTCCCCGACTGTCATTCTCTACTTGTCGGTCTCTTCATCAGCATCAACATCGTGGCACAAGGGAAGGCCCTGGGAGCATATGTCCCTCAGGACCCTCTCCAAGGGCCCTTCACAGGTCAACTCCACCAAGGATTCTGAAAGGGGCGAGCATGCAGGTGCGAGTATAGTAATGCGAGTATGCAGGTGCGAGTACGAACGAGCGATCAGCTACGTGCGAGTAAGGTATGATCGTCGATCGTAGCAAACATCTTTCAAGGGAGCACTAACCTCAATAGCGAGCACTCAACCTCACCTCGGGCCTAGGAGCCTAGCGAGCGTTCAACCTCGCCTCGAGCCTAAGATCCTAATCGGCATACAAACAAGAAAGCAAGAACAGTAACAGAAGGCGAGCAAAAAATTTTGTTTTCATTTTATTCATGTTTTCTGAAATTACATGTTCAAAAAAATGTTGTACATATCCCTGAGCTGTCAAAAAAGGGCCCCGACGACTATGCGTCATCCTCGCCTTCATCATCATCCTCGTCCTCTCTATCCACATCAACGTCCTCCTCGCCATCCTCATCCTCAGAGTCTTCGTCCTCGACATCACTGGAAGACAGTGAAGGAACTCGCCTAGAAGAGGTGGACTCCTCGGTGAGCAGCGCCGGGATGAGGTCCACCACAGTCAGGTCCATCGCCTCCGGCTTCAAGTGACCTTCATCTTTCAACCGACTCAGGATGACCGTCCCGGTCACTCGGGAGATCTCTCGGCGGATGTGCAGAATTTCATCGCCGTGCATCCTGATCTGCTTACCGAACCTGGAGGGGCCCGCCTCCGAAGGTTGTTGCTCGGCAGGCCGAGTTTCCAGCTCGGCGATGCGGACTTGGGCAGCCTCCAAGTTCTGCCGAGTGTCTTCCAGGTCCTCTAGATGGGACACCTTCTTCGCCGTCTCGATCTCGGCGGCCTGCACAGATATGAAGAAAGCGATTAGCGGAATGGTCGGCACAAAAGGCGAGTATTCCAGAAGCCAGAAGAGCATCGAACGAGTACCTCATATTCTTTGCACTTGGTGGCCTGTAGCCCCAAGGAGATGAGCTTCTTGCTCTGCACCTTGATCATCTGCTCATACTCGAGCAGCATCCTCGCCGTCGCATGGAACAGCTCGGCGGATCGCAGGAACGAGCGCGAGGTCTGGTGAGCTAGATACTCGATCGAGACCTCCTGCAGGGCCTCGGCATCTGTGCGACCATATAGGGCAAACATTACGTAGAATGCTTCGTCGATGTCTTCACAATCCTCCGACCAAGCGGGGAGATTGGTGCTAAGGGTCACCTCGTGGGCGCGCTCCGCCCAAGACACCAGTGGGCGACCATAGGCATCCTCATCGCGGGTGCCTCCATTGATGAGTGGATGACTGCAGGGCTCGCTAGCCTCCGAAGGATCCGCCTTCGCCCCCAGGTCCCTATGCGCGACCTGCTTCTTCATCCTTGTGGGATTCGGGGCCCTGGCATTGCCCTTCCGCTTCTTAGAGGTCCCGACCTCATCACCGACGACCACCGGATCATCACCGACAGGGACAAGTCAATCGAGGAAGAGCCCCCGCCCTCGCGCGCCGAGGTCCCCGCGCCCCCTTGGGAGGAAGCCGCCACCTTCGCCGCCACCGGGAGAGGCTCGCGCGGCACAGTGCGAACAACTGCAAAAGATATAAGATAAAAAGATTCGTCGCCAGCTAAAGACGAAGAAGCGAGTATAACCAATACTCGCATAAAAGACTACCTTCGCCCAAGAAGACCTTTGCGAGTACATCTACTCGACTCCTCCAGAAGACCACATCCAAGCGACGATTCTGAAAGCAGTCGAGTAGCTTCTCCCTTGTCTCCTCCAGGTAGGGAACGGAGAAGACACTCTCCGGCGGCTGGAAGGACAAGGTTGGGATGGCCTCAAAGTCGCCACGAATGAAGACCAGTCGCTCGCCCCAGCGGTGGTTCTTGTTCACCGTGCCGACCAGCGTGCAGACGTGACTACACAAGAAGACGACGCCCTCGCCAGTCGCCATGAAGTGGAAGACCCTCCAAAATATGGAGAGATCAAAGGCAAGCCTCTCTTCTCGCAAGAAGCATAGGAACCCAATGATCATCGCCACGCCATTTGGGTTGATCTGAGCAGGGACTATCCTGAAGTAGCGAAGGATCTGACATAGCTCCGTCCACAATGGTAGTCGAAACCTGACTTCAAAGTGGCGAATAGGGAAAACCATCTCGGTGGACGAGAAGGTGTTCAATCGCTCATCTTCGCGAGGAATCCTGGCGATATATCCTGGTGACAAGTACTTATCCGAAAATTCCTCCAAGTCCTTCGGCCGAGTAATCGGCTTCTTGAAGGATGTCGCCGCAAAGTTCTTAGCGTGATTCGCACGCCGGATGGTCGCCTCGTCCGCCATTTTGAAGCAAGAAAAGGAAGGGAGCGAGTATCAAAAAGGCGGGAACGAATGTAATTGAGAGATACTCGCTAGTGCTGAAGGAAGATCGCCAAAAGCGTAATTAATACTGATGCGCTATTTCGGCATTGCTAATTAGCAGGCACGAAATGCGATACGACGACAGTACACCGGTCGCTCAAGTAATAAAATAGGGAGAAACTCGCCGAATATCGTTCTCAAAGGACCGCAAGTTGGGTAGTACGATTTGCTCAAACCAGGAAATCACTTAAAAGGGGTAATAAGTAACAACGGGAGGTTTGGTTTGGGATCCTATGCTATTGTAGAATAAAGAGAGATGCGGGTCAAAACTCCGCTTCGCAAGGCGAGATGGATGCAACGGTCGCGATGCCGTGCTTCGGAAGGCGCGTGGACGGGATGTAACTATGACGGTTGAGGGTCGCACACACCTCTTCTCTAAACATCACCACTAGTAATTGCTAGTGGCTTCACACACAACGAATCGCAGAAATCACTAGGAAAAAGGGCTATTCATGCCATCACAACAACATTGCATATGAACACAAGCAATAATCCTTAAAATTAACTTAACAAACATTCATAAAACAACAACAAAGAAGTTCAAGCATCAAAGGTTAGAGAGGACCACAAAGATGAAGTCACGTCTTGGGTTCACGGCCGGAATGAGTGGTTGTCGGGCTCTCTCCGGACTCGGCCCTCAGATGGTGAGCTTGGCTCGCAGGAGGCTGTCACCGCTCCTACGATCTTCAGCGCTTCTCTGATCTCTTGGCGTGGAATGCTTGAGCTAATGGTGGAGAAAGCTTCCTAGTGCTCCCGGATGGAAGGATGGAGGTGGAAATCAACGGAAATGGCCTCTATGGTGGTGGAGATGAAGGGGAAGCCTTCAGCCCTCAAGAGCAACGGGAAGGAAGTGATTTCCCGCTCTCTGAATCGCTCTAGTCCGCCTCCAATCGCTCTCTCCGTTGACTGCCTCGATTCCTGCTTTTTATAGCAAACAGGCTGAAAATGGTCACAAACGGTCGAACGCAAGACCGTGCGCAGACCGTGCGATATTAACGGATAAAATATGGCTTGGGGAAGAAGCTGCGCCGCCCGTGCAATTTGCTCACGCACGACCAATACCGCCTGTGCGTTCAAATGCACGAGTAAACTCTGACGCTCTGAAATCACAAAGACACTGGTCGACCGTGCGTTTTACTCACGCACGGGCGAATCCCCCCGTGCGTCAAAACACACGAGTAAACTCTGACGCTCCATTTTTTGCCCATACACAAACGCACGACCGCAACCGACCGTGCGTCAAGGAAACGCACGACCGTGCGATATGCACAGAAATTACTTCTGGGGGAAACGGGACGATCAGGTCACATGCATACAAGATATAACAGCTGGGAATACACGTCCAACATCAGAAAAACATAAAAGAAGGGAAGGGGAGCACCATGCGCTTACCCCCCAACAACAAGGAATGCAATTGCACACCGAAATGAGCTTAATAGTGCACCTAGCATGAAATAATACATAGGAATGAAAACGTGCCTAAAATGTGGTGCAAAGACTAGAATATCAGCCCAAATGAGTCCAAAAATATATATATATGGGACTCATCAAACCCCCAGACTTAACCATTTGCACGTCTCGGGCAAACTACTCTACTCTCCTGTCGGAACAATTGAATGTTAGCATGAGTTTGAGCGGTAGAGAGCAATGCGAAGTCGCATGCTCTCGCGCATAGAAATGCATTAGAACAGAATTAAACTCAAGATTGTATCTAATTATTTCGAAAACAGTAAATTGAAATTTAATTTACTTGGATGGTGAATCCTGGTGAATTTTTCGGTCGCGCAAAAGGGAAAATAGCGTGACTAATGAGTAGAGTATTACTCGAATCGAAGCTAAGGACAAACTCCTAAGAAATCCATCAAAGTCTGTGTCCATAGGCTTGCACGTCCGCACTCTCTCTACTGCATGAGACAACTCGTGTCTAAAATCAATAGGACTGATAGACAATTATTGGGCTTAGGTTGAGTATAGGCTAGGTAAGTAGAAGGACGATGGGAATCGCACTTAACACAACCTGAGCACTCAAGATAATAACAATCACCAATACACAATTTTCAGTAATTACACGACACCCCCAGACTTCAACTGAACACTAGGTGTGCTAAGCCAAAAATAAATTGAATTTGCCGAGAGAGTATCATTTTTGCACCACTTTTTTTCTTTTCTTTTCTTTTCTTTCTTTTCTTTTCTTTTCTCTCATCGACAAAATGACGTTTGTACGCACAATAAAACAACTCCCTTGGCTAATTTGAAGCTGCCATACATAACAAAAATGACACCAAATGTGATCGAGAAAGAAATTTCTTTCAGCTCAAAGGTTGGTGCGAAAATAGGTTCGGCCGTATGGCTTTGGTTAAATTTTTAGTGGAGCTAAACAAGGAGGAAGGGTAGGCTCAAGTGGGCTTGCAACGGTGATTACGTAGGTAAGGATTTCCAAAGCTCAACCGGATCAAGAAATGGCCTATATCACATTTTATGACGAGTGCTTCAACACAATCGTGTCGAGAGTCGCCTAGTGCAAGTTCTAGCCACCGAGAAAGGTTGTCCTTCCTTCCGACCCTAGTAATAAGCTACTATTAGTCTGCTACACTCGACCTTATGCTACCGTTGGATTCACCGGATTCACCACTAAAGTAAAATAAATTTCATCTACTATAAAAGAAATAACTAAATTATAATTCTGAATTTCATTCTACTCTAATTGAATTTCTAGGCGTGACGGGAGCACTTGACTAGAGCACCACTCGAGTCAACATTTTTCTTTACTTCTCACTCACATGCTAACAATTCAATTCTTACGAGTGGGAAAACCTCGCAGCGATACCCAAAAAGCACGCGTGATCAAGTGCGCGTGAATTAGGTGCAAGTGTATGCAATGTGCGCAATAAAATATAAATCCTAACTCAGCACATTCTAGCATGTCATGCAAAGTGTGTGCATGTGCACAGCTCGCTCTCTCTCCCCCAGACTTGATTAAAACCATCTAAATTAAACAATTCAGCAATAAATAAGAGAGGGGTAGAGTTGACCTATGCTCATAAAGAGCATGCCAGAAGTGCGGTAATCCCATTTTTTTAAAAAATATTTCTCCTTCATCATCGTCCACAAGAGAGCATCCTCCTACAATGTTAGCAAAACAGAAATAACAGTGCACAAAAGGAATTAAAAAGCTAGACGGAACCGGGTGGTTCCCCATGGGTTGTCTCCCAAGAAGCCCTTTTGTTTAACGTCCTTTAAGGTGGACTAAATACCTGTATTAAGCATTGTTCAAAGAGTTCTCACAGATTTTTTTAGGAAAATGCTCAGAATTATCCCAGAAATACAATATATAACCAGAAGAAAAGAGATACAGATTCAGCAAGATTATACAAATCACGTATTCAAATACAGCAAAGAGACAAAAGAGAAAATCACTCTAACACATTTGATTCAGCTAGATACATTTTTTCACTGTCCTTCAAAACTGTGCCGCCCTCGTAGATTTTCAAGCGATGTCCATTCACCTTGAACTTCCCTTCTTTTCACCAGAAATTTCAATTGCGCCAAACGGAGAGACACCAGTCACAGTGAACGGTCCACTCCACCGTGACTTCATCTTTCCGGGGAATAGGCGTAGACGAGAGTTGTAGAGGAGAACACTATCTCCCGGATTGAATTCTTTTGGTTTAATATGCCTATCATGCCACTGCTTTGTCTTTTCTTTATATATGCGGGAGTTCTCGTAGGCAGAATGACGCAATTCTTCAAGTTCATTCAACTGAGCGAGACGCCGTTCTGCTGTTGCTGCGATGTCCATGTTTAGGAACTTAGTTGCCCACAAAGCCTTGTGTTCTAATTCCACTGGTAGGTGGCATGCCTTTCCAAAAACAAGTTGAAAGGGTGACATTCCCAAAGGAGTTTTGAAGGCTGTACGGTAGGCCCACAAGGCATCATCCACTTTCGTTGCCCAATCCTTTCTGTTCGAGTGGATCGATTTTTCTATTATTCTTTTAAGTTCTCTATTCGAAACTTCCACTTGTCCACACGTTTGCGGGTGGTAAGCTAAAGAGACTTTATGATGCACGCCAAATTTTTTTAGTAATTGCAAAAATTGTCGGTTGCAAAAATGGCTACCACCATCACTTATAATTGTCCGCGGAGCTCCGAATCTCGAAAAGATATTTGTATGAGTAAATTTCAAAACTGTACGGGCATCATTAGCAGCAACAGCCTCCGCCTCCACCCACTTTGAGACGTAATCCACCTCCACTATTATATAATGTTTTCCGCGAGACATTGGGAATGGACCCATGAAGTCGATTCCCCAAACGTCGAAAGGTTCACAGACTAACATATTGTTAAGCGGCATCTCGTCTTTCCTCGAAATGTTACCAGTTCTATGGCATTCATTGCATTTTAAGACGTAAGCGTGAGCATCCTTGAATAGTGTGGGCCAAAACAGTCCACTTTGAAGCACCTTGCGTGCTGTCCTAGCAGCGCCCATATGTCCTTCAGCCTCCCTATCGTGGCAATGTTCGAGAACAGATCTATACTCAGATTCCGGGACGCAACGTCTGATTACACCATCGCTACAAGTACGAAATAACAATGGATCTTCCCAAAAATAATACTTTAAGTCCGAAAACAGCTTATTCCTCTGCTGAGGCGTAAGATTGGGCGAGAAAGTTTTACATGCGAGATAGTTTGCGAAATCAGCATACCATGGGGTTGCTGACGGATGCGTAGTGATGGCGAATAGCTTATCGTACGGAAAATAGTCAGTCATTTCCTCCTCTTTGTTGTCGGAAGCTTCAGCCGACATGTCGTTCTCCAGCCGCGATAAGTGATCTGCGATTACATTCTCTACCCCCTTCTTGTCTTTGATTTCCAAATCATATTCTTGCAGCAGTAGGATCCAGCGGATTAAACACGACTTGGCTTCTTTCTTGCTGAATAGGTACTTTAGTGCGGCATGATCTGTGTACACTATTACTTCAGAGAGCACCAAGTACGAATGAAACTTCTCGAAGGCGAAGATCACGGCTAGCATTTCTTTCTGCGTGGTGGTGTAGTTAGCTTGAGCGTTATTTAGAGTTCTACTGGCATATGCAATGGTGTGAAAGATTTTGTCTTTCTTTTGACCAAGCACTGCACCCACGACTACGTCACTAGCGTCGCACATGATCACAAAAGGCAAACTCCAGTCAGGTGCCACCAAGATCGGAGCAGAGATAAGTTTCCCCCGTAGCGTTTCAAACGCTTGCATACAAGCTTCATTGAAATAGAACGGGATATCCTTGCCTAGTAAGTGAGAAAGAGGTTTTGAAATGGATGAGAAATCCTTGATAAATCTCCGATAGAATCCCACGTGTCCGAGAAAGCTGCGGATACCCTTCACAGAAGACGGCGGAGGAAGATTCTTGATGACGCTAACCTTCGCCTGATCTACCTCAAGCCCCAGGCGGGATACCTTATGCCCCAACACGATTCCTTCGCGCACCATGAAATGGCATTTTTCCCAATTTAGGATGAGGTTGGTGTCCTCACACTGCTTCAAGGTCTTATCAAGATTGGCAAGACACGAGTCGAAGCTGCAGCCGAATAAAGTGAAGTCATCTATGAAGACTTCGAGAAAATCGCCAACCATGTCAGCGAAGATTGCAAGCATGCATCGTTGAAAAGTCGCAGGAGCATTGCAAAGTCCAAATGGCATGCGCTTGAACGCGAAAGTACCAGAAGGGCAGGTGAACGTCGTCTTGTCCTGATCAGCAGGGTCGATTAGGATTTGATTGTACCCGGAATACCCATCCAGAAAACAGTAGTAGTCTTGCCCTGCCAGCTTTTCCAACATCTGATCAATGAAAGGGAGAGGAAAATGGTCTTTGCGCTTAGCATCATTTAATTTGCGGTAATCAATGCAGACCCTCCATCCGGTGATTACACGGGTAGGCAATAACTCATTTTTCTCGTTGGGGACAACGGTGATCCCTCCCTTCTTTGGCACAACCTGAACTGGGCTAACCCACTTGCTGTCGCTAATTGGATAGATAATACCTGCATCCAAAAGCTTGATCACTTCTTCCTTCACCACCTCTTGCATCTTCGGATTCAGCCGCCTTTGGGGTTGAACCGAAGGCTTGTACTGATCTTCAAGAAGGATCTTATGCATGCAGACGGTGGGGCTGATTCCTTTAATATCGGTAAGGGAGCGTCCGAAGACTTTTTGATATTTTCTTAGCACCCTTACCAACGCAGCTTCGTCATCCACAGACAGAGTCGCAGAAATTATCATCGGATGCGTGGTATTTTCCCCCAAGAAGACATATTTCCAAGAGTTTGGTAGTTGTTTGAGAGCTGGAGCGGTGTTTAAATCTGATGGCACAATAAATGATTCTTTGCTCGCATGCAGATCCTCAGACTTGTCCGAGGATGAACCTCCATTGCCCACAAGGCTTTCTTGCTGCCAAAAAGTCTCGCAATCCCCAGGGCTCATAACAACCTGACTATCCAATTCTTCGGTTGGCTCCGCCAGTTCACTGTCTGTGATCTCAAACAGTTGCGCCAGATTGTGGACATTAAAAGATATGGCGTCTTGCCCCAGTCTGAGAATGAGCTCTCCCTGCTCCACATTAATGATGGCACGTGCCGTCGCGAGAAAGGGGCGCCCCAAGATAATAGGGACTCTAGCATCGGCCTTCATGTCAAGGATAACGAAATCAGCTGGAAAGGCGAGGTCGTTCACCACTATGGTAAGGTCTTCCACAATCCCAGCCGGTTTCTTGATCGTTTTGTCGGCTAGCTGTAGCATTACTTGTGTCGGCTTCAAAATCCCCGCACCTAGCTCTTGAAAGATGGAGAGCGGCATTAGATTGATGGAGGCTCCTAGATCGCACAGTGCCTGACCGAATCGGTGGTGACCAATTTTGCAAGGGATGGTAAAGCTGCCAGGATCCTTACTCTTTGTAGGGATGTCGGTGATGAGGGCGGAGCACTCCTCAGTGAGATCAATGGTTTTGAGGTCCTCCAGTTCCTTTCGCTTTGAAATCAGCTTCTTCAAGAATTTTGAGTAACCCGGTATCTGGGAGATGGCCTCAATCAGCGGGATGCTAACTTGTACTCCCTTCATCATTTCCAGGAATTTGCGAAATTGCTTTTCTGATTTCTCGTTCCGTAACCTGTGAGGAAAAGGAGGGCTAATAATATTTTTTGAGGGTTGTGCCGCGCTCGCAGAATCCGGCACAATAGGGATAGGAGTCAGCTCCGTTGTCACATCTGCATCAGGCCTGTCCGTAGGATTCGTAAGTGGTTCCTGTAGCGCAGGTGCTGGAGGTGTTTTCTGTTGTGGGAGGTTTTTTACACTCCTGCCACTTCTTAACTTCATGGCGTTCACATACTCGGGCGGCTGATCCACAATCCCAGAGAAAACATTTGTGAGAGCACTCATAGCAGAGTCGAGCTGCTGGATTGCTGCGGACTGTTCATTCATTTTGAGCAGCATATCGCCCACGAGAGTAACTAACCGCTCTGCTTGATCTGCAGGAAGGCATTCCTCTGCTCCATTAAGTGTAACTGCATTAACTTCGCTAGTGCTCGGAGGATGAGTAGAGTGGCTCCAATACTGGCTAGTCTGCACTATATTCGCCACTATTTCCCAGGCGTCCTTCCCCGACTTATTAAACAGGGCGCCTCCAGCTGCAACATCAAAAAGCAAGCGGAACCTGTCCATCACGCCGAAATAGAAAATCTGAATTAAAAAATCTTCTGACAAATCTTCACGGTAACAATCCCTGTGTAAGGATTGAAAACGCCCCCATGCGTCCACTAATGTCTCGTCCTTTCTCTGACCGAAGGCAATAAGTTCCTTATGCCTATTCATACCTCGCATGCGGTGTTGAAAATCAAACAGGAACTTCCCTTCAAATTGCTTCCAAGAAGTTATCTCAATTTTCCGGGTATCCCGGTACCATCCTTTAGCTTTATCATGCAGAGAGAATGAAAATGCTAAGATCTTCTGTTGGTCATTTTCAACTCCATTGAAAATACATGTATAATAGACTTCAAAAATTCCTACACATGACGTACTGCATCCTCATGTGTATCCCCGCTGAATTTGCAATTCTCAGAAATAAACTTAATAATATCAGTGGAGATCTCGGATGCATGATTATTTAATTGTGCCTGATCTCTAAGATCGTTTAAACTTTCCTGATAAATACGTTGTTGGATAGAAGTCATAGTAAACTTGCTTGCAAGACAATGGATTAGCGCACAACGAGAAAAACAAAATACCTTAAAACAAATTTCCAAATAAAAACAAATCAAACACGCTTGCAGTCCCCGGCAACATCGCCAAAAACTTGATGCGCTATTTCGGCACTGCTAATTAGCAGGCACGAAATGCGATACGACGGCAGTGCACCGGTCGCTCAAGTAATAAAATAGGGAGAAACTCCCTGAATATCGTTCTCAAAGGACCGCAAGTTGGGTAGTACGATTTGCTCAAACCAGGAAATCAGTTAAAAGGGGTAATAAGTAACAACGGGAGGTCTGGTTTGGGATCCTATGCTATTGCAGAATAAAGAGAGATGCAAGTCAAAACTCCGCTTCGCAAGGCGAGATGGATGCAACGGTCGCGATGCCGTGCTTCGAAAGGCGCGTGGACGGAATGTAACTATGATGGTTGAGGGTCGCACACACCTCTTCTCTAAACATCACCACTAGCAATTGCTAGTGGCTTCACACACAACGAATCTCAGAAATCACTAGGAAAAAGGGCTATTCATGCCATCACAACAACATTGCATATGAACACATGCAATAATCCTTAAGATTAACTTAACAAGCATTCATAAAACAACAACAAAGAAGTTCAAGCATCAAAGGTTAGAGAGGACCACAAAGAAGAAGTCACGTCTTGGGTTCACGGCCGGAATGAGAGGTTGTCGGGCTCTCTCCGGACTCGGCCCTCAGATGGTGAGCTTGGATCGAAGGAGGCTGTCACCACTCATACGATCTTCAGCGCTTCTCTGATCTCTTGGCGTGGAATGCTTGAGCTAATGGTGGAGAAAGCTTCCTAGTGCTCCCGGATGGAAGAATGGAGGTGGAAATCACTGGAAATGGCCTCTATGGTGGTGGAGATGAAGGGGAAGCCTTCAGCCCTCAAGAGCAGCGGGAAGGAAGTGATTTCCCGCTCTCTGAATCGCTCCAGTCTGCCTCCAATCGCTCTCTCCGTTGACTGCCTCGATTCCTGCTTTTTATAGCAAACATGATGAAAAATGGTCACGCACGGTCAAACGCACGACCGTGCGCACGACCGTGCGCAGATGTGCGATATTAACGGATAAAATATGGCTTGGGGAAGAAGCTGCGCCGCCCATGCGATTTGCTCACGCACGACCAATACCGCCCGTGCGTTCAAACGCACGAGTAAACTCCGACGCTCTGAAATCACAAAGACACAGGTCGACCGTGCGTTTTACTCACGCACGGGCGAATCCGCCCGTGCGTCAAAACGCACGAGTAAACTCCGACGCTCCATTTTCTGCCCAGACACAAACGCACGACCGCAACCGACCGTGCGTCAAGGAAACGCACGACCGTGCGATATGCACAGAAATTACTTCTGGGGAAAACGGGACGATCAGGTCACCTGCATACAAGATACAACAGCTGGGAATACACGTCCAGCATCAGAAAAACATAAAAGAAGGGAAGGGGAGCACCATGTGCTTACCCCCAACAACAAGGAATGCAATTACACACCGGAATGAGCTTAATAGTGCACATAGCATGGAATAATACATATGAATGAAAACGTGCCTAAAGTGTGGTGCAAAGACTAGAATATCAGCCCAAATGAGTCCAAATATATATATATATATATGGGACTCATCAAATATGTACCCACCCCCCCTATTTATAGGAGTCAAGAAGACTTGGCTTGTCGGCTACGCCACCACGAGTACGAATGAGGGGGCGGCGAGTATTAAGAAAAGTCATCGAATCTCCAGCGCGCGCCAAATCACGGACCTTCAGCGCGCAAGTACCTGCATCAGAATACAAGGAAGCTCGCCAAATGGATGCGGCATTCAAACACTACTCGCAAAAATAAAGAAGATGGAGAAAATTCAGACATCACATCAAGCAAACAAGAATTGAAGGGCGAGATATGAATGCTCGTCAAATCAATTTTTTACCATAAATCAAGGTGTTCACATTACATAAATACTCACCGATTGGCGGCCATTCAAATTACAAGAAAAAATAGAGCAAAATCTAAGGAGGGCCCTGGAGGTTCGCCTGAGGATCCGGGGGTTATGGATGTCGCCCAACCCAGCCCATGCTATGAGCCCGCTTAAAGTGCTCGAGCCAGGGTCATCGCGTCCTCGCCTTGCCGCAGCTGGTCCTCGATCCTCACTAGCCGACCAACCGAGCCCATGCCCATACGCATCTCCACTAGCTCGTCGTGGTGCAACTGTTGGCGATGCTCCATCCTGGCGACCCGACGCTCCAAATCACTAACAGTCTGAAGGCGAGATTCTGCACCAGCCAACCGAGTGTCAAACTCTTCTAGCCGGGATACCTACACCTCCAAATCAGTCAGACGACGATGAGGCTCGCTAATCTCCAAGCGCTCGACCTTCTCCTCCAGATCCAGGATGGCGTGAGTATCCCTCTCCTGATATTCGCGAGAAGAAAGCTTGACCGCGTCAATCAAAGCTCCCACGGGAGTTTGAACGCGAGCTGCCAAAAAGAGAAGGGAGCAGAAAGCGTTAGTGGCGAGTATCGAAGGACAATCACAGCAAATTTGACAAAGCAGCAACTAAGTTACTAGACCGATGAGCTTCGTTCCTCGTGCCGCGAGGAGGACTACGAGATCGCCGACGAGGAGAGCCCCTTCCTCGATGTGTGGAGGCGCTATGGTGGACAGCACCCCGCCGACCAAGGTGAGTTCTGATGATTTGCTCCCTGCTGGGAGGCGCATTCCCACAACCGCGACCATCCACTGGTCGCCCTCCCCCCTTGGGGCGAAGAACCCTGAAGACCCCGAACCCCGCCTCGGCGCGAGGACTCTCCCGGATGGGTTGAGAGGATCGTAGAAGATGAAGGACGATGATCGCCCGGGACATCGACAAGAGGCGACAATGGAGGTGGTGGCGAAAGCCCGCCCAGGTGTAGCTGCGAGCTGCGAGCCGGATCCGGTCGTTGTAAAGGCGGTGGCAGCGGAGGCGCGCTGCCTCTCCGACAAGGAGCTGTGAAGGATCCGCACTGAGCCACCACGACGAGACCTCTCCCCAGCTCCAGGCGAGATCATCGGAGATGATCGCAAAGGAGGTATGGCCAAAGGCTCCTCCCGAGCGTCAGTGGTCGGCAGATCTGCAAATAGTAGAAAGGATGTCAGAACCTCGCCAGCGGAGACAATTTTTAGCAAGCAAATCCCAAAGTGGCGAGTATGCAGCTCTATAAACCTCGCACAGGGGCAACATCCGGTTGAGCCTGAGTCGAGGCCCCGATCGTACTCGCCTCCGAAGCGACCTTTGGCATAGGAGGATCAGGAGCATGCAAGTCTCCCTCATGAGAGAGACCCAGATCGTCGAGCAGTTGCTGACGATGGCCGACGAGAGGATCGGCGACCTCCTCCGCAACATCGTTCTTCTTCTTCTTCTTCTTAGCAAGCTGCTTCCTCTTTTTGGAGGCGAGGAAGTCCTCAAGCTCGGCGTCTACTCGAGCAGGCGCCCAAAGAGGCGGCAGCAAGCCCAGAAGGTCGGCCATGTCAGCGGCAGCTTCCTCAGCAGCACTGGGCGACATCTTGAGCGAGTTCAGAAAAGTCGTGTCATCAGAGACCCCTCCCCCTCTATATATAGAGTCGGGGCGTCGACCAGCGAGATGTCGACTATAGACCGGTACTCGCCAGCATGACAACTCGTTGAATAAAGGTTGGATGATTCTTTCCGAGCAACTACGTTACTCGCAAAGAGCGGGGATTGTATACAACTCTTATTCTCCGAGGGTGGGCCCATTCAAAGCCACGTAGGCAGAAGTCAAGGTCAAAAGGTCAGCGCAGAGGCCAGCAGTCCAAGACACAAGACAGTTCAGTCAGCCGGAGTAGAAGAAGGCCTGAGCGAGTATGAGTAAACTCGCTCGAGTAGCCCTGATACTTGCCAAAAGGTGGGGCGACCATAAGTGATACTCGCCTATTTCCAAGCGAGGTCGCCTCAATTTCGCCTGGTTGCCGAGTTGGGTGGGGTATAAATAAGACCCCCCCCCCCCCCCCTTCGATCTCTTTGGTTTGCCTATAAATAGGACCACAGGGGTACTTGGATTGACACATGAACTTGAGCTTTTGGAACCCTACTTTCAAATTCTCGGACCCGTCATCCTTGGCCTCTACTCTTGATATTAGCCAAGTCGGTGCCTTCCTCGTACGTTGCTCGGCCATCTTTGGTTGTGGACGGGAAATCTCTTCTGAGCTTCTGGGTACGTGGTGAGCCCTCTCTGTCGCAGCACCTAGGGTCCTGTTGTTATTGTCCTAGCCCTTTCGTCGTTGCCACTCAAGCCGTCTAGTCGGACTGCTGGGCGAGTAGCCTCCGGCTGCACTAATCCGAATTTTGGAGTCGAGATTTTTCTAGCTTCAACACTAAAAATATAATTTTTTTATTAATTTGATCGTTACATATCTGAATAATGTTCGTACATTCGTAGATAACAATTTCCAATGCTTACACATTCACGGCATGCGAAGCTTTGTACACAAAGAGAAAATTTTTGGTCCGCTGATCGGACCTAAAGGAAGGGCCGCTTGAAATTTGATCATGCTATCACACATCAAACTGCCAGCAAAATACGTGATTTAAAAAAAATTCAAAAAATGATATCCGATCGGATTTTAAAAAGTGCAATATCCGGACGGATTTTTTTAAAAAAATCATGTTATATAGGAAAATAAAATCTTAAAATAAAAATAAAAAATCCTAATTAATATTTTATAATTTAGTTTAGAAAAAAAAATAGTATGATTAAAATCATTTTTTTTGTGCCCGAGCGGACCTTCCTCTAGGTTCGTCTATCGCCTATCGGACCCAAAAAAATTCTCAACTGATGGGTCACCCTCATTATATAGGAATTCTGGGCTGCGAGTAGCCAGAATTTCGTAACCCCCACCCTCTTAGTGGGGAGTTAGGAGGACGCGCCAACCAACGCACGATCCGCGCTCCAACCGCCGCCTGGACGCGCCAACCAACCGCCTCCGGGACGCACCAACCGACCACCGTCGCACCAACCGCGGCTCAGAGCAGCTAGCCCCCGCGGTCTGCCACCCGCCCGACCCCGACGCGTGGCCGGCATGCCTCGCGGCCGCTCACTCGGTCGACCACTCTTGGCCGCGCGCCCACGGCGCGTGGCCCCGTGGCCGACGAACCTGACGGACTTGGTCGTGCGTCGACGACGCACGACCACTAGGCCTCGCGGTCGGACGCCCTTGGCCACGCGCACACGACGCGCGACCCAGCGGCCGGCCGACTGGCCGTCCTTGGCCGTGTGCCGGCGGTGCGCGGCCGCCCTTGGCCAAGCGCCGGCGGCGCGCGGCCGCCCTTGGCCAAGCGCCGGCGGCGCAAGGCCGCCCTTGGCCAAGCACCGGCGGCGCGCGGCCGCCCTTGGCCGTGTGCCGGCGGCATGCAGCCCCGCAGCCGCCCTTCATCGTGCGGCGCACAGCCACTTGGCTCCGTGGACGGCCGACCGCTCTGGGCTGTCCGGCCGCTAGGCCTTGCGGCCTGCCCCCAGCCGTCCGGCCGCTAGGCCTTGCGGCCCGCCCCCAGCCGGCCACCCCTAGGCCGCGCGTCGTGGCCCCACCGCCAGTCGTACACGGACGCAAGGGCCTCCCGGCCGGCCGTCCTCGACCGGCCTCCCCTTCTCGTCGGGTGGTTTCCTCGCAATCGTCTGGGCCCTCAACCGCCGTCGTCCAATCATCCGTGCGATCTCTACACCTTTCGTTTAGCGGGTAACCACCCACGTTACCGCCAGTGTAACCACCCGTTATAGGCGGGTGTGGATATCCAAAAATACATTGGGGGTGTGTATAGAAAAATACAAAAGTAATATGAGTTGTAAACCTTATAAAACCAGCCTGCAAATTGCAATTATGGTAGTTACGGTCTGCGGATAACCGCTTAACTACCGTAACCACCTCTAGGGCCTATAAATAGAACCTCAAGGCTTCGCTCATTCTGATTTTTCTCTTCTCCTTCCTTTCCTCCTAAGTGCAAGAGAGAGAGAGAGAGAGATCTCCTTGAAGATCTTCTTCATCTTCGAAGGAGATCTTGAAAAGTCCAGAGAACTCCGTCTGTCTCCTCCAACCAACGACGAGCTCTTCACTCCAATCATCCGCGTCAACTTCCAAAGTGCTCCAGGAGTTGCACGGAGACACTTCATCTTCCAAACTCCAATAGAAAGCCATGTGATCCTCAAAGCGCGGTGCTCCCCACCGCGGAAAGAAGAAAAAGATTTAGCCTCGGAAGCGGTGGCACGTCACCCTCTGAGCGCCTCTCTCCATCTCTCTCCCCCAATTGTAATGAGGAGCAGCTTGTCGCCCTTGAGTTCTCATAATAGTCCTGTAAAGAAGCAATTGATAGTGAAGTTTGGTTGGCTTCGAACCAACTACGTGATTTTTCACGATAAAAAGATATCTTGTCAGTCGTCTCGAAACTCTGTGACTAATTGCGCGCTCGTCCGCTCCTGGGCTAAGACAATAGACCGGTTTTAGGAGACTCGAGTAGACCGCAATAGTTTGGCGTCGTCCGTGGGAACTAGATTCTCGAAGTTCTGAAGATTCAGAAAACAGTATTCTCTGCACAACGATTCTCGTGACTAGAGGCCATGACAAAGAGAGTGGGGACCATCGTTGAATCCCCCGACCAAGCAACTCGGGTGTTCCACGTCGAGGAGCTCGAAGGGAAGCATAACAATAAAAGGTTCAAGCTAGATACAGCTAACACCTTTGGGGAGGAAGATCTGCGAGAAGTGCAAACTCCACATCAAGACCCACTGGTTATAAGTGTTAGGATTGGCAATGCATGTTATCTCATTAGAAGAATCCTGGTGGATAGCGGGTGCCCGACCAATATCTTATCTCTCTCCGCGTTTCATGCTATCAAGCTTGCCAAGGAAAATCTCACCCCTGCAGCCGAACTAACCTACGACATGGTTAACCACCCCGTTCCGGTTCTAGGACCGATCTCTCTCCAGGTCACATTGGGCGAGATCCCAAGGCAAGCTACGCATCACGTTCAATTTGTGGTCATAGACTTCACCTCGGACTACAATGCCATATTCAGAAGGCCATTTCAATCAACTTTCGAACCAAACCCATCCATTCCACATTTGACATTAAAATTTCGAACTCCTTGCGGGATAGGGATCGCTCGGGGCAATCAAGAGAAAGGCAGGGCATATCACCTGGAGCAAGCTCAGCCAACGCAAGCAACCACTCTCAACATTGATAACTTCGACATGCGAGACGAAGCCAGCTACAATAAGGTGCCCCGTTGAAGGCCTAGTTGATTTAACTCTTTCTCCACAAAATCCTTCCCGGACGGTGTGTGTTGGATATCTCCTCCCCCCTGAAGAAGCAGAATAATACACGACTCTACTGCGCACGAACGAAGATATCTTCCCTTGGAGTTCGGGGGATATGTCAGGAGTGGACCCCGAAGTGATTTTCCACTCCCTAAACATTAATCCTTCTTCCCAACCAGTCACCAGAAGAAGAGAAATTTCGCCCCGAACGATTACAGGCCATCGAGGAAGAGGTGGCCAAGCTCCTTAAAGCGAAGTTCATCCGCGAGGCCGAATACCCGACATGACTAACAAGCGTATTCATGATAAAGAAAATCTCCGGGAAATGGAGGATGTGCGTTGACTATAGAAATCTCAACCAAGCATGACCGAAAGACAGCTTCCCACTCCCGAGAATTGATCAGCTCGTTGACGCTATAGTCGGGCATGAACTCCTCGGCTTCATGGATGCCTACTTCGGATATAATCAGATCCAGATGTACCCGTCTGATGAGGAACCCACGACCTTGAGGGCAGATAAATGAGTCTACTACTACAAGGTGATGTATTTTGACCTCAAGAACGCTGAAGCAACATATCAAAGGTTGATGAACAAAATATTCAAGGACCTTATTGGGAAGTCAATGAAGGTTTATGTCGATGATATGTTAGTAAAGAGCGTCCAGCGGTGCAACCACTTAAGGGACCTAGAGAAGTGTTTCCAACTTCTCCGCCATTACAAAATGCGACTCAACCCCAGCAAGTGCGCATTCAGCATTACGGCGGGAAAGTTCCTAGGCTTCCTAGTAACTCATCGGGGAATCGAAGGAAATCCCGAGAAGATAAAAGCCCCAGAAGACATAGAGCCCCCACGTTCTATCAAGGAAGTGCAGCGTTTGAATGACAGAATCACAGCACTCTCATGTTTCTTGGCCCGAGCGGGATAAAAATACCTCCCCTTCTTCAAGGTCCTCCAGGGGCCCCGCAACACAGGCTTCCAGTGGATGGATGAGTGTCAAGCAGTATTCCAACACCTCAAGCAATACTTGGCTACACCCCCGCTCCTGTCAAAACCCGTTCCCAGAGAAGTCATATTTTTGTATTTGGCAATATCTCTCGCAACTTTTAGTTCGGTGCTTGTAAAGGATGAGGGAGGAATCCAACGCCCAATCTACTATCTCAGTAAAATCCTCACGGACACCGAGACCAGATATTCGATAATAGATAAAACGGTCGTGGCCCTTGTTTTCTCCGCAAGGAAGCTCTGACCGTACTTCCAAGCCCATACAATAAAGGTGCT
This sequence comes from Dactylorhiza incarnata, assembly GCA_033032865.1. Taxonomy (NCBI): domain Eukaryota; kingdom Viridiplantae; phylum Streptophyta; class Magnoliopsida; order Asparagales; family Orchidaceae; genus Dactylorhiza; species Dactylorhiza incarnata. The sequence goes on along the minus strand of JAWHQI010000226.1, from coordinate 1,799,660 downwards.
TACACAATTGATGCTCCGGGCTATTCTCCAGAAGCCCGAGGTATCCAGGAGGCTGGTTAAATGGGCAGTCGATCTTGGAGAATTTGACATTCAATTCCTCCCCCGACCGGACATAAAATCCCAGATCCTTGCCGACTTTATCGTGGAAAATACCATTCCACCAGAGCCAGCTCCCTTGGAGGATTTATCTCACGCCCGCGAGACTCTTTATTTTGACGGAGCCTCAAGAGCAGTAGGAGACGCAACAGGGCTTCTCCTAGTAAGTCCAGAATGGATCACTCTAGAGTACGACATTCGGCTGAAGTTTCCAACCACCAACAACGTTGTCGAATATGAGGCCCTGATTGTTGGTCTTTGGCTCACCATTGACTGCAAGACAGAAACCCTGACAATCTACGCCGATTCTTAGTTGTTTGTCTCACAAATCGAGGGGACTATGAGGCAAGAAACGATCAGCTAGCACGGTATCTTGCGCTTGCCGAATCTCTGTTGCAGCAAATTTTGTCGTATCAAATTCTCCATATCCCCGAGAGCAAAACACCAGAGCTGATGCACTTTCCAAACTCGCCACATCACCCACCGCCTACCAGTCCAGAAGAAGAATCAAAGATATCACGGTCCCAAGCATTCAAGGTCCATGGGAGGTCGCCACAATCAGTAACGAAGAATTTCCCTGGATGGCTCCCCTGCGGGCCTACCTCGAGCATGTCCAGCTCCCCGAAGATCATTTGGAAGCACGTTGGCTCTGAATACGAGCAGCAACGTTCGTTATCATTGACGGAGAGCTCTACAGACAGGCTTTCTACGAGCCTTATCTAAAATGCTTACCAGAAGTCAAAGCCGAGTACGCCTTGCGCGAGGTGCATGGGAGAGTCTGCGGTGAACATCTGGGCGGAAAGGCCTTGGCATGAAAGATTCTCCGCAAAGGATTTTATTGACCAATCATGAAAAAGGATGCGACAGAATTCGTCCAGAAGTGCAAAAGCTGTCAGCTTAATGCGAATAGCCCTCATAAGCCGCCGATGGCGCTCACCACGCTCCAGAGCCCTTGGTCATTCACACAGTGGGGAATTGATCTATTGGGGCCTCTCCCCACAGCATCCAGACAGAGAAAATTCATCATCACGGTTATCGACTACTTCACCAAGTGGGTAGAAGCAGAACCCCTGACCAAAATAACGGAAGAAAATGCTAAGAAGTTCGTTTGGAAAAATATCGTCTGTCGCTTAGGCATCCCGATGGTCATAGTCGCAGACAATGGTACCCAGTTCACGGGAAGGTCATTTACCAAAATTTGCGAAGACTTGAAGATCAACCTCCGTCAAACTATGGTTGCACACCTGCAGGAGAACAGATAGATAAAGGTAACAAACCGCACCATTCTCAAGGGACTAAAAATGCGCCTCCAGGAGACAGTGGGCAGTGCGCGGACATACTCTCCAATGTACTATAGGCGTACCGCACCCAACCGGGAAAACTCTGTATAATCTGTGTTACGGAACAGAGGTCGTGATCCCCGTTGACACTGGAGTTCTAAGTGCTCGCGTCTAGACCTTCGATCCAGAAAGAAATGATGAACTGCTCCGAGAAAACCACAATTAGATCTCCGAAGAACGAGGAACAACAGCGCAACGCGTAGCCGCATATCAAAGGCAAGTGGCCCGCCTCTACGATAGAAGGGTAAAGCCGAGACCAATCAACATTGGAGATTTCGTTCTACAAAATGTGGAGGCAGCCGACAAAGACCCACAAAAAGACAAACTCTCACAGGCATGGGAAGGACCGTTCGTTGTCACGACAATTGTCAAGCTTGGGACATTCAAGATCAGAACCGCAGAGGAAAAAACACTCACGCGCATCTGGAACGCGCAGAACCTGCTTCGGTTTTATCAATAGCCCCTTTACCTTTACTTATATTTGAATTAAAACCACATCTATTATAAACGACCGCATGCCCACATTTGCGCGCAAACTATTTTATGTTTAAATTTAATTAAGCATGTTTATCTGCTCTTAACTCGGTTATCTCAGGAACACCTCGGGAAACATTCCCCCTCGGCCACGAGCAGTCTGCGACGTAGGGACCACCTCATTGCCCCAGCTCGAAGGTTCGCCCTTCGCTCCCGCAATAGGACGTCGGCCGCCAGGGTCTTCCCCCCTCGCACTCGCAAACGGTTCAAAGTGTATGCCCTTCACCGCCTCTCTGGGGACACGCACATGTGACCTCATTTCCCTTGCTCAAAGGTTCTCCCTTTGCTCACGCAATAGGTCACCGCGTCGCCAGGGACTGCCTCCTCGCGCTTGCAAACGGTTCGAAGTGTATGCCCTTCACCGCCTCTCCGGGGCCACGCCCCCATGACCTCATTAACCCAGCTCGAAGGTTCACCCTTCGCTCCCGCAATAGGTCACCGCGTCGCTAGGGCCTGCCCCCTCGCGCTCACAAATGGTTTGAAGTGTATGCCCTTCACCGCCTCTCCGGAGCCATGCCCCCGTGACTCATTGCCCCAGCTCGAAGGTTCGCCATTTGCTCCCGCAATAGGTTGTCGCGTCACCAGGGCCTGCCCCCTCGCACTCGCAAACGGTTCGAAGCGTATGCCCTTCACCGCCTCTCTGGGGCCATGCCCCCGCGACCTCATAGCCCCAGCTTGAAGGTTCGCCCTTCGCTCCCACAATAGGTCGCCGCGTCGCCAGGGCCTGCCCCCTCGCGCTCACAAACGGTTCGAAGCGAATACCCTTCACCGCCTCTCCAGGGCCACGCCCCCGTGACCTCATTGTCCCAGTTCGAAGGTTCGCTCTTCGCTCCCATAATAGGTCGCCGCGTCTCCAGGGTCTGCCCCCTCGCGCTTGAAATGGTTTGAAGCGTATACCCTTCACCGCCTCTCCGGGGCCACCCCCTGTGACTTCCTTTTTTCAACAGTTCCGGAATCCGCCCCTCACCATCTCAATCAAAGTCAACCCGTGACGTGGAGACCTCAATCTTACTCCACCTTGGTTCAAAGCATACAGAAAGGTCGCGGAAACATCGGGATATCAATTCCTACAATAGCAGCATCTAGAGGCAAAAAGCAAAAAGGCCAAGTCATATAAAAGACATCGCAAATCAGCTCGCTAACATAAAACCATTACCCAAGCAACGCCGTTTACAAGGAGATGAAACATCAGCAAAAGGCGTTATAACATTACACGAATGCAAATACAAAAGTATCAACTCATATAACACAATCAAATGGAAAAGAACTACAAGATATAGAGGAAAACTACTCGTCGTCGGAAGCATAGCACTCTTCTTCTGAAAGGTCTCCAACACCCAATCCCGACACGTCGCAATCTCGCGTCTGCGCGACCAAGCGGAGAGTCTTCACCATCCCACACATAAAGGCTACCTTGCACTCGTCTTCAAGCTGGGGCTCTACTTCCTAGCTCTAGACCTCCTCACGAACCTCCTCCAAGATCAGAGAATGGTCCTGCAAATATCGATGGAGTTTTTATATTCAGCGACCTTCAACTCGGTAGCCTGCTCCAATAAAGAAAGGCGCTCCACCTCGGCCTTTGAAGACACTAACTCCGCATCTTGGCGAACCATTGTTGTCTGCGAATCCTCCAACAAACGGACTGTCCTCTCTACGAGAGTTTTCTCCGTCCAAACCTCGGTAGGAGACTGCTCCAGCTCAGCATGCAACCCGACCTCTATCTGCAGAAAGCGAGATACATCACGATCTCGCCGCCCCTTCAAGTCCGAAAGGAGCTCTTATCTCCATGAAACTCCTCCTGAAGCACGAGGTAATTGTCTTTCAGGCCCACGTCGTAATAATTCCACGTAAGGGCAATGCTGGCTTGAACTCCGATCTACAAAAAGAAGGAGAAAGTCAGGGTCCCCATGGAAAACGAACTACGGACAAAGAAAAAGGTCCTTACCACAACATTCATAGCCTCCAGAGAACAAGAAACCCAACTCGCCTTAACCAGCAGCGGAGCAGAAGAACCCTCAAAAGTCTGGGGGCAGCAGAGCCAAGGACCTCTGCATTAAGATCGATTGGGATAACATCAACTCTCGAGGCACACGGAGCCACCTCGTCAGCGCGTCCTTCCAGCCGACAAGAGGGACGAGACGCTGAGTCCGAGCTAAAAACCAGCCTCCTTTTCCCGCATCGATCCAACATAACGGCTTCCTGACGCTCGACGTCAATAGAAAGACTGCACAATAAGAGACGCTTCTCCTCAACAAACACAGAGATAGCAAACAAAGGATTGACCAACTCATGAGGCTCAACAAACCCCAGCAGCGGGGTAAACTCTCGCTCATGTCCCTTCAAGCGATGACAACGGTCGGGGAGTGAATTTCAGAACTCTGGCAAGCCCCTAGAATTCCTAACATAATCGAATAAAGTGTTCCCATGTCGACGATCTGCCCGGTTCTTAAACTCGAGCCAATGCTTAGTGATATGAACCTCGATCCGCTCGCCTCCATCAGAGTGCACATCGCACCATTGCTGAAAAAGATCCAAGGTAAACCTTGATCCATGCTCCCTTAAAGAAGGCGATCATACCCATGATTCGCGTAATCTTAGCAGGAGTAAACTGGGATACTGGTACGCTGCATCGCTTTAGGATCTCAATAATATCCTCACAGGGGGCACGCGAAACCCGGTTCTCAGCGATGATTCGCACAACGTCATCCAACCCAACAGAGGATTCTGTACGCGTTCCTCGAACTGTGGGATCTTTATCTCCAAATCAACAGGTATCCCATACCGCTTCCTCCATACACCAACCTGCTCCACAGTAAGAGAAGAGCACAACCGCATTGCCTACCTTGCGAAACAACACCTCATAACCTGGAAAAAATGAAACAAGTAAATACTTGCAAAATCAAATAGCCACTCGGCCGACCACAAAAGTTTCAGGGAAGGCCATGCGCAATGATTTAAACTTTGGGCCCATGTTGTGCACTCTCACCCCTGCGCACGCTCCGCCTCGCGCGCGCTGCAAACAGGCGTCTCTTGCTCACTCGTCCCACGTACCTCTTTCCAAATTTCTCCGCGTACTTCCGTCCACACCGCATTGCCCGGCTTTGCCATAATCGCCACCAGTCCTTTGCACAAAAATCCCCCGCACATCTCTCACACCAGCTCCAGGCTTCGGAGACTTTGGGGGGCAAATGATGGGGTCACCCTCATTATATATGAATTCCGGGCTGTGAATAGCCAGCATTCTGTAACCCCACCCTCTTAGTGAGGAGTAAGGAGGAAAACACCGCATGCGCGGTCTCCGCGCATAATCACAATGTGCGATCAGCGCTCCAACTGCCGCTCAGACACGCCAACTAACCGCCGCCGCATCGCCCACTAGCCCCCGTAGCCGACCACCCGGCCGCCCGACCTTGGTCGCCCTCCCCCGACGTGTGGCCGACAAACCTCGCGGCCGACCACCCTTGGCTGCGCCCATGGCGCGCGGCCCCGCGACCGGCGAACCAACCGACCTTGGCCATGCGCCGATGGCGCACGACCGCTAGGCCTCGTGGCCGGCCACCCGGCTGGCCATCCTTGATCGTGCGCCCACGGTCGGCCTCCCTTGGTCGTTTGCCGACGGCGCGACCGCTGGGCCTAGCGGCCGCCCACCCGGCCGGACGTGCTCCCACGGCGCACAGCCCCTTGGCCGCCCTTGGCCGTGCGATGCGCGACCACTTGGCCCCGCGAACGGCCAATCAGTCGACCGCTCTTGGCCCTGCGGCCGCTTGGCCCCGCGACCGGCCGATCAATCTTGGCCATGCGGCCGGCCACCCGACCGACTGCCCCTAGGCTGCGTGTCCTGGCCCTGCCGCCGGCCGTACACGGCCATAAGGGCCTCCCGGCCGGCCGCCCTAGGTCACACGCCATGGCCCCGCCGCCGGCCGTACATGGCCGCAAGGGCCTCCTGTTCGGCCGTCCTCGACCAGCCTCCCCTCCTCGCCAGATGGTTTCCTCGCAATCGGACGGACCCTTAACCGCCGCCGTCCGATCATCTGTGCGATCTCTCGACCTTTCCATTAGTGGGTAACCACCCGCGTAATCGCCAGTGTAACCACCAGTTATAGGCGGGTGCAGATATCTGAAAATACATTGGGTTGCGCATAAAAAAATACACAAGTAATACGCGTCGTAAACCTTATAAAAATGACATGCAAATAGTAATTATGGTAGTTACGGTCTGCGGATAATCACATAACTACCGTAACCACCTCTGGGGCCTATAAATAGAACCCCAAGGCTTCTCTCATTACCATCTTTCTCTTCTCCTTCCTTTCCTCGTAAGTGCGAGAGATAAATAGAGATATCTCTCCTTGAAGATCTTCATCATCTTCGAAGGAGATCTTGAAGAGTCTTCGAACGCTTCGAAGATGGTCCAGAGAACTTCGTCCGTCTCCTCCAAGCCAACGACGAACTCTTCACTCCAGTCATCCGCGTCAACTTCCAAAGTGCTTCAGGAGTTGCATGGAGACCCTTCATCTTCCAAATGCCAACAGAAAACTACACAAGCCTCAGAGCGCGGTGCTCCCCACTGCGGCAAAGAAGAAGAAGACTTAGCCTCAGAAGCGGTGACCTGTCACCCTCCAAGCGTCTCTCTCCATCTCTCTCCACCTCTCTCCCCCAATTGTAACGAGGAGCGGCCGGTCTCCCTTGAGTTCTCATAACATCCATGTAAAGAAGCAACTGATAATGAAGTTTGGTTGGCTCCGAACCAACCGCGTGATTTTTCAACTCCTTCCGGGATTTTTCACGATAAAAAAGATCTCTTGCCAGTCGTCTCGAAACTCTGTGATTGATTGCGCGCTCGTCTGCTCCCGGGCTAAGATGGTCATTATAGAACGATTTTAGGAGCCTCGAGTAGAACGCAACACGTACACAAACTGAAGTTCTTGTACGGCTCCGTTCGTTTCGTAGGTTTTGATTGAAAGAATTGGTTTTGGTCCAAAACTCAATTCTTGTGTTCGTTTGCAGGATGATTTTCAAGCACAGGAATTGAAAACCGTTAATTTTTCTGTTCGGCAGTAGGGTGATTTTCAGGCACAGGTTTTTGTGAAATTTTTAATAATAGATAATTAACGTCTTTAAATCGAAAAAATATTTAAATCGGCTAAAATAGTAATCATTATCAAATAATGCTGATAAATAGTAATCATTATTTTAAGAAAGAAAAGAACAGAATTTTTTCTCAAAACCGATCAAAATGAGAAGATTTTCATCATAAGTATATTATTAATGGATCCAACCCGATAAATTTTGGAGAAAAATCAATTCCCTCAAATAAAAGATCTAAGGGTCCGTTCGTTTGTACGGAATTAGCTTTCTGGAATTGGCATTTGAGATTAGAAATCAAATTCTACTGTTCGGCGTAATGAAATTTAAGCGGATATTGGCTTTTTGTGAAAACTCATGGCTTTAACTATGAACTAAAAAAATCAAATAGCCAATTCTTACCTCCGCCCATGGGTTTTCCGCATAATCGAATATTTTCGCTAGAGTTTTTTGACCTACGCGCGCGTTTTTTCGCCCTGGCGTGCGTTTTCCTGCATGGTGTGTTTTTCGGCCGGGCACGAGTTTTTCAACCGGGCGCGCGCTTTACGACCAGAAGTTCATTTTTCTCACAGGCAGGCGTTTTCCGCCCGGGAGCGCAATTTTTCGCTCGAGCGCGCGTTTTTCACCCGGACGCGTATTTTTCACCCAGGCGGGTGTTTTTCGGCCGTCCGGGTGTTTTTCGGCCTGCCGGGAATTTTTCGTCCGGGCGCTCTTTTTTCGCTCGGGCACACGTTTTTCGCCTGAGAGCACGTTTTTCAGTCGACCGCGCGTTTTTCGACCCGGGCACAAATTTTTTGACCAACGCGAATTTTTTTTCGTTCGGGCAAACATTTTTCCGTCCGGGCGCGCGTTTTTTAGCCGGACGCAAATTTTTCCATCCGGGCGCACGTTTTTCGCCCAGGCGCACGTTTTTCTCCGGGCACGTATTTTTTGCCCGTGCGCACGTCTTTCGCCGGTCGCGCGTTTTTCAGCTGGAAGCGCATTTTTAAGTCGGGCGCGTGTTTTTTGCCTGAGCGCGGGTTTTTGGCCCGGGCGCGGGTTTTTGGCCCCGGGCGCGAGTTTTTGGCCCGGGCGCGCATTTTTCGCCCGGGCGCGCGGTTTTCGCTCGGGCGCACGTTTTTCGCCCGGGCATGCGTTTTTAGCCCGGACGCCCGTTTTTCGCTAGAATTTTTCGACCCACGCGCGAGTTTTTCGCCCGGGCGTGTGTTTACATGCAGGGTGTGTTTTTCGGCCAGGCACGAGTTTTTCGGTCGGGCGCGTGCTTTTCGACCGGACGTTCATTTTTCTCTCAGGCAGGCGTTTTTTGCCCGGGAGCGCGATTTTTCGCTCGAGCGCGCGTTTTTCACCCTGGCAGGCGATTTTCGGCCGACCGGGTGTTTTTGGGCCTGCCGGGCATTTTTCACCCGAGCGCTCTTTTTTCGCTCGGGCGCGAGTTTTTCGCCCGAGAGCCCGTTTTTCAGTCAGCCGCGTGTTTTTTGACCTGGACACACATTTTTTGACCAGCCCGAATTTTTTTCGTTCGGGCGCACGTTTTTCCGCCCGGGCGCGAATTTTTCCATCCGGGCGCACGTTGTTCGCCCAAGCGCGCATTTTTCGCTCGGGCACGCGTTTTTCTCCCGGGCGCGCGTTTTTTTCCATGCGCACATTTTCGCCGGTGTGAACATTTTTCGCCGGTCGCGCGTTTTTCAGCGGGCGCACATTTTTCAGCCGGGCGCACTTTTTTCGCTCGGGCGCGGGTTTTTCGCCCGGGCGCGCATTTTTCGCCCGGACGCGCATTTTTCGCCTGGGCGCGCGGTTTTCGACCGGGCGCGCGTTTTTCGCCCGAACGCGTTTTTTTCACCCGAACGCGTGTTTTTCGCCCGTGCTTGCGTTTTTCGCCCGGGCGTACGTTTTTGCCCGGGCGCGTGTTTTTCGCCCGAACGCACGGTTTTCGCCCGAGCGCGCTGTTTTCGCCCGGACACGTGGTTTTGAAAAAGACAATTCCAAAAACATAAATTCCGTTCAAATAACGGAACGTGTGTGAATGAAATTGAATTGCCCAAAAGTAAGTTCTTTACTGCAAAACTTACTAAACGAACGGAGGTGGAGAGGCCAGAGAGTTTCTCCTATTAGCGCCATAGGAAACAACATCATTTAGGTCAAATCGCTGCTCGGTATCCAGCGATGGGAGAAGGGGCGTGGAATCGGGAGACGGTCCCTCGTATTTTGGAGATCGTCAGCTCCCGCCTTTCTCAGCGGGATCTTTGCTCAGTTCTGCTCGCCAATTCATGGTGCTACCGCGCCTTAGTTTCCCAACCGTCTCTCTGGAAGGTTCTCTCTCTCTCTCTCTCTCGCATCTTCTCGTCGGAAGAAAAGTAAAATGAAACTTAGGGTTTATTTTGTTGGGCACAGCAGTCTCTTATTTGGCCTATTTGAGAAATCCTCGTTTCCGAAGTTGGATTCTTGAGATCGCTGTATTGCTCTTTTTTGGGGGGCGTTTAGCTGCAGAGCCCATGGTGGAATTCCTAACTAAAAAGTTCAGGTCGTAGCAATGTAACCTGGGTACAGCTCAATTGAGAGTTTCTATTCCATGGACATATCAAAGGCTAACGAAAAAGAAGGCATTTTCTGAAGCAAATGGTGGGTGTATAACTCGTAATTCGTCGAGATCAGAAATGTCTAAGGAGACGGCTATTCGCAGACCTCGCCAGTAGAGTGCTGGACATCCTCAAGAAGGCGAGTATGAGCGAGTACCCATTGCAAACCCGCGAGTATGGTCAGGTAACCACTCCAGGATTTGTCTATAAATTGACCCCCAGAGGTACCAGGAATGACACTTTTGGAGGAGGTTGACCCCCCCCCCCCCCCCCCCCCCCCCAAGCGAGATACTCGCCTAGTCCGTGCCTTCCTCATACCCAGCTCAGTCTTTGGTTTTGGAGGGGAAGCTCTTATAGACTTCCGAGTACGTGGCGTGACCTCCCTGCTGAAGCTACAATTATCCTAGAATTGTCAGGGCTGACTATGAACAATTGTAGCTTCAGCAGGGAGGTTTCGCCACATACCCGGAAGTCTATAAGAGATTCCCCTCCAAAACCAAAGGCTGAGCTAGGTACGAGGAAGACATGAACTTGGCGAGTATCTCGCTTAGGGGGTGGGGTTCAACCTCTTACAAAAGTGTCATTCCTGGTAGCCCTGAGGGTCTAATTATAGACAAATCCTGGGGGGGGGGGGGTGGTTACTTGACCATACTCGCGAGTTTGCAATGGGTACTCGCCCATACTCGCCTATACTCGCCCATACCCGCCTCCTTGAGGATGTCCAGTACTCTACTGGAGAGGTCTGCGGATAGCCGTCTCCTTAGAAATTTCTGATCTCGACGAATTACAGGTTATACACAATCCCCGCTTTTTTCGAGCTCAACACGAGCTCGAAAAAATAATGTAAGACCCATGGCTCCGAGGGATGAGCGTTAGATGATATGTCGCGCGAGGTCCTTCCCAGGAATAGAGCTCAACTGAAGGAGGAAAGGAGTCGACACCTCATAGGAGTGGGGCTCAACTGAAGAAGTAAAGGGGTCGACATCTCCTAGGAGTGGAGCTCAATTGAAGGAGATGGAGTGAAATCGACACCTCCCAGGCCATTCGCTAGATCTGCGAGATCAACTGGAGGTGGCGAAAAATCGACACCTCCTAGGAGCGGAGCTCAACTGAAGGAGATGGAGAAGAGTCGACACCTCTGAGGCCATTCGCTGGACGGGCGAGATCAACTGGAGGTGGAGAAGAATCGACACCTCCCAGGAGCGGAGCTCAACTGAAGGAGATGGAGAAGAGTCGACACCTCCCAGGCCATTCGCTAGATGAGCGAGATCAACTGGAGGTGGAGAAGAATCATCACCTTCATCACACTCGAGTTGGCAAGTAGCCGACATGCAGGAGAGGGGCTCGTGCAGGGGCCCAGACTACGAGAACAACATTTTCGAGGCCTTCATCACACTCGAGGGGGCAAGTAGCCGGCATGCAGGAGAGGAGCTCATGAGGGGCCCGCACTACGACAACAACACTCTCGAGGCCTTCATTACACTCGAGGGGGCAAGTAGCCGGTATGCAGGAGAGGAGCTCGTTCAGGGGCCCGTACTACGACAATAACACTCTCGAGGCCTTCATCACACTCGAGGGGGCAAGTAGCCGACATGCAGGAGAGGAACTCGTGCAGGGGCCCGGACTACGACAACAACACTCTCGAGGCCTTCATCATACTCGAGGGGGTAAGTAGCCGACATGCAGGAGAGGAGCTAGTGCAGGGGCTCGTACTACGACAACAACACTCTCGATGCCTTCATCACACTCGAGGGGGCAAGTAGTCGACATGCATGAGAGGAGCTCGTGCGGGGCCAGTACGGTAACAACACTTTCGAGTCCTTCATCACACTCGAGGGGGCAAGTAGCCGGCATGCAGGAGAGGAGCTCTTGCAGGGACCCGTACTACGACAACAACACTCTCGAGGCCTTCATCACACTCGAGGGGGCAAGTAACCGACATGCAGGAGAGGAGCTCGTGCAGGGGCCCGTACTACGACAACAACACTCTCGAGGTCTTCATCACACTCGAGGGGGAAAGTAGCCGATATGCAAGAGAGGAGCTCGTGCAGGGGCCCGGACTACGACAACAACACTCTCGAAGCCTTCATCACACTCGAGGGGGCAAGTGGCCGACATGCAGGAGAGGAGCTCATGCAGGGGCCCGTACTACGACAACAACACTCTCGAGGCCTTCATCACACTCGAGGGGGCAAGTAGCCGACATGCAGGAGAGGAGCTCGTGTAGGGTCCCGTATTATGACAACAATACTCTCGAGGCCTTCATCACACTCGAGGGGGCCTGCAGGAGAGGAGCTCGTGAAGGGGCCCGAACTACGACAACAACACTTTCGATGCCTTCATCACATTCGAGGGGGCAAGTAGTGATGTAAACCAAAATTCTCGAGTCGATTTTAAATAAATTACATTTGATTTCTCTTTTAAAAATATAGCGCAAGTGTGATGTTCTCAAGTAAACGGAAGCGACAATCGATTTCAGTTTCGCAAACACGCATATGCGCCTAGCAATCGAGCATAATTAACGACTATAAAGTAATTCTTCCACAAGCGTAAAGAAGCAACAAGACATTTCAAATTAACGACAAATAAGTTTGATATTAATTAAGGCAAGCGACGCTCTGGAATTTAAGGATCAAAATAAATAAACAAACATAATATTTGACTATTCAGAAATGAGCTAGGTTTGGAAATATACCATGGTACCACAAGCGAAGAGGCACCGGAAGACTACGTGAAAAGGATTCAGAACAGGGGAATTCTGTGGCTCGGGATGGCTCGAGGGTGGTCAGATTTGGGCTGTAGAGATCCGGCGAGGGACGGGAAGGTTTGAAGTGGTCTGGCGGTGGCCATAAGAGCTGTTGGTGGTGTCCCGGACCAGATTTCGTCGAATCTGAACCGAAAGTTTGAAGAAATGCGGACTGGGGTTTCGTCGGCGAGCAGAAACGGCGGGAAATACGTCGCCGAACTAAGAGGGGATCTCCGGTGGAGGCTCGACTCTGAAGATGACCGTGGGGCGGCGGGGAGGAGAGCAGGTCTACTTGGCGTCGGGAAGGAGAAACAGAGCTAAGCAGTTGTCGGACTGGACTTCCTAAAAACAGAAATTTCCTCTGTTTTCAGAATCTATCCAAGCTGCTTGTACGGGAAGGAGGAAATGAGTTTTATTGGAGCTAGAATGAAAGTAAAAAAAGGAAATAAATATTTAATGGGGGGGACAGTCATTAGGCTTAATATATTATAGGAAAAAAGGGCCTATTAAAGTATAAGGTAGCTTTTCAAATCATGTTGACTCAGAAGGCATGTGATATTTAATTGGGATAAAAAGATTGGAAAGAAAATAATGTTTTTTGATTTTAAATTATTCTTAAAAGAAATAACAAGTAATTATATTTTATATTTTAAAATATCTTTCTTGATATCGATTTTATTGAGCTTGCCTTAATTAATATTTCTCCTAATTTGACGGATCTTTTTATTCAGGGACTTATTGGACGATCACCCCAATAAGCCATATGTGCGAAATAAAATACCCGTGCGCCGATACATGAGCTACAAATACTAAAATAAAATGCTTGGAAAAAAAGTAAAATTGCGTGAAATAAAATAAGACGCATGATGCGACTCGAGTTGCATCAAGTGGCCGACATGCTGGAGAGGAGCTCGTGCTGGGGCCCGTACTACGACAACAACACTCTCGATGCCTTCATCACACTCGAGAGGGCAAGTAGCCGACATGCAGGAGAGGAGCTCGTGCAGGGGCTCGTACTACGACAACAACACTCTCGAGACCTTCATCACATTTGAGGGGGTAAGTAGCCGGCATGCAGGAGAGGAGCTCGTGCAGGGGCCCGGACTACGACAACAACACTCTCGAGGCCTTCATCACACTCGAGTAAGCAAGTAGTCGACATGCAGGAGAGGAGCTCGTGCAAGGGCCCGTACCACGACAACAACACTCTCGAGGCCTTCATCACACTCGAGGGGGCAAGTAGTCGACATGCAGGAGAGGAGCTCGCGCAGGGGCCCAGACTACAACAATACTCTGCTCGAGGTTTTGCATATATAAATGAGATTCGACCTGAGTCTAATCAAGTTGATTGGCTCCGCCGCCTGCTTGGCTGATTCATGGTGACTTTTCCTTGCCAAAGTGAGTTATGAGTAATAACCTTTTGAGTCTTCATGGTGAAGTATAAGCTGCTGAATGAGATCATCCCAAGTAAGAACACCCATCGCAAGTAAGCACTCTCTGAATATAGATTTCTTCTGGATCTCGTAGAGATGAGTAGTTGGAGATGTCCTTGCCAGTATGAGTCGTCGAAGAGATGAAATGAATAATATAGTTGCTGAAGCGATGACCTCGCGAGTATGAACTCGTGGAATTAAAGAGAACACCATAGTCGCTGAAGCGATGACCTCGCGAGTATGTTCTCGCAGAATTAAAGAGAACACCTTGTGAATATGAAGTCCCAGCCTAATGTATGCTGAAGAGATGTTTGGGAGGGAGAGGCTCTCGAGGGGTCTACTAGGCCAACGTACAAGTGGAGAGCTGATCTCGGTCGACTTTGTAGAGGTATGGACTTACTAGGACTCTCAGCACACGAGGCGTTGACCCTAGCCCTTGTCATGAAGCTGAAGAATACCTGGGGAGAGAAAGGCTCTCGGGGGTCCTGCAGGACCTATGTTGTTAAAGGCGCGTCTTAGGCTCAAGGCTCACCAGACTCAGAGGTTTGCGCCTTTGTGTGTCATATTTGCGTCTTTAAAATGTAAAAGGTGTTCCCGAGTGAGATTTTTTGTTGTAATTTTTTTTCAAAAAGAATGAAAAAAATAATTTAAGAACTCAATAATTTTTGATTGTGTTGGAAGGAAAAAGACTTGATTGATTAGAATAAGGGGTCTCTCCTTTATATATAGGAGAGGGTAAAAATACAACTAGACATCAATAAACCAAACTAATAAACCAACTTGTAACACTCCCCCTCAAGTTGTGCTTGTGATATCTGTCAAGCCCAACTTGGACATAATGTTCCAAAACACCCTATGAGACAAAGCCTTTGTTAGCACATCTGCCAGTTGTTGATCGGAGGGAACAGAAGGAGTGCTAACAACTTCCCTTACAATGTTTTCCTTGATGAAATGTCTGTCGACTTCAACATGTTTAGTGCGATCATGCTGGACGGGATTGTGCGCGATGCTAATGGCCGCCTTGTTATCACAGTATAGGCGGATGGGTCCTTTGTCGTGAATCCCAAGATCAAGAAGAAGGGATCGGATCCACATTCCTTCACATATACCTTGGGCCATAGCCCTAAACTCCGCTTCGGTACTGGATCTAGCCACGACATGTTTTTTGCTTCTCCACGTTACTAGATTGCCTCCAACTAAAGTGCAATACCCAAAAGTGGATCTTCGGTCATCGACAGATCCAGCCCAATCTGCATCTGTGAAGACTTCAATGGTTAGATCTTTGTTTGGAGAGAATAGGATTCCACGTCCAGGAGAGGTCTTAAGATATCTGAGAACCCGATTGGCAGCATCCAAGTGATGAGTTTTAGGAGAATGCATGCACTGGCTAATGACCCCGACAGCGTACGAGATATCTGGGCGAGTATGAGATAGGTATATAAGTCTCCCCACTAGCCGCTGAAAGGCATTGATATCAACCACCGGTTCTCCTTCGTCTCTTCCCAATCTATGGTTTGTTTCTATGGGTGTGTCAGCAGGGCGACACCCACTCATCCCCGTATTTTCCAGAAGGTCAAGAATGTACTTTCTCTGGGAGATGAAGATACCATGCCTGGATCTGGCAACTTCAATGCCAAGGAAGTACTTGAGGTTCCCCAGATCCTTAACCTCAAATTCACTAGCCAGTCTAACCTTCAAGTGTTTTATTTCCTTAATGTCATCGCCAGTTATTACAATATCATCCACATACACAATCAATACCGTCACTTTTCCATGTCTGTGATTTACAAATAGAGTATGATCTGCGTTACTCTGTTTGAATCCAAAAGTCACCATTGCCCGTTGAAATCTTCCAAACCAAGCCCTCGGGGATTTCTTAAGGCCATATAGGGCCTTCTTCAGCCTGCAGACTTTCCCTTCAGATCCCTCAACGGTAAGGCCAGGGGGACAAGACATGTATACTTCCTCTTCCAGGTCTCCATGGAGGAAGACATTTTTCACATCAAGCTGACTTAGAGTCCAATTTTTACAGGCGGCACACGAGAGCAGAATACGGATAGAATTCATCTTTGCAACATGAGCAAAGGTCTCCTGATAATCAATCCCTGCCGTTTGGGTGTATCCCCTGGCCACCAGTCTGGCTTTGTAGCGGTCCACCAACCCTTGAGAGTTTTGTTTAACAGAAAAGATCCACTTGCATCCAACCACTGTCTTGCCTTGAGGAAGGGAGACAAGGTCCCAGGTGCAATTCTTCTCAAGGGCACCCATCTCTTCCACCATAGCCGTTCTCCACTCCTGATGCCTCAGAGCCTCCTGCCACGAGGAAGGGATGGAAATGGAAGACAGAGAGGTGACAGAGGCTCTATGTCGAGAAGACAAGGAGTCATAAGTCACATACAGAGATAAGAGGTGGTGAGTAGAAGCACGGTTACCTTGAGGACCAGTTAACGGGTCAGGCGTGGATTCTGGTATATTGTGCAGAAGCTGACCATTTGTGCCCCCTCGTCGACGACGAGTATATACCTGTAAGGGAGGAGTAATAGACGGCGGAACAACAGGGATAGATGGCTGATGAGGAGTGGATGGCTGATAAGGAGGAGAGATTGGTAAAGGGGTAGCAGGGAAGCCCTCTTCCACGGTTGCATTCTCCCCCTGAAGAGGGCTCCCGTAATAGGGTTCGAACTCATGGAAGGTAACATCCATGGAGATGAAGGTCTTGCGAGTCTGTGGATGAAAACACTTGTACCCTTTTTGAGTGCTTGAGTAGCCAATAAAGACACACCGAAGCGCACGAGGATCAAGTTTGGATGTGTGGTGCACATGGACAAAACACACACAACCAAAGATACGAGGAGGAAGCTCAGTAGGAGTAATACTGAGAGCGGCAAGCGGGGTTTTATGGTGAAGGATACGAGTGGGGAGACGGTTAATAAGATACGTAGCCGTTAGGACAACCTCACCCCAGTAGTATTTGGGAAGATGCATTTTGAGTAACAGACAACGAACAACCTCAAGGAGGTGTCGATTTTTCCACTCTGCAACCCCATTTTGGGCAGGGGTGTAGGCACATGAAGTTTGGTGGAGGATACCCAAGTCACACAGGTACCGTTGAAATTGAGAGTCAATGTACTCCCGACCATTGTCACTTCGCAAAATTTTTACAGTAGCGTTGAATTGAGTGGTAATCATTTTATGAAAACGTTGAAATAAAGGAAAAACCTCGGATTTACTTTTCATAAGGTAGACCCAGGTACAACGAGAAAAACAGTATATAAAAGTAACGAACCATTTGAACCCAGAAATAGAGGCAATAGGGCTAGGGCCCCAAACATCAGAGTGAATAATCTCAAAAGGAGTAGCACACAAGGGGGACATTTGTGGAAGAGAAGTCCGTTTGTGCTTACCCAGTTCACATACATCACAGGTAAAAGTTTTAAGAGAAGAAATAGACATAGTAGGTAACAATAATTTCATAACAGGGATAGAAGGATGTCCAAGCCGACAGTGCCAGGAATCCAGGGTGGACAGAGAAGCGACATGAAGAGCACGCGGTGGAGGAGATGCCGAACAGGAGGGGTCAAATAGGTACAAGCCATCACGCAATCTACCAGCTCCAATCACCTTTCCCGTCGTCAGATCCTGAAAAACACAAGAAGAAGGGAAAAAGGTCACGGAGCAATGCATGGAGTTAGTCAACTGACTAATAGAAATCAGGTTTCGAGTAAATTTAGGAACATGAAGGACGGAGGAGAGCGTGAGGGATGAGCAGGGTATGGTTCCTTTGCCAGCAATGGAGGAAAAAGAACCATCAGCAATACTCACCTTGTCACGTCCAGACAGAGGGGAGTAGGAGACAAAACCTGAAGCAGTGCCGGTCATATGATCAGTGGCGCCGCTGTCGATTATCCACTGGGTGGAGGAATGACTGGTAGCTGAGTGAGCTCCTGGAGGCCCCTGATGGGCATATGAGGAGGAGGAAAAAGGCACCTCTGAGGACTGGCCATGCATCAGACGACAAAACGCAAGAATCTCGTCGGAGGAGAGAGCCGAAGGGGCTGCAAGAGAGGACTGATCATCAGTAGCATCAGAGAGATGGGCCGATGGGCCATGGGAAGCACGCCCCTGAGAACGGCCATGGCCGCGACCACCACGGGTAGCTGGTCCACCCCTAGGTGGAGGGAAACCGTGAAGCTTGAAGCAAGTGTCCTTGGTGTGGCGAGCCTTTCCGCAATAGTCACAAATCAGATGATCCTTGTCACCAGACTTAGGAGGGTAGTCCCGGGGAGGTCGCCCACTGGGACGAAAGTGAGCAGCAAGAGCGGAGCCATCGGAAGAAGGCTCAGGATGAAGAGTCTGACGACGATCAAATTTGTGTTGGACAAGACTGTAAACCTCTGGCAAGGACGGGAGAGGTGATCTCCCAAGAATTTGGACACTGATCTGGTCAAAGTCACGATGCAACCCATGGAGAAACTCAAAGATCCGATTGCGATCGTCATGAGCCCGAACCTGAGCAGCATCTTCAGGCGAGACAAAGGTGATCGCATCGAAGTGATCATATTCTTGATATAACTGGGTGAACTCCAAATAATAGGAGGAAAGGAACGATCGCCTTGGCGCAGCATAAAGATCCTACGACGAAGCTGAAAGATCTGGGCAGCATTGTTACAACTGGAATAGGTGGCTGCAGCACGTTTCCAGATGTCGGCGGCAGTGTCAAGGAAGAGATAATTCCAGGCAATTGACTCCTGCATGGAGTTTAGCATCCATGACATCACGAGAGAGTTTTCAGATTCCCACTGAGGCCACTCGGGAGCGGTCGACGCTGGAGCAGCAGTAGTCCCGGTGACATAGCCATACAGACGCCGACTCTTGAGGGCAAGAGTGATGGAACGAGCCCACGACAAGTAATTGAGGCCATCAAGTTTCATGGTCGTGATCTGAGGAGTCCCATGATCAGGAATAGGGCGGTTGGAGCCCATGTTAGAAGCTGGAGAGGAACCAGAGGACAGCGGGGTGGAGTCAACACTTCCCGACATCAGAACCCGAGGATAGAAACCACGGGAGGAAGAAACAACACCCACAGAGAGACTCTTCAAGCCCTGCTCATAGAAAGAGACAAGGACGCGCAAGCCCGACAAAGCGCCGAGCCAAGAAGACCATCAGAAGGACTGGACGCCGGAATCGAGCTCACCGGAACATACAGTCGGCGTCCAGGGCACGGACGAGAAAAAAAAAAACGGATGGAGGCCGCCGTTGGAGGCGCCGCTGGACGGGCGCTGCTGGACGGGCGCTGCTGGACGGAGACGCGGAAGAAGCTGCTGGACGGCTGGAAGGACGCTGCTGGCGCCGCTGACGGACGCTGCTAGAAGCCGCGGAAGAAGCCGCAAGAACCGCCGCTAGAAGCCGCAAGAACCGCCGCTAGAAGCCGCAAGAACCGCCGCTAGAAGCCGCTGCCGGCGCCGCTGCTAGACGACAATCGCGGAAGACGCGTCTAGCGGGAACGGCTGCCGATCGAAGCTGAAGGAGACAATCGTTCGAAGGGGGAAGATCGTAGGGACGATCGCGTGAAGCGGAAGACGCCGCTTGAGTCGCAGACGATCGAAAGGCCGCGGAACGAACCGAGCGCGCTAAGTCACCCAACCTGGCTCTGATACCATGTTGGAAGGAAAAAGACTTGATTGATTAGAATAAGGGGTCTCTCCTTTATATATAGGATAGGGCAAAAATACAACTAGACATCAATAAACCAAACTAATAAACCAACTTGTAACAGATTGATTTAGTGTTTGTGAAAAATAATTATGCATTGATACTTAGAAATGATGCAAGTGACCACATTGATTCTATTTTTTAAGAGATATAAACGATAATAATAAATGATTAATTGGTGGACTAGATGAAGAATTTGATCGAGAAACTGAAATGATGTTTGATGTTAATTATTGAAAATAGATCTGGTTGCGCCTTGCCTTCGTCGGGCGTGCGCCTGCGCCTTGAGCCTAGGCTCCAAGATCTCTTTGCGCTTTGGTGCGCCTTTAATAACTAAGCGCAGGACGCACACGCTCGAGGCCTCCATCCTATCTTTTGCTGAGAAGACGAAGGAACCTGAGTAGGGAAATGACACCCGGGAGGTCCTGTTGGACGCACACAGTCGAGGTCTCCATCCTACCTTTTGCCCATTCACTTCCTGGAGGATCTTTTCTCGAGGCAAAATGATCTACTCTTTGTCGAGTTGGGAGGTTGACTCTAGACTTTCTCGTGATAACATCTACATCCGGATGAAAGGTGCGCTCGGGATCGTCGACCAACATGCAAGTGGGGAGCTGATCTCGTCCAGCAGTGCAGAGGCTTGGACTTAGGAGGAAGCATTAAAAAACCCGACACACCGTCCCATCATCCGCTCTGAGCTTTATGAGAGTTAAGTCAGAGGCTCGTTTCCCAACTCGATCGTGGGGATCAGTTTCGTCTCCTTGCGCGAATGTTTGCATACTTGATGCATACTTGCCTTGCTGTGAAGATGCATGTACCTGGGGAGGGAAATAACACTCGGGGGGGGGGGGGGGGGGTCCTCACATGCTCGAGGCCTCCATCCTACCATTTGGTGAGAAAACGGAGGAACCTGTATAGGGAAATGACACTCGGGGGGGGGGGGGGGGGGGGGCGCAGGACGCACACACTCAAGATCTCCTTTCTTTCTCCCGTTTGCTCCATTCTATCACCAGTCTGCTCCATTCACGGAGGTTATTCGTCCTGCCACTTGATAGTCAAAGAGGGTTAACTGCACCAAGTCTCATGACTAAAAACAATGATGTTAACCATAAACTTGATGACGTCTTTGACGACGAAGGATCCTTCCTCGAGGGAAGACGATCCTCTCTTCGTCGAGTTGGGAGGTGGGCTCTAGACTCTCTCCTGATAACCTCTCCAGTCGGATGAGAAGCGTGGTAGGGGGGTCATTGGCCAACATTCAAGGGGGGGAGCTGATCTCGTCCGTCAGTGCAGTGACTTGGACTTAAGAGACCGCCTTAAAAACCCTGCACACCGTCCCATCACTCGCTCTCAGTTTTATGAGAGTCAAGTCGGAGGCTCGTTTCCCAACTCGATCGTGGAGATCGGTTTCGCTTACTTGCGCATGCTTGGGACATTCCTTTTGAAAAGAATCATAAGACCCCTTCTTTTAGGGTGAGGAAAATAGACAGTCTCTTCGTCGGGCTGGGAGGTGGGCTCCAGACTCTCTCCTGATAACATCTCCAGCCGGATGAGAGGTGTGATAGGGGGGTCATCAACCAACATGCAAGGGAGAGCTGATCTCGGCCGTCAGTGCAGAGGCTTGGACTTAGGAAACGCCTTAAAACCCTACACATCCTCCCATCACCCGCTCTGAGTTTTATGAGAGTTAAGTCGGAGGCTCGTTTCCCAACTCTATCGTGGAGATTGATTTTACCTACTTATGCACGCTTGAGACATCCTGTTGAGTGTTTGAAGAAAGACATCGCGAGCAAGCGCCGCGGAGCATAAACTTGAATACCTCGCGAGTAAGACTCTTGCAGAACATTAGCTGTTGAAGAAGGTCATCACGAGCAAGTGTCGCGGAATACCATCTTGAAAACCTCACGAATAGAAACCTCGTGGAATGCAAGTTGCTGAAGGAGATCATCGTGAGTAAGGAGCTCGCGGAATACCAGCTTGAAGACCTCATAAGTAGGAACCTTGTGGAAAGCAAGTTGCTGAAGGAGTTCATCGCGAGTAAGGAGCTCGCGGAATACCGGCTTGAAGACCTCACGAGTAGGAACCTCGTGGAATGCAAGTTGCTGAAGGAGATCATCGCGAGTAAGGAGCTCGTGGAATACTAGCTTGAAGACCTCACAAGTAGGAACCTCGTAGAATGCAAGTTGCTGAAGGAGATCATCGCGAGTAAGGAGCTCGCGGAATACCAGCTTGAAGACCTCACGAGTAGGAACCTCGCGGAATGCAAGTTGCTGAAGGAGATCATCGCGAGTAAGGAGCTCGCGGAATACCAACTTGAAGACCTCACGAGTAGGAACCTTGTGGAAAGCAAGTTGCTGAAGGAGATCATCGCGAGTAGGAACCTTGTGGAAAGCAAGTTGCTGAAGGAGATCATCGCGAGTAAGGAGCTCGCGGAATACCAGCTTGAAGACCTCGAATAGGAACCTCGTGGAATGCAAGTTGCTGAAGGAGATCATCGCGAGTAAGGAGCTCGCAGAAGCTTGAAGACCTCACGAGTAGGAACCTCGTGGAATGCAAGTTGCTGAAGGAGATCACCGCGAGTAATGAGCTCGCGGAATACCAACTTGAAGACCTCACGAGTAGGAACCTCGTGGAATGCAAGTTGCTGAAGGAGATCATCGCGGGTAAGGAGCTCGCGGAATACCAGCTTGAAGACCTCACGAGTAGGAACCTCGTGGAATGCAAGTTGTCGAAGGAGATCATCGCGAGTAAGGTCGCGGAATACTAGCTTGAAGACGTCACGAGTAAGCATTCTCGCGGAATGCAAGTTGCTGATGGAGATCATCGCGAGTAAGGAGCTCGTGGAACACTTTATATGCCTGTCCATGGTGGTGAACTCATCATGAATCCCCCTGTTTGTTAGTCATACAAAAGTACTCACATGTTTTACCAAAGCACCCGTAAGCATGAACATGTATGAAAAGCACTGCTATTGAAGAAGGAGAAAACGAAGGTGGGGTAAGTGTCCTGTTTGACATTAAATTTTGAGCTCAATTTCATCCCATATGGTCTGGAACTCGCCATCAGGAACTCACCAATTTGCGAGTATGGAAGAAGCTCGCCTATGGGCGAGTAACAAGGAAGCTCGCCTACATGAAGGCGCCGCACTTGACGTTGCTTGCCTGCATAAACTCGCCTATGGCGGGTAACGAAGAATCTCGCCTCTATGAAGTCGCCGAATTTGATGTCGCCAACATGAAGTCGCCTGCATGAACTAGCCTATGACGAGTAATGAAGAATCCTGCCTCTATGAAGTCGCCGAATTTGATGTCGTCAACATGAAGTCGCCTGCATGAACTCTCCTATGGGAGAGTAACGAAGAAGCTCGCCTCTATGAAGTCGCCGAATTTGATGTCACCAACATGAAGTCGCCGAATTTGATGTCGCCAACATGAAGTCTTCTGCATGAACTCGCCTACGTGCGAGTAACGAAGAAGCTCGCCTCTATGAAGTCGCCGAATTTGATGTCGCAAACCTGAAGTCGCCTGCATGAACTCGCCTACGGGCGAGTAACGAAGAAGCTCGCCTATGGGCGAGTAACTCGCCCAACTTGTCGAGTACTCGCGAGTTGCCGTCTTTGGTCTCTGGCTCGCCATCTTGGGTCCACGCTCACCGCACCAAAGTGTTGAAGCCAGGAAAATTCCGACTCCAAATGTTCGGACCTAAGTGTAGCCTAAGGTTACTGATTCCGCGGTCGAACGCCACAACTCTAATGGCTAGAGCAGGAGAGAGATGTCTACAAGCACACCACAGGTGCTTCAGCAGGGAGGTTTCACCATGTACCCGGAAGTCTAGAAGAGCTTCCCCTCTAAAACTAAAGGCTGAGCTAGGTACGAGAAAGACACGGACTTGACGAGTATCTCGCTTGGGGGGGGGGTCAACCTCTTCCAAAAGTGTCATTCCTTGTACCCCTGTGAGTCTATTTATAGACAAATCCTGGGGGGGGGGGGTTACGTGACCATACTCGCGAGTTTGCAATGGGTACTCGCCCATGCTCGCCTCCTTGAGGATGTCCAGTACTCTACTGGCGAGGTCTGCGAATAGCCGTCTCCTTATGCATTTCTGATCTCGACGAATTACGGGTTATACACTGGGGCATTTTGTGCAAGAATAAACCATAGAGGGCCTGAGCTCGCTAGTATGATGGAGATGGCTGTAGAACACAACAATCAACCATGGAAGAAGAAGGATCCTATTGACTCTATAGTGCCCTCCTACAAAAAGAAGAAAAAAGAAAATGACAATGCTCAAAGAATCGGCGATCGCCCCTTCCAACTAAATATAACATTATTGTAACAATTTTTGCGAGCATTGTAAAATTGATGGTTATGTGGTAGAAAAGTGTTGGAAATTCTATCAAAGATTCCTAGAGATGTTGGAGAAGGGAGGGATGGCTAGGGGTAGGAGTAGTGCTGCGTTCGTAGAAAACACTATGCTAGGACCTGTAGCCATGGAGGACTCATCCTTATCTATGATGGCAATGCCGAATGATATAGGGTTGGGGTCGTTGGATGTAGGGCATCCAAGAGAGGAGTTATCAGACTTCATATTCAAGTAAAATAGGAAGTGATCACGATGATCATCGATATAGGCAGTCAAAAGCACCTCATTTCCACTACACTTGCCACAAAATTTGGTTTGGAGGATCTTCCTTGTACCAATCCATAATTTTAGTCTAGATTTAGAAGGTTGTTGAGGTAAAGTCTTCAAACAATGTCGTTTAAAGTTTAAGATCACAAAGGACTACATCAATGAGATTATTTATGAATTGATATTTTTTACATATGTTATAGGTAGCACCTTCATGAGTTTGAAAATTTTGTGTTGTAGTTGATGTCCCAAGTTCTTACACAAGTTACTGAGTACTGAGATTGAAAATATAAAGAAAAAATAGGAATTAGAAGACAGAAATGTTTTATCTTCATATTCATTGCCAAAAGCTACCATGGAAGGGTTCTTATGTCTGGGAATTAACTGCAACTACACTAGACGCTTAGAGGTTACAAAGCTTTCTAATAAAAATGTGAAGTTTATTTATGACTTGGCTTTTTGTAGAGAAACAATTGGATGCTTTGTTGGTGAATATTTGGAAAGAAATAAAGAACTAGTCTTCAACTCTACTTGTTGAGGAGAACAAGAATTAACCAAACCGAGTAAAAGAGAAGTAGGGTCGAGAAGCTCTGGACATCAATGAATGATGGCTCAAGAAAGACATAATTACAGGACATCTGAGGGGACACCAAAATAAAAAGAATTAGTCAGCAAGATCCTGACTGCTACAACAACTCGATACCTTGCGGACTATTAAATGCCAAGTCAAGTTGAAGAGGCTATGAATCAAACAAATAGAAAAGAAAACCTCAACAACTACTATGGAGTGGTCGAAGAAGAAATAAACAAATAACAAAGTGTTAGGCTTGAGAGTTTGATAGCACGTCATAAGAAGTCAACTAGAAGGCGAATAAAAATAATAGAACATTGCGTCTTAAGGATTCTTCTCAACCAAGGTGTCCCATTTGTGTGGAGTCATCAGTGAAGGTGAGAACCAATGTACTCGACATCTACTTTTTCATACCATAAACTAGTAGAGGGCCCACTCGGGTTCTTGCCTTGAAAGGCGCTCACATTGTGGAGAAAACCTTTTGTCACATTAAAGTATAAATTTTATAGGAGTGAAATCCTCCAAACTAGAGGTGCATGATTCAAGAATGAGATCATTGAAAATTTAAAATCAAACCTTTGGATAATCATGTGAAGATGCGAAACACCTGCCATCAGAATATGTAATTATGTTATTTTATAATTAATATATTTGTTTTAAATTTTGAATTTGATTGGTCGAGGATGTGTTCGTACCGTTGGGATTTTCTCCTTGCTAAGATGAGCGCGTAGTTAAGCTATTTTGGGGGCAAAATTCCTCAAAGTTATTAGTTGCCCACTTAACTTCCCGTTATGAAATAATAATTCATTTTGGAATCTAGATAAGTCCTAATCAAAGAAAATCTCTCCCTCCCCTTTTCCTTTATGTTTCTTGCTCTCAAATAAAGGCCTTGTGATGGGGATTGATGACACGAACCTGCGGTGGAGCACGAGTTTTGTGCCCGTTCAGGGCCGATTGGCCACCTAACATATTTATCATCTCTAGATCGACGATCCAACTTTGCGGATGCGCTCGGTTTTTTGTTTACATATTTTTTCATATATCACGTTGTTATTTGCAGTCATTATTTAGTGAGATCGGGCACATGATAGTCTCGGCCAGTCATAAACGTTGTTGTTAGGGTTCCGTAATGTTGTATTGTTATAAATATGAGTAAGGGGCAACAACCATTGGGATTGCAGATTTTGGAGAAAGAAAACTTCTCAAAATCCGATGATCTGCTTACCGTGACGACTCTGTGAAGTCCTTAGGTGACGACTCCTAGGTTTGTTCTTGTAACCATCAATAGCCCCTCATCCAAAATCCCACCGTCAAACCCCCACAACACCATCTGTTGCTCCTCCCGTTGGAACCCTCTAACATTTCGCCTACCTCTGTTTTCCACCGAACCCTCCCTGCAGCCCGCCAAAATTCTGACGCCCCTCCCTATTATCAAACCCCACAGCCTCCACCGACACTACCTTGACACCTGTCTGCAATTCCCCTTCCTACGATACTTTCCCTCCTCAAAAAACACCCACTGTCCCCAGAAAGCCTACACCCCGTCCACTCTTTAGCACCACCCGCCTTTGGGTCAGTCGACTATGGTTTCACCATCTGCACCAACGATCGCACCGGGACTACCAACACATTGGTTGACTTTTGGGAGCATTACTGATATTGTGGCCCACGAGTGCATAGCCACACCTGACGGACAAACACAGGGGTATCATTGGAGAGGATGTTCTGTCATCGATGATACTTGGGCGACCTCCGATGATCCACATCGAATTTACCCGGCTTACACCGAGAGGATTCCGATCTCCATTCATCAGGAGATGCATTCTTTCAAGCCGGGGAGAATGATGGGGATCATGGACACAAACCCGCAGTGGAGCAGGAGTTTTGGGCCTGTTCGGGGCTGATTGGCCATTTGCCATACTTCGCATATCCAGATCGACGATCCGATTCCGCAGATGCTCCCGTATTTTTGTTTACATATTTTGTTCATATATTGCGTTGTTATTGTCACTTTTGTGAGATCGTGCACTTGACAGTCTCGACCAATCATAGTCGTTGATGTCAGGGTGCCATAATGTTGTTTTATTATAAATATGAGTAGGGGGGCAGCAACCAGGGCGATATCAGATTTTGGAGAAAGAAAACTTCTCAGAATTCGACGATCCGCTCACGGTGATGACTCTGTGAGAACCTAAGTGACGACTCCTAGGTTTGTTCTTGTATCCATCATATCCCCTCATCCAAAATCCCACCGTAAAACCCCCACAACACCCTCTGCCACTTCTCCCGCTGGAACCCTCTAGCAACTCGTTGACCTCTGTTTCCAAACCCCACTAACATTATCCTGGCACATGCCTGTGATTCCCTTTCCCACGATACTTACCTTCCTCAAAAACCCCCATCGTCTCTTGGAAACCCACACCTAGAATCTCCTTTCTAGATTCCTGTCCTTCGATTCCCCTCTCCACGATACTCCCCCTCTTCAAAACCCTTTACGATCCACAAATTTTTCCCTTTCAAAAGCCCACTCCCCCAGCCCCTCCCAAGCCAGCCCACATCCCAATTTCCCCACCTCTAGTACTTCGATTCCAGCCACCGATTCTCCGTCTTCCACCTCCGGACAACAACTTCTACCTCCGGAAACATCGGATCTCCACCCTATGGCAGCCTCATTACTATGTGAGTGTTGTATTGTTGTATGAGACATTTGTCTTCAATATTAATATATGATTTGCGATTTCATGCTTGATTGGATCTCCTTTAGTAGTTGTTTACTTTGGGGTGCCTATTCAACATCTTCTTATGAATCTTCTTCTACTATTCTTGTGATTTGCAGAAGCTATTTGCCGCCCACTCTCGCTTTGACCCTCCACGTGGAGGAACGCCAAAGCCTGCTCGCTTAAAGAAATAATTTTGCTTAGTTTAAATTATCTAAGTGCTATTTAATTATTTATTACTTGATTTGATTTTTCCGTTGGGTTTTGCATGCATATATAGTGTTCTAGCCTTCTAGGGTAATAGTGAATACATTATCTTCCCTGCTATACCTAGGGTTGCATAATAGTTACACACTCACGTAGCCTACCCTACACTAGTCGGTATTTTAGTCATTGGATTGCGTACTTGCTTTCACATCATTCTAGGGTTGGTATTTAGGTTCATTGCATTCGTTGCATGATTATTTGCATTGCGTGTAGGGTTAGGGCATCACTTGCACGCTACCTATAGATTCGTCCTGCATCACCTTGTTGCTGGCTTTGGAAACATCTGCCGGCTGATTCTACGTGGTGTTACTGCCACATGACACTGCTATTGACCGATGTTCTCACTTGAAGCTTTACCATTGTAGCTGGAGGTTGCTACTATTGGAAATTGTTGCTGTCTGTTGCTGATGCCAGGAAATCCCGTGGGAGGTTGAAAAAAAGACCCTCAATTGTCATAAAAGGTTCTTATAATCAATCCTTGGTATCCAAGAATCCATCTACTGGCTGCAATTTATTGAATACGAAAGTGGAGCTATTGTCTAGAGGTGGCAAAGATTCAGAAAATACCAAGTTGTTGCAAAGGTCTCAGGAAAGGACTATTAAATGCTAATTAAAGTCTATAAAAGCAGTCGCCTCTATTTAGGGGAATCCAAATATACATACTCTTGAAATCTACAAATATGATTATTGTCCTAATCCCTCATAACAAGGAATTATCTCTCCCTTCTCAATTATTCTTCTTTGCTAAAATTCACATTCCAGGGTAATTGAATCTGGGTGTATCAAATATGCTGTATCTTTAGATTTTAGGGTGATAGAATTGGTATGAGAAGTAAAAAGAGGAAATATATTGGATATCTATGAATGTTAAACTTTCATTATGACTTACTAACCATTTTTAGGGTGATTGCAAAAGTAAACTACTCCATCTCGATCCATTTTTAAGTCTCGAATTGGATGAGGGTAGATGTAATTAGATCAATATTTTCACACATGTTCGATTGCAGGTTTATCCAATGGTAGACACCACAACAAAAAGAAGCCCTAAAAGGGCATCCCTACTATCTCATCACCTATCTCCTCTTACTCTCTTTCTCTCTCTCCCTCTCTATCTCTCTCTCTTTCTCTTCTCTTACTCTCCCTCCTTTTCTGCTCCACTCTATCTAAGTAGCCCCATGCCGACTCAATCGATGTTCATTAAGTTGATGCTTACATCACCTTTATTGTTGCTTCCACCATATTTAATGTTTTCCCCCTTCATTGTCTTATGGTCTGTAACACATTGTTAATTGCCATCATCAGTGAGGACATTACCATCAAGGCCTCACCCAACACCTTATCATCTCTCTCACCCACCTCTTTCTAATACAAAATCGTGTCTACCCAAGTTGAAATTCATAAATAGAGTTGTTTATACCAATTTGATTTAAATGGTGATTCTACATAATAGCCTGGACTGAAATGGCATCGACTGTGGCTTGACTGAACAATCCGGTTGACTGTCCTAGTGCTTAGCCTCTTTATAACCCACATTAATAGGAAAATTAGAATTCTGGGAATGAGATATATTTTCAATAAATATGGGAAAAAGGCTTATCAGTTGATACCTCTGGGTACCTATTTGACTTTCAAAACAATGCTCAGGGATACAAAAGGGTGACAAAGTTAAGGAATAAAACTGATATCAATTATTGAATTTTGTTGTACTGATTGTACTGTTTTGAGCTCTAAGGTAGCTTTTTGGGAGATATATGTTACTGACTTACTGTTCCAACTCTTGATCAATTATTGTGAAGTTTTCACTTTTCAATCACCAATGATGCACTGGACCTTGGTTGTTTGAATGTCCTTTTAACTTTTCCACTAAGCTTCTGAAGCCGGGTCTCTCTTGATCACTGACACAGGCCTGGCGGGGCGGAATTCGCGCGGTGCGGAATTCGCGCGGCGCGGATCTAGAGAAAATGGCGGAGGCGCCACGGCCGTTTGGAGGCGCCACGGCCGTTTGGAGGCGCTGCGACTTGGCTTTCTGCCGACCTCGTTTGTGATATCCACAAAAACTCGCGGGTCCCGGACCACAACTGCGGTCCAGTGTCGACAGTTCTATGCCGCAGGTGCTCCGCCCCTCCGAACGGGGGGCCATAAGCTTGAAATAAGCTTAGACCGTGCTCTGTAGATTTTCTTGCTACATTTTTTGTTAATTTCTTGTGACCTTGTGTTTAGTGCTATCTCTACTAATGATTTTGATATTTTAGGTACTTGATCTTCACGAAATGAGTAAAGCAGGAGAGAGATTAATATCTGCACTTTCATTGGTCAGTTTCTCCATTCTTTGGTTCATGTGCTCCATATGTTGTTAATATTGCAAACTTTATCGGTGATTTGGATTTCTTGCACACTAAGGCTCTAAGAGGGGGAGGTGACACCGGCACAGTGGCATTCTTAATTCGATTGTTTGGTGGAGTGGCGGTCTCTAAATGTTTTCCACTTTTTGCGTCTTGTGAATGTCGTTTTCGCTCCGTTTCAGCACCAAGGCTACTGCATTTTGCAAAACAGTCCAAAATGGAGCCATCTACGAACACTCATTTTCTTGCCACCACCCCAAACATGACCTAAATTTATTCCTTTTGAAAATTCTTTGGTTTAGAGGTCCTATCTTGTGTGATTTGCGTCTTTCTGTAAATTATTTTTTCTCAAGATATTACTTTATTTTTCTCAAGATATTACTTTATTTTTTCACTCATGCTTGTCCATCTTTGTGTGATTTTGACCTTCACAGCATAGATATCAATACATCGAGAGGATAAACCTTGAATTTGCCAGAGATATTGATGACGAGCATCTTCTTCTCATTAAAAGCAAGGTTATAATGTAGATATCCCAATAATTTATGCCATTTTTTCTTTTAAAATGGCGTCCTTTCAGAATTATGATATACATTTGCCTGTTGATTTTCTTTTGAATATACCATTTTTTCTTAGGTTTCTAGGAAAAAGCAAGTGTTAGTCTCGATATGATATTTTTTGGTTGAATGCATAGGTACTAACTTTATATCAGAGAAGGCTATGACGTACGACCCGCTCTCTCGTCACTCAATTAAAAACAAAATAGTCCACATATTAGAGGCTAAATACTTTACATGTGAGGGGACATAAAAATATACTCGAACACCCATGTAGCATTGTGCTTAATATTTTGGGACGTTCCACCTATAATTAGTCGATTTTAGGTTGGATGCATGATTTCTAACACTTTAAAACTACTGGAATATGATTAGTACTACTGTATTATTAAAATTATATATCCTGCTCAGGAGTATGCCCAAGTGAAACATCATATATCCCCTACTTTGGAATGAAGAGTAATTGGACTTGAAAAGTATGATTAAGTTTGTTTGTCCTGATTTTAAAAGGCCGAGCTAGACTATTCTTGTAATGTTGTGTCTATCAGCACCTAAAATTTTTGGTTGTATTGCTGGCATCTAAATCTATTGCTGAAATCTTATTCCAGGATGTGATGGTAGTTTCAGAGGTTCTTAGCAACTATTTAAAATTTATTGTTTAAATGATTTATTGGACGAATTATTTCATGATTTTAAGTAGCTCTTTAGATGCTACTTGTAATCTTGGAGTTTAGATTTATATGGATGTAATATGACATGCATCAATAGCATTGTGGATTGGTTTAGCTATTTTTGGCTTTTCTTGAATTTATTTCATATTTATGTATTTGATTGTTAAGAAAAAACAATCAATTTTGTTGAAAATATAGTCCCGCACTGAAAGACTACAACCATGTGCACATAATATATTGGTATTGGGCTTTTCCATGTACAACCAAATAGTTTTAGGTTGCATGAGTGGGTTCTAACTTGGTGTTAGAGGAGACTAGGATCACAATCCACTTTCACATCACCCAATTAAAAAAAGTGTTAGGGCCTAGAGGCCAATAACTCTACATGTGAGAGCCGTGTTGAGAATATAATCTCATATTGTGAAACACATGTAGTCTTGTGCATTTAAGATATTCATCCTCAACTCCTCCTACAACCAATTGATTTTGAGTTGGATGCATAGATTTTATCAAAATAAATTATCCTTCATTAGATTATCTTCTTGATGGGGATCATGCAACTCGGCCCGTTATGGTCTATTCCCGCCGACCACGGACCCAGTGACGATCATGACCGCTCATCTTAAGCGGATCGCCGATCTTAACATTTTTTTCGTTTTTTGCATTTTAATTTTACTTTATAAATTTGTTTATTTTGCGGTAGGCAACGAACGGAGAATCATGATCGTTTGTTTCCCCTCTCTAATCTATATATATAGGTAGAAGGCTCTAAAGAGAGGTATTGAAAGTTGAAGCCAAGTAACCCCCCCCCCCCCCCCCCCCCCCCCCCCCACACACACACACACCCACACCCACCCACCCACCCCCAAAAAAAATGCTCGGACCTCCCCTCTCCTCTTGCCCGCCGACCACACCCTTCCCCCTCCAAAGCGAGCCCCTCACCTCACCTCCAACCGTCCCCCTATCCAACCTTTCCTCCCACAACCAACAACCCCCTTCCCCTCCCACCACCACCACCCTCCGACAACCCAAAATCAGCCATCCAACCACTTGCCGGCCACCCTAAAATTCCCCTCCCCAAACACCACCAAAACATCCCATCTCCCCTCCAAATCCTCTCTGTTTCAAGTTTTCGGCGATCACCGGGAAACCTTCCCCAACCACCTCTGGCGAACCTCCACCATCACTAATACGAACTTGAAAGAGAATGCTTGAATCAAAGAAACACGGATACAATCCGGAGCAAGCTCCGACCAACTCTCGGAGGCTGGTTCCTCCAAAGAGCTTTTCTCTAATGAGAGTCCAAAAGACCAAGGATCCAAAGATGACCTAACTCCCCAAAACCACCTCCTTATATAGGGAGGGGGGGGGGGGGGGGGCTCACATCAAACTAATACATTTAAATAAAAGCAATAATAAAATAGGAGGCGTGTGCGCGTAACAATACATCCCGTCAGAAAAACGACCTTGACCCCAAGGTCGGAGCGCCGCTTGCCGGTCAGTAGTGATATGCTCGCAGTTGGGATACCGTCGAGGTGCCCGGGGCGTCGTCCGATAGTCCGTCCGAGAGCAGCAGGGCTTCAAATTCGGCGGCGGAGAGCGCGGCCACGTCGTCGCCGATGAGGACTCGACACTCCTTCACCGAGCACTCATGACCAGGAGAGTAGGGGTGCTTGCAGCGGAAGCACATGCCCTTGCTTCGTAAGTCGTTGTACTCTTGGTTGGACAGGCGATGGGTAGGGACGGGACGGTTGTTGCGAGGACCCATCATTGGTGGCCGGGGTAGGGGAGGTGGCAGAGGTGGAGGTTTGGGATGGGTCTAGAAGTAAGGTTCGGAGGGATGCCTGCAGGAAGGTGATGGGTACGGACTGTCGCCGGACGTCGCGAGGAATTCAGCCTCCACAAGGGGGAGAGGTTGATGGCTTGGTGGACCGTTAATGGTTTGAGGGTGCGGAGACGGGAGCGGAAGTGGGGTTGCAAATCGTTCATGAAGAACCCCAAGTAATGGTCTGGGGGGAGTCCGGGAACATGAGTGACCAATTCCACGAAGGCATCAATGTACGAGTCAATGGAGCCTGTGTGATGGACCCCGCAAAGTCGCTCGATCATGGGGCCGGAGTAGCGGTCATCATACCGCTGAATCAGGGCCTCGGTGAGATCTGTCCAGGTGAGGGCGGGAGAGGTCTGGCGGAGCCAACCGAAACAATGGAGGGCAGACCCTTCCATGCCGATAAGTGCGGTGGAGACCCGTTGCGTCGGAGGGGTCTGGTGGATGTCGAAGAACTGTTCGGCGCGAGCAATCCACCCAAGGGGGTCAGTCCCGTTGAATGTAGGGATGTCAGGTCCACGGTACGGTGGAGTAGGTAGTTCCACCACTGCGGGTGTATCGGGGATCGTAATGTTGGGTGATCCCACAGCCGAGGCGGCAGGAGGCCCAGAGTGCTGGCTGGACTGTAAGTTCTGGAGCATGGTCAGAATTGAGGCGAACTGCTCGGTCTGTGCCTCGAGACGGTTGTTTATGGTGGCGAGGGAGTGTTCGAGGGCTTCCACGCGGGATTCCATCCTCCCCTTTGGCATATGAGGATGCACAAGGGAGAGATGTCGCCGAAGAGTGTCAGAGCGTGTCAGAGAGGTCGAAGAGGGGCGAGCTGGCGGGGGAAAGCAGGCTGGGCGCAGCGGCGACGGCCCGGAGACGGAGCAGATGGTGCCGATCCAGGTCGGTTAGGGCGGAACAACCGCTGGAGGAGCCGGCGTAGGGATCGGTGGCCGATGGAGGCGTAACGGGCGCTGGAGGGAAGTAGGAGCTGGTAGAAAGCGCTGGATCGATCGTCGAAGCAGGCGCTGGAGCTATCTACGGACGCGCTGGAACGGTAAAAGCAGGCGCTGGATCATCGGTGATGGATCGTTCGCTGGATCGATCGCAAGCGCTGGATCGTTCGCTGGATCGTCGGCGATGGATTGTCGTGCGCTGG
This sequence comes from Dactylorhiza incarnata, assembly GCA_033032865.1. Lineage (NCBI taxonomy): Eukaryota > Viridiplantae > Streptophyta > Magnoliopsida > Asparagales > Orchidaceae > Dactylorhiza > Dactylorhiza incarnata. The sequence goes on along the minus strand of JAWHQI010000226.1, from coordinate 1,765,412 downwards.
ATCATTCGCGGAGGAATCAGTCGCTGGATCGTTCGCTGGTCGCTGGTCGCCGGATCGTGCGCTGTAGTAAGCGGTCGCTGGATGCAGCAGTCGAACAGCGAGACGGACAGGAGCCAACCGGCGGCTTATATCGGGCGGCCGGGCAGTTCGGACCAAATAATACGAACTTGAAAGAGAATGCTTGAATCAAAGAAATACAGATACAATCCGGAGCAAGCTCCGACCAACTCTCGAAGGTTGGTTCCTCCAAAGAGCTTCTCTCTAATGAGAGCCCAAAAGACCAATGATTCAAAGATGACCTAACTCCCCAAAATCACCTCCTTATATAGGGAGGGGGGCTCACATCAAACTAATACATTTAAAGAAAAGCAATAATAAAATAGGAGGCGCGTGCGCGTAACAATCACCCTCCAAGTTTCCTTCGTTTTTCAGCGATCGCCGGAAAACACCTCTGGCCACCACCACCGGCCACCTCTCCGATGACCACCTCCAACCAACTCCTGCCAGCCACCACCCCACTGCCCCATAACTACCTTAACCACCTCCCCCACTACCCCACTACCTCCATAACTCCCCACTAATCTAGAAATACTCTTAATCATCCATTCTCCCCACTACCTCACTCTGTCTCACGTGGAGCCACTTGGTAGCCCCCAACCAAGCCCATATCCCTTCCCGTACAGCAGCCCCCACTCCACCTCTTCCACAAACCGAGCCTCGCTCCCCTCCACCCATTCTCGTGGAACCACCTCCAACCGACGCTCTGATCCAGTTCGGGAAAGCCACTATCACCCTTCCGAATCGCCGCCGACTCTCATATGGTCATTGAATTTCCGCCCTTACACCGATGACTCCTCTATTTGGTAAGATCTACATTTACTTTTAGTGTTTTACACTTGTACAGATATATCATGTTATTTCAAGTAATATTTTACTCAATTTAAAGTGATTGTTTCTCTTTCGGCAGACGTGTAACACATATTCGTCCTGTATTTAATTTCAGTGTAATATCAATTTAATTGCAATAACTATCGGCTTACTTAAATTGTGATATTTATGATCAATTATGACACTTGCGCAAGATTTTAAAATTAATATTGTTTAATTAATTGTTCGTCGAAAATACTTGCATGATTGAATCATTCACGAGCATCACATTATTGCCTAGGATTAGTCGTCATAAGTTCATCGGATTGCGTACGTGCGTGCATTCATTCACATCTTAATTTTAGGGGTTGTCGTGGTTCCATTGCATTTATTTGTATAGAGTTAGGGCATCACGCGTCCGTAACCTATAGATTTATCATGCGTCAGTTTTGTATCAGAGCTCTAGGTTCAGACTTTATTTTGACACATAGACATTGAGTCTATAGATTTCTTCATGGTGTGTTATCGTCGCTACCCCTCTATTTTATTTGAGAAATCCGAGTCCGTTTATTCTCGACCTAAAGAGCTTCACTTGATAGGTCTTCATATTACTACAATGATTATTCTCGTTCACAACACATAATTTCCAGAGATCGTGTCGATCCTTCAATACGATTCCACTATGCTAGATACGATCACTACGATGATTATTGTCGTCCCCATCCCCGCACATGTGCGAACCGCGTTGAACCTTTGACACGACTTAATTACCTTAGGGATGATTACTACGAGGATCATCATTTTGAGAATGATCTTTAGTATATGTTTCGTAATGTGGTCCCATCATTTGCCAAGCCTTGAGTCTTTTAGTTATTGGCTCGTGGACATGGAATATTACCTCAATAATTTTGAATTATTTGGTGTGTGTCGCGTTAGATTTGCAAAACTTAAACTTCTTGGCCCGGTGAAAGCTCACCGCGCTAGCATTGAGAGGATTCGTGAGAGAGATTGTCTTTGCCCCCATCACGAGTTGGGTGGATATGAAGCGGAGATTGTGCCTAAAGTATTTGCCAACATCATATATGAATTACCTCCTCGAGCGATTATTCACTCTTTGTCAAGGATCTATGTATGTTGCCGACTATATGACTAGTTTGATGAGTTAGTTAGTGAGGAGAAATCTCTGAGAGGAGTCTGCTGCGACAGTTTCTCAATTTCTATATGGGCTACAATTCGAGATATATATTGAGTTGACCTATCACTACGTAGAGTCTACCGAGCAAGCATATCAGCTCGCCCTTCACTACAAGCGGTTCTTGAGATCCGCTAGAGTTACTCGAGTAGACTCACACTCTGACCGCCCCATCATAAAGAGCCATCCATATCCCTAGGCTACCACTATGCCTACTCATGTCTTTATGGATACGAAAGATGAGACACGTAAGTGAGGCACTTTGTCCAAGTAGTGGTCTATCATTTGAGTCAGACTCATACCTTATGATCCTGAAAGAGAGTAAATGCGAGCGATCAGGAGGTTTTGTACTTATATATCATATTGTAGCGATACACACTTCCCTTTCCCTGACCCCATGCATTGACTTAGTCACGACCTCGATCATAAACTTGCCTTTAAGTCTGCATTCATCTGAGTGTACCCACGTTGGGCGACGAGTCATGTTATGAGGGTCAAGGGTCAACATTGACTTTGTTGTGAGTGTCCCACTTGTTTCCACGGGCATTACCGTTTTTGATGATTTTCTTTTGGAGGATCATCCTACCATTGTTAACCCCCTCGGGCAACCCTTCGTTGAGTCCCCGAGAGACCCATTTGACGAGCCTTCCTTTCCAGGGAACAATCATCTTAAAATGGATGGCTTGAGTCTTCGCACAAGTGATCATCTCATTCATGATGGATTTTCTTATATATCTCCTAGAAAGCCACCTGACAGGCTTTTTACCCTTTGGGAGATACTCGACGCACCCCTGAGTTGCATTTTTCCGTCACCATCTTCGACATTCCTTTGGGTTATGACTGTAACACCTCAACTTAGTTTATCAACAAATCAGCAGTCCGGTCGGGCCCTGTGATAAGACAGTATTTAAATTGATACATAGCAGACATAAATGAAAACTGCTAAAAGAGTACTTACAGCGGAATTAATAAAAGAAATTAAGGGTAAAAGTGTACCTCATAATCTGGTTTCACAGAGCCACTAAAATTGAAAGAGTAAAAACGTTGGAAATACTGAAATCTTAAACATAGTCTGATACAAAGAAACATTAAGCAAATTCTGATACTTGTCTAATATTACAAAACAGTACTGGAAGGATAAACTACTGAATGAAAACAAACTAAACGAGGAACATCGGCAACCGCGCTCATCCTAGGCGCAACACCCCACCTGTGACCCCTGTAATAATAAACCCAAAAATGGGTCAGCCCAACTGGATAGTAAGAAAAATCATTTCTCCTAGTGACACTAAAATATTAATAATTGAAGAAACATGAGTGCATGCCAAATACAAAAATAATTATCTTGTACTAGATAAATAATTATATTTTATTAATACGCATGTTTTTCTATCAAAATGCTGCAAGCATAAATGACTATTCTATTGTAATTTAATCATGTATTTCTATTTAAATCGTTCAAATAATAATTTCAAAGGGTTTCTAAACTGCGACGTACGCTTAAATTTTGGAGTTGTATCTCAAGCGCATTCTAACGATTCGAGTCTTTACTAACGAACGCATCACGTTCTGTCTCAAGGACTAAGACCCGCATCTACTAATCTATTAGAGGATGTATTCTCTCCCCAAAAGTTGAGGCTCCTAGGGACTACTACGCCCTATGAGTAAGATTGTGCGCCTCAATCTATCACGAGCGATATCATCATTCGTGCCTCCTAAACGATTTCCGTTATTAATTGGATTTTAATAAAATGTTCTGCGTAGGTCCCACCATTTTCCTAGAAATCTAACTTATAAGAGAACATCATATTCATGCTCTACTGAAATACTTGAATGTCTACAACAACAACAACAACAACAACAGAACCCATATAGTCCCCAATCATTGGGGGTATGGGCGGGGGAAGATTGGAAACATACCTAACCTTTGGCACTATGCACAAAGTGGCTTCTCTCAGAGGAGAAAGACCTAACCTTTGACAATAAATGCACAAAGTGGCTGCTCACAGAGTACCATTGAAATAGTGGCCCCTTATACCGTCGTGTTTGCTGCGGAATCATGCCCTCAAATCAAAGCCAAAGACATCAGAGAGGGCAGACCCAAGAATCCATTTTGATTTACGTGCACATAACCATGCTTCCTTCATTCAGCATCCAGAGCATTGGTGAAGCACATTTGAAATACTTGAATGTCTAAAAAAAATATTTTAGTTCATACTATCAATTATTAAAAACATAACATAAGAGCATAATACTAATTATTTTCTCATCTACATAAGAAATATTTATGCGCTGCTATGTGATATGTCTAGCCAAAAGAAATAGAGTTTCTTACATTGAGATTACGACGCTCGTACACTTGACGCGGCGACATGATTCCTCCTAGATCGCTTGACGAAAGGCGACCTTCTTAGTTATATATCCAAACGCGACCTAACTCTGAAAAACAACCATGCCCCTTGATCAATAAAAAATAATATCCCCTTTTGGATTTCCCCCAACTACAACACAATAAATTTGTGCTATAATAACAGAAGGAATGACGGTTCGACAGAGAAAGATCAAAGAGGCCTTTACCTCTTCCAAACGATGGCCACTACTACACTGGTGATGAATCAATTGGTGAGGTTCAGATTTACCGCGTCTGTAATACACAAGATCGTAAACCAAACCCCAAAAATTATTTGAGAGGGAAGGAAAAGTCTAGGGTAGAATATCACTTACTGAAACGGGAGGAGAGATCGATGGCGCCACACGAGGAAACCTGCCGCTGTGCGTGCAGTCGACCGAGACAGAACAGAAGGAGGGAGGAGGGACCTGCGGCTAAACTCCCGCTTCCGTCGAGAGGAGCACAGGGAGGAGTCGGCGCTCAGGGTTTCTAAATAGAGAAGGAGGAGCGTCGACAGAGCAGGGATGGATCGCCGTTCTCTGGAGGGCTTCGAAATGATGCTCGATCGTTCGCCGAGAGCTTCTCCTTCGACCAGCGCGGCTGGGAGCGGTAGAAAGAAGCGGAGGAGTCGGCGGTTTCTCTTCTTACGAGCGACTGGGAGAGAGGAAAAACCTACGCACCCCTTTAACGAAAACGATAGACGCGTGCGACTGCGTCGGTTACGAAAAATAGGATTTAAGAGGGCTGCAGTTAAGGTAACCGCAAAATCTGCGCCCCTTTCTAAATGGGAATCGATGAACAGGGGAGGGGGAAGAAAAAGACTTAGAGTTTATTTACTAGAACGCCATTGGACATAATATCATTATAGTTATGAGTGTAAAAGGGCTTATGGACCTCTAAAACGTGTCGAAATGATTTCTTAAAGATAAATCATTTACTTGTAAGCAACGGTTGACCACGATAAATGCATACCTCGATTAGAAGTTGGCTCAATTACTCCTGCCCGTGATCGAATCCTGAAAGTAAATTTTAATCTACGAATTAAGTTACGGATGTTACAATGACATCATTCATGACGAATTTTTCAACCTACCACCTGGTGAGCCTCCCGATAATTCACATCCCTTAGGAGATATTTGACATATCATAATTCTGCATCTTAGTGATGATGTCTCACACATTCATTTAGGTGTTCCTGGCACGCTCGTCTGTCGCTCGATGGGTGTTTTTACACCCCACTTAAAGAACCTCCAGATGAACCACTCATCCTTAGGGACTTTCACGGCTACATAGAATATGCGCTTAGTCAGTCTGTCATACGGGTTATCGTTCATTTGCATCTGTTGCATGATTTACATGACATACGCCGACGTAAAATTATATAAATAATAAAATCTTTAAAACTTGTGCGGATAGTCAAATGAGAGATCAAATGTTCATTGAAGGTGATTGGGTGATAAATTACGGATTGCTTGAGAGGTTCCCGTTGGGGACAACTTTGTGTGTGATAATCCAGAATAAATCTCCTCAATGTCAGTGCAAGTAGGGTAATCCCTAGGTAGTCGGTGAAAATTAGTCACGTTAGTGCCCTGTGTACGAAGGTGGGTGATACGACGACTAAGAACATCAATAGGCTTGTTCTCAATACCAGCGCGGCGTTTGAGAATGTAGTGGAAATCTGGCAGTATTCGATCCACCTGGCATGTCATGCCTCAACTCCCTCTGTGAATCAAGATACCGCTGAGCCTGATGGTCGGAGTATAGGACAACCTCCCGCGAGAAGGAGGTAGTGTCTCCAATATTTATGTGACTGCACAACTAGGGTTGCTTTCGAGTCGAGTTCGAGTGATTTGGGCTCAACTCAAAATCCAAATTTTTGAGTCAAACTCACAAAAAATCGAATTCGAAGCTCAAAATTGAATCAAGTCGGCTCGAAATTGAACAATTTTTTTTGAGTCGACTCAAAATTAAATTATGCTTGCTCGAAATTGAGTAAACGAAGGCCTTCAAGGCATTGCTCCTTAAGTGTAGGTTTAGATTTTAGTGTTTTTAATTTAAAGTAATAATATGTCAATAAATATATTATATTTTAATCAAATTGAGCTGATTCGAATCATATTTCGAGTGATTCAGGGCAGGCTCGAAATCGACTCGAAATGTGATTTGAGTCAAATGGAGTCAGCTCAGACTAAGTCAAATCAATTGTAACCGATTCTGATTCAGCTCAATATCCCAGCAATTTTTGAGTAACTTTCGAGTTTTGAATTATATGCTCAGCCTATGCACAACCACGTAAAACTCCCTAATGTAGTTGGAGTACTTCTGCCAAGATCATTCAGCTTCTCACTAAAGTAAAAAATTGAGTGTCCCTCCTGACTCAATACTCAACCAATGCTAATGCCAGATGTGTCGCAAGACACCTCAAACGCTTTAGAGAAATTAGGCAATCGCAGAACAAGGGCAGTCGTAAGTCTCTCCTTGATCACTTCAAATTCCCATATGGCTGTTTTCATCAAATGAAAATCTTACTTCCGCAAACATCCCGTGAAGGGGGTCATGATGGCACTAAAGCCACATGCAAACCTTCTATAGAAAGTGTCTATTTCGTGAAAGCTACGAGCCTCAGTGATTGTAGAGGAAACATGCCTCTCACAAATGGAATCGACTTTGTCTGGGTCAACAGACACGCCAGATGCAGATACGATGAACCATAGAAAGTGCACAAAGTCAGTCAGGAAGGTGCACTTTTTTAGGTTCGCAAGTAACTTCTCCTTGTGGAGAATCTCAAACAGAAGCCTTTGATGACTCAGGTGGTCGACGGGGGAATGACTATGAATCAAGTTGTCATCAAAATAGATGACCAGGAACTTGCCCATCTAGGGTCGTAGGATTTGGGTCATGACCCACATGAATGTGCTCAGAGCGTTGGACAACCCAGAAGGCATTAGCAACCATTCATAAAGATCGTCCTTGGTCTTAAACGTCGTCTCCCACTTGTCTCCATTGCAGACTCTAATCTGGTGGTACCCGACGTGAAGATCGATCTTCGAGAATACCTGGGCACCAACCATCGTGTCGTCCAGTTGGGGAATATGGAAACGATACTTAATAGCGATCATATTGATAGCCTTGCTATCAATACATATACGCCAACCCCCCGTCCTTCGGGGTGAGATGGGCAGGAACCCTGCACAGACTCAGACTCTCTCGGATGAACAACTTCCTCATCAACTCATCTGTCGAGCTCAACATGCTCATAAGGATTCATCTGGTAATGTGACAGATTCGGGGGTGAAGCTCCCGACGTCAGGTCTATGGCGTGCTGAAACATCTTGATTTCGATATTAACTAGCTATGTTGTTCAGTGGTATGCTCTAATCATGATCACCAAACTCGAAGATTTTGTATGTCCCTAATGGTGCACACTCTGAGTGTTTAACTCCTTTGTGAGTTGTAAGCATCTTTGACTTTGATGCCATTGTGAAGTTTTTGGCGGAGAGGTGCAATGAGTGATAAGTGATATCTCTAGGTATAAAGCAGTCTATAATATTTTGGGGGGAATTATGTAATTTTTTTGTATTTTTTAATACTCAGTGAGGGGGTACATAAACCTTTTATCTAATCTTTTATAGGATCCCTCCAATTTTGATTGATATTTATTTATTAGGATAATGGGCATTTGATCTGTCAATGACTTTAAATATCAGTTGTTCTATTTAGTGGGGCTTCCTTTGACTTCAATTTTTGTTTTGAATATGAACTAACATTGGGGTGGAAAAATTGTAGGGACCCGACCCGCCATATAGACATTTTGTCCACTTTGGTTCAATCTGAACCCCGCAGTTTTATCCTTTATCGCTGGTATTGTACGAGTACTTCCTAAGAGGTCACCTACCCGAGACTACTCCCACCTTGAGCACGCTTAACTACAGAGTTTCCAACACAATTCCACATGCTCTGAAAAGGTGTCTTTTACTCGAGCGCACTAACTTTCCCTCAAATTCTAATGTGTGATTCACCTCATTCATACACATCATTTCACCTAATAGCTTGCCATCCTAGAAGCCTATCAGGAGCTGTCTTTTTTCGAGCATTTATGCCCCAAAGACACTCCCCTCCCTCATCGAACCCGGGATGTTATAAATCCTCCATCCTACGCTAGGTTTGTCCTCGAACCACACATCGTATTGTAGGAGGTTTGACTCCGATACCATTTGTAACGACTCGACCCATAATATTAGATTTATTGTCCTCTTTGGTTCAACCTAGCCCATACTAAACTTATCCGCACATTTTTATCCTTTACCATGTGCAGTCTTACAAGTACTTTTTAGTAGGTCACTCATACTAGGGCTACTCCCACTAGTGAGCGATACAACACCACTTGCTCCTAAAAGGCGCCTCTGATATTTGATGGTTCAAATTATTACTTAAGCACACCAAATTTTCCTCCAATTTCAATGTGTGATTCATCTTATTTGTACACCTTCTTTCACTTAGAAACATGTCATCCTAAAAGCTTGTGAGGAGCTATCTTTCTCCACACTTATCTACCCCAAAGACACTTGCTCTCATCATGTTCGGGGTGTTACAAGCCCACTAGCTTCCGTTTGGTTCATCCTCGAACCACACATCGTACTGCAGGAGGTCTATCTCTGATACCATTTGTAATAACCATGTCCACAATGTTTAAGGTATTGAATGCTTTGGTTTAGCCCATCTCATACTAAACTGAACCTCTTTTTTCATAGATGACCTACGAGTACTTCCCAAGAGGTCACCCATCCCAGATTTACTCCCACCAAAGCATGCTTAACTGTGGTGTTTTCAACGCAACTTCACCACTTGCTTGGAAAGGCGCCTCTGATATTTGATGGTCCAAATTATTAATTAAGCTCAATAACTTTTCATGCAATTACGATTGGAGATTCTATTTATTCATGCACCTCCTTTCACTTATAAATCTATCATTCTAGAAGTCTGTCTGGAGTTGTCTTTCTCTGAGTTTTTCTATCTCAAAGACACTCCCGCCCTTACCGGACCACCTTCATCGTGTTCGGCAGTGGCGGGCCCAGAAAATTATAAACGGGGGTGCACAAAAAATTTCTAAACACAAATGCTAGCGGGTTGAGGAGGGTCATGGGTCAAATGTTGGAAATTAATTTTGGGGGTGCACATAGCTGAACTTGGTCTGCGAATAGCCAAATTTGGTTTGCGAATAGCCAACTTTGGTCTGCGAATATCCAACTTTGCTCCGCGAAGAGCCAATATTTGTCCCAAAATTAACTAGTTACGTGACGTGAGAACGCTTCCATCTTATCGGAGTTGTTTCTCCCTCATGTGACCACCGTTTTTGACATATAAGTAGTCAAAATTCATTGCCTCGACAAGAGTAATCCAAATCCACCAGCAATTTTGAAAAATAATGGGTGTGCCAGTGTCCCTCGGGCCCCCCTCTGGATCCGCCCCTGGTGTTCGGGATGACACAACCTTTTTTGTTGGTTGGACGGTGATCACAACATAACAATATAACTTTTTTGGTTATAATTTTTGGTAACTACATAATTTATAGGAAGGCCGTGTCCTTTTGTGTCCTTGCCATCATACTGATGCTTCCTAGGACATTATTATTGCTGCATAAGCTTAGAGAATAGTATTAATAATAAACGATAGGAACATAGCTTCAAGTAAGGGCTCGAGTGACTGTTGCAGTTTATATGTGACATTGTAAGGTTTTTGTTGCTTGGCATATAGTATTTCAGGCTATAAAATGTACTTGCCCGGTCCAAAAAATTTAGTTCAGAGAAATGACCTTAGTACCTAGAGTTGTGATAAAGACTCGAAACTTAGAATATATCCTCTTTTGTGACCCGAGATTGAGATTGAGAATTTTTCTCTTTTGTGAGGGTGGTTGACTTATTGGTTCCCAAATTGGGTCAATAATCACCTACCTTAATCTATCCAGACGTTCATTTTTCTTTCAAGTTTTACTTTTCAACTTCAGTAGTCCTCTAGTATTTGTTTGTGCCGCTATACATGACCCAATAATTTATACTTTATTTGGTACTCCATTTTGTTCAGATGTCGGTTTTGATTAACCTCATTTTAGGGCGGCGGGAAAGTCTAAAGACTCTATTTTGAGATTCATTTCCCACCGGAGGGTGGCGACACCATTTGTCACCGGTGCTCTCTTTTCCACTAGAGTTAGTAGCCACTAACACCACTATCCCAAACGGAGCCTGTTGGATGCCAACGCCCTCTCTTAGCCCTTGAGCACAATGTGTTGTTTAAATTAAATAGTAGCATCATTCTCATAAGTTCGAGCTTATGGGTTAGTTGGGTATGCACTTGATCCTACAATTAGTATCAGAGAAGGTCATGTGTTCGAGACCAGGGGACCGCGCTGGTTGGAAAAATGTCTATAAATCAGTCTTGCCTTAACCTGTGTGGGTTCCAGTTGTCTTGGAGGCCGCTGGTTCTAAGAGTCCCTTTATCAAAAGATTTCAGCTGGTTCTAAGAGTCTACAACGTAAAAAGACTTAATGTGGTTTTGAGAATCTCAAAGTCTAAAAGACTCAGCGTGGTTCTGAGATTCTCCCGACGTAAAAGACTCAGTGTGATTCTAAGAGTCTCGAGGTGTAAAAGACTCGGGTTAGTTCTAAGAGTCTCCTGTGTAAAAGACTCTGATTTGCTGATAGGCATGGTTATGCGAGACGCGGGTGGGGTGGGGTGAGGGGTGTTGTTGGGCGCCAACGTCCTCTCTCATTCCATGAGCGCAATTGGCAATTTGTTTAAAAGAAATAGTAGCAGCCTTCTCATAATTTTGAGCTTATGAGACAGCTGGGTTTGTGCTCGATTCTACGGAGCCTTAATTTATACTGTCTGAAAACATTGATCGACTGAACAAATTGGGTGAGTAGTTAGCTTTGGTAAATTTAGATGTTTATCTTAAGTCCTCGTTTGTTTGAGAGTTTTTTCTCCCTTGTGGTTTTGAAAAAAACACACGCAATTTTTTATCCCGTTTGGATAACCTCTGTTTGAAATAGTGAATATCTAAAAACTTCATTTTATGTCTAATTCCAACCGCAGAGATGAGATAATGTTTAGAAATGTCATTCCATCTCTATCTTCAACCGCTTCATCTCCAACCACTTTGTTACGGAGATGAGAGTTGCGCGATCAAGAACAAACATAAAATTGCATTAATTGAAACGAACACGGGATACAATCCGAAGTAAGCTCCGGCCAACTCTCGGAGGCTGAGTCCTCCAAAGAGCCATATGTTACCGTCACGCATTCGCCGGAGCGACTACTCCTTGCCGGGACCACCGGAAATCGCACATGGAAATCATTGTGATTTGACAATTAGTTAGTATTAATTAATTGGTTAATGTCAATTAATTAATTATTAATTAAATTATATTAATTAATTACTATTGATTAATATTAATCATATTAAATGTGTTGTCTTATTATGTGTGCCCTCCCTCATCTATATAAGGGGGGTGGGGTTTGTGAGTTGTTTCATCGTTGGATCACTAGTCTTTTGGGCTCTCATTTGAGAGAAGGCTCTTTGGAGGACCCAGCCTCCAAGAGTTGGCCGGAGCTTGCTTCGGATTGTATCTCGTGCTCGTTTCAATTAATGCAATTTTTTGTTTGTTCTTGATTGCGCAACTCTCATCTCCGTAACACACTTCATCTCCAACCGTTACTACCCTCCCAAACAGACCCTAGACTATAGATTGAGAAAACTCTTCCTGTGACAAGCAATGTTACGAAACGAGTTTGCCTGCGTATTTGGAGGAAATGAGGATTGCACTTCAAAATATACTTAAAAATATGTATGATAATTAATTTAATTTTCAGATTTTCTTGAAATTTACTGAAATTTTGTAGTACTAATTTTCTTATTGCAGTTTCCCAACAAATGAAATTATTTTGCATGCTAAATGTTAACCCATTCATAAAGTCCATGTACAGGGCCCATTTGTATTCCCCTCTTTCATCCCTTTTAGTCCCGCAACCCCTGTGGATATTAGTTGTAACCTCTCCATATTATACTAGCAGTCTCGCACGGATTTCGCCCGTGCTCGATTGCTCTCATTTGCATGGGCTTGCATGATTGCTCTCATTTGCATGGGCTTCGTCGGTGCTTCAAAGTACTTTTGTTGCTCATAGTCCTCCAAGCGCTATAGCAGATCGAAGGACAGCCAAAAAACTGTCGTCACACTATGCACGGGCGGGGGGAGTACCGTGGAGCACAGTTTCAGGCTTCGCCCGTGCTCTTGAGAGCAGTCGAGCACGGGCGAAGCCAGTGCGAGACTTCTAGTATTTTATTTTTATTTGAATATTTAGCAAGAATGAATTTCCACTTTGGAAAAATAAATAATAAACATATCCACTTATAAATAGATGCATGAATCAATATATGCAATATTAATGCTGTATACTTTTTTTTCATGATTTAAACAAAAAAGAAGCAAAAACTTCAACTCATTATTAAGTTTCACCCTCTTCAGCAATTCTGCAAGATATGCATCTGAATGGTATAATATATAAAACATATGATAATTATTTTAAAATAATAATATTAATAAGTAAACGCCTGTGAGCTTTTAACTCTTAATAGTCACTGTTCATCTTCCTTATCAGCCTCTCTCTCTTTGATTTTATTTCCATCCACACTCTCTTCGATTTTATTCCCAGCCTCTCTCTCTCTCTCTCTCTTTACCTCTTTCTACCTCTCTCTCCCTCTCCCTCTCCCTCCCCACCCCCTCTCCACTGCAGTGAATCAGATCCCTTCTACTACCGCCGATGTGAGCGCCTCGACCTTCTCCTCTGTGATCGCAGCTGCCGTCTGCCCTCCCATCTCCCCTCCTCCCTCTTTATGGAATATTCACTGCAGGCTCTATTATTTTATGTAAAACAGCAGCCGACCACCACTGACATCAGTACCTCCACCTCGCCGCCTTCTTGATCACAACCACAACCCCCCTTCCCCCATTCTCTCCATCTTCGTTGAATCTGTCGAATCTGCTCTGTAGGTTTCTTTTTTATGCAGTTTCAAAGGGCAAAATCGGAATTATAAAAAATGCAACAACGGATGCAAATAAGTCGCATTTTAATAGTATAGACAGAGGAGAATTGTAGTGTATTAAGAGATATGAAAGTGTTTTGTTGCGAATTTTAACTCTACAAAAAATTGGGTCTTTTTTGTTGTGTTAGAAAACATTATTACCTTTCTGCAAAATTTTGGTTTGAATCAAATGCATGCAATGATCAAATGATGTGGACAAATTAGGTATATCACACATATATGAGCATGCCAAAACCCACCACTTTTCACAATTTGAATTGCCATTAGATCAGCTGTCGATCATCCTTTGCTATATTTATCTGAGTTTCTTAACAAAGAATTTGCAGGTGATGAAACATCTTCGGTACCTTGAGTATTTAAATCTTAATGGCTGTCAAAAAATATCAGACAAGGGAACTGAAGCTATAACAATTGCTTGTCCTAAACTTAGGATATTTTCTATCTACTGGAATGTCAGGTATATTAAATTTTGGAAGGCCTATTAGTGCTATCTATCATAAAAATGTTACAAATCATCACTCTTATTGGATTCAGGGTGTCGGACTTGAGTATAAAATACCTAGTGAAGCACTGCAAGTATATATCTGATCTAAACCTTAGTGGATGCAAGGTATTTAATTTCATTTTTATGTATATATGTGTATGTAGATATATATACTATCTATAAAAAAGAGGAGTCTTCTGTGTAATATTCATTATTCCAAATTTACTCTTTTTTACTTCAAGTATTTGCAAGATTCAAAAAAGCACGGCGGACTGTGCGCGCACGGGCGAAGCCCTGTGCACGATTGCTATGAATGCATATATATATATACATACATATATATTTACATGTGTATGGTCTCTACTGAACCTTGTTCCTTGGTATGGAACACTGAACTCCAATTATTCTAGCATTTTTCGTAATTCAACAACCCTTTTACTTTCTGAATTGTCACAAAATCATTACTTAAGCTGCATGTGCAAGATTAATAGACTGTATGTACATGACAATGATAATGTTTGATTCTCTTAACAAATTTTGCATTGTTATAATTCTAGATAAAGCTCATTTATCAAATAATGCAGGTCTTTTAGAATACTGACTTATATAAGTTGTACAGTTAGATTTGTATGTAAATATTCCTTGTGCTCTGAGCTACAATGTTGATTTAAGCTCACAATCATTATTTGTCTTTTGTCATTCTATTAACATAATATCTCTTTGGTGATTAACCTATGTGCTTCCATGTCTTCCTTCCATTCAGTTGCACTCCTATTTGACTTCAGCCGTATCTTTTGTTTCAAACATAGGCAAGTACTAAAAAAAAAAACCTCGAGTGCCACCTCAAGGTATCAATTATCTTATTTTCAATGTGATAATCAAACTAAAAAGCTGATGATCATCTTCCTATCTTGAAGCTACATTTTTATTTTCTTGAAGCTACAATTTTATTTTCGATGCTTCTGCTCATAAATTCGATAAAAATGTTCTTTTATTTATTTATTGAAATATAAAGCAGTTGTTCAAGTTCTGATTTTTTTTTAAATTATATCTCATTTGTTTCCATGTCATAGTCTGATCAACTTGTTCACTTTGACCTCAATTTCAATATAAAGCAGTTTCTTTTGCAGTTCCTTTAAGGTTGATTTAGAGGATCTATTGAAGGGGATCCAAGTTCTCGGGCGGGCCAACCCATATCGGAGCCCGTTTGGGTTTACATTCATAGAAGCAGGAATTAGGATCGTCTTATGGGCGATCCGAGTCCGTAGTCGCATTTGGAGCGTCGACGGGACATTCCTTATGTATTTTCATATTTTTTTCGTACATTATTTACGTACCTTTTACATGTTTTCATGTCGGCCAATCATAGTCGTCCGTGTTTTTCTCTTGGCCTATAAATATGTGATTTGTGGTTCATTTCAAGGCATTGCAGAATTTTGAAGAGATTTCCTAATTTTGTGATCCCTCTACGGTTTGACGCCGTGAAACCTAGGTGCGAAGCCTAGCCCCGACCCTTCCCTTGCAACCACCGGCCATCTCCTTCCTTTCCTCTCTCCAAACCGTTGGAATTCATCCCTTCGGCCAACCACCTCTACTTATCCCCTCCACTCACACGACAATAACTACCTAGGAAAACCACATGTAACCACGCACTCACCCTTTCACACCCATCCTGTGTCAGTTTGGTATTAGAGCCCCAGGTTCAAGCTTAGTTTAAGAACTGGACTAAAGTTTATATCACCCAATGTCATATTATAGTGGTTGTCGTTGCTCTAATCCTCTATTTGAGGAGCCACAACCCGTCTATGCCCGATCTCATAGAATGCCTCTGGAGAGATCTTCGTATTATTACGATGATCATCATCGTCCTCCACCCTCCACTTGTTGAAATCGTGTTAACCCTTTTCCACGATTTGATTCTTCTAGAGGTGATTACTACGATGAGTATCATGGAACTCATAGAGGGTATTATTATGAGGATGAAATCACACGTAAATTTAGGCTAGATGTGTCATCCTTTGATGACTAATTGAACTCAGATTTTTACAGATTGGTTGTTAGGCTTGGAAGACCGATTTGACTGGTATGAGGTACCCGACGAGTGTCGCATTAGATTTGCCAAGATGAAGCTTCAAGGTCAGACTTAGGTTTATTGAACTAACCTAGAGCGTAGGATTGAGCATGATGGTCTTCGCTTCATATCCCGATGGGCAGACATGAAACAAGTATTAAGGGAGAAGTATCTTTCAGTGTTCCATACAAATCATCTCCTTGATCAGTTACACGACCTTCAACAAGGGACTATGTTAGTTGTCGGCTATATGACTCGATTCCGTGAGTTACTAGTGAGAAGCTATTTTCAGGAAGAGCCCATTGTGTCCGCTTCTCGATTTCGATCTGGGCTCTGCATTGAAATTCGTCGAGATATTTCACATAGCCTTACATTACGAATAATGTCTTAGATATACTAGATCACAGAGAGATTTCATACGTTTTGGCCAGTGCACCACTAGAGATCTTTCCCCACTAAGGATCACAAGTGCATTAAGTTGACCACACCGACACAACATCTCAATCCCCAACTATCAGGTTCTCCCATTCTGAGGAGATTCAGTGTGGTATCGTCCATGATATAGGAGATGTGACTGCCCAGTTCCCTCCAATGAGTTTATCTCTCGATAGTGAACATGAGCCTACTCCTGAACCGATAATGTTTGATGAGGGATATGGTGTTGAGATTATTTCTGAGGGCGACACGAGTAGAGCACTCGAGTTAGACTTGAGGGAGTGTCTATTGCCTGTACCTCTTCTTGATGAGGTCGAGATTCCGATGAGTGATCCATTTATGGGCACGGGATTTTTGACGTCTCCTCAAGTCATATCTCTGTGTCATCCCACCCCTGAGGTTCTCGAATCTAGTGTGACATACTTAGTGTTGTTCCCTCTCACGCTTGAGGGAACTCTTGATATTTCGGGAACCTATGTTAGTACATGTCGCATTTATGACGATTTCCATTATACCGATGAACCACCTGATGGGTTTTCCTTTCGTGGAGGCATTTGAAACATCCTAGAGCGATATCCTAGTGTCGATGTCTTACACTTTCTGCCAAGTGATCGACGCCTTCACGATGATTTTTCTTACAAACCGTTTGGTGAGTCTCCTGACGAGTCACATCCTTTGAGTGATATTTGGCACATCATAGACTCAAACTTTAGTGCTGATACTTTAGGTACGTATGTGACTGCTCATTGCATACTCGACGAGTATTTCTACACTCCCCCTAGAGAGCCACCTGTTAAGTTATTGCGCATTGGGATTGTATTTATTGCTAAAACGTCAGTCGAGCTTGGAAGTGCACTCGATGACTTGATGATTGTGTTCATTATTACCAGCACTTTTAGAGACACTCAATATACTATATTGTCACATTTTATTATTGATGTCTCTAGTGTTTATTGGAATGTTCATTGCACCTGCGTTGAATTTTCTATACTTCACCTACCAAGCCTCTCGACCATGCACCCATCTTAGGAGTTCTTCGTAGCACCAAAGAACTTTAGTGTAAGAAGTTGGTCATGTCTATTGTTCATCCTTTACATTTGTTGCATGATCATTTACATATAGTGCACGACTCTTCTGTATTGCATGATTCATATCTATTGTATGTTTTGCATCATTTGCATGAATTGTATGAATTTGCCTGATTTAAAATTGCAATAAGTAATGAAAATTATAAGGCTTACGCAGATCTTCACAGGAGAGAAGAACTTTAGAAAATGTGAGCAAGTGATGGTGTTAATTAAAGCTGAGAGGTTTCTTTAGGGAACTACGATAAAAATAAATGTCAGGTGAATGAGTTTATATACAGTAATGCGGAAAATTTTGTCGAATGCTTACGAGTTAAATACTCCTAAAGAGTATGGGAATTTTTCATGTGTTCAACATTAAGGATTTGACTCTAGATTATGAACCTCACAAGTACTTGAGTCCATTCCCTGATTCTGCCACTGATGACTGAACCTGAGTCTACCATCCTGCTACCCGACAGAAATACTGTATGATACTTGGTCCATTGGAGAGAACGTCAAATTATTGATGATATGTGGATGTTATCAGTGGAGTTTGATTTACTTGTCATTGGACTTTGTCGGGAGTATATTTATCTTCATTCAACGAAGATGACTGATTTTAAGCCGGGGGAATTGATGGGGATCCAAGTTCTCAGGCGGGCCAGCCCGTATCAGAGCCCTTTTGGGTTTACATTCATTAAAGGAGCAGTTATGGTCGTCTTAGGGATGATCTGAGTACGCAGTTGCGTTCGGAGTGTCGACGGGACAATCACATATCATTGCATCATTTTAAAATTCCCTACATCATATACTAGCATTCACGCATTAGGGTTCCGTTAGGGCGCACACACACCTTTTCACACCCGTCCCGCATCATCTATCTAGTGACTTTTTGATTATAAATAGGGTTTGAGGCATGCACACAAATAATTGGTACTTGAATTAAGTTCGTGTTTAATGTGCTTCTACTCTCAACATTCAATTATTGATCAAGTGAAAGAATTAAGGAAGCCATGTGTAGATGAGAGACTTGTTTATGTTGAATTATTTGTCTTATTGTTCCATTTTATAATTGTTATTATTTTGAAAGTTTGATCCATGTTGCAATCCATCTCCAACAACTGCATGAGTTGAAAGTGTCTGTGTAGCTCTCTTGATTCAAAAGTTGTAGTCATTACATTTTGTAAGACACTAGATAACCATTGACATGATTTTCATCATGTTCTCAATTTCACGGAGGGAATAATTGCTAAAAATTAGGTGTTTGTTTCCTTTCAATTGTGTTGATATATACATTCGCGCATCTGATATTATAAATGAATTAGAAATCCTAAATACTATGACACCTTAAATCAAATTTGATATGAAATCTTAACGTTGTGCACTAATCTTGAGTAGTATGCTAAAATTTCCATAAAATTTCCAACATATCAACAATTTAACATAAGGTTGCAATTATGGAAAATATGCAAAGACATTTAGAAGTGCTAATGTATAAACAAGATCAAATGAAGATGTAAATAAAGTTCGGAGGAACCGAAATTTAAGTGCTACTCATTCTCAACCTTTTAAGTTTTATTGAGGAACATGTCAATCTTAGTGTTTATCTCAATTCACTACCAAGGAAATGTACTTCGTAGAAAGAATCAAAATTGACCTCATAGAACATATGAATTTGAGACCTATGGTAATAGACCTCAGATGCATGATTTAGATGAGGATATAACTAGAGGTGCAGACGGGTCGAGCTCAAAAAATTCTCAAGCTCGACTGCTCGAGCTTGAGACTTGTATATGGAACTCAAGCTCAACTCATGAGCTCGCGAGCTCGAGCTGATCACGAGCTTTTCTGCTCATGAGCTGGCGCGAGTTCATGAACAAGGACATTTGAGCTCAAACTTGGCTCACAATCGAGCTTGAGCTTGACGGATTCAAGCTCGAGTCGAGTTTTTTTCGATCCTGTTCATCGAGCTCACGAGCCGCTTAACTCAACTTGCACCCCTAGATATAACTAAGTAAACAAATTGAAGCAACTATATTTCAATTATTACAGTCGGTTAAAAGGAAATTTTACATGAACGGTAACCGTACGAAGCAATCAAGAACCCCGAAAAGGAAACGATGGAAGTAACCGGAGATCCACAACAGTATGAGCAATACAAATTTCTTTAAAATGTTAAGAAAATATTTCTTAAGAATTTATTTATTATATTAAATATTTATGTAAGTTAGCTTTTAGTAAAACCATTCTGATATTTAAAGAGGTTTGTTATTCCATGTTGAATGTTTATCTCAGGGGAAATAAATGTAAGATTGTTATGTTCTATCAGAGGATCAGAAGTTCTAATTTTTTAGGCTATATTACCTCTAGAAAATTTAAAATTTACTCTATATTATTTAGTTTTATGCTAGTTTAATAAAGTAACTCTTTTGCAAGTTCCAATATACATCTTTCCCCTAAAATAATTCTTCCTGAATTAGCACACATATTTCAGGGTATCTCGGACCAAAGTATGCATGACATAGGAGATAACTACAAAGAATTAGAACAATTAAATATTACCAGGTATGCATTTTTTGATTATTATAATTCTTTTAAGCTATTTTATCTCAATAGAAGAACATGTCTTTAGGTTTCAGTGACAACTCGACCGAATTCAATTTAGTTGATTACTGCTCGACTTGAACATGACTCCAACTTGACACGGTTTTCCAAACCTGCAATTTCCAATTGTAATCAGATTGGATTTTTGAGCCGAGTCACACTTTTATTAGATATTTGCATTGAGAAACATAATATTCTTGTAAAATGTTAGAACTAGCTCAAATCAAATTCAATAGGTTTATGAGCCAGATGCTGGGCTTATGACACTACTCAATTGTATTTCTAGTTGATTTTGATGTTCGAGCTATTATTGACTAAGTTTGGAGTTGCAATGTAGTTTTTAAGTTAAAATATAATGGAGTCCAAGCCTTTTATTTTGTAGTCCTGATTTGAAGTTTTACATTTTAGACTAGAGTGGTGCTCCATATATTATACGCGGAACATCCTTGAAACTGTATGACCATTGTTTTTTTCCTTGGAGCTGATGTGGGATCGTGGTCAAATTGTTAATTTTGGCGACATAAGAAATTAATGTAAGTTCCAGGCCGAGGTGGCATAGACTTGGTTGTGCCGAGAGCATCACTGAGGAAGCTTTGAGTTTCTTGAACTTACCTATTTGGAGGTCATGAAAGAAGGCATCTATGTCGGAGTTAGGGCCACAATGTTCAACTTCGAGTCTGATATTAATTAGGGGTGCAAAAAAGGCCTGCCGGGCTCAGGCCCCCTGGGTTCGGGCTTTTTTGCTGCCGGGCCCAGGTCAGGCCCTGCTCAAACCGGGCCTAAGCAGGCTCGGGCCTCACTGAAATAAGGGGGCCGGCCTGAACCCACCTAACCGGGCCCAAATAGTCGCCCAAAAGCAGCAACTAGCAGCCTTTTGGTTTGGCAGCTAGTTGTTGCCGTGCTGGCCGGCCACGCCCAACATTTAATGCTGGGTGTGGCCGCCCAACATTTAATGATGGGCTCAGAGCCCAGCATTTAAGTGCTGGGCAAGCCCAACATTTAAAGAAGCGGGCCGGGTCTGAGCCAAATTAGGGGGTCTTTTGAGCCCCTTTAGGCCTAACCAGGCTCAGACCCGAGTTGGGAAACCGGGCCTGGGCCAAATTTGCATCCCTAATATTAATACATGGCTCTTTGATGAATTTGGTCATTAGAATTCAATTCTCTTTGCACAACATACAATAGCACTGAAATCCTAGAATTTATTCCCATATTTGTGGCGGTGAAAGGTACCTTGACCTGAACTATTATATGAAATGACAATTCGCTGCGTATGATATTGAGGGAGATACTTTTAACACTCTCATTAGCACATTGTTTCCCAAAAGTCCCAAGTTTTTTAACCAAATATGGCATCCCTATAGAGAGTGACTACATTGAAATCATCTACGCCACGTTTGGCGGGGCGACATCTCTCCAGTGCGGCACCGTCAGAGGCCAAATGATAGACCCCGCCAAACACTAAAAAGTGGGGGTTCTCCGTTCCGCGTGGAACCCCGAAAGCTGCTACAGAGCTTGACTATGACATCAAAGATGCAAACACAAGCACATGGAAGGTTTACAAGCGGCAGAAGGCTTGGAAGGATCCAACAATGATAGATGCAACCGATGGCTAACAGAGCTATTGCTATTTTATTTTTGCACTAGTTATTTCAGCTTTCATTTAATTACAAGTATGCCTCTGAATGTTTGGGCTTAAGTACTCATGTGTCTCTTTGAAACTGTTTATACTTGGTGATGTGATTTGAAAACAGGGCTGGCCAAGGAGGTGTTCCTTTGAATTTGTCTCTATCTGTTAGGCTAGGGTTCCAAGAAGAGAGGTTAGGGGGAAGAGGGAGAGAAGAGAGGGAGGAGAAAGATGAGAGAAATTCCAAACACAATAATATTTCAGCATGCCTCGAAACAAGGGTCCCTCGGGTTTATATAATACCCGGTGCATAAAAGGAAAATACAATGGTGCGCAATAAAAGTCTAGTCCAGCACCGCCCTCATGCTTCGGCGCGCGTACTGCGTTCCCTCCTTCGATAGACGCGTCACACCGGAGGCCTCCCCTCGCCTTCGCCGTTCCCGTCGCCGTCTGTAACACTATCCTTTCTTATCTTCTCATCCTTTCTTCCCCAATCCCGACTGTCAGCTACCAATATGTACCTTAATGGTATCATTGGTTCAAACTTCCTCCTGGGACTGCACGTTCCTTGTCATCGGGAACCAACCCTCCACCGCATGCATGTGAACATCTGCAACCTCTACTCGAATCATAGGATAACTCTTATCGTGTGCTTCCCACTGCATTCTTCCATCCCAACGAGCAGCCCGACGACACCGTCGAGCCTCCCAACATTTCTTCCGCCTTGTCTAGGGCTGCCTCCGCCCACATGACCTGCTCAGTCTATTTTGCCACTCCATTCTCCGTTGGGGCATGCCACACACGCTATCCATGATCAATGCACATATTGAAGCTGTGAAGAGAGCCCTTATTTGCTTGTTAGAGGCCTGCAAGGAGGTGACAGTGTAAATGCCAGGAAAGTTGCAACGAATCGACTTTCGCATGGTGCAATCTCAACGTATCAATGTTTTTCCCACTTAGTCAAAGATCTATCGTCCCTCTTTGGTATTCCTCCCAAGATTCTTATAGCAACCCCCTTCCATTGTTGATACCACCTCCATGCGGTTCTTGTTATGTCATGTGTATGGTAGGTTTTATCATGTATCAAAGGATCCTCCATAAAAGTAGGCTGGAGGACTTTATGAATTAATTTATTGATGATATAACAAGCAAGATATTCATCATCTTAACATATATTATCAGCCGCAAAATTCCCAAAGTGACCCTAAGATGACTCGTCCACGTCCCCAACCATATTGATGCTTAAGTTTGTTGTGGACAAAGTGGCTAGAAAATCAGGCTTGTCACATGTGAAGCAAGTGCTAGTACATGCTTTTGTTTTCGTGGAATCATGAGGGGGCAGTTTAGTTGGCTTGCCCCCAGACGAGGCAACAAGAAATGATCTAGTGGTTGTTGGTATGCACAAATGGCCTCGATTTGGTGGTATCGAGTGCATCACCCTGACGAAGCTTTGAGTTTCTTCAATTTTTACTTTGAGGGCATGATGGAAGACATCTATTTTGGAATTAGGGCCACAAGATCAAACTTCCTGATGCAGGACGGGCATCACCACCCGCCTGCCACCCTGGATACCTAGCATCCCACCACAGCCTAGGGGTCCCACCGGGAGTCCACCCGATGAGCCTTATCAGGTCCCGCAGACCGTACACCCCAACCCATCCCCGGCCCCACCACAGGGCCGATAGGTTGTTGAGGCCAGGGCTCGATCCCCCGACCTCCTTGATAAAGAGTCCTCAGGCGGACTCTCATCACCAACTGCCGGATATCCAGGGTGGCAGTCGGGTGGTGATGCCCGTCCTGCATCACTTCCATTCTAATATTAATGCATGGATCTTGGAAGAATTTGGAGTTAAGGAGTCCACTTGTGCTTTGCATAACATATAATGAGTGCTCAAATCTTTGAATTCAATCCTATATTTAGAGAAGGGCGTTGATGCTTGACAAAGCTTAGTGATCGACACTCATCTGATTCTATATGGAAGTTCTGATTAGCGCGCAATCGATGAACATGATTAACAAATAACAAGCTCTAATGCGATACTTCTACATGCGTCAATTTGCAAGAGTCCGACATGGAATTAATTAGATATGGATTAGTGGAGAAGCAAAGGGCTTGCAATGTGGATAAGGTGGGTGATAGAGTTTGGGGCTAAAGGTGGAGGACGGCCTGTAGTTTGGCTATAGATGTTGAAGGCCATGCACGAGGCGTAAACTGCGACTAAAAGGGAGTTTGAAGCTGGGTGTGAGGTGTGGTTGAGTCTGGAATGGGGGTAGGCTGAGGATGCAAATAACTAGGTGAATCCTCTATATTAAATGCAGGATGAATACTCATATTCCTAGGGATATCTAGCTCATAAGAAGTTTTCTCAATCTCTCTCAAGACTGTGTAGGTACTCATTTGTCTAACACTCAAAATTCATAGCAATTTTTAATTGGAACCTCTTTGTTCGAGTGTGAATCCTCTCTCGGTCATCTTCCTCTAATTTAATCTTTTCGCCTTGGACTGCATGACTAGCTTTTAATATACATCATCATTTGATGTATTGATATGTCAGACAAATTATGCAAATGATGACTAGTTGACTCAATAAACTCACTAAGATGTGATCCTATCGTGCACTCTACATCTCTCAGAAAGAGGACCTAATCATGAGATTCATCGGGCGGGGTGTCAAAGGATACATCAGGGGGGCGGCAAACGTCAGATTCAATGTCCTAGACATTGGTAATGTCCTAGACAATGGTACTGTCCTTAGACGTAGGCGAGGCAGCCTCTACATAATCTATTAGACTCTCGACAGTACCAATGTCTTTCATGAATCATATCCTTACTGCTATCTTCGTTTGGCGCGGCTTTTTTGCTCCACTAATAGAAATTAAATTATAATTATTTTGTCCTTATATTATATGTTGCAACTACTCATTAATTTTTTAATAAAATAGGACTGACATAGTGATCATGGTCTCTGTTTTTGAGTGAAAGGTCATGGGTTCGATTCTTCATGGTATCATAATTTTACCAAAAAAATTTTGTACAAAAAAATCATTAAAAATGTAGATGTTCTATATATACATATATTGCACAAATTTTTTTATTAAAAATTGACACTTTTCCTATATTTAGACATTGTACAAACAATATCATTAAAAAATATGGACATAATGTAAAGAAATGCGGCATTGATATAACATATGCATTTTTTTTAATATTTGTTGATTAAATTTTTTTGAATAAATTAGTATTCCACTCACAGAAAAAATTATGCGCCCGTCACTGTTTGCAGGTGTATTAAGATAACTGATGATGGATTACAACATGTGCTTCTCAAGTGTATCGCTCTACGAGGTTTAAACCTTTATGCTCTCTCAAGGTAAACATTTGTTGTCTTGTACTGAAAAACACATCTTGATTTGAGAAGGCTATTGAGAATTTTTTTTTGTATAATTTCTGAACTTTGAACTTTGATTTTTCTTCTTTAAGTCTCACTGATAGAACCTACGAAAAGATTGGGTTTTTAGCACAGCTGGAATTTTTGGACTTGTGTGGTGCCCAGGTACTTGTTATGACCTCTCTAATCTATGAGCTTTAAAAAGTGCTGTTTGACAATAAATTTGAAATCCTATCAGAATCTATCCGATCGTGGTCTTTCATGTATTGCTGGCTGCAGAAATTTGGTTTCTCTAAATTTGACTTGGTAAGTTTTTGCTCATTCCTCTTGTTTTCTTGTAGAAAAGGTTCCTTGTAATTAGAGAGGTATAGTGATGTTGAGTACGGCTGAAATGAAATTATTAGGATGAATTTGTGACAAAATTAGTAAGGATGTTATTGAGAATAGTCTCAAATTGGAGAACTCCGGTAGTCTTTGTTGGTGCCAAAAATGGTACCTCCAAAATTCACACTAAAGGGGACGGGAGAAAACTGCGAAGTGCAGGTTACTAAGACAGAAGATGCTGGAAAAAAGAGCAGGCGATCGTAAAATGGCGATCACGAAAAAATGAGACCGCTTACACAGGTTGTAAGCTGGAGCCTCCGAATCAAGTCCTCTTTTCTGGTACCCCTACCCCTCTATTTATAGACGAGGGGCTGCCCAAACGGGCAGAATGGTAAACTACGGGCTGCCCGGGATACAGGAGAGCCGGGCAGGGAGAGGGGGTGCAAATAACAAAGATAAGGAAAAACGATCGGACCGCTTAAACTGGCGGTCTCCACTGTCCTGACCGCCTGGTACTTAGAAAATCCTGGTTGAGAAGGCAGCTGGCGATCTGAGCGATCACATAAACTGAGACCGCTGAGACTGAAAAAATTGACTAGCAAGAGGAGGTCGCGGGCTTTCTGGGTAAACATAATCCCCACACATTTTTAAGTTGCGCCTGGAACTTCGAAAATGTTAACTCTGACCGCGGAGACCGCGACCGTCATAAATGCATCTTGATCTATAAATACCGACTGATATCTTCATATTCCGAGATATTGTGAAAACCCAATCCTCGAGCGGTCACTGAAGAGTTGCTAGGCGCGATCTCCTACAAAGATGACTATGCTTGACCTCTTAAAAGTTCTTCCATCAAAAACGAACTCTCCTGGGAAAAAGGAAAATGTTAGCTCAAAGAAAGGGAAGAAGGCACCAAAAATCTTGACGAAAGCGAGCGCTTCAAAGGGGACCGCCCGATCTCCGAAGAAATCTGAGCTTCCTGAGAGTTCAGTTGTGCCGGTCTCTGTTATCCCTGAGCCATCTAATGCTTCTTCAGATCCTGTATTGAAATTATCTGACTTTTCCATTTCCTTTGACTGTCAGAAAACCCTGGAAGTGCTAGATCAAACAACTTCCAAGCCACCCGAGACCGCTTCTACCGAAACCATTTTGGCCGGTCTGCGTCAGAAACAGGCCAAGGCAGAATCTCTAAGGCAAAAAATTGCTGATCGCGTGGAAGCTGCTGAGAGCAAGAGGAGAAAAGATTCAAGCCCTTCCAGTTTAACTTATAAAAGAAGCAGAAAAAATGAGGAAGAAAAAGATGTGATCGCCTCGGGGGCGATCACACTGTCTGAATCTACCGATCCGGAGATTATCGTGGAAACTTCTAAGGTGAGCGTTAAGGGCGATCCCTCCTTCCCTCCCGTGATCTCAGTTTTATCAAGAGAGGATGATTCTGAATTAATCGCCTATCTTGATGAAGCTTCTTCTAACAATTCGTCTTTTTCATCGTTGCAGGTGTTGGATCCCCTTGAAGCTTCTGCTCTTAGAAATGCCTCTGTTGAGAAGGAGATCGCTAACAGGGAAAAAGAGATCGCTGACAAGGAAAAGGAGATCGCTGACATGGAAAAGGAGATCGTTGATACGGCGATCAAGGCGAAGGAGGAGGACGGGAAGAAGAAGAAAGAGAAGGAAGAGAAAAGAGAAAAAGGGGAGAAAGAAAGGAAAGAGAAAGAAGAGACGAAGAAAAAGGTTGATGAGAAGAAGAGGAAGGATAAGGAGAGGGAGAAGAGAAGAAAAAAGGAGAAAGAAGAGGAAGAAAAGAAGAAAGAAGCGGCTAAGATCGCCGAGGAGGAACGGGAGAAAGAGGCGCTCAGGGCTGCCGAGGAGAAGGCAGCTCTAATCGCTGAGGAGAGGAGGAAGGAAACGGTCAGGATTGCTGAGGAAAAGGCGGCCCTGATCGCTGAAGAGAGGGAAAAGGCTGCGATCTTGCAGACCGCAGAAAATAAAAATACTGAGGAGGAGATCGCGGAGAGGTTGCAGATCGCCAAGGAGAAAGCTGCGCTTTCTAGCGGTCTCCCAAATGATTCTCTTCAAGGAGACCGTTTGAATAAGGCTGCAGCAGATCGTGCGGCGGCGGTCTCGATTTTGCGAGCTGGTAAGTATAAAATGATTCCTCAGCCGGTCGAGTTCCTTTCATTACCTATAGTTCGCTCTGCTTCTCCTGAAAGAAAACATGAGATCGTTTTTATTGAGACCGATGACATCTTCTTAAGCAATGAAGAATTAAAAAGGAGAAGAAAAGAGGGAGAAAAATCGCAGAAAAGAGATTTGGAAAGAATGGATCTGGAGCGCTTAAGGGGATCAGATCGCCTTTCTCTGACCGCCGATCCCGCGGTCACTAAAGATACCAGAAGAGCTTTACGTGACTGCGGTCTTAACTTCTTTCCAAGTACTCTTTCTGTTCATTTAAAGAGCTTATTTGATTGCATGCTCATGATTGAAATAACCCATCTCCTGTGACCGCAGATAATGAAAATGTTGAGATCGAGGAGGGAGAACTTCCTCAGCATATTGAGATCTCCCCTCAGTTAACCAACATCCTCAACCCTATGTTCGAGGATGTTCGTTCTATGCTGATGAGGGAGCGGACTCAGAACGATCAGATCCGTAACCTCGAAGAAAAATTGCGCAGTCATGAGAAGCAGATTCGTGAAGAATGCGATCTGAGAGTTGCAGAGATCGCTCGAGCTCTTAAGAAAGCCGAAAAGGAGGCTGAGTACTATAAGGGGAAGGCTGCGGCGCTGTCTGCGGAGAATGAGAGGCTGAGGGGCGGTCATGGAAAAATGCTGATGCGACCGGGCACCTCCAGCGATCATCCAACGGAGAGACCGCAGCCTGAAATTGTGCTGATTCCTATGGAGCAGGTGGACAAGGAAATGTCGAAAATTCACCGGTCTGCGATGCTGGCTAATCACAGCTTGGTGTCAGTTATGGCCGCAGTGAATGATATGCAAGATGTCGCAGCTCATGTTGGAAGAAACAGGCCTTCTAGGAGATGATCATTTGTTTTGAGACCGAGCGGTCTCTGAATTTTAAACATTTTGCCTTGTAATATTTTCGCTATTAATGTTCCATCTATTTTTGTGACCTTTTCAATTTTATGTCTTGTGCGGTCTTTATTTCTTTAATTTCAATCTCTTTATGCATGGACTGCCTGTTACTGCGTTTATATTTTATTTATTGAGATCGCAAAAATGGAATACCCTCACTTAGCTTTGCATAGATCGAGCGGTCTGAGAGGCTTTTGCTGGACGATCTGCAGAAGGTAATGATTACGAAATGACCCTTCGGCTTCTATAAATAGCTGTCTTCATATTCCTCATTTCATATTCTTTTGTATGCGTGCTAAACACCGATCTCAGCGACCACGCAAAATGGTGTCCGCTCGTGCCTCTTCTGCTAATACTTTCTTGAACGCCGATCATAAGCAAAGCCACTTATCAAAGGACGAGTATATTGATTTCATTAAGAAGCACATGATTCAGACACAGATAGTTGTAAGACCGCCAGCTGAACATGAAAGGCTGAACTTTGGAGAGGAAAGAAAAATTATCATCCCTATCGATCATTTTGACCTAGGGTTGAGAATTCCCCTCCCCTGGGAATGGCTAGAGATCTTGGAGTACTATGGCTTTGTGCTCGCTCAGTTGCCTCCAAACTCGATCGGTCTGATTAATGTCTTCATAAATTATTTGAGATCGGCAAAAGTGACATTTACGATGAACCTGTTCCGCGCAACTTTTACTGCAAAAGTTCTGAAGGAAGGCAAGAAGAAGGAAGAGTTTAAAGGGCTGATGTACTTCTCAGCAGAAGGAATAAAAATTCTTAATCTTCCTAACAAAATTTCTTTCTGGACGGAGAGATTTCTTGTCTTTGAAGGTGACCTTGGCGGTCTCAGGAGCTCTCCCTCTCCGCGACCTGACAGCATCTTTAAGAAGATAAAAGCGGTCTCAGAAGAGGAGCTGAAAATTTTGGCTTTTTTGGCGGGCAAGAGGATCGATCTTGTTCATTATTTAGCGATCTGGCCCGAGGTCGCCGAGATCGTCCCTGCTGAAAGTAAATTTTTCTTGCGGTCTCGAACAATTTCCTTTCATGCCTTCTGAATGCATTTCCTAACTTTTTTTTTTTACTTCTAGCGACCTTTGCGGTCCCTACACAAGATCCTATCTCCCCAGCAGCAGAAACTCTCACTCAGCGGGAGAGAAGGCTGAAGCGCGAAGCCGATGTGTTTGGCACCACCTCTGAGACCACCGAGCGAGATTTTCCATTGATTGGTTTCAAAAGAAAAATGAAAGATATTAAAGGAAAACCTCTCCTCAAGTGGGCGGCCAAAGGAAGATCTGTGAAGGTTTCCACCGATCTTCCTTTATGGAGTGGAAAAGTGACCCGCCACGCATATGTGGTCACTTCGGCTCTGTATGGAAAAAAGAATACAAACGAAATAGTGAATATAGAGACCGATGCTCTCCCCGACCTCTGTGCTCAGGTGACCGCTAGGAGTGCGATCTTAAATCACCATATGGGGCGGTCTCTTCGCAGCGCTCTGGACGAAATAGCTGCCTTGCAAGAAGAAAGAAAAGTGAGAATTTTACTGTGTTTTACGAATGCGTTACCTACGATCGCGCGGTCTAACATATATCTCTTTTGCAGCAATCTGAAAATGCAGCTTATGACCCTGAAAATCCGGCTTTTCAGAGGGCGATGATGCATCACATTAAGGAGACCGCCGACCAAGTGCTGAATGAGGTTCGAGGTCGAGGTGGTTTTACTGAAGAGTATAAGGACATTACATTTGCCGATCTCTTCCCGGATGCGGCTCAGAGGATTGAAGAGCAATCTGCAACTGCTGAAGAGACCGCGGATTTTGTTGACGAGACCGCGAGTCAAGATGAAGACGTGGTGATCGAAGATGAAGAAAGCGGAAGCCGCTACACTCAAGGCCGGGACTCAAGCTCGGGTTCTAGCTCTGGATCAAGAATTCCTCTTAGTAAATCGGAAGAATCTTCTGCAGACACTGACTCCACTTCTTCAGATGAGCGATCTCCGAAGAGATCAAAAAAGGAATGAATTGTAGTGATATTTTTTTTTTTTTTGGAGACCGAGCGGTCTCGTTGTAACAGATATTTTAGAGTATATATGAAAATTGGATTTTTGTTAGATTCTGGGTGAACTTGTTTTTGATGTACATTTATTTGTTCTTCTGAGTTCAAAAATCGGCATTCGATCTCAATGCCTTAGGTTTATCACGTAATTTTTATATCAACATTAAAGAACTACAGATGGCGATCTCTTGAAAAAGACATCAAGGACTTTGAAGGAAAAACTGATACTTTTGCGTAGATAGAACTACTCTGCGATCTTGAGATAATCAAACCACTGAAAGAATATTTAGCAATTTAACTGTGATCAGAAAAATAACCAATTTATTTGCAACAGTCATGCGGTCTCATATTACACAGATCGCGATACAAAGAAACTAACTTGAAGATTTGAACTCATTGAACTCTGGGTGATCGGCGCCCAAATGACTTTCAGGAAATCCGTCTGATAAAGATCCCTTGATAGTCAAGGTTATTACTTGAAAAAAGGAAATAACTCTTCATGAATTCAGTTCAGCGATCTCATTATATTCAGACCGCCCTTGAAGAAAAAACCCAACTTTCTCTTGATAAGAAACAGAACATCATGATTATTTCATGTAACTTTGAATAACAGGGAATATCGGAATCTCGTTCTTACTGAGACCGGGCCGACCTCTATCGGGCTAGCATAGAAGATTCCTGAATAGCGACCTCAATTATCCTGGAAAAAATTTCATCTGACGATCATAAGCGACATCACTCTTTGTAGGAAAGAAGAATAGGCGGTCTCATAAACTGCTGACCGCCCGATCTCAGTACAAAAGGGATGAATAAGATCTTTTGTGGTAAGAAAATTCAAATAAGGATCTTGAAAACGACCCAAAGGGATTGGGTGGTCATGCCGCGGAGGTTACAATGACATTGCTTTTCTTAAAGGATTATTGAGTTTGCTGTAAACTTGCCAATCTAAGGTTCAGGTGACGGTCACAGATGTTTCTTGCCGTCCCTTACCTAACCACGCTTCAACGAGTATTCGAGAGTTACAGACCAAAATGATCGGTAGGGCAGGTGTGGTTATGCCGCGGAGGCTACACCGACATTGCTTTCCCTGGAAGATCATTAAGATTGTAACAATGTCCTTTTCAATGCATGACAGAGCTGAGCCAGCCACCTAGACCTCCTTGAAACGCTGAGGTGTGCCAGATGTCAGCAAGGACCCGATATCCTAAACTTCCACCGCTCGAGCTTGGCGAGCTACTGCTACACAGATTCGAAATCTCCCCGACATCTGTGGTCCTGGCAGAATTACACGTCGAGCTGACAAGTCGAGGGGGAAGATAGTAGGATCCGTCGATATCTCATTTGACAGGTTTTTTAGCTTTTTTCAAAAATCAACTTATTTTTAAGAGTTGTCACCCATCACTCGTATTGCGAATGTTTTGATAATACCTGCGTGATGTTTTAAGTGAGGAAAAAGAAATGAATGAATCAGATACGAACACTTAAGAGAAGAAAAGCTTGAGATCATCTCCGCTCCATGAATGAGGCAGCTCTTTTCCTTCATAAGTTTGGAGATGGTAAGCACCATTTTTAAGCACATTCTTCACCACGAACGGCCCTGCCCAGTTCGGGTTAAGCTTTCCAACCGAACCGGCTCTTGCTGCTGCATCTACCTTCTTCAAGACTAGATCTCCAACAGCAAATTCTTTGGTTCTTACGTTTTTATTGAACAACCTCGCCATCCTTCTTTTCACCTCTTCTTGTCTGATGATTGTCGTATCTCTCAATTCTTCAATTAAATCAAGGCTGCATTTTAGCTCTTCATCATTTCCTTCCATCCAATCAATTTGATTTTGTTGTGCCAATAACACTCTTGGGCTTTTCACTTCAAACTCCACCGGAATAAGTGCTTCGGAACCGTGTGACAGTTTGAACGGAGTTTCTCCAGTAGCAGAACTTGGAGTTGTCCTCAAGGCCCATAAGACGGAAGGTAATTGTTCTGCCCAGTTGCCCCTGACATTTTCTACTTTCTTTTTCAAGAGATTTATGATGAGTTTGTTGGCGGCTTCTACCTGCCCATTGCTTCTAGGGTGATGTACGGAAGCGAAACGTAGTTCGATGCCAATTTGCTTACAGAAATTAATAAGAGTCGAATTATTGAACTGAGAACCATTATCCGTGATGATTGCCATTGGAATCCCATGTCGACACACTATCTCTCCCCAAATAAAATTTTTCACGGCTTGAGTGGTAATTTTGGCCAATGCTTTTGCCTCTATCCATTTGCTGAAATAGTCAATCATGACTATAATATATCGTCGCTGCCCACTTGCCATAGGGAAAGGCCCAATCAAATCCATTCCCCAAACTGCAAATGGCCATGGAGTTGCTATTGACTTGAGTTGTTGAGCCGGCTGATTTTGGAGAGGAGCAAACTTCTGGCACTTTACACATTTCTTAGCAAACTTTTCCGCATCCTTCCTTATCTGGGGCCAAAAATAGCCTTGCCTCAGAATCCTTTTCTCCAAAGTTCTAGCTCCAGAGTGACTTCCACATTCTCCAGAATGGACCTCCTGAAGGATCGCTGGAAAATCTCCTTCCGAAACACACCGTGCTAATGGTGATAGGAAAGTTCTTCTATAAAGTACTCCTGCAACAAGATAATAGTTAGCTGCTTTCCGCTTAAACCTTTTTCTATCTTTTATTGTTGAATGGAAATCTCCAGTCGAAAGATATTGAACAAATGGATCCATCCAAGACGGATGCTGATCAATTTCCATAACCTCTCCTTCTTCAATTGCTGGGCGGAACAATTCCGAAGTTGTTCCTCCCGAGGGGAGTCCAAATTTTGCCAACTCATCTGCTTCCACGTTCTCACCTCTTGGAATATGCTCGATAGCAAAACTTTTGAATTTTCCTACCTCGATTTTTACCAGAGTTAGATACCGCTTTAAAATGCTATCTCTAGTTTCGAAAGCTCCATTTACTTAAGAAGCCATCACCAAAGAATCTGTGAAGACTTTGACATCATCAATTCCCAGCTCTCTTGCAAACTTAAGACCGGCTAACAAAGCTTCATATTCTGCCTGATTATTTGTTACTTGAAAGTAGAACTTCAGGGCCTGATCCAATCTTACTCCGTTTGGATTGATTAAGACAATTCCGGCTCCGGAAGAATTTTTCCCGGAGGCTCCATCAACGAAGATTTTCCACGCTAGGGGGACCCCGACCTTCTGAGACTCAGCTTCTTTGGCATCCACCATGAAGTCTGCTAAAACTTGAGCTTTGACTGCCACCCTTGGAACATAGGATATATTAAATTCACTAAGCTCTATTGCCCACTTTGCCAACCTCCCTGAATGTTCTGGTTTTTCCAAGACATTTTTCAATGGAAGGTCAGTGACGACTAAAATCGAATGAGCTTGAAAATACGGTCTTAGTCTTCTTGCTGAAATTACGAGCATTAAGGCTAGCTTCTCTAGGATTGGATATCGAGTCTCTGCATTCTTCAGAATTCGGCTTACATAGTAAACTGGAAATTGTTTCTTTTTCTCTTCTCGGACCAAAACAGAGCTTTTAGCATCGGCGCCAACTCCCAAATATAGAAAAAGATCTTCCCCTTCTCGCGGGCTTTGGAGTAGAGGAATTGAAGTTAACTGCTTTTTAAGCTGATTGAAAGCACCATCACACTCTTGAGTCCATTCAAACTTGGCCCCTCCCCGGAGGGTCTTAAAGAAAGGTGCACTTTTATCCCCTGACCGGGAGATGAATCGACTCAAGCCTGCCATTCTTCCTCCTAACTGTTGAACTTCTTTTGGAGTTTTGGGAGGTGGCATTTCCAAAATAGCTTTTACCTTGTCTGGATTGGGTTCTAACCCTTCTGGAGTGAGGAGATGACCCAAAAATTTACCTTTGTTTGCTCCGAAAACACACTTCAATGGATTCAACCTCATATTGAAGGTTCGTAGGGTTGCAAAAGTTTCCGAGAGATCTTCGAGATGAGAGGAGAAGGATTTGCTTTTCACCAAGAGGTCATCGACATACACCTCAAGGTTTCTTGCCTTCTGACTTTTGAAAATTGTATCCATCATTTTTTGGTAAGTTGCTCCAGCATTCTTCAACCCAAAAGGCATCACGAGATAACAGAAGCAACCATCATTTGTGATAAACGAAGTATGCGGTATATCCGGTTTATGCATCCTGATTTGGTGATAACCTGAAAAAGCATCTAAAAAACTCATAAAAGAATAACCTACCGCTGAATCCACTAAAGAATCTATCTGAGGCAAGGGATAGCAATCCTTGGGGCAAGCTTTATTGAGTTTGGTAAAATCGACACACATCCTCCACTTTCCACCCGGCTTAGTTACCATTACAACGTTTGACACCCACTCCGGATATTGGATTGGTTGAATGAACTTTGCCTTCAGAAGCTTCTCTACCTCTTCTCGGATAGGTTGAGCCAGAGTAGTTGCAACAATTCTCTTCTTCTGCTGGACCGGAATGACGTTTGGACTAATGTTGAGGTGATGACAAGCAACATCCGGATTCACTCCAGGCATGTCGTCTGCCGACCAAGCGAAGATATCTAAATTTTGCAGGAGACAAGAGATGAGCTGACTCTTGTCGGCTTCAGATAATTCAGCGTTGATGGAGAGACTCTTGCTCTCATCTTCCTCGCTGATCTGAACATTTTGAGTTGCTTGGGCAGGTTCCAAGCGGACTCCATCTCTCACATCCTCCACTTCTTCTGCAACTTGAACTTGTTCAGGAACTTCAATGGATTCAGTCATCATAACTTCCTGGGGTGGAGAAGACATGATCATGTTGACCGTCTTTACATAACATTCTCTAGCTTTCCTGGGATCGCTCCTGATTCGATGTTGTTTGCCATTCAAGGCGAACTTCACCGCTTGATGATAAGTGGAGACAATGGCTTGATACCCGTTCAGGAAAGGTCTCCCGAAGATTGCGTTGTAGCTACTGGGAGCATCAACGACTATAAATTTGACCAGCCTTACTATTCCTCCAAGAATCACGGAGAGGGTGACGAGCCCTTCAACTTCTTTCTTTTCTCCTGAAAAACCATAAAGAGGTCCTTCAGTTGATAGGAGGGGTTTACCTGTCTTTAACGCCTCAAAGGCAGGCTTGAAAAGCACATTGACTGAGCTCCCCGTATCTATTAGAATTTTTTCCACCGTATAGTTTTCGATCACAGCTTTGATGACGACTGCATCATCAAAGGGATTCGCGGTCTGAGGAAGATCTTCATCTCCAAAGGTGACCGTCCCTCGAATCGGAGCCGAAGAAGTAGCGGCAACCTCTGGCTGATAAACTCTCTTCAGACTTGCCTTTCTCGAGGACTCCGGGCCTGCACCCCCATGGATGCAGAAAAGGTTGCCCAAGGCACCCTCATCATTAGCGTCCACACATTCGCTGGGAAAACCGATGTTTCCCAGATGGCCAACATCATCTACTTCCTCGCACTCCCAGTGAACTTCTGCTACCTCCTTGGCCTTGGAGGTTGAAGCTTTGGCAGAGTCATTCTTTTGAATGAGATCGCGGAGCTTTCCCTCCTTTAATAGTTTCTCTAAAAATAGGCGGAGAGCTCTACAATCCTCTGTCAAATGCCCTCTATCTCTGTGATACTCACAGTAGAGGGTTGGGTTTCTGGTTTTCGGGTCAGAATTCAGCGGAGCTGGCCTCTTAAAAAAGGGCTGTTTCTGAAGGACTTGCAGCACTTCATTCATAGAAACACCAAAGTCCGTGAAGGACTCTTGGGATTCATTATAAAGTGAAGGAATGGGTAGAAGAGGAGGTTGAGTATACTGGATCTGGTGGATGGGGGTGACTTGCGGAGCAGGAGTAGCAGGAGTTTGAAGAAATGAATTTTGAGGTGGGAAAAATTGATTACCTCGGTTGAAGCGGTTGTTGCGGTAATTCTTACCTCTCGGAACTGGAGGTGGAAGCTCTTGTCTAGTTTTCGAGGAAGGTGGAGCAGGATAGAATCCCGCAGAGCCTTTCTGAGTGGCTCTGTTGGTCAGATTGCTCACATAGGTGGGGTTGTTGATCTCCCCTTCTATATAGCGATTGGCAATGCTGATCAGCTCCTGATAGGAGCCAGGCTCTTTGGTTGTGACTTTGAACTTCAGAGGACCCTCCTGCAGGCCGCTGATCAAAGCTACCATATAGAGCTCGGGATCCATGTCTCTGACCCCCAGGATCTCTTTCTGAAAACGGTCAACGAAATGCGCTGCAGTTTCGTTGTCCCCTTGCCTGATCTTGAAGAGGGTCGCAGGACCACTCTTTCTTTTCTTTGTAGTGGCGAACCTCAGGAGGAGCTCTTGCCTTAGGGCAGCAAAGCTTGGGATAGACTGACAAGGCAGCTTATAGAACCATTCTATGGCTGACCCATCGAAGGAGGTGACCATCAGCTTGCACCTCACTCCATCTGAAATGTTCCTGAGAGCCACAGCAGACTCGAAGGCTTGAAGATGACACATGGGGTCGGTCTCTCCCGTATACACAGGGACTCGAGGTTCTCTGAACCCATGAGGAATAGGATCCCGACGAATTTCATCGGTAAAGGGGGAGGGCTCCCCTAATTCAGAAGGCCCCAGAGGAGGAAAAAAGGAAGTAGGAGGAGCTTGAGGGTAAGCAAACCCTTCTTCAAAGTTCAGGGTCTGAGCCGGAGGCCCCTGGGCTGCGGCTCGGAAGGAATTATGACGAGCGGCGAACTCCTCATGCTGAGATCGCTGAGGAGCTGCGGGCTGGAAGACGGGATGATCGCTAGGGTGACCGCTTGCCACTCGGTCAGGAGTAGCGATCTGAGAGGCTTGAGGAAGGATTTTCTGGGAGATCGCGGCCAGAACCTGGTTCATAGCCTCAATCTGCTTTGCGGACTCCTGCTGAGTCCGGACGACTTCTTGCCGATCTCGAGCGGCCTCTTGCTGAGACCGCGCGATCTCCTGCTGAACAGAAGCGGTCTCCTGCCTAGCTCGGGCGGCCTCGCGGAGAGCCTGCTCAACACAAAGCTCGAAGCGGCGCTCAAGCGCTTCTAACGGGTTGTGATCGGGAGGGGGAACGCTAGGAGATCGCAGGGGACGACCTCTACGGCGATCAGCCATCTTGGAAGTCTAAAATTCACCTGACACTTCGAATCTGAAGGTCGCGTGTTCGTTCTGTTGGTGCCAAAAATGGTACCTCCAAAATTCACACTAAAGGGGACGGGAGAAAACTGCGAAGTGCAGGTTACTAAGACAGAAGATGCTGGAAAAAAGAGCAGGCGATCGTAAAATGGCGATCACGAAAAAATGAGACCGCTTACACAGGTTGTAAGCTGGAGCCTCCGAATCAAGTCCTCTTTTCTGGTGCCCCTACCCCTCTATTTATAGACGAGGGGCTGCCCAAACGGGCAGAATGGTAAACTACGGGCTGCCCGGGATACAGGAGAGCCGGGCAGGGAGAGGGGGTGCAAATAACAAAGATAAGGAAAAACGATCGGACCGCTTAAACTGGCGGTCTCCACTGTCCTGACCGCCTGGTACTTAGAAAATCCTGGTTGAGAAGGCAGCTGGCGATCTGAGCGATCACATAAACTGAGACCGCTGAGACTGAAAAAATTGACTAGCAAGAGGAGGTCGCGGGCTTTCTGGGTAAACAGTCTTGTACATTTTATATTGATTGTAGGCTCCTCTAACTACAATTAATTAGTTTTATTTTGGATGTTTTGGTTCTAATAT
This sequence comes from Dactylorhiza incarnata, assembly GCA_033032865.1. Lineage (NCBI taxonomy): Eukaryota > Viridiplantae > Streptophyta > Magnoliopsida > Asparagales > Orchidaceae > Dactylorhiza > Dactylorhiza incarnata. Next base: position 1,727,005 of record JAWHQI010000226.1, on the reverse strand, counting down.
GGTATTATGGTAAGCTAGGCTTAACACATTTTCATATCACCTGATTAAAAAAATCAAAGAATTCACGGCGAGGGACGAGGACACGGCGCATATGTCGACTTCGAGACCAAGGCGACGTGGACACGGATCCCAACTCGACGACGGTTGTTCGGCGGTAAGCCTTGCGTATTTTGGAACTAGGCACTATATAAGACTAGATATGTCTCTCATTTGGATTATCTGGGAGTAAGATCACTTTTGGAGGAGCCCTTGGGGCTGAATTCTTCTCCCTCCTCTTCCCCCCACACTCCTCTTCTTCAACCCTAGCAGCTAACAGAGTTACATGATTTTAATGTCTAAATCACTATGTACGAGTAAGCAAGCGTTGCAATGCTACTGAATGCATAAAAAAGCACCCCATAAATGAAACAAATTACAACCATAAAGCTTCTTAAAACTTGCAATAGTTTTAATACTGAATGCAGAAAGCATACATCGAATAATTGGGATATGATCATTAATGATGGTGAAGATGACGAGTCTTTACTTGCGATGATTCCTCACGCGCAATTGGTTCAGGTGCGTACGAGTGACCGACGAAGGGGTGATACGGATCGCTGAAGGCTGCAGATCGCTCGAATTTCTCAGGTCGGACACAAGTTCCCATCATTGAATTCTGCAACTTATTGCAGTATATGATATCTAATGCAATGTTATTTCCATGCAGCTTATTTGGCATTGTTGGAGTTACTGATAGATGTCTGGAGGTTCTTTCTTCATGCTGCTCAAGTACATTAACAACACTTGATGTGAATGGATGTATTGGAATTAAGGTCTTTGTGGCCGTGCGTATTTTCTGTAGCGCATTTTCTCATTATCTCGTGTTTGACGGAGGAAGCTAAACTTTGTTATCCGTCTTTTTCCAGAGGAGGAGCCGCGACGACCTGCTTCGGCTTTTTCCTTATCTAAGATGCTTCAAAGTGCACAGCTAATGCGGATGTTAGCACGAAATCTCCTTCTGAAGTTACAACGCTTCTTCCTTCTGCTGCCCCCTTTGGGATGTGGAGAAATTATTGCTTAGTTGCACCCAGTTGAAGACTATTAAAAAAGTCGGGTTTATTTAGAATTATGCAAAATGTTACTGCTGTCACGAAATTAAATTTTTTTCCCGCAATTTTGATCATTTTTGACTCATTAATATTCAACTTCCATATTCGAAAGAAGCTCAACGGACGTAAATGGGTCAAGACTGATCCAAATTGCAAAAAAATGAATTGTTGTGAACGTCGTAACATTTTACATGATTCTCTCTGCCTCCGGACGGCCGACGAAATAGTTTCTCGACTGGGTTTTAGGTAATCACCCAGGTTTTGACATAATGTAGGTCACCTGCTCATGTTTTAGGCACATTTTTACCTTTCTGACAGTTGCATCTAGAATTTTAATATTATGAGCTTGTATGAGTTGTATATTTGATTTACCATTCTTTTGAAAACGGGTACTGTGTTGATGTACATCTTTTTATTTGGCATTTGTTTTTTGTAAATTGTATTTTTAATCTTTACATCCTTTTCCATTAGGTTACATGATTCATGGTTGATATCAACAGGGGTTTGGGTGCGCTTTTCAGTTTCATTGCAAAAATTAAGGGGAATTGTTACTCTCTCCTCGCCTCGCTCTGTCTGCTGATTCCTGAGGATTATGCTTTTCTTGTGACTAAGGCTCAGTTTGGGGGGACTTATTTTCACCGGTCAAGCGGTCACGATCGCATGAACCGGGCCTTAATTAAGGTCCGGTTCATGCAGTCGTGACCGCTTGACTGGTGAAAAGTGAAAATAAGTTCCCCCAAACTGAGCTTAAATTTCCTAGATAGACATTATGCGTCTGCCACAGGTATATAGTAGTTTGCCTGCGGACGCTCGGTAATCCGAGTTTCTGAGGTAATTGTTTGCTTTGCAGGAACAAGATGTTTTCTTTGCTCGGTATCCATGAGCATTAACTTTTGCTTCCGCACCGCCTCTCCTTGCTGGCGCCTCCGTTCATCTCCTCATGACTAAGAGGAGGCTCCGTCCATGGGGATAATCTGTAACACCCAAAAAATTAATGTCGCGTTCTGCAAAATTTTAGGGTCCGACCGCGAACATTATTGAGTGAACCATCGTCATGGCGAGGTATGATTTTTTTTGGTCAATAAGTAAATCAAATAAAGTACGTTAAATAAAATCGTCGAAATTATTTTACGACATGATTTTGTGGTTTTCGGGAGCTTTTATGCTCGGAATGAGATGCCATAGAGGGCATTGTTCATTTATGGAAGTATTCAAAGGATGGATAATAACTAGAATAAAATGGTCCCCCCCCCCCCCCATAAACTTCATTTCACGGTTTCCTTAACCGCACATTCCGCGTGGACTCAAAAATAAAAACCCCTCAACTCCCACACTAAGCCCTCATGTTCTCTGCTCGTAACTGGCGCCCTAGCGTTTCTCGCAGCCGAGTGTTTGAGCGGAACCGGCGCTAGCCCTCTTCTTCCCCGCAGACGGCATTTCCGCCACCTTTCCAATCGATCGCCGCCTGAGACATCTTCTGCTTCGTCTGCTCCGGCGATAGCAGACGCAAGGGGGCATCATTTTCCTTGCCTTTCGATCGAAGCCGACAGTTGTGTTTCTGCGCAGGTAACCGACGTCTCCCCCCTACAACTTTTTTGCTCCCGTCAGCCCAGCTCAACCACCGTTTTGGACAAATGAAACTTTTCCTCCCAGTCCAGTGGATTCTCTTCTCAATTTCGTGGCTTATCCTTCCTTCCTTGTCGTTTCTTTGTCTAATTAGGGGTTCGTTTTCCTCCAGTTTTTTTAGGAACTCCCTTGTGAGATACGGGGTTTCCCTTAGCGGTGGGACTCTTTTAAAAATCGATTCTTGGCGAAGGGTAATTACTCTTTCCCTCTGTTCTTACTCTTATATGTCAAGGACTCTAAACCCTAGTGTGGAGGGGTAATTGAGGATATCTCTAAATTCACCGTGTTTCTTCTTTTAGGTTTGGAGAAACCCTAGTGGTGGAAGAATCGAGAAAATAGAACAGAGGATGCTCGCTCTTTTTGACTCAGCTTCATCGTTGAGAATTTGTCCTTGCTAGGGAGCGAGAAGGAGTTCAATCGTGAAGAATTTAGCAGAGCAGAGAAATCATGCCACCTTGTCATGTGTACGAACGCCGCAATGCTACTGTAAGAAATTCTATTCTTGTTAGTTAGACATCAAATAATTACATGCACAGATTGTATTCCTCGTATAGTAGGAGGATAATTGTAATATTGTTCAACCACGTTTATCCAGACATTAATGTTCAACATGTTAGTGAAATACGATATATAATTAGTCAGTCTAATAAATTTGAAATCCAACAGTTAGCGGAAAATTTTATTAGGAGGCATGATTGGGACTCTCTCCTTCGTGATAGATAGAGGCGCACTATCTTACTCATGGGGCATAGTAGACCTTATGAGCCTCAAATGCAGGGAGACGTTGGTTTGCTTCTTATCACGGGGCCCGGCCGGACTGCTGATTTGTGGTAAAACTAGGTTGTGGTGTTACAATCAAATTTTGAGGTACAATTTTACCCTTAGCTTCTTTTATTACTTCCGCTGTAAGTACTCTTTTAGCACTTTTCATTTATGCATGCTATGTACCATTTTTATTACCGCCACTTGGTTTGCTTATTATCATGGTGCCCGACCGGACTGCTGATTTGTGGTAAAATTAGGTTGGGGTGTTACAATTGGTATCAGAGCCAGGTTTAGGATCCCACGACCCAGAAAGTTCACAGAGCCTTAGTAGTTCAACTGAATCTTTCCTTTGACGTTAGAGTCATCAGATTTCATCTAGCTTAACTATGTGTTGTATAGAAATATCTTTCTAGTAGATCCTTCGTGGTGTTCCGTACATCAATAACCTCTTTTCCTTCCATCGTGTAGGCACCTCGTACAAACGAGGCGGGCGAGCCTTCACGTCAGAATATCACTCCCGAGATAGTCATGGATGACGGCGGTGCACCAGCAGTACCAACAGCACCAGCAGTACCAGAACCTACTGATCTAGCAGCTGTTATTGCTAAGACAGTGGCCATAACTCAGCTGGAATTCAGAAACGGACTGCTTGCAGCAGATCCAGCAGCAGTCCCTATACCAGCTGTCGGGGACTTAGGAATGGAACGTTATTTGAGAAATTTCTGGGACCTCCAACCCTCAAATTTTAATGGAGAAGAAACACCGATGGAGACCGGTGATTGGTTGATAAAGATACACGACCTGCTTGAAGTGATGCAGTGCCCAGAGAATAAGAAGGTCCCTTTAGCCGCCTTCCTCCTGAAAGGTGAGGCAAATCTGTGGTGGACTAAGCATCTGGCGGACGACCCCGCTGGTAAGTAACGTTGTTCTAATTGCTCTTTTCCTAGAATACATTGCCCTTTTAGCGTAATGGTAATATGAGTTTTCATTTATGATAGGTTGTACAGCAGATATGTTCACGTGGAACAATTTCTCGATGGCACTAGCTAGCTGGTTTGTGCCCCCATTCGAGCCCCACGGTCTCCAGGAGAAGTACCTTCGGCTCATTCAGGGGGACAGGACTGTAATTGTTGGATCTTACGGCGCCCTTAGAGGGGGGGGGGTGAATAAGGGAATAAAATTCTTTCTATAATTTTCAAGATAATTACTAAATTGTTTTATAATGAAGGAGATTGAAATAAACAATTTAGATTTAGAATTGAAAACTTAGAACACAATATAATAGAGATTACGCCAAATGATAGAAATCAAGTAAACACAAAAGAGACATGATTATATTATATGAAAAAGTGTTTACATAAATTTGATTTCTATATCGCTAGAAATCGGAGGCGTACAAATGTAATTTCTTTTTGTTTACCAATCCTTCTCCCAAGGATCGGAAGGCTATCACTTGTCTCTCCCTAGACCAAGCCCAAGCCTATCCTCTAGATCTTCCCAAGATCTAGACGTAGCACACAAGGCCACGATTTCCCACCAAGCCACGCAAGGACTTGGACGCTCCGCACAAGGAAGCGATTTTCCCCTAAGCCACGCAAGGACTTAGACGCTCCGCACAAGGAAGCGATTTTCCCTACCAATACAAAGTTAAATGTATATAAATGAAAATACAAGATAAAATAAGAACTCCCTAGAAATTCAGATCTCTGAAAGGAAGGTTGAAGCCTCGAGATGATCCTTGATGTAGAAGCGCGTCCGATCTCGTCTTCAATTTCAAACCTTCTCAGCATAAATGGGAGTTCATGAGGTTCTGGAGCTCTCTGGATGGAATGCACTCAGGAAGGGACTTGAAATTCTTAATTGGTTGTAATGCACGAACACAAGGTGTCAATTTATAGAAAATCGCTGTCGGAAAATTCCGACAGTGACTGTCGGAAATTTCCGACAACGTTAAACTGCCGCTGGAGTGGCGTCGTGCGGGCAGTTGCTGTAACCGTCGAGCTGTCGCCTGGGCGACATCGCTGTCGTAATTCCGACAGCTCAAAACTGCCTTTCGTCGTGCTGCCTTGGAGGGAAGTAGTTGTAACTTCTCTGCTGTCGCCTGGGCGACAGCGGCTGCCGGAATTTTCCGACAGTGAAATTTCCCATATTCAAATTTAGCTCCAGCCTGTAGATTGAGTCGTTCTCATTTCCGAAATGGGGTGGCACGTTCTGTAACTCTTCCTGGATTGAAAGTTATGGTCATTTTAAGATCAGCATACAAAACTCATCCAACCTGAGACTTGTCGTTCTCGGATCATGCCCATGAACGAGGACTTGTCTCCTCATTGAACCTGTACAACCTGGCCACTATAAACACACAAAAGACTAGATCAAATACATCATGGTATTTGTTATTCTCAAACCAAGAGATGCGGAAAGCAAGCTCCAACAATCTCCCCATTTTGATAATAACAAATACCCATATGAGAAATTAGTGAGTTTATAGATAAGTGCGATAAAAGATATGCATGAATAAAAGGTTTACTGCGTGATAGATTTTACTCCCCCTAAATATCTATGTCACTAGATTTCTCATTTTATTCTCCCCCTTTTGTTATTATCAAAAGTGGGTTGTCATGATCGAGCAATATCACTCCCTCTACATAGACGCTTTCCATGAAAACTTTTTAATATACTCCCCCTAAATTGTATTCTCCCCCTATATGTATGCTCCCCCTAAATTTTATAATTAATTGCAATGGTGCATTCTGAAAAATTGAGATTAGTAAGAGATTTCTTGAATTTATATTTCTCTCCTTTTTTTTGATATTATCAAAAGTTATTTTGAAATAAAGAATGAATAATTATGAAGAAATAATAAATATGGGAGTATATAAGAGTAATAGATTTTATGTCGAGAAGAAAAATAGGATGTAATCAAAAGCTTGTTAAATACTACTTGTTAAGAAAAATATAGGCATGATGTAACATAAAATAGTAAGCAACATAGCTAACATGATAAAGTAAGCATTCTATTTTAAGATACCACTTGCTTAAAGGAAAACACAGTGTTAAAAATAATAAGCACTCTTAAACATAAACATCATTTTAGAAGATAAAACCATATAAAGGATAATGAGTTTTAAATTTGAAAAATTGATGTTTGAGTTAAAGATTGAAGAGATGCTATTCCATTAAGATAAAAAAAAAATTTGCAAGCATGATTTCATAATATCAAGAAAAGATACACAAACTACAATGTAATAAAATTTTCATTTCAAGTAAACATAAACATTGTAGCAGTCATGCTTTGTTATCTAATGCATTTACTTAAGTTTGTAGAGATTTGAGTAGATGAGCATTAGGATCCAATTCTCATGAGTAGAAGTTTTATGAAAGATAATGATGTGTACAAAGTAGTATTTTGATAAAGTATACAAGTGAATCAATCAAAAACATATCACATATATAATGAAATAACACAACATTAAAATACACAAATAATATTACTTCCACACTATTTCTCTGACATAGAATATCATTTACTGAAAGGGCTATTAAAGACTTCTATGAGTTCCAGAGAATATATATATATATATATAAACAAATACAAAATTACAAAAGAGCGTCCAAGTCCTTGCGTGGCTTGGTGGGAAATCGTGGCCTTGTGTGCTACGTCTAGATTTTGGGAAGATCTAGAGGATAGGCTTGGGCTTGGTCTAGGGAGAGACAAGTGATAGCCTTCCGATCCTTGGGAGAAGGATTGGTAAACAAAAAGAAATTTACATTTGTACGCCTCCGATTTCTAGCGATATAGAAATCAAATTTATGTAAACACTTTTTCATATAATATAATCATGTCTCTTTTGTGTTTACTTGATTTCTATCATTTGGCGTAATCTCTATTATATTGTGTTCTAAGTTTTCAATTCTAAATATAAATTGTTTATTTCAATCTCCTTCATTATAAAACAATTTAGTAATTATCTTGAAAATTATAGAAAGAATTTTATTCCCTTATTCACACCCCCCCCCCCCCTCTAAGGGCGCCGTAAGATCCAACAGTAATAGCATATGAACGGGAGCTGGCTCATTTATCTCGTTATGCGGGCAATATGCAAGGGGATGAGAACGAGAAGTGTAGCCGATTTGTGGACGGACTGCGTGACTCTCTGAGGCAGCTGTACAACCCTATATTCGTCGAGTAGGTTGCCGGGACCCAAGAGCTCATTTGTGCCTCGTTTGTAGTATGATCCAAGACAGAGAGAAAGGAGGGAGAGCGGTAGAGGCAGAAACCTCCCGCTCGCCCAGCAGGAAGAGGCGGAGAGAGGGGAGGGGGGTCTCCCCCCCCCCCCTCTCTCGCCCAGCAGGAAGAGGCGGAGAGAGGGGAGGGGGGGTCTCGCCCCTCCCTCTCTCGCCCAGCAGGAAGAGGCAGAGAGCGGAGAGAGGGGAGGGGGGGTCTCGCCCCCCCCCCCCCCCCCCCTCTCGCCCAGCAGGAAGAGGCGGAGAGAGGGGAGGGGGGGTCTCGCCCCCCCCCCCCCCCTCTCGCCCAGCAGGAAGAGGCGGAGAGAGGGGAGGGGGGGTCTCTCCCCTCCCTCTCTCGCCCAGCAGGAAGAGGCGGAGAGAGGGGAGGGGGGTCTCGCCCCTCCCTCTCTCGCCCAGCAGGTAGAGGCGGAGAGAGGGGATGGGGGGTCTCGCCCCTCCCTCTCTCGCCCAGCAGGTAGAGGCGGAGAGAGGGGAGGGGGGGTCTCGCCCCCCCCCCCCCCCCCCCCTCTCGCCCAGCAGGTAGGGGCAGAGAGGGGGAGGGGTGGTTCGCCACCCCCACCCCCCCACCCCCCCTCTCGCCCAGTGGAGGCCTCCCCTCGTCCAATTTACTATTCGCAGTCCAGTTTGGCTATTCGCAGTCCAGTGGTCTGCATTTAGCATTTCAGAACAACGGGATTCGGCTATCCGCAGCCCAATTCAGGGGTATTTTGGTAATCTGGCAGATCAGTTTTTGGCTATTTGCAGCCCAACTTCAAAAATCCTATAAATAGGACCAAGGGGGCACCATTTGGAGAGATCTCTCATCCTAGGCTAGCTCTCTCCTTCTCTCTCTCCCACCCCAAGTCTCTCCAGGGGGTGAGGAGAGGCTCCAGTGGTGCCCAAGCTTAGTAGTGGCTTGGGAGGGGAAGTTCCAAGGGGACTTTTGGGTATGTGGCGGGACCTCCCCACTAAGCCCTTGGTCCAGTTCTTAGTTCCAACACCTTCAACCTAGAGCTCTCCCTTGGGGGGAGTAAGGGTTGGTCGCCCCTCAGCCTCGCTGAGGGGCCCGAACTCCACAGAGACCGAGTTGTCGGTTTCAACATTTTGGTGCGGTGAGCGTGGAGTGTGATCGATTCAAGAAACCTTCAAGATGAGCTCCATGGGCGGAGGTGGAGGAAGTTCCGACCCGGGTCACTCGCAGCCCCCGGTGGCTGGGGTGATGTTGGAGATGTTCGAAAATTTCAGGCAAGAGGTCCTGCAGACCTTGCATGTGACTTTCGCCTCGATAGGCGAAGGCAGGGGAGGAAGTGGTTCGGAGGTCTCGCCCCGACAGGAGGGTGAGATCCCTCTCGACCAACCAACCAGAGAGGTGCCAGGAGGGGGCGAGTGGGGAGGCGCCAGGCCCCCGCTCGCCCAGCTCCAGGGTGGCGAGATCAGGAGAGGGACGCCCTCCCGGCTCGCCCCGCCCCAGCTCGCCCAGCCCCCAAGGGAGGCGAGCGAAGGAGGTCCTTTTTCTGAGATAATCCTCTCAGCCCCGATTCCGGAGGGGTTCAAGGGAGCGGAGATGTCTCACTACCTCGGTAAGGATGACCCCGTCCTGCACCTGCAGTGGTTTGAAGACATGGTCTTCATCTTGCCCATGTATGATGCGTTCAAGTGTCGGCTCTTCGCCGTCACCCTCAAAGAGAAAGCCAGGGAGTGGTTCCACCAGCCCCCTACAGGATCCATCTATGCCTTCGAAGACTTACGCCGAGTTTTCCTGCTACGCTTCTCGACGTCAAAGAAGAGGAAGAAGAGACTGACCTCCCAGGGTGGAGGCAGGGCCCGAAAGCACCCTCTCCACCACCCCAGCAAGCCATGGCGATCGGCCACAGAAGAAGAAGAAATCGTAGGGGAGGAAGAGGGGGCGTCTGGGCGGAGTTACCTTACTGTGACTTCCATCAGGAGGAAGGCCACACGACGTCCGTCTGCCCCAAGTTCTTGGAAATGAAGGAGGCAAGGGGCCCGAAGCTGCAATGTCAACAACCAGAGGAGGTCGAGGAGGATCATGCCTGGGAGTAGAAGCCCGAGTCCCGGTCTCCGTGTGTAGTTTTCTCTTTGAGTCCATGTAGTAGGAGGGTATGTTTCCATGCTTAGTTTTTCTTGCATGTAACCGAATGACTAATGTAATGAAAGCTCTTCAAAGCATTTTTATCTTGGGTGGTTCCGTTGACCGGGCTCTCACTAGACGGCAGGGCAGGTTGACCTCCTAGGGAGGATATGTGATGTTCCCCTTGGATGGTTCCGCTGACCGGGCTCTCACTAGACGGCAGGGCAGGTTGACCTCCTAGGGAGGTTAAGTGATGTTCCCCTTGGATGGTTCCGCTGACCGGGCTCTCACTAGACGGCAGGGCAGGTTGACCTCCTAGGGAAGATAAGTGATGTTCCCCTTGGATGGTTCCGCTGACCGGGCTCTCACTAGACGGCAGGGTAGGTTGACCTCCTAGGGAGGTTAAGTGATGTTCCCCTTGGATGGTTCCGCTGACCGGGCTCTCACTAGACGGCAGGGCAGGTTGACCTCCTAGGGAGGTTAAGTGATGTTCCCCTTGGATGGTTCCGCTGACCGGGCTCTCACTAGACGGCAGGGCAGGTTGACCTCCTAGGGAGGTTAAGTGATGTTCCCCTTGGATGGTTCCGCTGACCGGGCTCTCACTAGACGGCAGGGCAGGTTGACCTCCTAGGGAGGATATGTGATGTTCCCCTTGGATGGTTCCGCTGACCGGGCTCTCACTAGACGGTAGGGCAGGTTGACCTCCTAGGGAGGTTAAGTGATGTTCCCCTCGGATGGTTCCGCTGACCGGGCTCTCACTAGACGGCAGGGCAGGTTGACCTCCTAGGGAAGATAAGTGATGTTCCCCTTGGATGGTTCCGCTGACCGGGCTCTCACTAGATGGCAGGGTAGGTTGACCTCCTAGGGAGGTTAAGTGATGTTCCCCTTGGATGGTTCCGCTGACCGGGCTCTCACTAGACGGCAGGGCAGGTTGACCTCCTAGGGAGGTTAAGTGATGTTCCCCTTGGATGGTTCCGCTGACCGGGCTCTCACTAGACGTCAGGGCAGGTTGACCTCCTAGGGAGGATATGTGATGTTCCCCTTGGATGGTTCCGCTGACCGGGCTCTCACAAGATGGCAGGGCAGGTTGACCTCCTAGGGAGGTTAAGTGATGTTCCCCTTGGATGGTTCCGCTGACCGGGCTCTCACTAGACGGCAGGGCAGGTTGACCTCCTAGGGAAGATATGTGATGTTCCCCTTGGATGGTTCCGCTGACCGGGCTCTCACTAGACGACAGGGCAGGTTGACCTCCTAGGGAGGATATGTGATGTTCCCCATGGATGGTTCCGCTGACCGGGCTCTCACTAGACGGCAGGGCAGGTTGACCTCCCAGGGAGGTTAAATGATTAGTTCCCCTCGTTAGTTGACAGGATAAGAAGGTCTCTCAGAGAGGTTATGTTTTTCCCCCGAGGTGGTTCCGCTAACCGGGCTCTCACTAGACGGCAGGGCAGGTTGACCTCCTAGGGAAGATAAGTGATGTTCCCCTTGGATGGTTCCGCTGACCGGGCTCTCACTAGACGGCAGGGCAGGTTGACCTCCTAGGGAAGATAAGTGATGTTCCCCTTGGATGGTTCCGCTGACCGGGCTCTCACTAGACGGCAGGGCAGGTTGACCTCCTAGGGAGGTTAAGTGATGTTCCCCTTGGATGGTTCCGCTGACCGGGCTCTCACTAGACGGCAGGGCAGGTTGACCTCCTAGGGAGGTTAAGTGATGTTCCCCTTGGATGGTTCCGCTGACCGGGCTCTCATTAGACGGCAGGGCAGGTTGACCTCCTAGGGAGGATATGTGATGTTCCCCTTGGATGGTTCCGCTGACCGGGCTCTCACTAGACGGCAGGGCAGGTTGACCTCCTAGGGAGGATATGTGATGTTCCCCATGGATGGTTCCGCTGACCGGGCTCTCACTAGACGGCAGGGCAGGTTGACCTCCCAGGGAGGTTAAATGATTAGTTCCCCTCGTTAGCTGACAGGATAAGAAGGTCTCTCAGAGAGGTTATGTTTTTCCCCCATGGTGGTTCCGCTAGTCGGGCTCTCGCTAGCCGGCAGGGTTGGAGGAACTCTCGGAGAGGCTATATGTTTTTTCAAGATAGCTCCGTTAGTCGGGTTTCCAGCGACACTCGTCGAATACACAGGGTTGGACATTTCTTTCCGAGCATGTACCTCGCTCGAAAAAAGCGGGGATTGTGTACAACCCTATATTCGCCGAGTAGGTTGCCGGGACCCAAGAGCTCATTTGTGCCTCGTTTGTAGTATGATCCAAGACAGAGAGAAAGGAGGGTGAGCGGTAGAGGCAGAAACCTCCCGCTCGCCCAGCAGGAAGAGGCGGAGAGAGGGGAGGGGGGTCTCGCCCCCCCCCCCCCCCCCCCCCTCTCTCGCCCAGCAGGAAGAGGCGGAGAGAGGGGAGGGGGGGTCTCGCCCCTCCCTCTCTCGCCCAGCAGGAAGAGGCGGAGAGAGGGGAGGGGGGGTCTCGCCCCCCCCCCCCCCCCCCCCCCCCCCCCTCTCGCCCAGCAGGAAGAGGCGGAGAGAGGGGAGGGGGGGTCTCGCCCCTCCCTCTCTAGCCCAGCAGGAAGAGGCGGAGAGAGGGGAGGGGGGGTCTCGCCCCTCCCTCTCTCGCCCAGCAGGTAGAGGCGGAGAGAGGGGAGGGGGGGTCTCGCCCCTCCCTCTCTCGCCCAGCAGGTAGAGGCGGAGAGAGGGGAGGGGGGTCTCGCCCCCCCCCCCCCCCCCCCCCCCCCCCCCCCCTCTCGCCCAGCAGGTAGGGGCAGAGAGGGGGAAGGGTGGTTCGCCCCCCCTCTCGCCCAGGGGAGGCCCCCCCTCGTCCATTTTACTATTCGCAGTCCAGCTTGGCTATTCGCAGTCCAATGGTCTGCATTTAGCGTTTCAGAATAGCGGGATTCGGCTATCCGCAGCCCAATTCAGGGGTATTTTGGTAATCTGGCAGACCAGTTTTTGGCTATTTGCAGCCCAACTTCAAAAATCCTATAAATAGGACCAAGCGGGCACCATTTGGAGAGATCTCTCATCCTAGGCTAGCTCTCTCCTTCTCTCTCTCCCTCCCCAAGTCTCTCCAGGGGGTGAGGAGAGGCTCCAGTGGTGCCCAAGCTTAGTAGTGGCTTGGGAGGGGAAGTTCCAAGGGGACTTCAGGGTATGTGGCGGACCTCCCCACTAAGCCCTTGGTCCAGTTCTTAGTTCCAACACCTTCAACCTAGAGCTCTCCCTTGGGGGGAGTAAGGGTTGGTCGCCCCTCAGCCTCGCTGAGGGCCCTGAACTCCACAGAGACCGAGTTGTCGGTTTCAACAGCAGCCACTGATGACGATGGTCAATGCTGATTTCATGAGTTAGGACACTGCGAGGAAGCTGGAAGCTGATCAGCATAAGGCTCAAAAGCGTAACAACTTCCGGTGAAAGCGGCCTCAGGATGCACCACAGCAGCAGCAGAACAAGAATAGTCAAGGGAAGAACTGGAACAAGAAGCAGAGAACTGATGATAAGAGAGATGGTCAGACCGGGGGCAAGGTCAAAGATTACCCCCTCTGTCAAATGAGTCCCTCTTGCAGACCAGAAATAAATGTAGAGTTCCAGTGCGGTTTGGAGAAGCTGAAATCTTAATAAAAGCTTCACTCCTTCCTATAGCAGGATTTGATCTGATAGTGGGTATGGACTGACTTTCAGATATGAATGCAAGAATTGACTGCAGAAATAAGGTGATACAGTTCGAAGGACCCAACCAAGTTGCATTTACCTTCCAGGGCATGAAGGGAGTCTCCAAATTAATAATCTCGTCAATCAAGGCTTTTAAATGCATCAATAAGGGTTGTGTGACCTTCTTAGTACTGATGAATGCTGAAGTCAAGGTTGATCTTTTAGGAATGCCTGTTGTCAAGGATTTTCCCGATGTCTTTTCAGAGGGGTTACCTGGTGCCCCTCCGACCAGAGAGATTGACTTCCAGATAGATCTTGTACCTGGAGCTGCGCTAGTGGCCAAGAGTCTTACCGAATGGCTCCCAGAGAACATGTCGAGTTGAAGATCCAGTTGCAAGAATTGATCGACTTGGGTTTCATTCGCCCCAGTACTTCACCTTGGAGTGCCCCTGGCTGTACTATTTGTCAAGAAGAAAGATGGTAGCCTGAGATTGTGCATAGACTACCGAGAGCTGAACAAACTAACAGTTAAAAATAAGTTCCATATTCCCAGGATAGACGATTTGTTTGATCATCTTGAGGGATCTAGCACGTTCTCCAAGTTAGATTTGAGGTCGGGTTACCACCAGTTGAGAATTCGAGATGTGGACATTCAGAAGACGGCATTCAACACTAGGTATAGACACTATGAATTCGTGGTCATGCCGTTTGGGTTAACTAATTCCCCGTCCGCTTTTATGGATCTGATTAATAGGGTGTTTCGAGAATTACTAGACCGATTCGTTATCGTCTTCATATACGACATTTTGGTGTATTCAAAGAGTCAAGAAGATCACGCCGAACACCTCCGGACAGTGTTGAACACTCTCAGGAAGAATCAGCTGTACGCAAAATTTTCTAAGTGTGAGTTCTGGCTTTCAGAGGTTGCATTCTTGGGTCATGTTATCAGTCAGAAAGGTCTCGCTGTGAATCCGAAAAAGATAGAAGCAATCAAAGATTGGCCAAGGCCGAAGGCAGTTACTGAAGTTCGCAGTTTTCTAGGTTTGACAGGGTACTACAGGAGATTCATTAATTAATGACTTCTCAAAAATAGCTTTACCAATGACTACACTTACCAGGAAGGGGAAAGCTTTCACGTGGACAGTTGAGTGTGAGCTTGCTTTTGAGGAGCTTAAATCCAGATTGATGATCGCCCCAATTTTGACTTTACCTTCAGGTTCAGACGACTTTCAGATTTATAGCAACGCCTCAGGTCAAGGTTTGGGCTGTGTACTTATGCGGCATGGTAAGGTCATAGCTTACGCCTCCAGACAGTTAAAGGTTCACGAGAAAAATTATCCTGTGCACGATTTGGAACTTGCAGCTGTCATCCACGCTTTGAATATTTGGAGACACTACCTCTACGGAGTTCGTTGTGAGGTCTTTAGGGATCATAAGTCTCAGATATATATATGATCAGCAAGAGCTTAATATGAGGCAACGCAGGTGGGTGGAATTCTTCTCAGATTATGATATTGGTATCCAATACCACCCGGGGAAAGCAAACGTGGTAGCTGACCCGCTTAGTAGAAGAGGTTTGAGTTATGCCCTCGTTACTCAGGAGGAAGAGCTTGTGTGAGCCCTGAAGAGGTTAGAGATCAGTGTCTTACCACACTCCAGTCTTGGTTCTGCAAGGTTAAACTGAGACGAGCCCAAGAGCCGCTGAGAAGAAGTTTGTGAGATTAAAGACAGGATCAGAACAGCTTTGCCCCTAGATCCGAAGATGGTAGAGATTTGGGATTTGACCCAGGCTGGGCAGAAGGAGAAGTTCAGCATTTAGGAGGGTTTATTACTGCACGATAGTAGGGTGTGCATTCATGATGTTAGTCACCTCCGAGAGGACATACTTTTTGAAGCTCATAACTCAAGATATTTGATACATCCATGTAGCACAAAGATGTATGCAGATCTTAAAAAGTTAGTCTGGTGGCCAGGTCTGAAGAACGATGTGGCAGAGTATGTTGGTAAGTGCGAAGTTTGCAAATTAGTTAAAGCTGAATGCCAGAGGCCAGGGGGGCAAGTTGCAGCCACTACCTATTCCAGAATGGAACTTCGAGGATATATCAATGGATTTTGTTCATGGCCTTCCCCGATCGCAGAGTGGGAATGATTCTTTATGGGTTATAGTTGATCGTCTCTCCAAGGTTGTCCACTTCATTCCTAATAAGAAAATGGATCAGGGACCGAGATTGGCTCAGTTATATGTAGATGAGATAGTCCGACTCCATGGTGTTCCCAAGACGATTATTTCAGATAGGAATGACAGATTTACCTCCAAGGAATGGAATTATGTTCAAGAACGTCTGGGGACTAAGCTACTTTTCAGTACGACTTTCCACCCTCAGACGGATGGGCAGACTGAGCGCATGAATAGAATCATGGAAGATATGCTCCGTATGTGCATTCTAGATTTTGGAGGTAAGTGGGAGAAGTATGTCACCTTAGTAGAGTTCTCCTATAATAATAGTTTTCAGACAAGCATTTGGATGACCCCTTTTGAAGCTCTTTATGGTAGGCATTGTCAGACACCGTTGTGCTGGGCTGAAAGTGAAGAGAGATCTTCCAACAAAGATTCTTGGGTTGATAAGACCACGACTCGAATCAAACTTATCCAAGAACGCATGAAAACATCTCAGGATCGTCAGGCCAAATCTTATGATCAGAGGTATAGGTCGGTGGAATTCAGCGTGGGAGATTATGTATATCTGAAGGTCAGACCAGTCAAGGGTGTCTCTCGAATCAAGCGAATGAAGAAATTGAGCCCAAGGTTCGTTGGTCCTTTCAAGGTACTGGAACGCATAGGTGAGGTTGCTTATAGGTTGGCCATACCTGAGGAGATGAGTGGTTTACACGACGTTTTCCACGTCTCATATCTGAGGAGACCAGTCAGAGATCCAAATCAGATAGTCAGTACTGAGGAAGCACCAATCGAAGCGAATCTTAGTATCAATATTAAGTCAGTCAGGATAGTGGACTCAAGGACACAGAAGCTCGGAAATAGAGAGATCCGTTTTGTGAAAATCCTTTAGATGAACTGCAGACAACCAGAGTACTCTCGGGAAAGAGAAGATGAACTCCGGAACAATGAAGACTATGCTTTCCTCTTTGACTCAGGTATGTTTGTAATTTTCGAGGACAGAAATTTTGTTAGGAGGGGAGATTTGTAACACCCAAAAAATTAATGTGTCGCGTTCTGCAAAATTTCAGGGTCCGGCCGCGAACATTATTGAGTGAACCATCGTCATGGCGAGGTATGATTTCTTTTGTTCAATAAGTAAATCAAATAAAGTACGTTAAATAAAATCGTCGAAATTATTTTACGACGTGATTTTGTGGTTTTCGGGAGCTTTTATGCTCGGAATGAGATGTCATAAAGGGCATTGTTCATTTATGGAAGTATTTAAAGAATGGATCATAACTAGAATAAAACGGTTCCCCCCTCCCCCCATAAACTTCATTTCACGGTTTCCTTAACCGCACATTCCGCGTGGACTCAAAAATAAAAACCCCTTAACTCCCACGCTAAGCCCTCATGTTCTCTGTTCGTCACTGGCGCCCTAGCGTTTTCTCGCAGCTGAGTGTTTGAGCGGAACCGGCGCTAGCCCTCGTCTTCCCCGCAGACGGCATCTCCTCCCCCTTTCTAGTCGACCGCCGCCTGAGACATCTTCTGCTTCGTCTGCTCCGGCGATAGCAGACGCAAATGGGGCATCATTTTCTTTGCCTCTCGATCGAAGCCGACGGTTGTGTTTCTGCGCAGGTAACCGACGTCTCCCCCTACAACTTTTCTGCTCCCGTCAGCCCTGCTCAACCATCGTTTTGGACAAATGAAACTTTTCCTCCCAATCCAGTGGATTCTCTTTTCAATTTCGTGGCTTCTCCTTGCTTCCTTGGCTGTTTCTTTGTCTAATTAGGGTTTCGTTTTCCTCCTCCAGGTTTTTTTAGGAACTCCCTTGTGAGATACGGGGTTTCCCTTAGCGGTGGGACTCTTTTAAAAATCGTTTCTTGGCGAAGGGTAATTACTCTTTCCCTCTGTTCTTACTCGTATATGTCAAGGACTCTAAACCCTAGTATGGAGGGGTAATTGAGGATATCTCTAAATTCAGCGGGTTTCTTCTTTTAGGTTTGGAGAACCCCTTGTGGTGGAAGAAGAATCGAGAAAATAGAACAGAGGAGGCTCGCTCTTTTTGACTCAGCTTCATCGTTGAGAATTTGTCCTTGTTAGGGAGCGAGAAGGAGTTCAATCGTGAAGAATTTAGCAGAGCAGAGAAATCATGCCACCTCGTCATGTGTACGAACGCCGCAATACTACTGTAAGAAATTATATTCTTGTTAGTTAGACATATCAAATAATTATATGCACAGATTGTATTCCTCGTATAATAGGAGGATAATTGTAATATTGTTCAACCATGTTTATCCAGACATTAATGTTCAACAGGTTAGTGAAATACGATATATAATTAGTCAGTCTAATAAATTTTAAATCCAACAGTTTGCGAAATTTTTTATTATGAGGCATGATTGGGACTCTCTCTTTCGTGATAGATAGAGACGCACTATCTTACTCATGAGGCATAGTATACCTTATGAGCCTCAAATGCAGGGAGACGTTTTCTCCATTCAGTAGATGCGAGTCTGTGCCTGTGGGACACTAGAACCTCTGCGTTCGTTAGTTGGGGCTCGGATCGTTAGAATGCGCATGAACAGTTTCTCAACATACAACAAAAATTAGAAACGGTAATATGATTAATGATTCCTTCCGGAGTTTGAATAATTATGCTTAAGATATTAAAAAAACTAGAACAGACATTTATGTTAAGCATTTTTAGAAAAACTTGCATAGTATAACATGAAATATTTTTTCATGGCATGAAAATATTATTTAGAAAGCATGCACACATATTTCTTCCAAATATTTTTAGTGTCACTAAGAAGAATGGTCTTTCTTACTCTCCAGTTGGGCTGACCCATTTTTTGAGGATTATTATTACAGGGGTCACAGGTGGGGTGTTGCACCTAGGATGCGCGTGTTTGCCGATGTTCCCCTTATAGTTTATTCCTTCATTACTGTTTTGTGACATTGGGCATGTATCCAGATTCTCTAATATTTCTTGTATCAGACTTTGTATAAGATTACAGTATTTCAAACATTATGACTCTTTCAATTTTAGTGGCTCTATGAATTCAAATTTGAGGTACACTTTTACCCTTAGCTTCTTTTATTACTTCCGCTGTAAGTACTCTTTTAACACTTTTCATTTATGTCTGCTATGTACCATTTTTATTACCGCTACTTGGTTTGCTTCTTATCACGGGGCCCGACCGGACTGCTGATTTGTGGTAAAACTAGGTTGGGGTGTTACATAATCATGATCTGTGGCCGTGGTAAAGGAGGTACGAGTTTAAACATGGACGCAATCCTCAGTGACTTGGTGCTCAAAGTCATACCCGCAACGTCCTTTCCTTTGCTCTTCCGGAGGGCCTCCGCCGCAACGGCCTTATCCACAACGCCTTAGCGCTCAAAGTCAAACCTGCAGTGCCCTTTCCTTTGCTCTTTCAAAGGGCCTCCGCCGCAGCGGCCTTATCCACAACGCCTTAGCGCTCAAAGTCAAACCTGCAGTGCCCTTTCCTTTGCTCTTTCGGAGGGCCTCCGCTGCAACGACCTTGTTCGACGCAGCCTTGTCTGATGCAGCCTTGTCCGCGGCAGCCTTATCCGCAGCATCCTTGTCCATGACACTCTTTTCAGTGGTATCCTTGACTGCAACTCTCTTATTCGCCGCTATAATAGTTGCGACCTTCTCTTTCTTCATCTCCTTAAGCTTGTCCGATTGAGCTTGGTCGGTCGGCTCCTTGTCAGCATTGGCCCTGTCCTCCACATCCTTCCTTTCTTCCTCAGTTTGGGCGGAGGTTCTGACATCATCAAACTGGCCGACTTCACCCCTAGAATTGAAGCCCCATGGGTGATCTTCTAAGATCGCACAAATTCACCATCTTCAGGCTAAACAACCTCAGCGCCTGTGCCAACCTCAGCGTGATGGGTTTTCTATACCCCTCGAAAGGGATGACATATCGAATATGCGCAGCGGAAATAAAGACAAGAACAATCCAAAAGAGACTAACGGATCTTGCGGTTTTCATGATTCAAGAGAATAATCAAATCGAAATACAAAGTACCTTTGCGGGATTGACTCAACACTCAACCAAGGTGCTCCAAAGAGAAATCCAAAATCTGTCTTTGAGCTCTTCAAGAATCGAAATGGATCGATCCCTCTATAGAAGTCCACACAAGCGAAGCAGAACCCTAGCTTCTTGTCGTACAAGAACTAGGTCGGAGAAGGATGCTCCCAACGTCCCCATGGACTGCTAGATCCGATCCAGGGGAGGCGGCGACCGACGGCGGCGACTAGCGGCGGCGGAAGGCGATCGGCGGACGGGAAGAACGAGATGCCCTCGCGCGGAACAGTTCCGGTCGGCTTCTCGTCCAAAATCGCGAAAGGATTAAGTCCTCGTAAACCTAGAACCGCTTGCCCTTTTATACTAAAACGCATAAATCAGGCTATCCGCAGACCAGAACATTTCTGTCCAGATTTACATTCGCCGAATTCGACTAATCACTATAACCGAATTCGACTCAAATTCGGCGAAACCATTTCGACGAATTCGTCTATATGCTATAGCCGATTCGACTATATAAATTCGGTTATATCATTTCGTCGAAACCATTTCGTCGAACTGATATATTTCGGCTAAACCCTTTAGTCGAATCTGTTACAATTCGGTTAATCACATTAGCCGAATCGATATAGCCGAATTTCATTAGTCGAATCAACATAATTCGGTTAAATCCTTTAGCCGAATTTGACACAGTTCGGTTAAACCCTTTACCCGAATTTGTCTAGCATAAATCCATTCGTTTAAACCCTTTAAACGATTTCCCGTTGAGACATTCTCAAGTTAATGCCAAGCAGTCATAGGATTGGTCCTCCACTCATATCCAATATTAGTAAGGCCAACACAATCCTTTCTCCAACTTCTCCAAACGCTTTTATGTGCGACCCTATAGGCTCATAATGCGTTGGCAGTAAGACTAACTGTTGATTGCTTTGAGATCACCTCAGAAACTCCAACACAGCGCCCGCACCAAACCCAACATCCGCATTCGGAAACACCCTCTCGTCAATTGTCTCCAAAACTTTCTTCTTCTTCTTACTCTTTTTCTTGTCGCTAACAAATTTGTCTCTCATATAATCTTCTCTGTGCATCCTCGGAGATTTTTTTCAGACCTTTTGAAATGTCGGGTGCGGACACATTGGTTCGCGCGGACAGGGAAAGAACAGCCCGATCGTCCGCAGTTCGGTCCTCCACGACTTCCCTAGATTTTTCTTTTTTTCACAGGTCCTGGAGCGGTGGGTTTCCCAAAGTCCTCTTCCAGCGCTTCTGCAGTTTTGTTGACGTTAATCTTGTTATTGCCCGCACCAAGGTCCATTTGCTGAAGTTCTGGAGTATCAACGATTTTGATAAGAGACCTCGAGGATGGATCCCCTGCGGCCTTAAGAATAATTTTACTGGCCTCATGGTTAGCCATCGACTTCTTGGAGGCCACGATATTTTTCTTCTTATGACCGTGGGAGCCTTCCTCATATGCCTTCTTCCGAGGAGAGCTGCGAACTCTTTTATTCCGGAGCATCAGTTCAAGCATTTCCATGTTCTCCTTGTTTGTCATAGCTCTCTTCAAGACAACAACCATGATTGGTGACTATCGATCCGTCAAAAAATATTTTCGCAAATCCTCTAGCCCCAGACGATATTTATATATTTCCCAAGCATTAAAGGACCCACGCAGTATCCGCGATCAACTTTTACTTTTTCAAAATTCTCGCAAACTTGAAAAAGTACTGGATTGTGTTTACCATAGATCCTGCGGCCAGAAGAATCAACGGAATCTAAGTCAGAGTAAACTTGATTCGGGCGTTCAAGAGTGCAGTAACCGCTCATGCCCCCTCTTCAACATTCAACATGGTCGCCCTCTTCGCGACCACACCCAACCAAATCCTAGTTGATCGCCAGCTAAGTGACCCATTCAGTAGCCAGCGCGGTCACGAGACTTCGTGTCCGCCCAACCCAACATTATAAGGCATTCTCCAGCCTAAGTGTTCTTCAGTTTGGCTGTGCTCGCTCCTTCACTACAAGTTCCAGCCATGTCCGCAAATAGTTCCAGCGCCTGTAGTCCGCGCGGTCTCCCCTTTAGTGACCTAGAGCCCTGTCTTTTTTAATATCCGCACATCATGTAACCTCTCATTCCTGCCCGGCTCTCCTGTAACCTAGACAACCCTTTATTTTTTCTAGAACTACATGTACGGTCAACTCCCACTAGTATAAATATGGGTGAATAATATCTGAAGTGGATCCGCATTCTGATCCAAATCGAGCCAGAGCTAGTGTCAGCTCGCTGCGAACTCGGATCTAAAGCCTCTCAGGTGTTGCGAACTCACTAGCTAGGGAGGACGCTCACCTTTAACAAGTGGAGTGCACTTTTGACACCGAGTTCAGTTCAAAAAGTATCCTTTCCTTTATGTTCACGACCCTTACAAGTTCTTTCCTAACACTACATTATAATTTTGTCGACTTTGTGTAGTACTTCGTTGACTCTAAACCCTAAAACCATAAACCATGAAAGAGTCAGCCTAGATTGCATACGTGTGACAAATTGAGAACATGCATCATCTATTTGAGGACAATTAAAATATACATGTACTATAAATTAACTGTATAAATTTCTCTATAAAATTCTACAAATGTAAATTCTATTTAATTATGTTGAGATATAATATTTTTTCGTGTAAAAAAATAATGTTGAACTTATTTAAACTTGTAGAAATGTCATAAGTTTTCTTATTCATAATTATTTTATGCAACATTTATGATGTTTGATGTTTAAGGTTCGGAGTGAAATCATTTTCATTAAATGATAGAATCATTTTTATCTCACCTTGCAAAATTTCTTTTCTTTATGAATATAATAAACAATGTTTATCATCTTTATTTTGTTGTAAATGAGAAATTATGAACCACATACGCACAAGCTTGCTCGAATGATGCTGAATCCAGATTAGATTTGGATTTAACATTGAGATTAGGCTCGGTTTGTTTCGGCGGTGACGTTTTGGAGTGTTGTGAATGAGAGCGGTGAGAATGGAGCGGTGAGAATGGAGGGAGGGGACAACTTTAACGTCAAAGATCAAAAATGACGTTTTAGAGCATTAGGATTGGAGAAAGAAGTTTTACCAAACAGATTTTTTCAATGCTGATGTTTTTCCCCACTGCCAATGAATAAAAAATGCCGAAACAAACGGAGCCTCAAAGATTGAGTTGTGATTTAGGCTCTGTTTGGGGTGGTGGTGGTGGCGGTGAAAAAAGTAGCGGTGGAAAACCAACGGTGACATTAGAGCTATCCAAAAAGCTGTTTTAAAATTGTTATAAATTGTTTGGAAAATATTCATTTAAGTTTTTTTTTTCAAAAAGGTATGTACATTTGTCTATTTAGAAGAACAACTTTTAATAATATGTTTAATTTTCTAATAATTAAATGTGTTTTATACTAATCATTTATCGCATATATAAGTAAATATTATATAAATCATTAATAACTAGGTTACAAAAGATCCGCGGTGAGAAACAAAGACCGCGAATGAGTAAAGAATCGTGAACGCAAGGAGAAATTTCAAATAAAAAAGGAAAAAATGAAAGCAGAGAAGTGTTTTTGCTCCAGTGAGTTTGGAGAAAAACTCCACCGTCGCATGTTTGACATGACAACAATACTGACCGCCACCAAGAAAAGATTACCAGTTTTGAACATAAAAGTGGATAAGCTCCTTAGGTGAGATCGGGCGTTCACGAACGACGATTCATAACCACCGCGGTCACGACCGCCACCATCGCGCCGAACAGTGCCTAAATAAATAAACATCAATCTCAATCATGAAATAAAATTTAGGGCTCTATTTGGCACAGTGGTGACGGTCCTGAGCACGGTGATTATGAGGATCTGGATCCCCCGGAGTTCGTGCGGGAACTTCAGGGTGGAGTTCAATCCAACGGCCCGAGACCGCCCAACTCCATCAATCCAACGGCTCCTGAATTTATCCGCTAAAAGACAAAAAAATGAAAAATAAAAAAAAAAACTAAAAAAATATATAAAAAATTAAGGGGCGAGATCGCGCGAACTCTACACCAACGGACGAGATCGCACAAACTCCACCCTGAAGTTCCCGCACGAACTCCACAGGATTCGGATTTGTGATTATGAACCGTCGTGAACGCCGGTCCTCACATAAGTAATTTCATCCACTTTCATGTCCAAAACTTTGTTGGCGTTTTTGTCCAAACTCACCGGAGCGAATACGCCCCGCCAATATCTCAGTCCTGTCGCTTGGCGGTCTTTGAGATTTTCGAGGAAGCCAGATGTCGCGAAGCTTAAGAAGAAGCGAAAGCGAAATCAGTAAAACCCTAAACCCCTCTTCAAAGCTGAAGTAGAAACCCAGGATAATCTCCTCTCCTCCGCAATTTTCTCGAATCATGGATGAAGATGACGGTTATACGGTCCGGTTTCGCCTGGTGTTCGACGATCGCCGTATCCTCGATAAGTCGCTGCGGTCACAGGGACTTCGCCGCTGCTGGTTCCTCCTCAAACCCGGCATCGAGACCGTCGGCGACCTTGCATCCCACATCTGCGAAAGATTTGGCCTCCGCGATAGCATTGTACTCTCTGTAAGCAGCCGATTCTCTCATTTGTTGATATTTCTTTTCTTGGCTTGCATTTTTGATAGTACACGAGTTGGAGTCTTGTTGCATGTTCTTCCAAAGAAAAGCGCGGAAAGAAGGCATTTAAGAAGACATTTTAAAGTTTCGGTCAATTGATTTGTGCTTTGTGAAAAGAATGAGAACGTTTGCTGGTCATGGCTTGCAGAGATTCTCGAGCTGTTTTGTTTTCTTTATTTTATAGGCTTCAATATTTATTAGAGATTTATTGTGCTCTCTGGTGAGTAGCCTTTTGATCTTTGTTTTTTCATTGTTTTCTTGTCATGCATGTTTAGTTCAAGTAATGTGTGAAAAGGTTATTTTTTTTTTAAAAGTTATAGTAAGCTTTTTTGGGGGGTTGGTGAAAATTGAGAATGTTGAGGGCCAAATTTTGGCTCAAGGCTAGATTTTGAGCTGAGATTAAATATTGTTTGCAGTTTAGAGTGAAAGGTTCATTCTCCTAAATAGTGAAAGTGAGGATGAAAAAGCATGAAATGAAATATTGAATTATTGGAATAAAAAAGAAACTTTGTTTGCTGATAAATTTCTTCAGGAAATTATAGTTTTCCATGGTCTCACTCTGTATCCACATTTGTTGTTATGTAGAGTTACTTTGAAACTCACTCACCCAATGCATGTGATTGAATGTTATTGTGATTCTGTTTGAATGACATCATATCATAATTTTGTTAGTTCCCCACCGCCTTCTAATTGAGGCAGTTCTTCATATTTTCTTTATGTACTATTATTTTTTGTTATTGGTTAAAGGTATTTCATTTGAAGGGTCCTTGCATTATCTGGGAAATATCAGATTTGCTGAGATAAATATTTTGAAAGGGAGTTCATTTATGGTGCTTTCACAAACTGGCAACTAAATCATATTTTTTCCATCTTATTCTACAGATGGGTGATTTTGTGTTACCTTTATTTGAATCGACTTACATCATCACTGACAAGGATATAATCACGTGAGTTTTTTTCCACATTCATTTTCTTTCAAATGCATTTTATTTTTACTCGAAGTAAATATTTTTAGCAGCTAAACATGAATATTTGCATTTTATCCAAGGTTGTGGATGTCGGATGTCGGGTTCATGTCGGTTTGAGTTTGAAATGTCGTATGTCGGATTGCGGGGGATATATCGGAGATATTTTACAATGTCGGATTTTAATATATAAATAAATTTAGTAGTATATAAATAATTTTTTTTATAAGTAAAATGTACACACAATGTATGTTTATAAACTATGCAATAGACATGTAATAATATGATAATATAGAACTAATGAAGTATTAAACAAAATTATGGATATTAATAAATGGTAAAGATTGAAGAAAGTAACTTGCATTTATTTGTAATTTTGTATGATTGTTTCTGGATCAACTATCAACATCTGTTAGTTCTATGACTTGAAGACTTCTAATATGTACTCTCATCTTCTTGGTTTCTCATAATCATAAGAAGTAAATATATCCAAAAAATAAATCACAATTAATTTGTTTGCAAGATTTTAATAAAAGAAATGAGAATATTGACATTTTTGTTTACCTTTATAAATATTTGGAAGATCCAAATATTACTTGGCCAACTTTTGATACCTAAGTAAACAACATCATACGATATATCTAATGCACTATTATATATATATATATATATATATATATATGTGTGTGTGTGTGTGTGTGTGAAATAAAAACATTATCATAAGTTCAAAAAGTCATACAAAAATCTAATAATACTTGATCCCTATTATAATATCCGTGGGCTAAGATTAAACTAAAAATTATAATTGTTTTTCAAAAGTCAAAATAGAAATACTGAAATAGACCTCCCAATGCATAACTTCCATATGTATGCCTGCATCAAGAGAAACATCATCACCCATATAATTAGATTAATTATTAATGATTAAAGTCATATTAAATGAATTGCTTTATAATGCATTCTCCAATAAAAACTTACATTTCATAAATCCTCTTTTGTTTCATAGTCTTCAAAAATTGTGTCAAACAGTTGAGCTTGCATGTCCTCATCCGATAGCCCCACATCTTCATCATCTTTCTCTAATGTTTGTGTTACAATGCGCCTTCGCTTTAAACTTTCATTTTGTGATTGTTGGTTAGAAGGTCTGGTGCTCCTTCTTGGTCCCAAATCAGCGTCCACAATGTCTCCTAGTTGTTGCCAAGTTAGTCCTTCTCCAGGAAACACTTCCTCTTCATTTTCATTATCACCTGCACTTGAACCTACAAGCCACTCTGCAGCCTTTCCTTCATCCAAACTTTTTGCAGATATTGGATCTCGAGAGATATCAACATACTTAGACTTGAGCATAGCATTAAACTTCACGAAGACAAGATCATTTAATCGTTTGCTCTCAAGTCTATTCCGCTTTTTTGAATGGATCTACAAATTGAAAGATTTAAAATAATTAGTACCTCTTTAATACCTAAAAATTAAAATAAATTGAATGCATGTGAATATGTAATACTGGAATACTACCATTTCGAACGTGCTCCAATTTCTTTCGCATCCAGATGAACTTGTGGTCAAACTCAATATCCTCATGGCCACCCCCTCATATTTGGAGTCTCAACTCCATGTAATTTCCACCGGTGCGCTAATTAAAAATAAAGAAAATTTAGTAATTTATAATTCATTTGGTAGCTTAGAAATTGAACTATATAATAAGTTAACTACTTACTGGGATTAAAAGTAGGGACAAGCAATTGCCTCTTTGCAAGCTCTTTTCCAAATAGGCCTTGCCCGAACTGATATGTATCAAGCTCACTAGTGATTTGATCTTGGATATCTGGATTATTTGCATACATTCTTGTAAGGCACTCAACAAATCCATGCATGAACTTAGTATCAGCCTCCACCTCCTCCTTATTGTGGTAATAGAAGAAAGGATTTAAAAAATATCCAGCTAAATGCAAAGGGTTGCTCATCTTGCTCTCTATTCTGCTATCAATCAACTTCCATATAGGAAGATACCTGTTCTCTTTATTTTCGAGTGCTACGACAACTTCCTCCTTGGCCTTCTTCATATCTCCATACAACCACCCCATTGACAGTACATCTCCATCTGCTCTTCTTAGAACTTTCACCAATGGGGTAAATACAAGGAGTGCTAGCTCAACATTACGCCAAAATGTGGCACTCAATGCAATTGTTGTGGCCTACATAAAAATAAATATTAATATAATATAATATAATTGCAAAAAATAATGTTACTAGTGAGCGATGAAAACATTACTTGTTTTCCATGTGTGATACTAGATAATTTTGTTGCCTCCCATTTAGCAGATGTGAACATTTCTCTTAAATATCTTCTCTTATCCTGGAGGCTCTGCAAAGATAAAAAAGCTGTAGCAAATCTTGTCACACCAGACCTAACGAGATCATGAGACTCTATGTCTTTCGTTGTCTCTCTGAACATAGCAAGAGCAATAGTGTGAGCATATATAAATATAGTAAGTTGTCGGCCCATTGCGATTGCACTCTTAATTTGCTTCAGTTTAGAAATATCTTGGAGAAGAAGATTTATGGTGTGAGCGGCACAAGAAGTCCAAAATATCTTTGGTCTCTTTATAGCTAGCAAGCGTGATGCGGCCATATTGTTGGACGCATTATCTGTCACAACATGTACTATATTTGCTTCTCCTGGGCCATCCAGGCTACTAATTGCCTCATCTACAAACTCATATATGAACTTACCATCATGTGTAGATGATACATTTTTCGATAACCAAAAGGCTACTCCAGCAACTGTGTGCACAACAATATTCATGACACTTCTGCCCTTGCGATCTGTCCATGCGTCTGTCAAAATACTACACCCATGCAACCTACATGTTTGAGTAAAGCCGCTTAGCATTTCCTTGGTTCGTTGAACTTCCATTTGTAAGAACTTCTCCCTCATCTCATACGGAGTTGGTCCTTTCATCCCAGGGCCACATAGACCAACAACATGCAACATTTGTTGAAAGGATATACTATATAGAGCATTGAAAGGGATGCCCATCTCGTATGCCCACCTTGCAATATATAAAGCCGTGTCATCTCTTGCTTTCTTCTTAAACTTGCTCTCAATCGTGCTTTGTGAACTTTTTCTTGACTCAATAAATTGGTCCATTGGACCTTTACTCCCACCTCCTTCAAACAAATTCCTTTGTGAACAGTCGGGATCTACATCCTCTCCAACAACGACCTCAGCCAAGCTACTTTGTAACCTACTACTTTTCATCAGCTTACTAGTTTGTGCTGCTGCAAGGGTTGCTTCGGCTTTTACTCTGACATCAGTTGGAACGTGAGGGCATGACTTTACATTTCCTTTAATCCCCGCCAAATGATGTTTGAACCTTGTTATGCCCCCATTTATGACTTGCTTGCAGTAATTGCAACGAATTCTATTAGTATCCGTTGCAACCACTTTCTCTCCAAATGCCCAAAAAACATCTCTACCGGCGGCCAATGGTGCAGTTGAGACTTTACTAGAAGACTGAGAGGAGTCCATCCTCTGATTCTGCAAACAGAGGAATAAGAAGACATCAAAATATAACTCTTCCAATAAGAAGACATATCAAAATAATTTAGCAGAATTGTATTTCTTCTTCAAAGTATCTTGATGACTATTCAAACAGCAGGCATTCTCATTATCTTTCTTGCCCTCAGTTCATTTACTTTATATTTAAGAAAATGGTAATAAGTTTTTTCAGTTAAAGAATGGCAGGGAGTTATTTCTTAGAATCAATAGTGTGTAAAACCATTAGTCATGACTTTTGAGTAACAAGCAGTAAAATCAATATATACTTATATAGTGTACATTATGTTGTATCTTATAAGCCTTAAAGGACATTATTATCACCTTGTCTTCCTGCATACTTATTAACTCAATAATTTCAACCATGCTGCAATTAATAATTTGAATCAGCACGAATTTAGCATTTCCATATGTTCCCCAATCTCATCAAAATTAAATTAAACTGACTGACTTTTTAAGCCTTAACGGACATTAAAAATACCAGAAAATGCTTACTTGTTTTGGTTAAGAGATAGTACTGTTAACGATTTCAATTGTGAAATTCCATCCCAGCTAATCTTCTCATCTGATAAGTCATTTGCATTCAGGTATAGTTTCTACATAAAGTGGACATAAAAGGCTCTATATTTAAAATTCAGTCAGGCTAAAGTTCCAAGCTTATCACATTTTCCAAAAACATTTCAATAAGACAAAAAACAAAAAAGCTCAAAGCCAACAGAAGAATGCATTACAAGAAACATACATAACACTGCAGCTACGAAGGATACGACACACTTCCTCTTCCCCTGCTGTATCGAGAACACTGCAGCAACCCAGAACACTGCAGCTACCCAGAACACTGCAGCTACGAAGGATACGACACACTTCCTCTTTTGATATAATAAGAAGAAATCGGGAGGCTAGGGTAAATACGAAGGAGATGACGCCGACAGTCGACGCCGGCGGCCGGAGCGAAGGGTGGAAATGACGCCGTCAGGACTCGCGAGGCTAGGGCAGAGCCGCAAGAGCGAGAAAGGCGAGAAAGAGGAACCCCGACCCCGTGGATTTAATTATCCCGAGAATTTAATATACTCCCCCCCGGTGAAAACTTAGATGCACCGATATATCGCATGGCGATATCTCGCGATAAATTGGCGATATTTTACAAAACGAGATTTTGCCCATAAATATCGATATCGTTGCGTTTTGCAGCTAAAACCTTTATGTCGGCCGACATGTCGGACATGTCGGCCGACATCTACAACATTGATTTTATCACCTGAACAAGTTATTGAATGTGGTGCATTGATAATTTTAATGGAATTTTACTCTACATTGTTTCAGTATAATTCTTTAATGCATAGGTGAATGATTTACTGACCACTTACATTGTAGTGGTTGTGGATGCTTTGTATGAAATTTAGAAATTTATTTAGGGTGTTCAATATTTACTGTCAAATGCGTATATTTTGATGATAATGTAGAGAACTAATGACTATTTGAAGAGTGTTTTAGCCCAGTTACTCTATGTGAGTGAGAGTGAAAATAACCATTCCAATTATGTTGCATGTTGTGGTTTAAAAGGGAGTTACATTATTATATTAGTTGGTATTTGTTTATAAGAGAGCTATTGCAAGCTACGTTATCAAGGCGCGCGCCTAGGCGCGCCGGGCGCACCGGCCAACGCCTCTGCAAGGTAGAGGCGGGCGACGTGCCTCAGGCGCGCCTAGGCGCGCGCCTTACCAACTCCCAGGCGCACCAAAGGCGCGCCTGGGCTTTTCAAGCTGTATTCTTCAACCTGTTTTTTTGGAGGGCGCAAAAACATGATCTCAGACGCACCCGAGGCACACCTAGGCGCACTTGGGCATCCAATTCACCGATTTTCAGTGAATTGAGTGCCAAATTCACTGAAAATCACTGAATTGGATGCCCAATTCGCTGATTTTCAGTGAATTTGGCACCCAATTCCCTGATTTTCAGTGAATTGGGCACCCAATTCACTGAAAATCAGCGAATTGGGAACCCAATTCATTGAAAATCAGCGAAATGGGCACCCAATTCACTTAAAATCAGCAAATTGGATGCCCAATTTGCTGATTTTCAGTGAATTGGGCACCCAATTCAGTGAAAATCAATGAATTGGATGCCAAATTAACCGATTTTCAGTGAATTGGGTGCCCAATTCGCTGATTTTTAGTGAAGAGAAGTGATGTCCAAGACTGGGTGAACTGCATTATAATGCGGTACTAGTTGACGTCGCTTAGGGCGTGGGTCCACGCCACTCCGAGAGTAATATCCACCCCGCCCAACTCAAACGCGTGGGAGTCACCCCGTAAAGGGCATGTGGTCACGGTGAGGGCTAGCCCTGAGCAAAATCCGTCAGTCGCCTGATGCCGGTCGTCCCCCAAGGAGAAACGTGGGGCGGGTTCTCCAAAAGCACCAAACAATCCACTATGTGCTGCGAGAAGAATTTGTGGCTAGCACCATTATCAATCATGATATTCACCGGGGTCCCCTGTAGTGACTCATGAAGCTTCATCGTCTGGGGGACATAGATCCCTCTGACGGCAAAGAGTAGAAGGTCAAGACGATGTAGTGCCGCGGATGGGGGGTCGTTGAAATCGGCCTCGCTCTCCAAGGCCTCAAAGTCGCTGAGGGTAATCATGGTATTCTTGATTTGACAACCGTGGATGTGACGGTGGCCTAGGAGGCGCGACATCGGTACTGGACGACTAGGGGGTTGTGTTCCTCCATCTACGATGGGCGGTATGTCGCTGCGAGTCTGGTAACTGAGCGAGGAGGGGCGACTGGGGGTGGATGTTTTGTGTTCATTAGCTTGATGTTGAAGTCTGCTTCGACCAATCGGGCGAGGTCCATGGCCTCAACAATGGAGGCAGGTGGTGTGTGGGCAGATGAGCTCGGATATGCGTTAGCAGGTCGTGCATGAAAAATCAGAAGTAGTGTTCGGGAGGTAGACCCGACACATGCATGGTTAAGACAATAAACTTGTCGATGTGTCTTCGAGGGAACCTGTTTGGCAGACACCACATAGACGCTCCATTGCGATTCCTGAGTAGCGCACATCGTATCGACAGATAAGATCTAAATCCTGCTTAAAGTCCGACCAATAGAGATGGGCTTCGATTACTCGGAGCCAAGAAACTCTCCATGCCAATGAGAGTCGTGGCAACCTTGTATGGCTCTGGAGTCTGATGAATGTCGAACAACTGTTCCTTATGGGTAATCCACCCCACGAGGTCGGTGCTGTTGAAGGAGGGAAATTTGAAAAATCATTGTGATTAAAGGAAATGCGTCGGTGGTGGAGCGGGATCCCGCGGGGTTTCTAGAGGTGCACGAGAACCGATGAGGACTCCATGTGTAAATATATTATGAAGCTTACAAGTTTCCAGTTTAAATACTTTCAATATTGCAAATCTTACAGGTTCCATTTTAAATACTTTCAATATTTTTATGAAGAATAATTGTCTTAATATTAATCTACTCTTTTGAGAATGTAATTTTTCATATATATTTTTAGAACTTTTAGCATAATGTACCATCAAATTACCTCTCATTTGCACTTTGCAACCTTATTTTAAAATTTTGTCAATTTGCACCCTTAAAACAATTAAGCTTGGCACATTGTACCATACTTAATATTTAACCTTTAAAAATGAAAAAAACTTAAATAGAAGAGAGTATTCTAGTCACAAAAGAGATGAATGCTTATAAATGGGAAGGGAACTTTAAAACACACATGGGACTACCTCCTGTTTGATATTTCGACTAATTTGAAGAGACCGAGAATTTATCCCCCGTAGGAGTCGCCCAACCGTTTGAGCAGTTTCCTGGCTCTAAAAGCGGGACAAAATCGCCAGTTTTTAGTTGGATATCCATGCATAGGCCTCACCATCAATACATGCCATCTGAACAAAAGAACACTTAAGATGACTGTATATTGAGATCAACCATACAATAAAAACCTGGAATCACGTGAAGAGGAGAGACAATCCAGAAGAGGATATGCCCAAATAGTACTTCACAAGACTCACATATACTTTGGTGCTTCACATATACCTCGATCACGTGATTAAAAATCTGGGAAGACAATCCATAGAGACAATCCGGAAGAGCTCAAGGTAATGGGAGATGATCCGGTATGGATCACGGGACTTCAAAGGCATGGATCAAAACTAGGAATTGTTGGCAAACTTGAAGGATTGGTCCAACTGCTACCACTGGTCTTGACAGCAGTTGGGTTTCGTGAAGGGCAGCTCGTCGGCGGACGTACGGGTGCGGAGTAAACATGCAACAATGGTGCTCGGTAAGAAGAGACCGAAAAATATCTAGTTTTTTTGGAGATAAAGTTTTGAATACTAAAATACCCTTCTTTTGAGGAGTTAAAAAAATCAATACAACGACCATAGAGTGCATTTTGCCAAGGGAAATTAGTTTTAAGGGTGCAAAATGCTAAAATTAAAAAAGTTAGGATGCAATTATGCAAAAGTGCAAATTAGAGGTGATTGCTGATTGGATGGTGCATTGTGCCAACAGTCAAAAAGAAATATATGAAAAATTGCATTGTTAAAAGAGTAGATTAATATTTAGACACAAATATTGATGTACTATAAGGTAAGGTTTGTTGGAATCACTCCGAGGAGTGGTTGATGCAAGAATGGGTAAAGTATCTTGGAAAACTCTAGGGAAAAAATTTATTAGCCTTACACAGTAAAGTTCTTGGAATACTCCTTAAAGAATAATGCATCTCACTTTATTAGATTTCACAAAAAGCTACAACTCCATTCTTTTTTGAGTCTTATATGTATCATGAACGAAAATGATTAAAAAAATAAATATGCCATTTGGGATAAAATTGTTAGAGAGAAGAACACACTTTTAGGTTAATTCGTTCCATCTTGATCACAAGACAGGGAATTGAATAAATACACCTTAGCCATAGTTTGAGATATCATCACCACCCGATGAGCCTAAGATAACTTGCCTTTTAACACCCTCTCAAACTAACACCATAAGCATCCATCATTCCAAGCCTGAGAGAGTACGTGTGAGGAGATTTACCAGAAACTGCTTTAATAAACATATACGCAAGTTGGTCTCCAGACGACACAAACACTATAGTAATGGTTTGATCCTGAATTTTTTTCTGCACAAAATGACAATCAATCTCAATATGTTTAGTTCTCTCATGGAAGACGGGGTTGTTGGCAATGTGGATATCAACTTGATTATCACAGTGTAAGTGTATGGCCTCCAGGGCAGGAAAGTTCATTTCTCCCAAAATAGATTTAACTCAAATCAATTCCCATGTAGTAATGGTAATAACACGATATTCTGTTTCAGTAGAGGAGCGAGCAACAACATTTTTTTCTTACTTCTCCAGGGAACAAGATTGCCACCCACAAAGATAGAATATCCACTTGTAGACCTTTAAGGTGGCCATGATCTTGATAGATCATGCCTTTTCCAGAGTCCCTATTTAAGCACTCAAGTATCCGAAGAACAACACGATAGTGATGAATTTTAGGACTGTGTATGAATTGGCTAACCCAACAACAAATAAGATATCAGGTATGGTAATAGTCAGGTAAATCAATTTTCCCACTTGAAATTCCAATTTCCTCTCAAGATCCTGAAAATTATCATTGTGAATATCATAATTAAGATCCACAGGACTATCCACAAGTTTTACTCCCAAATATCCAATGTCATTGAGAAGATCTACGACGTATTTGCGCTGAGAGATCATAATTTTTTCGGCCGATCGAGTAATTTCAATACCAAGGAAATATCGAAGAAGACCCAAATTTTTTATTTCAAAGGCAGAGGCCAACTCTTTTTTAACTAGAGTAATGTGCTGATCATCAGTTTCTGTGATAATGATAACATCCACATATACAATAAGAATAGTGATAAATTTCTCCTTCCCGTAGATGAAGACTGAGTGATCAGAAGTACAACGGAAAAAATCTAAACTTAGGAGTTTGTCATTCAGCTTTTCAAACTAGGCCTAGGGTGATTGTTTGAGGCCATACAAGGCCTTCTTGAGGCGACACCCCTGCCCTTTAGGAACATCCATGCATGGTGGAGGAGTCATGTAGATTTCTTCTTTTTATTCACGGCGGAGAAATGCATTTTTTTTATATCAAGTTGATATAAAGGCCAAGACTCGTGGGCCGCAGTAGATATCCAAATTCTAATAGAGTTAAGTTTAGCAACGAGAGCAAATGTCTCTTGAATGTCAATTCCATCAATTTGGGTAAAACCTTTAACAACCAGCCTTGCTTTATATCTATCAAGAGTGTCATCTTGAAGATATTTAATAGTATATATCCATTTGCATCCGACATCATGACGCTCTTGCGGGATAGGGACAATTTCCCAAGTTTTTTTATGTTGGAGAGCATCCATCTCCTCCTTCATAGCTTAGTCCAGTGAGATTAGTTTCAAACTAGCTTCTGAAAACTGCTAGAAATAAAAATAGAGGAAACTGATGCAACATAAGATTTCAAAGAAGGAGAAATAAAATGATACCCAACATATTTATCAATAGGATATTTGGTACGACCACTATGAATTTGGATAGAAGATGCGGCCTTATGGGTGGTCCTAGTGTTTAGATCTGATGGAGTGGTGGTGGGTGGTGGAGGATGAGTATGTCATTCTTGCCCAGTAGTTCTGATTTGTTTTCTCTGGTAGACTTGAAGGTTCTTTCTTCATTTATAGACCCGCAGATCATTGGTGGCCACTTCCCTTTCAACAGAAACATCCAAGCTATTAGGTGATAGAACATCCACAAGAGCAGATAGAGGAGACAACATTTCATCCTCATCTTCAATTTTCTCTTGATAAGTAACATTTTTGCCTTCATCCGAGTAATATGGGGCGTGCTCAAAGAAGGTAACATCCTTAGATATAAACCTTATATGCAACGAGCATGAGTAACACTTATACCCCTTTTGATTAGCGACATCCAACAAAAACACATTTGATAGCTTGAGGACCTAATTTATCCCATGCAGTCCTACAATATGAACAAAAATAACACATCCAAAAACCTTTGGTGGAAGGTTATATAATGGAAGATTTGGACAAAGAAGTTTTAGGGGGATATTTCCCCACCAAAGTATCAAATGTCATCCGATTAATTAGATAGACAGACGTGAGAACACCTTCATCCCACAGTCCTTCAGGGTCGCGCATCTTTTGTAATATACAATGAGTAGTTTCAATGATATGATGATCCTTCCTTTCTGTCACTCCATTCTGTTGAGGGGTCCTTGAGCAACAAGTTTGGAAAATGATGTCATGATCTCCCAAGAACCTCTAAAGTTCCCCACTTGTATATTCGCCTCCATTGTCACTCTTAAGTATTTTAATCTTAGCATCAAACTTAGTTTGCACATAGTGATAAAATAACCATAATATTTTGTACACTTCCTTTTTTCTTTCTCATAAGATAAACTCAAGTAAAGCGTGAGTAATCATCAATGAAAGAAACAAAATAACAAAATTCATTCACAGAACAGATAGGAGATGTCCAAACGTCAGAATGTATTAAATCAAAATATCTCACACTCTGACTCCTACTAGGAGCATAGTTGCTTCTACAATGTTTTCCAAATTCACAAGATTGACAGTCAGTGCTACTTTTAGCAAAGATAAAAAAAACTAGGGAAAGCAAATTTCAAGGTCTTCATGCTAGCATGCCCAAGTATCTTGTGCCACAACATCAAACAATCAGTACTTGAAGATTTCTGAGCACCAATGGCAAGATTAGTGTCTATAACATAAACACCTTCCTACTCATGTCCACCACCAATCGTCTTCCCACTAGCTAGATCCTGGAAAACACAATGAGAGGAGTAAAAAGTGATAGCACAATTAAGTTGTTTGGTTAAACTGCTCACAAAAAGCAGGTTTGTAGGAAATGAAGGAACACCAACATATTTTAGGGAGATAGAAAGAGAGATTTGAATAATCCCTTTACCAGTCACCGAAACAAAAAATCCTTCAGCAAGTCCAACACTGCCAGACGCAGGAGATACACAAGTAATACCCTTAGAAGATCCTGTCATATGGCCAGAGGCTCTCGAGTTAATGATCCAGGGAGAAGAGGGCTCCATAGTAGATAAAGAGGTAGTTTGAACACGAGCAGCTGTACCAGATAAGTCTGTAGTAAGAGGTCTTCCAACACTAGCCCTTAGAATCTTTAGTTCTCTAACTAAACTTTCGTTTTCTACCCGAAGGTAATCGGGGTTCTCCAAGTTGCTTTACATAGCAGATTGGGATCTCACATATTTCCCATCAGGACCACGAATCCAACTTGGAGGAACCAAGTTGGGATGTAAGTCCCAACACTTATCTTTCCCATGTCCTTTCTTCCCACAGTGATGACACTTCATCATACTCTTATTTATTTTCTTGTCTTATATTTCTAGAATGTCACTTCTTCTGTTCAGCAACAAGAGCAGATTTATCATGACCAACATGAACATTAGTACGAAGAGAGTTTATACGACTCGCCTCCCCCTCGAATGTAGTGGGCAACAGTCTCCAAATCAGAAACATAAATTCTTCCCAACACCTGAACTCTTTGGAATTCATGCTCTAAAGGAAGACCAAAAAGCATTTCAAACACCCTTTGTTGCATAAGTTTAGACTTGTAGTTTTCAATGGTTTGAATAACAAAGTATTGATCAATTTCTGCCCACTTATGAGTCAGTTTACTATAATATTCCTTGAAATCATTCACACCCGTCATATGTATCTGCTCAATATGAAGTTGATAGATCCTCGCCAAGTCTTTCTTCTTAGAGTAATTTCGTTCAATTAACTCCCATATTTCTTTAGCAGTTTGGCAACAAAGGAATTGACTTGCAATCTTGTGTTCCATAGAGTTGACAAGCCAATTGATCACAGTAAGGTTCTCACATTCCCATTCCTCATATGCTTGGGGCCAGTTTGGATCCGGTGATAAACCCAAGTCTTCGCCAACTCCCAATGAATATCCGCATAGACCGAGGCACTGAGCCCATAGTAGATAGTTCCTCCCATTCAGTTTTATGCGAGTCACACCATGAGTGAACTTCACGTTAGAACTTCCTCCACTATAGTATTTAGAGTGATCAACAACCCCTTCATGGACATTCACACCCTTTAATTTGTTCTCCATTAGGGCACAAAGGAAGCTGAATCACCACCTGGACGAGGGTGGGGGGTGGGCTGAAGCATAATGAAGTAGCGACAGTAGAAGGGAGCAGAAGGAAGCAGTGGCAGTAAAAGGAAAACCTCCACCAAGAGGATCGAATGAGCAATCGGCAGCAGAAGGAAACAAATCGATCGAAGACGGATGACGAAGTAGCGGCAGAAACTGTTCGGCAGAACGATCGAAGACGAATGACGAATCGATCGGCAGAATCGAGCAGCGGAATGGAGATGGATTTCGATCTGCAAGAGACGAACAATCAATGCACCGACGAATCAACAACGTAGCAACGGAAGAAACATGCAGACCGAGCCTTGTGTTCGACGACGCCGAGGAACTTACCCCTCTGATACCATGTTAGAGAGAAGAACACACCTTTAGGTTAATTCGTTCCATCTTGATCCCAAGACATGGAATCGAATAAAACACCTTATCCATAATCTGAGATCATCACCACCCAGTGAGCCTAAGATAGCTTGCCTTTTAACAAAAATAAATATGGGTCTTTATTGAAGTTAGTTTTACTTGACAAAAATGGTAATACAATAAAATACAAGTTTAACTAAATCTAACTGATCCAACTAATTTTAGCACTGCAATCTCTGGAGCGACTCGCTCGATGACTAAAAATAATTAAGGGGGGATCTCTATCATTTTTAGTTGTTTATTATGTTATTTGTAATTTTAGTTCATACGCGGATTTCTTTGCATTTTTGTACTTTTGCTCTACTTATATAAGGCTAAGAGTTGCATGCTTGTCTCAACTTTGTTTCTGATACGATGCGGGCCGCCACATGCCAATATTAGTCTATGTAGCCCAGAGGCATTATTGTATTTCTCCACTCCCCTATATATAGGAGTGGTAGTGTCTTTAGTTGGGCATCCTTTTGGAGTCTTAGGTTTTGTCTCTCTTGGAGAGTGGAGTGTCAAGGAGTACCCAACCTCTGGATGTTTGGCGAGAGCTTGTCTCTCGATTGTATCTTTGTTTGTTTAATGCTATTTCATGATTATTGTACGACTGTAGCGTATCAGTTTCAATTTAAAATCCTGAGTAGAATTTTCCCTCTTCCTCTATGTAGCCGCCATCAGGTGGTTATCAAGATCTTCGCTTCAGATCTCCTTCTCGGCTTTATTGCGAAATAAATCTTCCCGTCGAATTGCTTTTGCTTGATCATGTAAGAAATTGATCGTTTGGTGTTCGATTCCTTAGTTCCTCACCTTCATTGTACTAAACCATCACATGTTGACAATATACGACCTCTGTTCTTGTTTGTTGTGGATGCATCTATGACCTAACAACTTCTTTGAAAACAATTGAAGGAATCGACCTTCGTAGACCACATTGCTTTTCCTAGTGATGGGAGTAGGCTTCTTGAATATCATCATTCTTCCCCGCAAGTTTCCTAGATGTAGATGATGTATATTCTCTGCTCGACAGAAGTTGACCATTAGCTTCAAGTGGCTTGGCATTCAATACAAATGCCATAAACAAATGGACACTGGACGTGATTCTCTGGGTGCTGGAATGTTGTTCCCATGGAAATATAAGGAGCTGCAGGGTTTGGATGGTGGCTCCCAACAATGATGAAGGATTTCTAGAGGTAGGGGAGCTGCTTGAAGGAGTTTCGAGGGCCGGAGGATGATTTTCAGTGACCCAAATTTAATTCCAGCAGTCCTGGACTGGTGCAGGGGCAGAAATGGGATGCTGAGAAGGGGCCAACAACCTGCAGTTGGGCGATTTTGTGTGCTGGCAGGGCTGGAGCAGTTATCCCTGCATAACGGATGATACCCTAGGGTTTGGAGAAGTGAAAACCGAAATTACAACACTCAAGCCTTTATCCCACTATAGTGGGGTCGGCTAAGTGCAACAACAACAACAGAACCCATATAGTCCCCAATCATTGGGGGTATGGGCGGGGGAAGATTGGAAACAGACCTAACCTTTGGCACTATGCACAAAGTGGCTTCTCTCAGAGGAGAGACCTAACCTTTGACAATAAATGCACAAAGTGGCTGCTCACAGAAT
This sequence comes from Dactylorhiza incarnata, assembly GCA_033032865.1. Taxonomy (NCBI): domain Eukaryota; kingdom Viridiplantae; phylum Streptophyta; class Magnoliopsida; order Asparagales; family Orchidaceae; genus Dactylorhiza; species Dactylorhiza incarnata. The sequence goes on along the minus strand of JAWHQI010000226.1, from coordinate 1,686,960 downwards.
ACCACTGAAATAGTGTCCCCATATACCGTCGCGTTTGCTGCGGAATCATGCCCTCAAATCAAAGCCAAAGACATCAGGGAGGGCAGTGGGGTCGGCTAAGTGAAAACCGAAATTACTTTAGATAAATTCCAAGAGGGTTCCTCTTGTCAACCCTAGGCTCCAAAACATACCAAAGTCCAAATCCAAAGATAGATCAAAGGACAATAGAGTGGGTTTATATATACCCAACATAATGGCATAAGCGAAAATAAAGATAACTTAAGAGCCGCACTCTCAACCGATTGTCGCCTGGTCTGTCGCTTTCGGTTGCCGGGAGTACACCCTCCACGTGGCCGATGCGCCTTCATCCTCTCCGTAACAATACTTCTATCTGGAAAATTTGTCTTGTCCTCAAGGCAAAACTCTGGAAATTGGGCGTGGAAGTCGTCGCGGCCCCACTAGGTCGTGTCACAGTGAGGGCAATGCTGCCATGCCACCAACACCTGTGCTCGGCCGGTCGGGGATTCCGATGTGCGGTCCAGTATGGCTTCTGACAATACATGATGGAGCTATCCGAGCCAAAATGTGATGGCAAGGAGTCTTCGACGGTGTGATCGGCTATCACCCGTTTAAGCTGGGAGACATGGAAGACTGGGTGTATCCAACTGTGGGAGGGAAGGTGGTGGCGATATGCTACCTCGCCAATGCGCGCAGTCATCGAACCGGAACCGAACCGTAGGCATTGAACCGGAACCGCATAGAACCAGACTAAACCGGTAGTGAATAATTTGGTTTTGGTTCTTGTTGAACCGGAACTGTAGACACGACGGTTCTAAAAATTATAATGGAACCGAAACCAAAACCGGTCAAACCAAATAAGGTTTTGGTTCTAATTTGAAGAATCGTTACCTTATTCACAGTTTTAGTAGAACCGGAACTGAACCATGACAATTCTAATTCTCCTAGATTGAGACATCAGGAAGCTTCTATACGAGCGCTACAGTACCTGAAGAAGTCTTTTGGATACGAAATTCTATTCTCATAGAACGATCATTTGAATGTTGAAGTATGCACGAATGCTGATTGAGTTAGAAGCCATGATGACCGAAAATTCACCACAGGATATTGCTCCTTTGTTGGGGGGGGGGGATCTCATGATCTACAAAAGTAAGAAAGAAAATGTGGTAGCAAGGTTCAATACAGACATAGAATACAGAGCAATGCTACAAGGGATATGCGAGGACTATGACTTCAGTCTATAATGCAAGATTTGGGGCTACAAGATGGAAACTCATATGTCTATATTGCGATAATAAATCACATATCAACATTGCTCATAATCTCGCTCAACCATGTTGAAATTGACATATATTTAATCAAGGATCACCTAGAGAAAGACAATATCTACACATTGTTCGTTCAATCTCAAGATCAGCTGACATATATCTTTACCAAGAGTCTGAGTTGTGACACCTTCACTGATAATATCTCCAAATTTGGAATGCTCGGCATGTACTCCCATCTTGAGGGGTGGGGGTGGGGGTGGGGGGTGTGGGGGGGGGGGGGGGGGGGGGGGGGGGATTAAAGACCACTGTAAATTCCCACTATAAAAGTGCATATTCTTTTTATTATTTTTACTCTCACACCTTTAATATTGGTTTGGGTTCTCCTCCTTTTGTGTATATATAGAGGTGGTGGGTAATATTTATTCTTTAGATTGAAAATAATATATATTTTTTCCAAATCCCAACTGTTAATGCTCTATTATACGTATATTTAATAACTCCAACTTACCTTTGACACAATCCACTTCCTTAAGGCGCATCAAATCAGATCACTGTTACTCAATCACATATTTTTAAGATCATTACTAATCGTAGAGAGACATTTTCTTCATTTGAAAATGTTAATTACTGTAAGAATGTTCGGGGAGATGAAAATCCATAATGTAGGCCTCCCTTTGAGCAAGCCTTTTCATTAACTCCTGTTGCTAAGAAGTGACATTGGCCACTAAGAGAAGGACACATGGCATTGGTTGTCCTTCCCAAGGCATAGGAAATGCCTTTCCATTAACTCCAAAGCTGCTGTGAAGTGACACCAGCCACTAGGAACTACAATTGAAGCAAGCTCGCCGGAGACAGCAACCACCATGCCATGAAGGAGACAAACCCGGTCCATGGCCTTGAATCAAGTGAGCTTCCGCCCCCTCTCCCTTGGTGCTAGTTTCCTAGATCTAACTAGGTGAGACACCGAGCTCAATGGAGCTTGATTTGAGAGCATGCCATGGAGAAATGACTGAAATCCATGTTCCCGTTCGCTATTCCGGCCACCTCAGGCCGCCGGACAGCCACCCGTAGATGTACCTCAAAAAGAGGATGGTGGTGGAGGTGTTGTTTGGCCTTGGATGGGTTTACATGGCTGTAGAGGAGAGATTTATTATGGTTCCAGGTCGGGCAAATCACAACCCTTGGCTGGAGGAAGAAGATGAATAACTACCCTTAGATCTACTTTAAGATCTGTGCACATTTGTTATTAGTAGGCCAAACTGAATCGGTCCTGTTTACATAGTCAGGTTCAAGTCGATTTTTAGGCATGATACACTTAGATCCGCACATCGGGCTCAACATGAAATTTGTGGCCGTTGGAAAGACCTTTCAAAACTGGGGGTGACACATTTTCTGGATGTGTAATGTTGCTCCCTAAATCTTATTTTGAAAACGATGTTTCACAATTCAACAATAGCTTAAATATCAATTTTAGGATCTTTACTAATCTTACGATCCATATTTTGTAAGTCGATCCGGATCTTACCTAGGATCTAAATCAACACCTCTACGACTGGGATCGCGATTCGGATCTTAGGATCTGTAGGATTGCGATCCCTACACGATTCTACCGATCCAACCAAAGGAAATTAGAAACATGTCCAACCATATTCCGACCCCATTCAACTGGTCCAACGCCCATAACCCATCGCTTAACCTTATCCCAATCCCGCCCCATACCCCCATCACAGAATCACATCAGGCCGCTTTACCATATCCCAAGTGTCAGTTTTCGACTGCAAACGGAGGCTAAGTGCTACGTCTTTGGTCACTTCCAGTCCAGACAACGCCTTCGTTTTCCTTCCTTACCCGGTGAAGTTAGTATGATATTATATATTTGATTTAGTTATTCAATTGTTTTTTGATATAATTATGCACATACTCCTCAATTTAATGATTTTTTTGTTAAAGACCACTGTAAATTCCCACTATAAAAGTGCATATTCTTTTTATTATTTTTACTCTCACACCTTTAATATTGGTTTGGGTTCTCCTCCTTTTGTGTATATATAGAGGTGGTGGGTAATATTTATTCTTTAGATTGAAAATAATATATATTTTTTCCAAATCCCAACTGTTAATGCTCTATTATACGTATATTTAATAACTCCAACTTACCTTTGACACAATCCACTTCCTTAAGGCGCATCAAATCAGATCACTGTTACTCAATCACATATTTTTAAGATCATTACTAATCGTAGAGAGACATTTTCTTCATTTGAAAATGTTAATTACTGTAAGAATGTTCGGGGAGATGAAAATCCATAATGTAGGCCTCCCTTTGAGCAAGCCTTTTCATTAACTCCTGTTGCTAAGAAGTGACATTGGCCACTAAGAGAAGGACACATGGCATTGGTTGTCCTTCCCAAGGCATAGGAAATGCCTTTCCATTAACTCCAAAGCTGCTGTGAAGTGACACCAGCCACTAGGAACTACAATTGAAGCAAGCTCGCCGGAGACAGCAACCACCATGCCATGAAGGAGACAAACCCGGTCCATGGCCTTGAATCAAGTGAGCTTCCGCCCCCTCTCCCTTGGTGCTAGTTTCCTAGATCTAACTAGGTGAGACACCGAGCTCAATGGAGCTTGATTTGAGAGCATGCCATGGAGAAATGACTGAAATCCATGTTCCCGTTCGCTATTCCGGCCACCTCAGGCCGCCGGACAGCCACCCGTAGATGTACCTCAAAAAGAGGATGGTGGTGGAGGTGTTGTTTGGCCTTGGATGGGTTTACATGGCTGTAGAGGAGAGATTTATTATGGTTCCAGGTCGGGCAAATCACAACCCTTGGCTGGAGGAAGAAGATGAATAACTACCCTTAGATCTACTTTAAGATCTGTGCACATTTGTTATTAGTAGGCCAAACTGAATCGGTCCTGTTTACATAGTCAGGTTCAAGTCGATTTTTAGGCATGATACACTTAGATCCGCACATCGGGCTCAACATGAAATTTGTGGCCGTTGGAAAGACCTTTCAAAACTGGGGGTGACACATTTTCTGGATGTGTAATGTTGCTCCCTAAATCTTATTTTGAAAACGATGTTTCACAATTCAACAATAGCTTAAATATCAATTTTAGGATCTTTACTAATCTTACGATCCATATTTTGTAAGTCGATCCGGATCTTACCTAGGATCTAAATCAACACCTCTACGACTGGGATCGCGATTCGGATCTTAGGATCTGTAGGATTGCGATCCCTACACGATTCTACCGATCCAACCAAAGGAAATTAGAAACATGTCCAACCATATTCCGACCCCATTCAACTGGTCCAACGCCCATAACCCATCGCTTAACCTTATCCCAATCCCGCCCCATACCCCCATCACAGAATCACATCAGGCCGCTTTACCATATCCCAAGTGTCAGTTTTCGACTGCAAACGGAGGCTAAGTGCTACGTCTTTGGTCACTTCCAGTCCAGACAACGCCTTCGTTTTCCTTCCTTACCCGGTGAAGTTAGTATGATATTATATATTTGATTTAGTTATTCAATTGTTTTTTGATATAATTATGCACATACTCCTCAATTTAATGATTTTTTTGTTAATTGAGCATGTAATTGGATGATACAAAGTTCAATTATATATTTTTAGTCTTAATTTATGAATGTTGTAGGATCTAGTGATCCTACGATGCGATCCGATCCAACCTTGAAACGATCTCACCTAGGATCTCGATCCTGACAACCTTGCTTAGAAGAGGAGCTTGAAAGTGGGAATGAACATTAACTCTCTGTAGCTAGTATTTGCATTGGCTAATTTAATGGTTGCTTATTGATCTTGAGATACCCATGCTTTTGTGTAACTTAATCAGCTGGAAGTATTAGTTAATCTGCAATTATTCCTTTTAAGGTAGCAATTAGCAAGTGATAAAATGATTAAGTTATTCTAAATTTCTTGGTCGTTTTTAATGTCTGGTTTATTCTATAGTGAAGTATCCGATTGAGGTTGGTGCAATGCACCTTTTTCTCTTTTTCGATGCCTGGCCATGTGTTTGAGGCCATTTCATTTTTCTATTTTTTCTCGTTAATCAAGTTAATGTAATCCTGTAGATTAACTTATTTTATCTTTCTTGGGTTCTGTTTGGCGCGGTGTTTTTGCTCCAGTGAGTTTTGACAAAAACGCCGTCGTCATAGAGTATATGTTTGGCACGACAATGATTATGACCACCACCAAGAAAAGAAAACTAGTTTTGAACATAACAATGAATGAAGTTCCTTAGGTGAGGTAGGGTGTCCACGAACAACGGTTCGTAACCACCACGTTCACGACCACTACCGCCGTGCCAAACGGAGCCTTAATCATATGAATTCTGACCCGTTCTTGTATAAAGTTGCAATGTGGATTGTTAGAAGATACTTATATTATTATGGACACAATTTCTTGAAATTGCCTTATTAATGATAATCTCATGCTTTATTCTGCTAGGGTAAAAAAGAAACAAGTCAAAGAGAAGGATAGTTGCAAGCCTTTCGATGGTCAGAGTCCTACACAAGATTCTCAAATTGTTAAGATGCATGATTTACCATTCAACAATGATCTTTTGTCAGTTGACAAATCTCAAAATGATCCACAAGGTAGTGGTAGCTGTGATAAAGAAAAAATGATTTCTTGCACAGCGACCACAGTTCATCTAGACCCACCCGTCGAAGCTCATTTGGCAAAACGAAAGAGAAAACATTCAAAGAAACTTCTAGATTCAAAGTATGTTTGCCTGTGTTCTTAATTCAGCTCTATGAAATCATTTCCTAGTAGTCTTCACAGATTTATTTATCTCTGGTGTCTTGTTAATGTTATCTCTATATTTTATGTGCGTAATTAGTAATATCAGTAAACTAGACCTTCACCCTTTTGTTTTTTGTTATTACTTCTCAAATTATTAGGATGCATGGTTTGCCTTTCAGCAACGATCCTTTGTCAGCTGACAAGTCTCAAAAAGACCCACAAGGTAGTGGAAGCTATGGTAAAGAAAAAATGATTTCTCGCACGGAGACCACAGTTCAACTTGGCGTGCCTGGTGAAGTTGGCTTGGCAGAGAGAAAGAGAAAACATTCAGAGAAACCTCTAGGTTCAAAGTATGATTGTTCATGTTCTTACTTATTCTTTAGTTCTATGAAATCATATTCCTAGTAGTCTTCACAAAGTTTCCTTTGGTGTCTTATTCATTGCAACCATTTCATCTCTATATTTTACTTTATTTATTAGTAAGATCAATAAAGTGTACCTTTACTCTTTTGTATGGTTATTACTTACCTCCACCTATCTTGGGTTAGCTAATCCTACTAGTCTATGAATTCATCATTCCTATCTATCATGGGTTGTATGTTTTTACTTATTCTTTAGTTCTATGAAATCATATTCCTAGTAGTCTTCACAGAGTTTCCTTTGGTATCTTATTCATTGCAATCATTTCATCTCTATATTTTACGTTATTTATTAGTAAGATCCATATTGTGCCTTTATGTTACGGGTCAGGCTTCACCCCTACTGGTGGGAAATACCATGTGGACAATTCGACCGCTCAACGCCCCCAATCATGGCCTCCAATCTGGGCCTGTAACAGGGTCGTGACCCCCACACCCCAACCTGTCTCCGCGATCAGTTTAATCAGCGGCGGGTTGTTGAGACGAAGATTGATCCCCCGCCTCCTTGATAGGAAGCCTTCAACAGGGCCCCTATCACCAACTGAGCCTGCTCAGTTGGTGATAGGGGCCGTGTTGCAGGCTTCCTATCATGGAGGCGAGGGATCGAATCCCCGCCTCAATAACCCGCCGCTGATTAAACTGATCGCGGAGATGGGTTGGTGTGTGGGGGCCGCGTCCCTGTTATGGGCCCGGATTGGGGGCGGTGAGCGACCGTATTGCCCACATGGTATTGCCCACCGGTAGGGGTGAAGCCTGACCCGTAACATAAAAGTGCACTTTTATGTTACGGGTCAGGCTTCACTCCTATTGGCGAGCAATACCATGTGGGCAATACGGCCACACACCGCCCCCAATCATGGCCCCCAATCCGGGCCCGTAACAAGGCCCGTGCAACGGCCCGAAGTCCGCCACAATTTAAATCTTTCTTTCTGAGCAGGTTTTACACAATTAAATAATGCAGCTAAGCGGATCACAGAAGTGGTACCAGTAAAAGACATAAAAACACTTTTATTCATTCTAATAATATACATCATGTCCAGGATTACAGGGAAAACCAAAATACAAAAGTGCACACTGAACTGAAATCTACAATAAACAGAAATACACTCTAACCCGAATCCGAACTATGTCTTCCCTTTGCTTTCTTTCTGCCTTCGCAGGTATCCTCCTAGCGTGGCCTAGCACGCTGGCGGTCTGATCCTATAAATAAAATAAACAACCAGTTAGTTTAGAAAACTAAGTGAGTTCCTTGCCTCTTCGACCGCCCTACAGGCAAACACGAAGAGTCAGCTATAACAGACAGTTATAAATATCTGTAAAACTGTATGAACATGAAAGTAGACAGGTACAGTAAACTGGTACACAAAAATAAACCATTTCTGTTATTTCGTTTCTTATATCTCATTATAGTTCATTTTCATGTTCAATTATAGTTCGTTTCGTTCTTTCGAAATATCAAACATCTGGGCTCATCAAATCAATGTCCGTTCTAGGGCGCTCAACAACACAACAGGCTTCCACTCCTCCTAGATTGGACATTTCAGTATCAATTTCCGTCGGAGATCTACCGCTCCAACTGGGTGTAGGAGTCTGAAGCTTTACCCCCTCCCTACTAGGCTTACCCATAGTGTTTCGATGCGTCGACGCACTCTCTTTTTCTTATTCATTTCATATTCAATTAATAAATATAGGAAATAATTGTATTAATTCCCCTCAGAGATTCTATCGCTTGTTAATCCATATTTAGTCTTTTAGCGATTTCATAATTTCAGTGATTTCAAATCTTCGAATTTCTTTAAATCAAGACAAGTCATATTCTGTAAAAATATTCAAATGCCTACAAAATCAAAGTCGTAAGAACTCACCGCAGCTTTTCCTTTTCCCTTGTCCTTCGAAGGATTCTCGTCGCGTCTATCGCCGGACGCCATCCTCTGCAGTATCAAGTAAATCATTTACTTTAGGGTTGCGTCTTTAAAGCTATGAGTAGACTCCCTAAGACGGCCACAACTACGACCTCTAGGAGTTGCCTAGGGAAGGACAAGCTTAGTGACTCGAAAGGAACGCGAAAAATCTGATTTTTAAGCGCTGCAAAACTCAGAAATCAGCCACCACACTTCAAAAATCAATCACGTTAGTGGCCAATTAAATTCAAGGAAAACAACCCACACTAACTAAAAAGGACAGCCCAAACAGCACCCTAACAAGGAGTTAAAACTTAGCCAATACAAGCTATCAAGAGGGCATTTCAGGGCTGATAAATGGCATACACCAAGGGCTGCTAACAACAGCTCCAAGGGCTGCCATTACAGTCCAAAACCATCCAAAAACAGTCACCAAATCAGCAAGTGGCAGGGCAAATAATACAAACAACAGCCCTGAGATAATTAAAACAACAACAAGGATACTTGACTAGCATAACCAGCAACCAGCCAACAAGAGCAACAGCCAGCCAACAGCAGTCGGCCAACAGGAGCAGCAGCCAGCTAACAACAGTCGACAAACAAGAACAACAACAACAACTAGAGGTTTATAAGGGATTATAACAGGGAAAAACGACCACTAAATCTCCCCATCATCATTACTAACATAAGCCCTTTAATTCAAGAATTAAACAAGGGAACAAAAGAGGGAAATCCCTAAATTTCCAAACAAGGAACTCATAGCCAGCCTACAACCCCAGCCCCCATATTCTATATAGCAAATAAAGAGAAGTAAAGGAGGGGGAAGAGAAAGTAAGGGCTTACAAAGCTAGGTCGAAGCCCAAACAGCAGGTCAAGCTTGTCCAATCCAGTCAACCAACAAGTACCAAGTAGCACAAGGAAAGTGGCGACACAAGAAGAAGAAGGCCACATGCTCTCCCAAAGCCGTCGACCGAGAAGAAAGGAGAAGAGCAGCTGGAATCCCAGCCGAGAAGCTCCAGGCGGCAGCAAACAGGAGAAAATCGGGATAAGGTCTAGCGGCAAGAATAAAAGAGCCGCCCAACTCATTTTCCACCGCTTAAGCCTTAATCTAGGCTTAAGTAAAAAATCTGACTTACGGAATTAAGAACCAGCCAACCCATTTTTATAAAAGGACTTCAATAAAGTTTCAATCAACCAATTAACTCAGCTAACCCTCAAGTGAGCCAAGCTTTCATCTCCATCAAATTTTATTACTAAGCCAAGCTAAATCCGCCGCAAAGCCAAGACGTAAAATATACTTTGATCAAAATATAAAATAACTACGAAACGATCGCCGCAAAAATTTCGGATAAACTCAAATTGAAAAATTAAACGTGCGACGTCGAATTGACACTGAATCTTTTTCTCTTTTTCATCATAGGGGAAAATTATTTCTCTTATTATACAATATAATATAACATTTTCACATAATCAAGTTCAGTTCTTACAATTCTCTCCTAAACAGCATTTTCGTCCTCGAAACTTCAATCTTCTTGGTTCAGAAAGAATGCGGGAAATAAGCTCATTATTGCATCTTCTCGTTCCCAAGTAGCAACATTGGCAGAGTGACCTTTCCACCATACTTTGACAAAATTCACATCGCGATTTCGGAGATCCTTGCTTTGACGATCAATAATTTGATAGGGTTCGGTCGGGCTAGACAAATCAACTTCTATTTGCACATCACTGACAGAGATCATCAAATCTGGATCAGAAATATATCGCCGGATAGCAGAAACATGAAAAACATCATGCAATGTGGATTGTTGTCTGACTATCACAAAATAGAGTGTCTGGAGAGGAGAATTTCACACCCAAATCACTGAGAAGGCTTTCCAACCATGCAAGTTCAATAACGACCAATGCCATTGAGTGTTACTCTACTTCTGTAGATGATCGTGCAATCACAATTTGCTTTTTTGCTTCTCCAGGTGACAGTGCAGTAACCACTTGTGGATCGACGGTTGTCTAGAGAGCCAGCATAATCAGCGTCCGAGTAGGCAATGAGAGATAAGGATGAAGAGGGCTTATATACATGTCCTTGACCAGGAGCACTCTAAAGATACCGGAGGATATGCTCAATTACCTGAAGATGTGAAGTTCGTGGAGCATGCATGAAACGACTGACAACCCCAACAACAAAGGATATATCAGGTTGTGTAACTGTAAGATAAATTTGATTGCCCACAAGACGACGGTAATATTCTGAATTTTGAAGTAGTAGGTCGGAGTCGGAGCTATGCACACAGAGCTTATGGTTGGCATCCATAGGTGTATTTGAGCTTGCATCCGGAGTAGCCAGCATCATGAAGAAGATCAAGACAATACTTTCGTGGGATAGAACAAGACCATCAGGGCGACAAGCTATCTCGATACCGAGAAATATTTGAGATTGCCCAAATCTTTGATCTGAAAAACAGATGCCAAGTGTTTCTTGATCATGTTTATGTCATTGAGATCATTACCCGTAATAAGAATATCATCAACATCACCAAAAGTATCATTGTGCCTGTCGAGCGGTGACAAGTAAAAAGAGAGTAGTCAGGCGAGCTTCGAGTAAATCCAACATCACGAACGACAACTAAAATTTTCAAACCACGCTCGAGGAGATTGTTTGAGACCATAGAGAGACTTCTTGAGGTGACAAACAATGCCTGTCTCAAATCCGAGATGCTGCTTCATGTAAACAATGTCTGTATGTGTCATATATTTGGTAGCTCGGGGAGCTAACTTGTTTGTAAGAGGACCAAGACGGTGAACATAGCGTACACAACCAAACACGCGAGGAGTCAAGGAAAAGAGAGGTGTGGATGTGAATAGAAGGCTGAAGGGCGTCAAGTTGAGAATGGAGGAGGGTATGCGATTGATGAGATAACACGCCATAGAGATTGTGAAATGCCAGTAGAACGTTATCACATTCATCTGAAACATAAGAGAGTGTGCGACCTCAAAGAGGTGACAGTTTTTTCCCTCGGCAACCCCATTTTGTTGCGGTATATAGGCACAAGAAGTTTGGTGGAGAATACCATGCTTAACACAATATTTTGAAATGCATGCCTAGTATACTCGCGCGCATTATCGGTTCGTAGAATTTTGATAGATCTCGAAAACTATGTATGCGTCTCGGCGATGAAGGCATGAAATACACCATGTAGTTCAGAACAGTCGCGAAGTAAATACAACCAGGTCATGCAAGAATAATCATCAATAAATGTGAGGAAGTAGAGATAACTAGAAACACCAGTTGTTTTATACGGTCCCAAAATATCAGAGTGCACTAAATTAAAAAAAAGCAGAGCTCTTAGTACAATGAGGTGTAAAAGTAGAACAACGTTGTTCGCCATAGATGCAAGACTCGTGGGTAAAGGCGGGGAAGGAGAGATCAGGAAGTGCTTTCCATAGAATCGGGAGAGGCGCATACCCAAGGCGTCGATGCCAATCAACAAAGGTAACAAAGGTTAGAGCAGTGGTGAGATCATCCAGAGTGTAGAGCCTGTTTGACAGTCGTCCTCTACCAATGATATTCTGGGTTTGTTGATCCTTCACAATAAAAGAAGAAGATGAAAAATTTACAGAGCAGTCAAGATCTTGTGTCAGACGACAAACATAGAGAAAATTAAAATGAGAGCCCGAAACATGAAGAACCGAGCGCAGAGAGATGGAGAAAGAGATGAAGTGAGGGGCACGTACCCATAACCACAAACAGGGGTGGTCTCCCCATTAACCACCGTGATGAACTTAGGGCAGGCGGATGTGGAGTAATTTGATTCGTGGCACTAGAGTCCACTATCCAAGCTGGACTATTTGAAAAATAGGAGATACCTTCATTTGAAATAGACGCCACAGAGCAAGGAGAGTGTCTGATCAACCCTTGAAGATGCTGAAGTTGGGTGCACAAGCTATCAATATCAACATGAGCGGTGGAGGGAGCATCAGTCACAATGGAGGTATGCTATTGCGGAGGCTGCGGAGGTACACCATGCTTACGAAAGCAAGTAGACTCTAAATGACCACCCTGGCCACAATAGGTACACACGCGAGTGTCATACCCTTGGAGCGATTCCATCCGCTGCGACCGTGTCCACGATAGCCGGTGCGACCCCCACGAGCCGGCGGTGGGGTGGGATGATGTTCAGAAGAGTGTTGGAGAAGGGCCGGAAACAGACTCTGGAGCATTTGGGGGGGGGGGGGGGTCACCTTCAACATCATGGAACACACAATGAGATCCATCGTTGGAGGCCGATGTTGAATCCAGGTCTCAATGAGAGTCTTGGATTTCGCTACAAAGGAGGTTAAGTCTCCGTCTGCACCCAGAATAAGGGATTGAAGGTCCGTGAAAATGTCAAACATGTATTGGAGACTGTCATTGCCAAAATACAAGGAGTGAAGTTCATACCACATTGTCTTTGCCATCTCATGATACATTGGCATACGATATGGCTCTGCGTCCATCAAATTCAAAATCCATGACTGAGCGCGACCATCATCACCGAGCCATTGTTTGTTGGGCTCTGCAGGCGATGCCTTAGAGAGATGATGAAGCAACCCCTTTGTTTGTAGAACTCGACGCACCGAGTGGACCCGCTTGACAAAATTTTTCTTGCCACTGAGAGAGATAGTAGTGATCCGTAGTTCATCCCGTACATTGGGAACATGAGCCGGAGCAAGAGACGAAATGGAGGAAGAGCTGGCAGACGTGCCCATGACTGGTAAGGATGATGCGACGGGCGACTGTGGCAAGGTGGGGTGCGGATTGAGTGGTGAGGCGCAAGGGGGGTGAGGCTGCAAGGAGGGGTGCAACGTAATGGTGGGTGCGGTTTCAAGGGTGGTACGATGCAAGGGGGTGGGTGCGGCTGCAAAGGGGTGCGACGCAAGGGGTGTGTGGCTGCAATGTGGGGGGGGGGGGGGGGGCGTGGCGCAATGGGGTGCGGCAGAGGTGCGGGATGCGCGTGCCTGGGGTGAGGCTTGCGGCAGTTTTGATTGCACACAGGAATTAGGATTGAGGATAGCGGTTTGGGACAAATTGTGTCCGCGGGAGGCAGAATGCAAGGCGAGTTTGAGCCTTTGAAATAAATCAAGTTGAGAGTAGAGCTCTATCGAAAAAAAAATCTGGTCCGTAGAAACCTCCCTCTGATTCCATGTGGAGAAAAACAAGATTCGAGAGAAATACAATCAATATTTTATTTATCCTCATAAAAATATTACATACAAGACAACTATTATTACATGTATAAATAGATGAGGCGGGCGGTGACAAAATCGTTATCCAAGATGTGGGACTAATGCCTATGTAGCAATGGGATCAGTCGTGGGCCTTTGTATGGACCTTTTGTATAGATTGCTTTAACACTTTTCATAACCCAAACCAAAGCACACCCCCACCCTATAATCGGTTGGGGCCCAAGCAAGTCAGGGAGTTGCCAAATACAAAATAAAATGCAGATAAATAAAAAGATACATGACTATGAAATAAAAGATAACATGACTACGCGTTGGAATCCTTGTGCGCCGTAGTGTGGCACTTGTACATTATCCCCCATCGTGGGTCGACATCAAGCTTGTCGTGGAGCTGTGGGGGCAAAGTGTACTAAGGGCTCGGGTGTTGGTACCTCCACATACAACTTCAGTTGCGAGACGTGGAACACGTCGTGGATCCTAGCATCAGTCGTAGTTGGAGACGGTACGCCACCTCGCCGATGCGCTGTAAAATCTCAAACGACTCTTAGAACTTTGGGTTCAGCTTGTGGTTTGGGCTCTTGACGATGGTCGACTGGCGGTAAGTGCGGCGTTTAGCCACACCCAATCCCCCGGAGCAAAGAATAACTCACTGTGTCCCCAGTTGTAGGCGGTCTCCATGCGTGTCTGGGGCTGCAGACGGTGCTCACGGGCTAAGATTAGGATCTGATCGCGATTCTGCAGTTCGCTATCAACGGTGGTCGATCAAACTGAGGCGCTGATGTATGTGAGTGGGCGTGGCGGTTCCCGGCTATAAACGAGGTGGAATGGGGTGGTCTGCAGGATCATATGATAAGATGTGTTGTAACAGTATTCCACTCATGGAAGCTACCGTGCCCAGTCCTTCGGGCAGTCCTGCTGACCAGCTTGGTCTGCCCGTCCGACTGTGGATGGTATGTCGACGAGAGTGCAAGCTTGGTACTGCATAATGCAAACAACTCCTGCCAAATAGTGAACTGAAAATTGTCCCTGTCGGACACAATGTTCTCAGGAATGCCATGCAGAAGGAACACATGGTGAAAGAAGGTGCGTGCTACCCCATCCCCCGTAATAGGTTGGCTCATGGCGATGAAATGTGCGCCCTTTGAAAATCTATCCACCACCACCACAAAAATGACCGATCGGCCCCGCGATGTGGGTAGACCCTCGATGAAATCCATAGATATATCGGCCCATATCTGTGCGGGTACTGGAAGGGGCTGGAGAAGCCTGGCCGGTAGTAGGTGGTCTGCATTGCTGCGCTAACAGGCGGAGCAAAGGGCGATGAAGTCCTAAACGCCGCGTTTGTGTCCCTTCCAAAAGAATTCTACCTGAATCCGTTGAAGCGTCTTGTGAACTGCTTCATGAGTGGAGTCGTGGGTGCCTGTAAGAATATCCGAAATCAATGGGGAGTTAGCTGATAGGTATATCCAATCCTTGTATAATATGAGGCCATCCTCTGCAGCCCAGTACAAAGGCAACCACCCCTCCTCAATGCGGTGGATAAGCTTTAGGAGGACTGAGGTGTCCTGAAATTCATGTCGAAGGCGGTGTAGAACAGAAGATGTCAGTTGGGAAATGCATAGGATAAGTCCCTCCTGATGGTCGCAACGTGAGAGGGCATCATCGACCCGATTCAACGCACTCGCCTTGTACTCCACCCGAAAATCGAAGCCCAGAACTTTGCTGCTCCAACGCTGCTGCGGGGTCGTGGTGAGGTTTTGTTCCATGAGATATTTGAGGCTGAAGTGATCGGTGTGAATCAGGAAGGAGCATCCCCACAAGTACGATCGCCAATGTTGGACGACTTTGGCTAACCTGATCAGCTCCTGTTCGTAAGCCTGGAGTTTTTGATGATGAAGCGCAGTTCGATGGCTGAAATATGTGATTAGTTAGCCCCCTTGTTGGACCACGACGCGACAGCCTTGCCCCGAGACGTCACACTCAACCTGGAACTCCTATCCAAAGTTTGGTAGGTGAAGTAAGGGAGCCGAGACCAAGACCTGCTGAAGAGCTCGAAAAGCATTCGTCGCAGTGGCTCCCACACGAAGGATAGCTTCTTCAATAGGGCAAACAACGGTGCTGCAATCACGTTGTACCCTTGGATGAAACTCCGATAGTAGCCTGCATGACCAAGAAAATCGTGGAGCTCCCGCCAGGACCGAGGAAGTGGCCAATTGGTCACCCCTTAAATCTCGAGGGGGGCGGCGGACACACCCGTTCTGTCGACGACGTACCCTAAGTAGACGACTCGATCAGTCCTAAAAGAACATTTAACCCGATTCAAGAAAAGGCGGTGGGTGTGAACTAGCTGAAATATTGTGCGAAGATGGACTAGGTGGGCCTCCCATGTAGTGTTGTATACCATGATATTGTCAAAAAAACAAACACACAACGACACCGTAAGTCGTTGAATACCTCATTCATGAGAGCCTGGAAGGTGTGCTGAGCGTTGGTGGGCCCGAAGGGCATCACGAGAAACTCGAAGTGTCCATGGTGGGTGAGGAAGGTCGTCTTCTCCACATCCAATGGGGCCATGCGCATCTGATGGTACCCCGAGCAAAGGTCCAATTTGGAGAAGTATCTGGCGCCGTGCAACTTGTCAAGCAACTCCTGAACTATCAAATTGAGGAACTTGTCTTTCACTGTCCGCGCGTTCAACTCGCGGTAATCCACGTTGAATCTCCATGTGTCATCCTTCTTGTGCACCAACAAAACTGGGGAAGAAAAGGGGGAGACGCTGTGGTGGATGATGCCCTGTCGTAGCATGGCAGAGCACTGCTGTTTAATTTCCTCCTTTTGCAAAAAAGGATTGCGGTAAGGGCGGACAACCAAGGGAGCCGTATTAGACAAGAGGCAGATGCAGTGGTCCTTACGCCGCAGAGGAGGAACTCCTGTTGGGGTAGTCGTAGTGTCACTATACTCCTGGATAAGCGCATCAAGGTCGGCGGGCTCGGCCGGGTCGGTTCTGGCGAGGAAGACGCTTCGGTCGGCAGTCGGCGAGCGTCCTTGTCACGCAGTCTATTGTGGGCCTCGGGCCCACGTCATCGTAAGCACGTCAAAGTCCCACAGAAGGGGTCCCAAGGTATGGACCCAACGGAATCCTAATGCTGCCTCAAAGCCCCGAAGGGCAATCACAAGGAAATCCACGTGAGAATGGTAGCCCTCCACCACAATAGGCACATCACGGCAAACCCCCATGCAAGCCATTACCATGCCGTTGGCCACGGATACGCGGAGGCTCTGACGGGGTGTCACTGGAAGGTTGAGATGTTGTGCGGTAAGGTCGCTAAGGAAGCCGTGAGTGTTGTCCGAGTCCATGAGAGTGACCAACTACTGACTCGCCACAAAGATCAATAGTTGTATCGTATCCCCCGAATGGGGCCTGTCATAACATGAATAGTAATCTCGGGGTCTCCCAAGTCCTCTTCCTCCACATCCTCATCAGAGGGGTCCTCCACCTCAAGCCAGAAAAGGCGCTTGCACAGATGTTCACGACTGAAAGATTCATTACAGCTGAAAAAGAGGCCCTTGGCCCTGCGGTCGGCCATTTCCTGCAGTGACAGTCGACGAATGGTGGAAGAGCATCCCCCTCTTTTCCCTTGCCGACTCCACTGCTAGATGGATGAGGGGAAGGGCCAAAACCCCTGGAGGGTCCTTCGCCAGAGCAACACTCGAAATACAGGCGGTCCATCAACATGTGTTTCTCACAAATGCGTGCTAAACTCATGGTCGTCGTGAGGTCCGAAGGAGATTGGAACTCGACATCCAAACATAGTCGCTCGTAGAGACCCACAGTAAAGAAGGGCATCTGATGTGCCGCCGGGACGGAAGGGGCACGAGCAAGGAGTACCTGGAACTGCTCAAGATAGTGATCAATGGACCCGGTCTGTCGGAGTGAGATGAGATCGCCAATGAGGTTACCGCGAAGTGGAGGCCCGAAGCGGAGGTTGCAGTGAGTCTTGAACTCCTCCCGCGAGAGGTGAGGCTTCTCCTGCTATAACTTGGACTGGGAGAACCATAATTGTGCAGAGCCCATGAGATGGAAGGAAGCAATGCCAATCCAATCCTCCCACGACGTACGCTGCTTTGCAAAAAACCACTCGCAACGTGTGAGCCAAGTCAAAGGGTCCTCTCGACCGTCAGAAATTGAAAAGTTCATCTTCACAAAACGAGGGATTCCGCCTCCATCAGAGCGAGGGGTAGGAAAATCGTGTCCCACCTGAGAGGAACCCGAAGCGGCGTGTGGTGGAGGTGGGGGGCATCCAGCCGAAAGGCCTCGATGAGGGCCCTATTGTTAGCGACCATCATATTCTGAAAGGACTCCAAAATCTGAGCCAAGGTGAGGCTGTCGAGGTTTTCGTCGTCCATTGGTATCGTCCGAGAGCGAGGAGAGGCACGAGGTTGAGTGGATAAGAGGCCCACGTTGTTCGGGAGGAGGGAAACACCGACAGGGGAAGCCCCCAACAGGATGCGCGTGGTTGATAGGGGACGTACGCGATTTCCGGATCGATATTGCGGCGGGCGCGCGGGGTCGAATGCGGCTTTGTCGGTACGGGGCTTGCGCAGTAGGGTAGCGACAGAGGACGATGCCTTTGATACCAAGTTGGTACAAGCCGTCGTTTGGGAGCGAGTACGAGGACGATTGAGGGAGAAATCCCGTAGGAGTTCCCCGTGATCCTTCTTGGGCCCTCTGGAGCCTATCTTGCTGAAGAGGGAGAACACGGAGCGGAGCTTACGTGAGGAAGAGCAGCACCGGTCGTTCTCACTGTGGATAAGGAATGTGAAGCTCAAGTGCTTCTTTTCCATCCCTTCAAAAAACCTATTCTGAAGGAAGAAATTTAAAATATACTCCTAAATCCCCCAACACCTCCAACACCTCCAACATGCTCTTCGACTTCCACGCAACATCCTTCGATGGAAACTGCGAGGCTCATTTCACACATTGGGTTCAAATGGGGGTGTTGTCGGTTGTTGTTAGGGGAATGGGAAACAAGCCTCTCCTTGTATTTTTGGTTTTAGTTCAATTGGTCGATGTGGATGCGGTAGCATTTATCCAATGGTTGGTATTCATTTAACATTAAATGGTGAGTTATTTTTTCATGTATGTAGTGCCTAGAACACACAACTCAACACCCCTTCCAATGAGTTTGTGTATGGATAAATGATTGGTGAAATATTCAAAATCCATAAAAAAGAACATAGAATTATTTCTTGCTCTTTTCAGTAACATGGGAGCATTTCTTAAATCTCCTAAATAAATATAGGAAATGCCTTTCTATTATAAAAGTTTCTCATTTCATTATTATTATTATTTTATTTTATTTTAACCAAATCCAATATTTGGTAATTATGATATATATATGTGTGTGTGTGTATGCCTGTATATATATATGTATATATAAAAAATTCAAAATAATATTTACTCAAGCTTCATACTATAATGCTTGTCATATATAAAAAATGGAGTTAATAATTTATTATTTTCATCGTGATGTCACAGAGTAATCATTGATCCATAACGAAGTTGAAGCGGATCCCTACCACCACAACATCTTGGTGACTATCCAATCTGATCCTTAGGTACATCCCATGTTCACTCTTTCCAGGGGAGACACCTTCCGTGTCTCGCCTTGGCATCTTCACCACCTCTTCATGCATTTTGGAACTCATGGTTGAGTTTCAATCCACACCATTGACGGGCAACACAAGTGCTTTCCCCACATGTGACTCCTCTCAGCATCCCTCCATTGACATGTTAAACTTCATCACGAAGTTGCCTATGCCCAACGAATATGACAACATCCTTGTCATAGTGGACTGATTGTCCAAGTATGCCACTTAAGTGCTACCCTCCGGGACTGAACGGACTAAAGCTGAAGTCAAAATCGTTATTCTTTCCCTTTCTTCTCCGGGGAATGCCTTCTCGAAGGATTTCGCCTAAAGAAGTCGTTTCGGTAGCACGCCCTCATTCCCCTATTGCACCCATTCACTACTCAGCATGTGGCTAACACTTTCGTTTATGAAATTGTAGCCTAAATGGTTTTTTGCGGTTTATTGTAAGTGACGGAGATCCCACCTTTATGGGCACTTTTTTGATAAGTCTTACTCAAGCTCCAAGGTACCCAACTTCGCATGAACTCTAACTACCACCCGTTGACTGATCGGCAAGCGAACTGGCAGTTAGAAGTACTTAATTTGTTCTTAGATTTCGGTCCTTCCTCTTTGAGCAACCCTGTGGGTTGGCTATGTGGTTGAGCTAGGTTGCGGTCGACTAACTCCCACCATGTTGTGCGATCTACCTAGGGAATGTTAGGTTGAGTCTTTGGTTGTCCAATTCAAAGATCACATCGAAAATTTGTGTCAGTTGCGATTTCAGTTCGGGCCTAACAACAATTGACATATCATGCATACAAACACCACTGCCCACTCTAGTTCATTGTAGGTTACCTATTTACAGTGGTAGCTAGCATTGGTGAGGTGACATACCACCTCAAGCTCCCCCCTCCTCGGTCCTCGTAGTTGTATCCATCCTTGTTTCAACTCTCCCATCTTAAAAGATTCGTGGCCCACCACCTTGTCCATGGGATGATTCTCGTGGATTTAGCAGTCATTCAATACATCTAATTGTGTGCCAGCCACAATCTTGTTACATCGTGCGGTTCTGGTAGAAAACTCGGAGTAGTTTTTATAGGCGCAACTGTAAACACAGTGCAACAAGATGATATGAAGACGGCCTCCTGACACACGTCCTCCATTGCATATGTAGTCGAAGAGCATTATCATAATTTGTATGTCCCACACTCCCATATAAGGGAGTGGTAGTGAGTCCTAGACATTATCTTGGATCATTGTTTGCCTTAGGCTCCCTTTTGAGAGAAGCCTCTTAGAGGAAACCCGCCCTAAACCCTTAAGAGTTGGTATCAAGCATGCCTCGGTAAGTTGTATCTCGCATTTTATTTATGCTATGTTGTGGACGATAGTGTGCTTCTATCATAAGAATACACATAAAAGTAAATAATCGTCAATCCCACTGATATATAGTCACATTCACATCCACACAATAAAATGCAATACAAGAACACTCGAGAAAATATAGGATCCGATGAATGGCACCATAGGTGGAATCAGTCACCTCCACCTGTTGAGGAATAATAAGACTTATTGCAATCCATCGAGCTACAGACGCAGAAAGTTTGCACGAACCTTTGTCGTCATCGGATGACCAACCCCCGCCACCACCAGAGAAGCACACTGCCGCACATGAGCCCCTTACCCGCCCAAGAACCCACTGTCTGCACACAAACTTTCGTCATCGACCTATTGCACACTTCGAATCCTGCGCACGAATGCCTATTGCTCCGTCTGGGAGCAGTTCAACGCACTGCTGTCTACAACAGAATCGTCACCGAGTGTCCCCTGGCGCCGACGTCGTGCAATCTGTGCGCGTTTGAGCAGAGGAAAGAAGGTGATCGGGTTCCTCAATAGTATGAGGTTTTGAGACTAGGGTTATCTATCTCGATAGAGTAATGGGGTCGTGATTTCTGCTAGGTCAAAGAAACAGGAGTAAATACTTCTAATCGATCCAGATCCGATTCAATAGCCCATTCAATCAACATTGACCAAGTCTAGTCGCATGGGAATTGGGAACATCTCCCTCCTTCATATGAGTTTATTGTGGCAAGTTCAAACTTCAGTTCTTTGTCTTTTGCCTTGAGAACATGACAAATTTCTCGAGGGAGGTATTGGTATACATATGCGAAAATCTAGTAGATGAAAATGAATTGAGCGGCACGTGTGCTCAGAATTGTCTGGTCTACTCAAAGTGTTTCACAGTGGCTAGCGTGGAATACGATATGTATTATGGAATGATGTTGAATGAATCTTACTTTTACGGTCTTTTCATTAAGTATTGTTTTTAGATCTTTTGTGGTGGAGATTATAAATATAGAAGTAGGGGAACATTTTATAACATCTTGAAAGTTTAGTAGAGGAGCCTAGTGTTGGTCGTGGGTTCCATGGTGGTTTCACCCCCTTCTCCCCACCGAGCGCTCTCCCCCCTTGCATTTTGATATCAAAACCCTAAGGGATGACATTCTTTTAAAGAAGTCGAGAAATCACATTTGCAGGTACACCAGAGATGTTATGGATGTGTGTATTTGGATACACTTAGGCATGTGACAGAAGTTGCATTTTGTCGTTTTTTCCTGAATATGTTAGGGGTTATATGCATGTTGAAGACACGCATGCACAGAAGTTGTGATTTTTTCCAGGATTGGTAAAATTGTTTTGTTTCTGTCGAGTCCCTTTATGCCTTAGATTTCATTATTATAAGCAAAAATTTCCCCTGATTTATTTATGATAATTTTTTTCCAAAAATTAATTTTCTCATAAAAACATTCTCGCCCCTTATCTGGATGGACTTCATGTTGTTGAAGAGTCATAGATAAAATTAGCAAGGAGCATTTAGACAGTTTCACTACTAAATCAATATAAAGTTAAACATGCAAATTAACAGAAAAAATCTAAATTATCTTATCATTAGTGTTAACTTCAATTTGATTACTTGAGCTATCATGAGCCGAACTATTTTATGGATTTCATGTTCATTATTGGTGGTGGTGTGTGGGGGGGGGGGGGGGGGGGGGGCATTTGCGCCGAGAATTTTCGTTTTCTCTCGCTCGTGTCAGGATAATTCATAATACTGATATGAAGAATGTTATTTTATAATACTGAAATGAAGAATATTATTTTATGATTAATTCCTATTTGTTAGATTTTTCTTTTTTATAGGCCTGTCCCCGGACCCTCGTTCTGCGGGGATTAATTTCTATTCGTTACATTTCACCCTTGTGGTGGGACCCTTCCCCGGACCCTCGCTCTGCGGGGATGCTTTGTGCACCGGGCTGCTTTTTTTTATAGGCCTGTCTTTCTTTGCTTGATTTGAATGATTGAGTTTTTCAGAATTCCAACTATTTTATGGATTTCATCTTCATCTCATTCATATAATCCATGTTGAGAATTTTCGTTTTCTCACTGCAGTTGCCAATCTGAGGAAAATAAACATGATCATGAATCAGGGCCGAGCAAGTTTTCTGATGTTAGAAAGGTTTGATGTTTATTCTTATGCCTCTCTATTTATTTCATCTAAATAGTTCTAATTTCATCTTGACTGGTTACTTTATTTTTTTCTTTTGAGTTGAATTGCTAAAAGATTGCAATTTGATCATCATAATAATTTGTTGCTATACATCGACTATTTAGATTACCCTTATAAATGCTTCTCAATCAATGGAAATGGGTTTTTGTCCTAAAACTTAGTTAATTCTATTCACATTACCCCTATTTCAACAATATCAGTGATGGTAGACTAGTGTCATTCATGATTATGTTATGCTCTCCATGTAGTGTTTACTGTTTTGATTAGTTTTTGCATATCTTCTTACACAATTTCTGTCTGCGATCACTTTTATGGGTTTATTGTATTCAGTGTTTTAAATGTCGTCTGTTATGTTGGTTTTGAGGGCGAAAGACTTTTTTTTGAAAAAAAAACTGTCATTTAGTAAAACATAAGCTTATTCGATTTTTCCAAAATATCAGCTGACATGACATGTGAAAATATCATCCACTATCTTATTTTAGATTAGGTTAGTAGTATATATGTTTAAATTACTTCTATTATATATACTTAACACTATATATTTCAATGTATATTTATACATAAATTGATTAAACTTATTTTTCATTCTCTTACATAGATGCGTTCTTACAATCAATTTTGTATAATTATTTTACACTATTTTTTAGTTAATATTAAACAAAATGTTAAAATATTTAGCACATTATTAGTAATCTATTTTTATGCTTTAGTCTGAGGTTTTAGACAATGGCCAAAAACTTGATGGCAAATATAGAAGCACTAAAACCAATACAATAAACAAATTATGATGCGGATGTTAAAGTGCAATAAAATTTCAAGTTATAAAAAATCATAAGTGCACAGTGTACGCATGTAATATCAATACAAGTACGAGTCTATCTATAGAGAAGTTTAATTTTACTCCAATTCAAGCGAAATATAACTAAAAGGTTGGAATGGTTGTCAACACAAATCTTAATTTGAGAAAAGTAATTTTAAGAAATGTCTTAGGTGTACCAAAAATTCTTGTTATTTTCATAATTCACCAAAATATTTTGTATGTTGCTTTTCACATATCACATCAAAATTTCTTAAGCATGTGATGTATGCGAGCGATGTAAGACAAATTCAGGTGATAAAATTTGATTGAGAACTTCAAGAATGAGTTTGATTTTTTTCTCAAATGACTAAGAATATATGTGTGCGCCCGCGCCATATGACATCGAACTTACGTTAAAAAGCAACATGTGCTTTAGGCCGCACAAAATATCAAAGTTTTTTAATAAAATCTTCGGACATAAATATGTTTGGTCGAAGTTACGAATCATCTTAATAATCACATAATCACATAATTAATTACATTGCACCCTAAACAAAATGAGCCTACTCAAGCATAATTTGCAATAAAAATATTACAAGAGATATCATTGCAAAAAAGATTAGATTAGAAGAGAAATGATATATTGATAAAAAATAAGCACTTACAAAACTTGCGTGAAACGGACGCAAGCTTTCTTTCAATTTTCTTCTGCCGCAATGTCTCTCATAAACTCACAAAGATACACAAGTGGATCTAATTTAAGCTAAAAACTCTCCGTCTAAATCTTTAGCTATGATAAGAAAGGTGGAGATCTGAGGTTGTTGGCTCTGATTGGGGTGGATGTTGTCGAAGGGAAACAAAGGTGGTCCAGATAGGCTTGATGTTGTGAGCGGGATCAGAGTATGGCTTGCGGGAGGATGGGAAACTGAGAGGTGATGGCTGGAGGAAATTGTGACTGGAGGTGGGAGGGTTGGGTGTAATAGACGGCGGGATGGTCGTGAGTGAGGAGGCAGTGGGGGTAATATCGATCGAGTTGTTGATGGTGGAGGGGAAGTCGATGAGGGGGTGGAAGGACTGTGGAGGTGGTGGTTAGCAACATAGGGAAGATTTCGTGGCTGTAGAGCGTCGGCGTGGAACAGAGGACGGAATCGACTTGGGTGTCGATGACTGGATGTTATCGAGGAGATGGTTCTATAGGTTGGTGAACAAGACGAGTTGCATCGAGGGGTTGGGGTGGGGGTGATATGTCGTGTGGCTGAGGAAGTATGTAATCGTTGGTGGCGATGGAATACGGGATCATGGAGTGCCGTTGGAAGGATGAAACCATGGGTATGTGGGAATATCAGGAAGCCCTAAGAGTCACACTAAGGGAGCATGGAGTCGCATCGTGAGGGAACGACATGTCTTAATTAAGATTCCAAAATTTCAATCCATGAATAATATCCTGCACGCGTATATATATTATATATAGACCAGTACTAGGTCACCCAAATCGGATGGCTCATAGCGCCCGGACCGATCGGGTGTCAAATACAGTAATAGTGAGTCTTTTAGAGGATTTTGGATCATTAGGTATTTGGGCTCTCATGGGGATCTAACTCTTAATGGATCATGTCCTCAAGAGATTGCCTCGAATTTGTCTTGATATCTGGTATTGTTGTTCATATTAATCACATATATTGATGTTAGTTGTAGCTTTCATTTTTAGTGTATTAAAAATATGATCATGCATTTTTATTTCAAGATAAAAATAATTCGTATATTTGAGAGATTTAATATATCAATGAATGAGGTATAAATAGGATATAACTTCATGAGTTAAGATTGTTTGGTTAAAGTAGAGAAATGCACCATAGCCACTACGCAATATGAGGACATTACGGAGGCTTGAAAGCAGTGTTTTAAATGTCGTCCGACATATCCTTTTTGAACAGAAAACGACTTGCATAATGAAATATAAAGGTTATGGCATTTTGCAATATGCCGCCCGACATTTCAGATCAAATCCGCTATGTCGCCCGACATTTCGGATCAAATCTGCCATGTCGGTCTTAGAATCTTTTGTGATTGAAGAGAAAATATTTATTTATTTGTTTAATCTATTCAATGTTTCATATGCTTTGCTATTCATTCATTTTACATATACTTGTGAGGATATAGATACCATAATAGTTAGAAATACTAGGTAATTGCACCCAGTTCAAGTATAAAATGTTGCAGCTAGCATTTTGTCTTAAAGCTTATTGGTGGTTGAAAAAGCGGATGCATAGAACATACATCCAAAGTTGTTATAACTTATAATTTAAATATTTTTTACGAATCCGATATTTTAAAGTATCTCCGACATCCGACATCTAAAAACTAAATCCGACATGTCCCTGACATTCTACATGTCCCTGACATTCTACCTGTCCCTGACATTCTACATGTCCCTGACATTCGACATGTCCCTAACATTCGACATCTGCAACCTTGCTCGAAAATAAATTTAATAAAATTACAATTTGGCATCATTTGACAACTAATTTAAATGGGGGGGGGGGGGGGGGGGGGACGAGAATGTTATGATGTAGTTGTGACAAATTTAGAAATTATGAATTAAGGAATGATTCTATTATATGTTAATTCAAAATAAATTTGTGGTTTGGACATACATTGAAAGGTAAAATTTACATAATTAGATGGCTAGATAACTTAGTGTTTGGGGATTAGGAAGGATAATAATAAACCTGAGATAACATGAGAAAATTGTTCAAAATTATTTGTGAAACATTTACACTATTTGAACATAAACTCAGCGCTAAAATGATTGAGATGATTTTGTTGGATAACTAATTATACATATAACCTTGTTAAATTTTATCTGTTACAATTATTTGAACAAAATCTGCTTGCTTCACTTTAACGAACTGATTTTTGGTCTAATGCTGCAGAATGATGGGAGCGAAAAGCAAGAAAGTCCTGAAATGATTCATCACAGTTCTGATGGAGAGGGAGGTGTTGCACCTTTTGCAGTTCACTCTACTCATATTTGTATTCAGCCACGAGGTAATGTTAATAATACTTTTTCCTCTTTTCTAAACCGGATAAAACTTTATAGTGCATGTTTATGTGGTGCCAAGTTTTGTGAATTAAATTGATTCTAAAACTCTTCGTTGATTTATCTTTTGCTACCTTTGTAGCCATTCTTTTGGGTGACGTGACCTTTGGATGGGAGGTAACTTATTCCTGTTGGAATCTTCTGTGATCTAGAAGTAATCAATGATTTAGTCTTACTGTTAACGTAATATGAACCTATGAGGTCGCACATAAGAATGTACGGAAATTGGATAAATGATCGTGTTGGTCTTTACTTATATTGGATATAAGTGAAAAACTAAGCCTAAAATATCATTTAATTAATTATAAATTAATTAAATAATGATTGAGAGCGATTGTATGTCGAATCGGATTCGAAATGAGGATGTTAAACCGCTACTCGACGTATGTTGACTTGTGAAGTCCGTATGCCGGCTTGGTGTGCGTTAACATAAGTGCAGTCTTTTTGGATAGTATTCGACGTGCGTCGACTTGTGAAGTCGACATATGAGAAGTACCTAGATAATACTCGACGTATGTCAAGTTGAGAAGTACCCAGATAATACTCGACGTACGTCGACTTATGAAGTCGACTTGGTGTGCGTTTAAACACTGTTTCTATACTATGAGATAGTTCTCGACACATGCTGAATTATGAAGTTGACTAGTAAAATAGAACTCGACGCACAAATTCCTCCCTCTCGACGCACGAATAGTCGGTTTATGAAACTGCTACAAATAGCGTCTTTTAGGTTTTTTAAAGCACGGTCTTTTGAGTACAACTCACACGGCTGTTGAAGAACCCGCAACCGCATCTTCTCCTGGAACGAAACTAGTATTTTGTGGGGAAGAAAGGACAATCATCATCCAGCCCGAGTTCGTTGGACGGACGGCGTGATGTTTCCGGCATTCGCGTGGGTACTCGTAGAGACGTAGATCTCATTTTTCGTTGTGGTTCTCACACGATAGTTATCCTTCTCGGAATTTGATTCCGACGCAGGTATATTCTCAGTTCTTGATCTATTGGTTTTTGCATGGTCAAATAATTGGGTTTCTTGCTAGTTTTCCGCCGCGCATTAGATGCATAAGAAACCCAACAATTTTCGAGGTTGTTTGTCACCTTAACATTCATGTTAATATTTTATTTTCCATTTCTTTGTAACTAAACTGGTGGGTGTGGATGGGTCCCGAGTGCTGTGTACGATGACGACAATACCATATCGTCGTTCGAGCGACTTCCATGTACTATGGGCGCACCACACTTTACGTGGTACCCTTTGTATGGTCGCTAAAAGGTATAAACATACACACACACATATATATATATATATTTATACTATTAAAAAGAAAAACTTGGGGTGATCATGATCTTGAAATAGAACCATCAAATGAATCTTAGCCATTTAATTTTACTTTTTTTGTAATCTAATGGATAGCTTAGTTTTATTCATATATATGTTGAAGCCAAGAACCCGACTTTAGAGTTTGGACTAGAGTATGGGTCGAAATTACTGGCCCTCTAAAGTAGAAGTCACGGGCTGAAATGAGTGAACAAGAAGGTGAATAACTATAGCTCGGAGGTCCCGCCTCATATCCAGGAGTTTATAGGAACTCTCCCCCACCCAAACCAAGCGTTGTGCTACGTGAAAGGGGAGCGACAGGCTCGCAGGACGCATTAGAGAGCTCGCAAATTCTAGGCGAGGTTTTTTGTGGGTTGATGGCACTACCTTCTCCCCTCGACCGTGGGTCATATTTATAGGCAACGACCTGGAGGTGGGGTATCCCTGGACCCATAAGTTGGCCCACCCCTGTGCTAGGTCGTTATGGTTGTTGATTAATCTGAGCGAGCTGATCTCGGCTTCTTGCAAGGTGATGACAATTTCCGACGAGGTTTCTGCAGACAGAGAATGAGCTTACTGTGAGCTCGCCACTATAGAGGTATTTTGGTAATTATTTGATGTTGCAATAAACTTTGTTGTTCTCGCCAAATATGGGTTGTGTACAATCCCTATTTTTTTCGGACGCACAATGAGGTTGGAAAAACTGTGCAAGATCCTGGATTTGACAAGCTGTCTGGGTTTATAAATTGTACCCTAGGGGGTCTTGTGGGTCATGCCTTTAGAGTTTGCCTGGATTGAAGTCGTGGACGCCTCAAAATCGTTCTTGAAGACGTTCGCGGCTGCCCAAGAGGACAAAAAGAAGAAGACACGCTCGGATATGCCCGATGGTGTATCCTCCGGGGAGAAGTCGTAAAAGGAGGCGAGGACATTACTGACTTCGTCTCCAGATTGGCATGCCGGAGGCCCCACGGAGGGTGCGACTGAGGAGTTCTCTTTCGACCAGGTACCTCTCTTACTTTTCGGTTTTCTATATCAGCTCGATACTAATCACACGAGGTGATTTCAGGTGCTGAGAGATGCGGGTATGTTCGAGGTCGAAGGCACGCCCCCTAGCTCAAAGGCGGTCGGGGTTGGCGACCCTCTGGCGGCTCCGCCTGTTGGTGAATAAAGCAGCTCTTTTCACGGTGTTGTTTATGAAAACTGGCCCTTACTCTATTGCAGGTGAGAAGTTGTGCAAGCAGATTGAGCCCTCGGCACCTCACAAGGGCAACTCTATCTAGGCGGCCTTGAAGAAGACAAAGTTAGTCAAGTTCGTTGGGACTCCAACGAGTTGCCTCCCTGCTAGCTCTGGCCCGCCCCCTCTAGGGGCGTGCACGAAAAACCACCCAAACCGATATCCATACTGAACCGCTTGGTTCGGTGTCAGGGCAGTTTTTCATTTAGGATAACCACCCTTATTTCGGTTCGGTGCGGTTTTCAATTTTCACCTCGCTCCCCGTGGGATTGCGCGATGCGGGAGTCTGGGGCAGAACCAACTAAGGGAATACCCGGGCACGTGCCCGAGTCTGATTTCTGGAGGAAAAGGGTATTGGATGTAGCCTGTCCTGCTATCGTGCTAGCTGCTTAGGAATCTTCTCTATTATTCAACAGGCTGAAAGAAACTTCAACGCCTTAGTTCTGCAACTCAGTCTCTACATGACCGCGCCTCTTCTAGTCTTCCTATACGGACCGACTACTCCTCGAACTCCGGCGAGGGTAGCCTCCGCCCTTCTTAAGCAACCGAGGCAGAGTGCCGTCTGCCCACAGCCCGTCCGAGAGTCTTGTGCTCCCGTATCTATTGTGAGTTTAGAAGGCAAAATGAAGTAGATGAGTTGCTCTGCCACTTGACATGGACATCGCAGGGTGATTTTTTTATCCCAGTTTCTTCTTTTATGCCCAAAATATACTTTTGTCCCGTGAAAGAAATGATTTACGTCATAAGCATGGAACATTGTCTTCCCCACCATGAGAAAAATAAAGTTAGTGGCCATCACAATCGGTCTAGCATGTGAGCAAATTAACGTTTTGACTAGAATTCCTAAAACTAATTTCTCTCTTTTGAGTTTTCATGTTGGAAAAATTATTTTGGATATATGAATCTTAGGATTGTACTGGTAGAACTAGATGGATAAGTCTGCAAAAGTGGTATCCGATGGAAGTCAACTCATATATAACTATGTACTGGGTCTGAGTTAGGTGAAAAAGGAGATGTCTTACTTGTAGACATGTAGTCGATGTAATCTCTGAGTTTGTTATGGAAACATTTCCATTTAATTATGATGTCTATTTTTTAAATCCTTATTTTTTGTAATGCTATTGTTTAAATACTATGTTGGTGGTCCTTTTTGTCGAACACCTGCAATAAACAAACTCGAATGGATAAATCCTATTCTCCATTGGATTTAGGGCTGCGAGCTCATTCCAAAAAGGTGTAGAGGGCAAAAATCGGACAACCGGATCAAAAGTAATGACGGTTTGAAGTTCAGATGTCATTTGGAGCTAAATCCTGCATTATCACTGTAACCCGCTGTATATAGACCACTAAACGGACTGGAAATGATAAAACTTGTGTTCAATTAGATATAGGGCTCAGATCTCATTCTGAAAAGGTGTTGTGAGCAAAAATCTGACGACCGGATCAAAAGTTATGATGAATAAAATGGGTAAAACTACTGCAACCCACTGTACTGCAACCCACTGTACTGCAACCCACATTACTACTGCAACCCACTGTATATTGACCACTAAACAAATTGGAACTGGTAAAACCTGTTCTCCATTGATTGTAGGGCTCCGAGATTATTCCGAAAAGGTGTTGTGGGCAAAAATCGGATAACCGGATTAAAAGTTATGGTTGTTTGAAATGTGTCATTTGGAGCTAAATCCCGCATTGCCGCTACAACCCACTGTATAACGACCACTGAACGAACTGGAACGGGTAAAACTTGTGCTTAATTGTATATAGGGCTCCGATCTCATTCCAAAAATTTTCTAGTGGGCGAAAATCGGATAACCGGATCAAATGTTATGGATGCTTGAAGTTTAGGTGTCATTTCATGCTAAATCCCTCATTTTCACGGCAACTCACTGTCTATCGACCACTAAGCAAACTCGAATGGGTAAATCCTATTCTCCATTGGATGTAGGGCTCCGAGCTCATTCCAAAAAGGTGTTGTGGGCAAAAATCGGACAACCGGATCAAAAGTTATAGTTATTTATTTTTACTTGGTGCCCAAATGGGATAAAAATCTTAGTTCCGCCACTGGCGGGAGTGTTGTCATGCACGACGAGCGACGTTGAATGTCGAGCGAAGAACGAGTTTTTTTGTTGTTGAGGTCATGTACTGTGAACGGGTACGTTGAGTGGTAATAAAGTGATGTTGCATTTGCACACTGTTCATCGAGATGGCGAGCAGTGGGGGCACTATCGCGGCCATGGCACTGTCATGTCCACATGGGGTGCCACTGTGCACGATCACTCATGTATATATGTGTGTGTGCGTGCGTGCGCTTTTATGCTTGCTCTATGTATTACAAAAACCACATGTTCTATTAGATCATGGAGATTGAAATCAATTGACTCAGATTCATTTTATTGTCTTATTTCAAGATCATGATCGACCCAATTTTTTTTTAATATAGTAACATTATGTATTTATAATGCTTGCCCTATTTTTTCATTAATATAGAAATGCAGTAGCAGGTTTCATGATTGTGAATATACATACAAGAGTATATCTTCTTATTAAGTACATCATACTTGCTTTATAACGTGAGTTTAAATTTGTTAATGCTGTATCATTTTTGGCAATTTAGTCTGTTAACAAATTTTTCCTATTTTTCCTGCTAAATAAAATCATATTGACTTCTTTTGTAACAATTTTGGATGCAGAAGACGAGAAAAAACAACAAGCAGATGAGCCACGGGTATAAATCGATCCTGTCATTAATTTGCACCTACAACTTTGAGTCATGATGTGGGTTTATTTAATTGAATAGAAAATAATTTGATTAATTGTTAGTTAACTTCCATAATCATATTTTCTACACTTTTCTGCACCAAGTCCATTACCTAACAAGATGTAAAATAAAATAGAATATGATGCACAAGTTTAATTTTTTTTATTGATAAAAAGTGACTAAAGATATGATATACTTAGGCATTAGTGAGTATGACTAAGATAGGGCACAATGGCGACAAAAAATCCATATAGCCGACCCCACTATAGTGGGATAAAGGTTTGAGTGTTGTTGTTGTTGATAAAAAATGACTAAATATAGTTACAAGATGGCACACTTTGAAACAATTTAAGTCTAAATCACTATATACAAAGAACTAAAGAAGTATATAACATTTCTTAATAAAATTCGAAATATAACAACGGATTTTTAAGGAAACTAACTATTTCATAAATCTTGAGCACTATTCATCCCACCCGATTTTACTAATAAGGTCAATTTAGGTCTTGAGGCCAAAAATGCGATCTTTCTTATCCATTAGATCTTTTTCCATTGTATCTTACTCCATCTCTTAAAGTGTGTCAATATTCCACCATAGTTCCTGGCGATTCAGTGAGTTATTTGTCATAGAGTTATTTGTCATAGTTCCTGAAGTCTAATGATTGAATCTAGTAGCATTGGAGTCAGATTGATGAGACGGTGTGCCGAATAGGTTTCAATGCATTGAGCATAGTTATCTCTGACTAAATATTAATTATTCAATATTCTCATATATCTGTCGTCCTTTAATGGATATGTAGTTGCACGATGGATCCATGAGTTAAGAATTAATGCCATGGCCCAAGTCATTCTGTCCTCCGTACGAAGTATTTAGAGTCATCTTTCTTGGTTCATTTTATTGCACTATTCAAATGGCATGTTTCCCCTTATTTTTGTTTACGTCTAGTTTTGTTAGAATTAGTTTTAATTTGTATATTTGTATTATTTGTATTACTCCTTTATATATAAGAGGAATCCTCACATTATTAAATTGATTCAGCGTTTAATTCTTTATCATGGTATCAGAGCTTCGTCCTGAGCCCTAAGTGTGTTCGCCTTCCACTTGCTGTTTTCGACCGACCTCCGCCGGAGACTGCTCGTCCCACTTCCACTCGTCATTCTCAACCCTCCAAGGTCGCTTCCGTGAACGTAACACGAATTGTCTTGCGTGACAGATCCAGTCAAGTCGTCAACCGATGGGTGCTGGGTAACGAGATGTTACTTATGATAATCATTTGACGATCTGATTGACTCCAAATCTGGGGGGATGTTTTGCTTTGATCGCCTTGTCATTATACTGGATTTCTAGATGATTATAATGGTTGGATGCTCCTCAAAATCAAAGCTTGGTATTTTCTCTCCGAGAAGAGGAAGTCTCCTAACTCCGAAATGGTGTTTTTTCTGACCTCCGCTTTTTGAAGACTTGTTCTCTGTAGCTCCTCCACTGTTCTCTTGGTGGCTCCATGACCCCCTTGGATCTTCTGGGGCGGGTCATCATCACAATTTCTTCAGATCACTACGATCCAATTGGATGACACAAATTATTTGTCATGGTCCCGCTCTATTACCCTGACCTTAAAGAGTCGGCGTCTCCTTGGCTATATCATTGGCTCCACCAACAAACTAACTAGGAACTCTACCAGTTGGCCTCAATTAGAGTCTGAGAACTCCCTTGTTATGACATGGCTCATGAATTCCATGCAGGAGTCCATTGCTCAAATTACCATTTTCTGGACACTGCTGCTGACATATGGAAACGTGGTGAGTCTACTTACTCTCGTAAGGGGAATGCGGCCTAGATTTACCAGCTACATCGCAAGATTTTTCTTCTCCGACAGGGTGACCGCTCTACATCTACTTACTATCTTGAGTTTACTCAGCTGTATCAGGAGTATGACCATTTTTACTCTCTTGACATGATATGTAATGCAAATGAGCTCTCTATCAGGGCTTGTGAGGATCATAATCGCGTGTTGTATTCCATCCTACACTCCAACCGAAAATTTTGGTTGTATGCGCTTTTCTCATATACATTCTCTGGGCCGGTCTAAATTTGACTGTCGTGTTCTAGGATAACTCTCGTGCTTTGGTCTGTATTCCTTAGCTACTCTCCTACTCAGAAAGAGGTATCAATGCTATCACCATCCTACCAAGAGGATCTTTGTCACAACGGATATTACCTTTCGTAAATCCCGAGTCTTGTTATCTTGCCTCACTTTAAGGGGAAATAGGAACTACAGAAGAAATGGTCTCTTCTACTATATCCTTACCAATTCTCCACCATACTCTATTCCTCCACATACTCAAATTCATGATGAGCTTTCTAATCCGGAGGAACTTCTTCGTAAAGAACAGAAATTACAGGTGTACATCAGATGGTGTGAAGGTCCTAACACGCAGGCTCATCACATGCTTCTAGTATCAGTGCCAAATCCATCGGTAGATTCCTCTAAATTTCTCATTTCTCTTAGTAAAGGTATCAGATTTTTTGGGTGCAAGATCTGTATCTTCTTTTACATTTGTTTTTATTCCATCCTCATGGCAGGAGGCTCTTTGGCAACAAAAGTGGAAAGAGACAATGATTAAGGAAATGTCTGCTTTGGAAAAAAAATCATACATGAGATTTAACACACCTCCCACACTGAAAGAAGACCGTTGGTTGTAAGTGGGTGTTCACCGTGAAGCAGAACTTTGAAGCCTTGGTGAAGCATTTCAATGTGAGACTGGTGGCAAAGGGATATACTCAAACCATGGGGATCAATTATTAAGAAATGTTTGCCCATGTAGCAAAATGAACTTCATAAGAATCTTGCTATTTTGTGATGCGTGCAAGGGATGAGATCTTACCAAATTGGAAGTGAAAAATGCATTCCTTCACGGAAACTTAGAAGAAGAGGTGTATATGCCCCCCCCCCCCCCCCCCCCCCCCCCCCCCCCCCCCCCCCCCCCCCCCCCCCCCCCCCGACGGTTTTTCTCCTCACGATTCTGAAGGAGAAATGTGCAAACTTAACAAAGCTCTCTATGGTCTGAAGCAATCTCTGCGAGTTTGATTTGGTCGTCTTCACAAAGCCATGATCTCTCTTGGATAGAAGACAGTCATGTCAACCATACATTGTTTATTAAACAGAGGGATAATATGTCAACGACTCTCATTGTCTATGTTGATGACATCATCATAATAGACAATAGTGTTGAAGAAGATAAAGTTTTGAAGGGGAACCCAGCGAAAGAGTTTGAAGTATAATTATTTTTGGGAATTGAAATTGCTAGATCTAAGCGTGGTATTTTTATATCTCATAGGAAATGTATCTTAGATTTACCGGAACATTCTGGTATGAGTGGATGTAGACCTGTTGTTACTCTTATGGTGGCCATCCAAAGTCTTGGAAGGGATTACGGGGATCCTATTGAAGACATTATTGTTTACCTATGTCTTGTCGGGCGGTTAATCTACATTATTGTTCCAACACTATCTCATACTCGTCCTGACATATTTTATGATATGAGAGTCGTTAGCCAATATATGTATTCCCTAAAGAGAAGACATCTCGATGTTGCTTATAGAATCTTGAGGTATCTGAAAACCTCACCTGCAAGAGACATCTTTTTCACGCATAGTACTGAGTTGAAAATTGAATTTATACTGATGCTGATTGGGTTGGATCCGTTGAAGACAGACGATCTACATTTGGGTATTGCTCAGTCATTGGTGAGAACTTGGTTATTTGAAGAGGCAAAAAACAACCCGTTGCCTTAAGGTCTAGTGAAGATGCTAAATTTAGAGCAATGAGACATGACATATGTGAGGGATTGTGGTTGTGCTCCCTTATGTGTGATCTGAGACTAAGCGAGACTAGTTTCATTCGGTTGTATTGTGGCAATAAAGTTGCAACAAGTATTTCCCGCAATCTCATTCAGCGCGATCACACCGAACATATTGAGGTGGACATACACGTCATCAAAGAGAATATTGAGAAAAAGATTATTTGTACTCCATTTATTCCTTCATAGGGCAGTTATTCGATATTCTCACTAAGAGTCTGAGGGTGAATGTTTTTTGTGGTTTTATTGACAAGTTGGGCGCAATGGCGACAAAGGATCCATATAGCCGACCCCACTATGGTGGGATAAAGGCTCGAGTGTTGTTGTTGTTGTATTGACAAGTTGGGTATGCAAAATATAACATGCCCAATTTGAGGGAACAAATGGAGTACAAATTGAGTATATATATATGTGTGTGTGTGTGTGTGTGTCCTCACTTTATTATATTGGTTTAGCTTTTATTTGTTTAACAGTAAGACCACATCAAGAAATTTTGTTTCGCGAGATATGTTTGATGATTGTTGCAGACATGTGCTCAATTAGAAAATTGGGTGAAATAATTCGTCCTCGGGATTGAGTT
Source organism: Dactylorhiza incarnata (assembly GCA_033032865.1). NCBI lineage: Eukaryota > Viridiplantae > Streptophyta > Magnoliopsida > Asparagales > Orchidaceae > Dactylorhiza > Dactylorhiza incarnata. The sequence continues at coordinate 1,650,532 of JAWHQI010000226.1, read as the reverse complement.
CGATGGCACAGATTATTGTAGTTTTGACATTTTTTTATGTCGTAGATTTGGATGATGTATGTTTGATATGCTTCTTGCCGTAATGAGCATTTCACCACTATCATCAGGAAATAAGGGCTATCGTCGTCGGTAGCCTCGTTCTTTAGCTATTTATGGCAACCTCCAATTTCTCTAAGTTCACAACAAGTCTCTCGAGTCCACATCAGGTCGTCGAATGCTAGTCGACGTACTATGAGTGTTATCATCGGGCAATTGGTGCTTTCGTCGGAGATAGGCTATTTAGGTTTTGGAACACTTGCAAGGATAGATAAAATACTGTTACGAAGACTGAAATGGGCAAGGGACGAGGACACGATGCATATGTCGACGTTGGGACCGAGGCGGCGACGACACAAATCCCAATACGACGACGAGCGTTCCCCAGTAGCGCACACGAATTTAGCGCACCCATCTTAACACATTTTTATTTTTGGGTCGTGGGTTGTTTGCCGTTTGCCCTCGCGTATCTCAGAACTAGAAACTATATATGCATGTGTGTATCCCATTGGGATTATTTTGGAGTAAGATCACTTTTAGGAAAGCCATGTGGGTTGAAATCCTTCTCTCTTCTTTGTCCTCCTTCCTCTTGACTCCTCCCTCTCCTCCTCTTTAACCCTAGCACCTAACATTTGGTCCGACCTGTCTCGCTTCCGCCGTTGTTTTGTCGCCCGAAGCCCTTGTTCCAGCTCCACGCTCCACTACGCATCCTTCCGCCAGTCCCGTCTCCGATCGAAGACGCGCCTCCCGCGTCCATTCCAACATCGCAACGGCGTTGTTGTCGCATCCTACTCCACGCCTATCCACATGATTCCACCTCCCGTGCCATCTGCGTGCCTCCAGCGAACAGTCCGCCTGCTTCTTTCGCCACTGTCCTGCTTCCTGCGGCCGATCGGCTGGTTTCTGCGATCGATCAACCGTTTCCTGCGATCGATCAACCGATTCCTGCGATCGATCAACCGATTCCTGCGACCGATTGATCGGCCATTTCCTGCGATCGATCAATCGATTCCTGCGATTGACAGATTGGTCATTTCCTGCGACGTTATAGTGCACGTTCACCCTTTCCTGCGCATTTCAGCGGCTCCCAACGCCCATCTTCCGCAACCGATCAGGCCCTCCCTGCGACGCCGCTGCTTCCAGACAGCTTGTGTCTGATCTCGCCCGCCCGACAATGCCTCCATTGTTCATCCGGCCGCGCAAAGCCCTTCCTCCTGTGTGCATGCCCACGGGCTCCGCTCTATGCCGCCTCCGACAAACCCGCGCCTCAGTCTTCTGTGGATCCGACCATCTCCCGCTGCCTTGATGCTCATGAGGCATCCATTGCCTCGATTTAGTCCTTAATGTTGCAGATGGATGCTAAGTTCGACACCCTACTTATCGGTCGACCGACTGCTTCATCGTCCTCCAACACGGAGTCCCCATCGCTTCTCGGGGCACATCTGGACCCTCCTCGGGACCCTATTCCGCCGATGACGGGCTTTCCTCCTCCACAACGTTCGTTCGACGTCCTTTCCTTCAACGACACCGACCACATGGAATAGATTGTCCGTGCAGAATCATTTTTCGACATTCATCTGACTCTGGAGCCACAAAAGGTTGCTACGACTCTCATCGGCATGGAGGGGTTATGATGCAGGACAGGCATCACCACCTGCCTGCCACCCTGGCATCACCACCAGGGGGCCCACCGTGACATCTCACCAGGGCAGCTTACATCAGGGCTGCAGCCCATACACCCTAACCAACTCTCCGCCTCCCATCACCAGGAAGCGGTAGGTTTTTGAGGCTCTGGTGAAAGACTCTTATCTAGGAAGTCGGGTGTTCGATCCAAGGCCTCAAAAACCTACCATTTCTTGGTGATGGGAGGCGGAGAGCTGGTTGCAGCCCTGATGAAAGCCGCCCTGGTGGTGATGCCAGGGTGGCAAGCAGGTGTGACGCCTGTCCTGCATCAGGTTAGCCCTCCATTGGGTCTGCTGGCTACGACAAAACAACCCTTCGATCTCTTTGGTGGAACTTCAACATGACCTCATTCTCCGCTATGATGTTCGCTATTCTGGGACAGCAGTTGAACGTTTGTGTGGTGTCCGCCAATTAGGCTTCCTTGCCAACTACATCGACGAGTTCCTTGCCTTGGCTGATGTCATGGATCTAGCCCGCTTGGTGGAAGCGAACTTCAAGGTCACCTCCATCAATACCAGCCAACCACCGGGGAGTTTTACGCCCCCACTAGTTGCCTACCCTCCCCCACCCTTCCGGCCACCACCCCAGGTGCATACCGCATCTCCCTCGCGTCTCGGACCATCTCTCTGACCACCCCGGCCATCGAACGGTCCCCAGATGACCTACCACACGTACCACGATCTTCGCACCAATGGCCTCTGTTTCCATTGTTAACCTTTCTCGCTGAGTCATGACTTCCCTCTAAAGGAGCTCCGCATCACCATTGGCGAGGAGATTAGTTATTAAAGGCGCAAGGCGCACCAAGGCGCAAAGGGGTCTTGGAGTCTAGGATCAAGGCGCAGTCGCGCGCCTGACGAAGGACATAAAAAATCAGTTACTCTTCTTGATCAGATTCTTCATCTATTCTACTCGTTAATCATTCATTACTATCATGTATATCTCTTAAAAAATAGAAACAATGTGGTCACTTGCGTCATATCTTATGTCTCAACGCTCGATTATGTTTCACAAACACTAAATCATGCAAAAATTATTGAGTCCTTGCATTATTTATTTCTTTTTTTTCCACACAACAGAAATCGCATTCTTGCGCGCCTTTAGCAACATAGGCGAGGAGGACCCAAAAAGCCTTTGAGGGCGATGATTCACTTGCTGTCATGCCCCCCTACACATCTGCATCGTCTTGACCTTTTGTGTTATGCGGGTGGCCCCCCTTATTATGACGCTCACTGGTTCCTTGAATGACACACTTCTGACGGTGCTGATTGATAGTGGGGCCAGCTACAATTTCATCTCCCCGCGCCTGCCGCTACAGCTCGACATTCACCCATCTCCTTTCCCTCCTTTTGCTGTTTGATTGAGCGACGACCGCCACACTACCACTGGGGGCCTCTGTACAGACCTGCACATGACTGTGGGCCCTGCCCTCTCCGCGCAGATTTTTATGAGCTTAGTGATCTTGACGCCATACTCGACGTCGCGTTGCTTCGTACACTCGGGGACGTGAATCTCAATTGGGCCCACATGACAATTCGCTTTTCTCAAGCGGGAGTCCTTTTCCTCTTGGCAGGGGAGGCAACCTTTTCACATCTACCAGCGACACCCCATCATCCTCAACAACACGCGACCGTAGATTATGTCGCATACCTGTGGCGCGACATCGAGCCGGCTCGCACGACCGTCCCTCCACCATCCTAGCTGCAGTGCGTCTCGGTAGTTGCTTCTGCCTTGAGGACAAGGTGAATTTTTGTGAGGGAGGCATTGTTATGAAGACAGAAACATGCAAGGGAAGAGGAGACGAGGACACAATGCATATGTCGTCGTCGGGACCGAGGCGACGACGTCACTAATCCCAATACCACAACATACGTTCGCCAGTAGCGCGCACGAATTTAGCGCACCCATAAACTTTATATGAATTCTCACATTTTTTATTTCGGGTTGTAGGTTATTTACCGTTTGCCCTTGTGTATCTCAGTACTAGGCACTATATATGTCTATGTGTGTATCACATTGGGATTTTATTAGAGTAAGATCATTTTTGGGAAAGCCCTAAGGGTTGATATCCTTCTCTCTTCTTACTCCCTCTCAACTCCTCCATCTCCTCCTCTTCAACCCTAGCACCTAACAAATACACATTTGGATTTGTTATTCTTAAACCAAGAGTGTGTTGAACCATGCGCCAACAAATTCTCCCTTTTGATAATAGCAAATCCCGAGATTGGAAATAAAGAATGCATTAAAATCGTGTTTATAGTGGAGTGCATATGATAGTCATTTAAACTTGTTCATGACAATTATATGATAATCATGTATGAATAACTGATACAAGAGTGATTTAACTCCCCATACGTATGATATTTCCCAATCTCTTATTTTCTCTCCCTCTTTGTTATTAACAAAAGCGGGTATCACAACCGTAGAGAAAATAATCATGATGGAGCGTAAATAGCAATAGAAACAATATTCGTGAAAACCAATGAGAGAATAATAACAGAGTAAATGATAATCGTGAAAAACATAGAAGACACAAGATTATTGTGAAAATCATCAAATGAAATTAAGTTATTGATAGTTGAGTTCAAGCTTTAAATTTAATTTATATGAATGAATATGATAATGTATGTAAAATCAAGAGATAAGAATTATAATGTTTTAAGATTTGATAGATAAATAGAGAGACATTGTATTGATTATGACAAGTAATCTGGAACTTTTACATACAATGTAAGAAATATTCAATAATGTTTATGGTCTAATTCTTATGTGTGAAAGTGTTATAAGAAACAATGAAGTGTACATAAGTGAAAGACATTGAAATTGAAGCGCTATAATAATCAATAATACATATCATCATGCAATGAATTATACACTAACATAATTATCATGCAAAGTAAAATTACTTCCACAACTTCAATACACATATAAGTACCACTACCAAGGTTCTCTCCGTCATTTTTCGGAGAGGAGTCTACATCTGTGGTGGCTGCTCCGACATTGATTTAGCGCTTTTCACAAAATGAAAGAGGCTGTCACGACCCGTCTCGACAAAAAGTCAGAGTGCGTTTCGGGCGGGCCGTGATGCCACAGGCATGGGCGGAAAAAAAACCATGCCTGCTAAGGCGGAAGCAGAGAAGCTGACAATAAGTTTTAAAATAATTGCTTTTGAGTAAAACAGTTTGTTTTGTTGCGGAAGCTTTTAAAAAAATATGATAGTTAAAACAGGTGCACATGCATTTTGCAAAAACAACTTATGATATAAGTTTTTGGAATAGGTTTTTATGTACTGATCATTGCATATGAATGAGCATGCAAATATGTCGAATTCTAGTACATATAATATTGAACCTAGCAGTTGTCCATAAAACAGGAGAAAATGGCTGATCGTAATTACCACATAACAGAAATATCCGACAGTAAAAGAAATGAAATATAAACACAAAACCTGAAGCTTGACACAGATCGGCTCAGGAAGCAGGCGGCGCAGGCATGAACGCTAAGGCAAATTTCAAAACAAGAAGGAAAAGCCTCAGAACATTAAAATAAACAGGAGCAGAGCAAAGCAAAATAAAATACGAGCAGGAGAAACAGAACATTTTTGTACCATTTTTCATGAAGCGAAGCTAATAAGACAAACAAGCAAGTGAGACAAACAGAAATATCTAGAATTATTAGACTACTCCGAAGCATAGCGTGCATAGTTGATCATGTAATAACATAAGTTGTAACAAGTGAAAGTGTAGGTGTTCTTGTTTGACGCACATGATTCATGATTCAGACGGATTCAAGTTCGGATTCAAGACTTGCCAGAGATTCAGGATCACTGCCCGTGAACTCTAAGGGGTGGCTCTAGCGAGCCCTCACCCTTGAGTCAGGGAGTTCATGCTAGCTATGACCGGTCCTTTGTTCCCGTTAGGGATTCAAGAAGGAACCCAAGTCGAGGAGTTGTGTCAATTAGACACCACCTTTCATTGGTTGATTATGTTATTAATAATTCAAATGATTCATAATTGAGTGATTCTAGTATATCAAGACATATAACCAAATACTGATTCAGATATACAAGAGTGGATTTTACAAACGTGAAATGAGAGAAATCACGTTATAGAACGTTATTTAACAAAGTCTTGCGTTCAAGCATACCTAAGGAGCAAGAGGAGCTGATGACACCCAAAATAGAGAGTTTTGAATCTTGCGAGTCCGAGAGTCTAAAGATTTTATTAACAAGAAGATTGTTCAAGCAAAATGCGCAGGAGCAAGTTTGACATGCATCGATTCCGGGATAACCAATACTCATTTACATTAAGTCATTTTATAGTGCGATTAACTCCCAAATAAGATGTGTACGATACGAGCATAATAGAAAAACACTGATCATATATTTGTTAACTAGAAATCATTACTATTATTATCATGACGTTTGTTACTCATGCTCAACAACCTATCATTCCTCGAATTATTTATCAATTAAGAAAGTCATTTATCTAGGTGACTATCCAATAAAAATCATTCATGTTCACAAATTCGTGTCATTCCAAACGCGTGAAACCTCTAATACTAACAAGTCAAATCTGTCATTCAAGATTTAGGCTTATATGACGAAACATGCATTCAAAAGTGAAACATAAAATTATAAAAACCGGCAAGGTAATAAAGTTCAATGCTTGCAAGAGAGAGGGATCTCTACTTGTCTTAAGTGAGGCTGAATCTGACGGCGGTGGCTAAGCGGCGCAATCAAAAGCAGAAATTAAAAATTCTATTTTCGAACCTGAATAAGAACAATAAAAGCGACAACATAATTTGCTACGCTAATACAAGCATTTTACGACGCGGAAAATAAACAAAGAGGGTTTTAGCAGATTTACCTCGCTCAAAAGTGAGGGGAGAAGAGATTCCACGCGGAGACTGATACTTGGCGGCGCTTAGCTAGGAGAAACCCTAATTCGGAGAGGGCTTTTGGGCGATCCCGTCAATTAGGGCGACGAATGACGCCGGGGAGCACGAAAACCTAGAAATTGGACGGTTATAATGGGGTAAAATCATAAATCACAACACAGAAACCACTAGGGGCACAACAATTTGCAAAGAATTTCAATTAAAACTTACTGAAGGAGGAAGGAGGAGATGTGTACCCAAGGGAATCGAATCCGGCCTCAAGGAGGCGGGGGAAGGAAAACCCTAATTGTCCCTCTTGCAAATCCCCAACCAAAACGAAGGAGGAAAGGGGGCTGCCAGTCCCTTGGAGGAGAGGGAGGGCTGCTGACCCCTTGGAGGAGAGGAGGACTGCCGACCCCTGAAAGAAAGGATGTTGCTGCCGGCCTGAGGAAGGAGGAAGAAGGGCTGCTGCATTTCTCGGCCTGGGGGACAGGGGGAAAAACCGTCGGTCAGATAAGGTGGAGGTGTCGACGGCCATGGCAGGAGGAGACGCCGGCTAGGGCACAGAGGAGGCGACGGGGAAGCAAGAGGAGGCGTCAGGCATGGAGTCGAGCGCAGGAGACGGGATCGGGATCGGCAGCGACAACGCATTTGCGGGAGACGGGCACACAGGATGCGGGAAACAGGGGGGTGCGACTTGCGGTTTGCGGGAAAAATAAGAGGGGGGGGGGGGGGGGGGCTGGGGTGCGAATAACCTTTTCTATAACTGTTTAATTTATTTTTATGGTTGTCACAATATCCCCTACTTAGGAAGTTTCGTCCTGAAATTTTCTGAGGATTCCCTGAATGGGACCTCTCATGGCGAAGATTCGGATGTCATTCATTCCAAACAAGATTTGCAGATCAAGACATGAAAGCTAACTATGAATATGTTGAAACAGAAAGGAAGACAAGCGCAGAGACTTTCCAAGATCAAGAGAAAAATTGCGAATACTTGCTTCGCATATCAGATTCAAATTCTCGAGATAATTATTCAGACTTTTCTTGCATTCAAAGCACAGTTATCAAAAGGATGAATTTCTTTCGAAGCTTGCGCATTTGATACTCTACAATCTTAGCGGGTATGACCAGATACGAAGGATTAGATTCAGGGGACACAAGAATTGCTTCACTTAGCTCGGAATTGAGAGATAAGACTCAAGAATGTGAGAGCGAAAAAAATCTTTGCACGAAAGGGTAACTTACTTGCGATGTTGACGCTTAAGAGCTAACTAGAAGGGGATACTGGAAAATCAGATGAGATCGATAGTCGAGCAGAACAAGAAGATTGAATATGAGTATCAGAGATTTGAAACTAGAGATTCTAACACATTTTCTACTGTCAGGTACATAAATTATGTACTAATTACATCATTTTCATTGGACAACTCTAGGTAATGATCATGCAAGTGCAACCATGAGATCGTGTGTGATGCCAAGCAAATAGTAAATCCATGCGTGTGCAATCATTATTGTTGTTCTTGGCTTCACACTTGTGCAATGATTTATGATATGAATGGATACGCATGCCACGTTAACGCCCATATCACTTAACATGTCATGCATATTATGATTCTAATGCCAGCGCACTTGAAAATATTAAACCGCCCATACAATTTAATATTCGCAAGCTGTGAATATCCTTAGTGGAAATTCATATGCACAAAAATGTTAAGTTTGCCCATACTTCTTTAACATTCATGTGCATACTACTCATGCTTATGAGTGAGTGTGTGCGTGTTTCAGCCGCGAACAACACATAATGACAAGGTGCGTGAAGAAATGATGCATGCATAAATATTTATAAAATAAGATTCAAAATATTTGATAATTGTAAAATACATTATCTTTAAATCCTAACCTAGCTCTGATACCAACTGTCACGACCCGTCTCGACAAAAGTCAGAGTGCGCTTCGGGCGGGTCGTGATGCCACAGGCATGGGCGGAAAGAAAACCATGTCTGCTAAGGCGGAAGCAGAGAAACTGACAATAAGTTTTAAAATAATTGCTTTCGAGTAAAACAGTTTGTTTTGTTGCGGAAGTTTTTTAAAAAAATATGATAGTTAAAACAGGTGCACATTCATTTTGCAAAAAATAACTTATGATACAAGTTTTTGGAACAGGTTTTTATGCAGTGATCATTGCATATGAATGAGCATGCAAATATGTCGAATTCTAGTACATATAATATTTAACCTAGCAGTTGTCCATGAAACTGGAGAAAATGGCTGATCGTAATTACCACATAACAGAAATATTCGACAGTAAAAGAAATGAAACATAAACACAAAACCTGAAGCTTAACGCAGATCGGCTCAGGAAGCAAGCGACGCAGGCACGAACGCCAAGGCAAATTCCAAAACAAGAAGGAAAAACCTCAGAACATTAAAATAAACAGGAGCAAAGCAAAATAAAATACGAGCAGGGGAAACAGAATATTTTTGTACCATTTTTCATGAAACGAAGCTAATAAGACAGGCAAGCAAGTGAGACAAGCAAAAATATCTAGAATTATTAGACTACTCTGAAGTATAACATGCATAGATGATCGTGTAATAATATAAGTTGTAACAAGTGAAAGTGTATGTGTTCTTGTTTGACGCACAAGATTCATGATTCAGACAGATTCAAGTTCAGATTCAAGACTTGCCAGAGATTCAGGATCACTGCCCGTGAACTCTAAGGGGTGGCTCTTGCGAGCCCTCACCCTTGAGTCAGGGAGTTCATGCTAGCTATGGCCGGTCCTTTGTTCCCGTTAGGGATTCAAGAGGGAACCCAAGTCGAGGAGTTGCGTCAATTAAACACCACCTTTCATTGGTTGCTTATGTTATTAATAATTCAAATGATTCATAATTAAGTGATTCTAGTATATCAAGACATATAACCAAATACTGATTCAGATATACAAGAGTAGATTTTACAAACGTGAAACGGGAGGAATCAAGTTATAGAACGTTATTTAACCAAGGCTTGCGTTCAAGCATACCTAAGGAGCAAGAGGAGCTGATGACACCCAAAATAGAGAGTTTTGAATCTTGCGAGTTCGTGAGGCTAAGGATTTTATTAACAAAAAGATTATTCAAGCAAAATTCGCAGGAGCAAGTTTGACATGCATCGATTCCGGGATAACCAGTACTCATTTACATTAAGTCATTTTATAGCGCGATTAACTCCCAAATAAGATGTGTACGATACGAGCATAATAGAAAAACATTGATCATATATTTGCTAACTAGAAATCATTACTATTATTATCATGACGTTTGCTACTCATGCTCAACAAACTATCATTCCTCGAATTATTCATCAATTAAGAAAGTCATTCATCTAGGTGACTATTCAATAAAAATCATTCATGTTCACAAATTCGTCATTCCAAACGCGTGAAACCTCAAATACTAACAAGTCAAATCAGACATTCAAGATCTAGGCTTATATGACGAAACATGCATTCAAAAGTGAAACATAAAATTATAAGAAATGACAAGGTAATTAAGTTCAATGCTTGCAAGAGAGAGGGATCTCTACTTGCCTTAAGTGAGGCTGAATCCGACAGCGGCGGCTAAGCGGCGCAATCAAAAGCAGAAATCAAAAATCCTATTTTCGAACCTGAATAAGAACAATGAAAGCGACATAGCATAATTTATTACGCTAATACAAGCATTCTACGACGCGGAAAATAAACAAAGAGGGTTTTAGCAGATTTACCTCCTTTAAAAGTGAGGGGAGAAGAGATTCCACGCGGAGACGGAGACTTGGCGGCGCTTGGCTAGGAGAAACCCTAATTCAGAGAGGTCTTTTGGGTGATCCCGTCAATTAGGGCGACGAATGGCGCCGATGAGCACGAAAACCTAGAAATTGGACGGTTATAATGGGGGTAAAATCATAAATCACAACACAGACACCACTAGGGGCACAACAATTTGCAAAGAATTTCAATTAAAACTGACTGAAGGAGGAAGGAGGAGATGCATACCCAAGGGAATCGAATCCGGTCTCAAGGAGGCGAGGGAAGGAAAACCCTAGTTGTCCCTCTTTCAAATCCCCAACCAAAACGAAGGAGGAAAGGGGGCTGCCAGTCCCTTGAAGGAGAGGGAGGGATGCTGACCCCTTGGAGGAGAGGAGGATGTTACGTGTTATAATCCTCCGCCAGTTTTCTTATTATCTCGTTGCGTGTAGGGAGTCATAGTTATTAGACTCGTAGTAATGTTTTAGTGTTGTTTGCATTTTATGTATTTACGGGTATGCCACCCGGGGTTCTATATATAGACCCTTCTCTTGTATTTGGAATTAAGCAATGAAATATGAAAGTTCTCTTCTCTCTCTTAATTCCTCTCTCTCTCTCTCTAAGCTCTTTTCTCCTTCCTCCACCCTCTAGGGTTTCTTCCTCTCTCATCCCCTCTTCCACCGACGACAGCCTTTCCAGCCCCGTGTCCGACGACGCCAGCAACCCCGACCGCCACCATCCTCCATCGTCGACCCCACAGTACCCAGCTCCATCGTCGTTTCCGACCCTCATCGACGCCGATCAGCGCCATTAGCGGCATCCTCAAGCCTGCAGGGAGTCTCCGGGCCGATCACTTCCTCCGATCGACGCCAGACCCCATCGACGGCACGCCCCTGTCCCATCCCGACGCCTCCCCTCCCTGCGCTACTTCCTCGACCCTCCTTTTAATTTCCTTCATTTTCTTGTCTCTTCCTATCCGCACCCCCCTTCTTTCTAACTGCACCCCCTCTCCATATTTCATTTGATGAACATTCAACTTAGCGCCTGATGTAATCTCAGACCTAGGGCTGTAGTTTTGGAAGGAAAATACTTGTGATCTTTTAAAATAAATGCGGCGCGATGGAACTTGTGGGCTTTTCAACGACTAAAACGATCTAGGCGTCACAAACGAACGTAGACGCTACCTCACGAGCATACAAACGCTATGAATCACAATTTCACAGGCACAGAAATTAATCGGCGGCACACACGTGTTTGGAAATAACGATAAGATAGGAGACACGACTAATTAAGGGCAAGCTCATAATGATTAACTATTCGTTAAACTGAAATGGGCATGAAAACTAACTAGGGTTTGAGGGTGAGGGATGGAGAGGTATACCACGAGGGAGAGTAGTCGAGGCGAGCAGGTCCACTGAAGGAGGACTGGGAGGCAGTGTCGGGCAGCTGGAAGGGGGAAGACTGGCGGCAAAACTGCTGGAGCCGACTAATGAGGCTTCTGCAGGAGGCGCCGGAGCTCAGGGACGCCGTGGAAAGCGGCGGTGAGACCGGACGAGAGATCTAGAACTGGCTGTGTCGACGAACAGGGGAGCCGACGCAGGAGGCATCGCTGATGGCGGCAAATGAGGCAGGGAGCATCATTTCCGGCGTAGGAAGTGTCGATGTCGACGCCGGAAACGACGATGTCGATGCGGGAAGCGACGATCTGGACGCGGGATGACTTGGAGGATGTCGTCGGAGGAGAAGCTTGCGTGGAGAGGCGGTGGCGTGGGGGGCTCGGTTGAGGAAGACTGACGTCGGGGCTTCAGGAATCGCGGAAGGGCACGGCTGCGCTGGATGAACCGAACGAAACCAAAAAAGGGTTCGTTCAATTCTATTTCCAGCCCCTCACTATGGAAGGGGGGGAGGGGGTTTTAAAGCTAGGATTAGGGCAAACTGGCTATTAGCAACCCAATTTAAAAATTGCAGATTTTTCTAAAATGGAAGTAAGGTGAAGTTTCGGGCGGGGCCGGCTATAGGGAATTGGGACCTTTTACAAAAATAGTTAATTGTTACAAGCTTGCCCTAAGCTAATCTAACTCCTAAATTACCGGACCTATGCATTTACGGTCTCGCTGGCCGGTCACACCAACGAGCCAAAAAGAAATGCGCGAGCAACATGCGCGATACAAAATACATCCAAGCGCTTATAACACGCGCAATACAACTCGACGCTACATCATAAATCAAAAATGCGCGAAAGCATGCGCTACAAAAATAAACGACATGTGCAATAGAAATAATGAAAAGGACGCGACGCGGGTTGCACCAATTCTCCCGGGGTTGAAAAGAGCTCGTCCCCGACGAGACTCGATGTAACCTGCAAGTAGAAAGTCCAAATGTCGATCGGAGAACACGCTGCATGACTGTCCAGCAGATGTCGTCGCTGTGACCCGAAACCTGGAAGTAACCGCTCATCCCCAAAAACTCGCAATCCATTAGTCAAAATTTCATGCCAAACATTTAAATAAATAGTAATTATTAGAGTTTTTAAAGGATGACAGGGGCAGTGTGTGGGGCAAACATAAGGCGGGGGAAAAAGCAGGAAACAAGAGCAAGGTACAAAGTAAAGCAGGAAGAAAGCGTGATCAACTTGTGGAATCAGTAACTCATACCGCAGCATACGCTCGCTCGATAGGCACCTACGAATGTCGACTAGACCAGGATCGTCTATCGTCATGATTTCACCCGTTAAGGTCCCACTCGAGTCAAAAAAATTTAAATAGATCCCAAATTTATCTTGTAAAATTTTCCATAAAAATCCTTTGAAGCGGGTGTCCCTATGAGGAGTAAAAAATCTAAGGATCGTATCGGTTCCTTCAAGACTACTAAACCTAAAAGTGTGAGAACTCAAACGGAAGCGAGGTGGAGGTCCAACATGCTCTCTTATATCCACAAGAAGGTGATGCGAACAAAACGCGTGCTCACCAAAAATAAAATCAATATAGGGTGGTGACTCGAGTGTCACTAGCGGGTGGCCACCAAGCACAATGTATGTGGCCTCAACGGATTGTGGCGGCAGCGGGCTAAGAAACTCAGGACATAAGACGAACGAGTCTATGTCATCTATGATGAGGGCCTCATCACTAACCAACTCTTCTGGGAGAAGAGAGAGCGATGATGTATCATCCGAGGTGAGTGACACATCACAAGTAAGTCCTCTCCCTGAAGCGGGGCCTCAGGAAACAACTCGACGACTGAAGAATGTGAGTCAGTGGGGGCAAGTGGACACACCATGTCAATCGGGAGGAAGGAATGAGGAGGGAAAAACTCATCTACCTGGAGCAGGGGCTCAGGAAGAAACTCCTCGACTGTGGGGGTGGGTGGGACCAAAGTGCTCGTGGGAGAAACATCGAACCTGGAAAGATGACTATGAAGATACTGAAGCCCGGGTGCCACTAGTTGACATGTAGTTGGGAGATAACTAGGAGGAACATGTCGTTTGTGCATTCTCGTTTCGAGGTGGTGTACATCATCGCACATACCAATCAGACTCTGCGAGTAAGCTGCAGCGACTGTGTCGACTGACTTTGTCAGTTCACGCATACGAATGGCTAAGTCGCCTAAGGTGGCCTCTACTCGATCTAAGCGACTCTCCATATTTTTTTTTAAACGTAAAATACTAACTAAAATATTTTGGAAACGAACGTCGCTCGGCTATCCCACAATAGGAGTGAGATATCCCAGCAGCCACACCAAACTGATGTAATCTCAGACCTAGGGCTGTAGTTTTGGAAGGAAAATACTTGTGATCTTTTAAAATAAATGCGGCGCGATGGAACTTGTGGGCTTTTCAACGACTAAAACGATCTAGGCGTCACAAACGAACGTAGACGCTACCTCACGAGCATACAAACGCTATGAATCACAATTTCACAGGCACAGAAATTAATCGGCGGCACACACGTGTTTGGAAATAACGATAAGATAGGAGACACGACTAATTAAGGGCAAGCTCATAATGATTAACTATTCGTTAAACTGAAATGGGCATGAAAACTAACTAGGGTTTGAGGGTGAGGGATGGAGAGGTATACCACGAGGGAGAGTAGTCGAGGCGAGCAGGTCCACTGAAGGAGGACTGGGAGGCAGTGTCGGGCAGCTGGAAGGGGGAAGACTGGCGGCAAAACTGCTGGAGCCGACTAATGAGGCTTCTGCAGGAGGCGCCGGAGCTCAGGGACGCCGTGGAAAGCGGCGGTGAGACCGGACGAGAGATCTAGAACCGGCTGTGTCGACGAACAGGGGAGCCGACGCAGGAGGCATCGCTGATGGCGGCAAATGAGGCAGGGAGCATCATTTCCGGCGTAGGAAGTGTCGATGTCGACGCCGGAAACGACGATGTCGATGCGGGAAGCGACGATCTGGACGCGGGATGACTTGGAGGATGTCGTCGGAGGAGAAGCTTGCGTGGAGAGGCGGTGGCGTGGGGGGCTCGGTCGAGGAAGACTGACGTCGGGGCTTCAGGAATCGCGGAAGGGCACGGCTGCGCTGGATGAACCGAACGAAACCAAAAAAGGGTTCGTTCAATTCTATTTCCAGCCCCTCACTATGGAAGGGGGGGAGGGGGTTTTAAAGCTAGGATTAGGGCAAACTGGCTATTAGCAGCCCAATTTAAAAATTGCAGATTTTTCTAAAATGGAAGTAAGGTGAAGTTTCGGGCGGGGCCGGCTATAGGCAATTGGGACCTTTTACAAAAATAGTTAATTGTTACAAGCTTGCCCTAAGCTAATCTAACTCCTAAATTACCGGACCTATGCATTTACGGTCTCGCTGGCCGGTCACACCAACGAGCCAAAAAGAAATGCGCGAGCAACATGCGCGATACAAAATACATCCAAGCGCTTATAACACGCGCAATACAACTCGACGCTACATCATAAATCAAAAATGCGCGAAAGCATGCGCTACAAAAATAAACGACATGTGCAATAGAAATAATGAAAAGGACGCGACGCGGGTTGCACCAGCGCCGCGGATGTGGGCGTCCTCTACGCGATAATGCGGAAGTGGTCAACGACTTTTCAAGCCACCATGTCTCGCTTCGAGGCCAAGCTTGATCAATTAGGATACGTTGACATTCCGCCACCGGCTGCTCCGCCACCGGCTATTCCGCCACCGGCTGTTCCGCCTCCTCCGCCACCGGCTCCTGCCTTGACGGTCCCACTCTCCAAGCCCGCACCGCTTGTGCTGCCTTCGCCGTCCTCGCCGCCGTCGCCGTCGCCGCCATCGCCGCAGTCACCGCCTCTGTCTTCCCTTGCTCCACCGGCCCCTGCCTTGTCGGTCCCTCCGGCCTCGTCGATTTCTGCTTTGCCGGCCGCCTCACCGCTGGTTGGCGCTCTGCCGCCTCCGACCACGCCACTGCCTTTGCTGTCGACCACTACGCTGTCGGCCCTTTCGGCCGCATTACCGTTGCTGCCTCGCACCGCATCGCCGGTCTCACCGGACCCCTTCCTTCTGCCGGACGTTGTTCCTTCGGTTGCCCTGCTGCTCCGGCCTTCTGCCGCTCCGCCGGACCACTCGGCCCCAGTCCTTGCGCCACTCGTCTTTCTGACGGCGCCACCACTACTCCTCGCCGCCACTACCACCGCGACGACCTACCATGCGCTATTTTGGCGTGAAATCAAGGAGCCCGAGAATCCGAACATCCTACTGGAGTTTGAGCTTGAGGACAAGCTCAAAAATAAGGACGGGTGGATTGTTACGTGTTATAATCCTCCGCCAGTTATCTTATTATCTCGTTGCGTGTAGGGAGTCATAGTTATTAGACTCGTAGTAATGTTTTAGTATTGTTTGCATTTTATGTATTTACGGGTATGCCACCCGGGGTTCTATATATAGACCCTTCTCTTGTATTTGGAATTAAGCAATGAAATATGAAAGTTCTCTTCTCTCTCTAAATCCCTCTCTCTCTCTAAGCTTTTCTCTCCTTCCTCCACCCTCTAGGGTTTCTTCCTCTCTCATCCCCTCCTCCACCATTCTAGGGCTTGCCCTTTGTATCTCCGCCTCCAACAATCCGGCAACGAACTAAGCCCATAACAGAGGACTGTCGGCCCCTGAAAGAAAGGTTGTTGCTGCCGGCCTGAGGAAGGAGGAAGAAGGGTTGCTGCAGTTGCCGGCCTGGGGGACAGGGGGAAAAACCGTCGGCCAGTTGAGGTGGAGGCGTCGACGGCCATGGCAGGAGGAGGAGACGCCGGCTAGGGCACAGAGGAGGCTACGGGGAAGCAAGAGGAGGTATCAGGCATGGAGTCGAGCGCAGGTGACGGGATCGGGATCGGCAGCGGCAGCGCATTTGCGGGAGACGGGCGCACGGGATGCGGGAAACAAGGGGTGCGGCTTGCGGTTCGTGGGAAAAATAGGGGGGGGCTGGGGTGCGGATAGCCTTTTCTATAACTATTTAATTTATTTTTAGGGTTGTTACAGAGGCGATGCCAAACTAGGGTATTTGGTGGTAAAAGTGTCGTCTGTGGAAGTTTGATAGTAGGCTCCGTGGCTATGAGATAAAATAGAATATGAAGCACGATTATAATTTCTTCATTGATCAAATATAACTAAATAAATTTACAGAATGATTATGTCTTGTACTATACCAGACCTCTTGGGCTGGGATTCAATTTGAAGTTTGGAAGCCATTTACATATATTATCTGATTTTGGTTTCTAAATGTTTATTTGTTAGGGGAAAATTGTTGTTAACATTTGACTTTATTCTCTCATTAGCCACCTTAGGTTTAGTTTGATGTCAAATTACACTAAATTCATGTTTCAATATTGTCGAGGTTATGTTTTTTTTATTAATTTCATTTACTATTTATATATTTTTTTTCAATTCTTTCTTAAGGCAATGTAAGAAATGTTTGAAACCTTATGAAATTATCATTTCATTTTAATGAAACTAACACATCTGCATCTGTTCTAAGAGTGAAATACTGTTGAAGATCCTCAACTGATCTGCTTTGTGTTTCTTTAATTTAAAGAATAAGAAGTACAATATATTTGCTGCTTAATCTGCTCATACCTACTTGGTTATTGTGGCATTTGTTTCAACAGTCCTTACTCTTTGATGGAGGTAGCAGCATGAATCCGTTGAATAAAGAAAACAACCTCCTTCGAACAGATGATGACGGTCAATTCTTTAAGATCGATGAAGCACATGTTGGCCATGCTTTATTGCCACTTCCGGGCCCTCGATTCATGTCTTCAATCAACAGCATGATGGGAAATCCCAAACAACGCGTACATTTTGAGAGCCTTCTCCCTCTCCGACGTTTACCTGTGGTGAGGCCTTTTTTCTTGCACAGTGCATGATTTTAAATTGTGTTTTCTTCCTTGTAAATTATGATGTCAACCGTGGAAATTTAAATTGTTGTTAACTTTTTGTTCTCTATAGAGAAACTTACTACTGCGATTGATTTTTTGCAGAAAGGTGACATACTAGCATACCGCTGTGCTGCGTTATCATCATCAGTGTACCATGTGGTTATGTTTCCTCAAGTAAGAGCTTGATAACTATTAAAACTTTACATTGTTAAATTATTCGCTTATAAGAGGACAGAAACAAGAAAAGCCGCATGAATTGTTAATTAATTTCAAGCACAATTTTCTCTCCAATGATTACAAATATGTTATTATAGATTGGCAAAGTTTCATCCTTCGACTACAGTTCTCTTCAAATTACATTACACCCAGTGCTGGATTATGAGATCCTGCTAGAGGAGAATCCAGATGGTGCCATAGTGCAACAAAATACATCCTGCTGCAAAGAAGATGAGTCCATACAGGTGAATTGTATAGTCAAGCTTATTATATGTTCTCTAGGCCTTTTAGTTTTTGTTCGCATTGGGACCTCTGCTGACCGCCAGTTCTCTCCATTGTACAAAGTGTGAAACAATGGGAGGAGCGGTGGAGTGTCGTCTACAGAATCATAGCCAAACAGAGCCTTAGAATTTGTTTGAGACAGTAGTGGCGTTTGTGAAAGCATTTATGAAAAATACATGAAGTATTTGGGTACGTATGGCCATGAACGTCATTTCCCAAAATGACATTTTAGGCCAAAACACCAACAGTCATGTAGGTGTATGTAGGTGTGGCGAAGCAATAACAATTGTTATTGTTAAGACCTTAGAAAGTGAAATTTGGGCCAATAAAAGCTGCCATGAAAGTTCCAAATGCAGCTAAACCACCAACACTGCATTTACTACCACAATTTTGCACCAACGCTCAAACGACACAGCTGTCCAAATAGAGCTTTAATATATTTCAACTTATGTCAGATATCATCTTAATCATTAATGATTGAATCCCTATACAGATCGACTACTCCTCGCTAGTTGATGTACGGTGGCTGAAAACTCAAGGCTCAGAAGAAGCAGCTTGTCGAAGTGAATCAACTACAACAAATAATTGGGAGGAAGCTTTAGTTAAGGGAAACGGAAATGGGCCTAATGTTTCCTCCGCAGGTATTTTTGTACTTAAATTGACCTATGATTACTTGCGGT
Source organism: Dactylorhiza incarnata (assembly GCA_033032865.1). Taxonomy (NCBI): domain Eukaryota; kingdom Viridiplantae; phylum Streptophyta; class Magnoliopsida; order Asparagales; family Orchidaceae; genus Dactylorhiza; species Dactylorhiza incarnata. The sequence continues at coordinate 1,631,638 of JAWHQI010000226.1, read as the reverse complement.
GTTTACATTCTGAAAACTACTAGCATAAATTAGTTATTACAATTGTGTTCTTTCCAAGCAGAGCAGAGCAATGGCTGGCCTCAGTGGTCTCAAAACAAAAGCGCCAGTGTAACATCTTGGAGCAAACAGCATAATACTCCCTTTGCAGGTATCAAAGAAGTTAATGATGTTTATTATTATTATTTGTTATCATAATCTTGTTCAACCGTCGCTAACCTTGTCCCATTATTCGGGCAAACATTCGGGCATTTTTTTAATCTTTCAATATGCATGTAAGCCACCCAAGTTTACTTTGATTCACGCCTGCCTCGCACTAAGTTCAATCACACGGTTTTATCATTTTTTTGAGGCGGCCTACAAATTCCTCTCAGGAGTTCACCCGTCTCAGAATTGCTCACTCATAGCTCAATTGATTGTTGAATTCTAATAAAACGCCATACTCAAAGGTCCAAATTATTATAAGTCCAATAAGTTTTCTTCCAATTTCGATGCGACATTCATTTCATTTTTGTTGCTCCTTTCACCTAGTAGCCCGCCAATCTAGAATTTTGTAAAGAGCTGCCGTTGTTCGAGCTTCATTGCCCCAAATATATTATTCACCCTCATCGGACCGCCCATATCTTACTATCTTCATCCGACCGCCTTCATCGGATTAAGGATGTTATTACATGCTTGGCTTATCCTCTACATTTTCGCACATTCATCTTTAATATTCACATTTCAGCTTCGCCACTTAACAAAGTTTTCCTCACCGCCTTATGTTTTAATCTTACTTTTAATGAAATCTTGTATTATTGTACTGTTCTTTTGGGATGAGTTTAACAAATATAAATGTAGGAAGGAGTAATGGAAGGACTAATTGGCCTCCAAACCGAGGCATGAACGCTACGAGGACAAACAACAACACGACAAACAGGAATTTTAATATGAACACCACCAACCTGAATCCGAACATATGCACCGAGAGCGGAAACACTCCCGCACTTAAATGGACTTACAGACCGCCACTTCTACGGTATCCAAATACAAATTTTCCGCCCGGGGGTAAATATCCCGCTCCAGGGAAGCAGTGAGCGCCACGTGTTTTTGCTCTAAATCCAACTTGCTGCTGCTGCTGTTTTTTGTATGTAGTTGGATGAGAAAGAGTTACTAAATGTATGTAATTGTAGAAGGTAATGTTTTATTTATGTAGCATCACTATCATGTTGCTTTAATGGGAGTACCTGCTGATTGTTTATGTACTGCTGGAAACCTATCAATGGAGAGTTTTGTTATAAACTATTATGTAGAATTGCTAAGATGTGTGTGATTTGTTTGCAAAGTATAGTTGATGCTAAGAATTGTTTGTATGTGGTATTTCGAGCATTGGATAGTTGAAATTTTACTTATCGAGGCTTCTTTTTGTGCAATGTTCGGTTTCTATGCGGACTCCGAAGGTAACGTGCTCGTGTTGGAGCGCCCGTTGAAAGGATTTTTCGTGTTGTGCCATGAGGATAAACCCGTGTGGCATGTTTAGCCGCGTGTGATATGTTGATGGATGTGAAACGATTGTGTTTGATTTGTGGTTGCAAGTGTTGGTGTGCTTTTAATTATTTAAAATGTGTTCCTATTTCCTTGTTGAAATATGAATTTTATTTTAGGGTGTAACCTTATTTAGAGGTGTAGGCGGTTTAGTTTGGGTTGGTGTAGACCCAAACCGAAACCGAATCGATGTGCATCGGTTCGGGTTTTGGGTTTTTTTATTTTTGTTTTCAATTTTGCTATTTAAAATAATTTTGAAATTAAAAAAAAATTTATGTTAATTAAGAAAAAATGTTACTAAATTTATGTTTTAGATAATATATTGTAGTTAAGAGCTCATATTGCATGTTGAATATTATTATTGTGAAACAAATAAAAATATAAAAAGACAAATAAACTAAATATAATTTTCTTGGAGCATAAAACATATCCATTGTAAAAATTATTTATACGGTAATAATATTGATATCAGTCAAATGATATAATTTTATGCATTATTTAGCTAATAATGATAAGTAAAAACGTAAAAGATTATATTGGTAATATTTTAACTTGTATTGTTGATTTTATGAACACGAAAATCGTAGCCGGAACTGTTCGGGTCGGTGTAAAATTGGTTCAGGTGGTTCAGGTTGGGTGATTTGGGGTGGTTCGAGTTTTTTTATGCGCACCCCAACCTTATTAAATATCATATGAATGTATATAATATATTTATATCACCTTTTAAAAGGTGGTTTCCTTTAGCTTGAAAATCTCTGTTCTTTATCTTGTATGTTACCTTTTTATAGTAAAATTATAATAGAAATTCTGCAGAGATTATTAATTATTATTGCGCTGGAAAAGGAAAGGGCTAAATTGGTATAAGTATGCCTGTTTTTGAATATATATGTATATATTTATACATGTTATATTATAAGGGAAAATTGTCTCATTTCATGAAACATTTGGTTTCAATACTTTTACACTTGATTTTTTGGCAAAATACCTAATTCAGTCCCTAACTTTTATCCTATTAAAGATTTCAGTCCCTGGCCTTTATTTTTGAAGATTTCAGTCCCCAATCTTCTATACCTTTTGATTTCAGTCCCAAACATTTTATACCTTTTTTATTTCAGTCTCCACCCTTTCAAATTGAGTCATTTACTTAACATTCTCCATTACATGTAACGAAAAGCTGTGAGAAAAAAGCTTTTTAAACAAATCTGGAAATAAATTTGGAAGTCTTTTCTTCCTCTCCTGATCTTTAGTGCAGACAATCGCATTTTTCTGTCGTGATTTCTTGGGCAAGCAAGTTTCTCCATTCAGATCGACACATGCTTCAACGTTGATCAAGCATGCATGCCTTTCCTCCGTAGATCGATGTTTCTTCTCCCTTCATCGCACACAGCATAGAGGAACATGAACCTATCTGGGAGAACATCACTGGTTTTGGATCCTGTTCGAGATCGCAGGGAAGAGATGCCGACCATGGGACCTTTGCAGAACAAGCGATTTTCTGTACCTTCTTCTTCTTCATGCCATTTCGCCCTAGTAATGATTTACATATGAAGAAGAAAATAGATCGTCATTCCCAGTGAAATCTAGTCGCCCACTTCTACAAAATATCAGCCTATATTCTGAAGCTCCAGGTTATACAATGCACTTCCCTGTTTTTCGTTTTCACGGAAAACAGTAACAAGAAAAGCATGATTTATTCTCCATTATTCACTGTCGGCTACTGTTTACTGACGGAAAAGTTAATTCCGTTTTTTTTGGGACCGAAATCAAAAGCTATAAAAGGTTAGGGACTGGAATCTTGAAAAATAAAGTTAGGAACTGAAATCTTAAATGAGGCAAAAGTTAGAGACTGAATTAGATATTTTGCCTTTTTTTTCATTTTTTTTGTCTAGCAAAATCTAGAATGTAAAAAAAACTTAATGAACAAAAGCCAAAACATAAAATATAAGGATTAAGATAATTAAAATAAAATTAAATAAAAATATGATTGGAAGAGAAAATATTATTATTATTATTATTCGCACGACAAAATTGTATGATTACTAATGATAGTACCTATACTAGAAATTATGCACGAGAATCATCTGCGACAGTCAAAATACTGCAGTCGCCAATAAATAGCAAGCTCATATTAAAATGTTATTATTATAAAGTCGTACAAAATTATATTTTATTGACGAATTTGAAAATACAAAAATATTTACAATTTCTCACGACGAGTCTTCATTTTTTTGAAATCGATCGATAACATCATCACAGACTTCCAAAAATATGTTTATCCACATAAAAGTAACCAGACAATCATACGATTGCGCAACTTATTCTTAACATAATTCATACCTGAAAATACTCTTTCAACACTTACAGTAATCACAGAAAGAACATATACATAGACATAATCCTTGGTGAACATGCACTGCAACTTGCCTACCTAAAACTACCACAAATTACTAAATATTATAAAAAATATACATTTTCTTGAAGATGTATATTTTAATAATATTTATTAATTTAAATTACAAAATATTATAAAATATATATTAACAATTTAATCATATATATAATTAAATAAATATATAATATTATTATTAATAATTAACCCATGCCTAAAATTAATTAGAAGTACCGCTTGGATTCGACGTTGGTTGTGGTCGTGAACGTGATGGTTATGAAGTTATGAACCGTCGTTCGTGGCTGCCCGACCTCATCCAAGCTGGAAAGTTCATCTACCATCTACTCGTATGTTCAAAAGTAGATTTTTTTTCTTGGCGGCGGTCATAACCAATTAACCATTGTCATGTCAAACATACGTTCTATAATGATGACATTTTTGTCCAAACTCACCGGAGCAAAAACACCGCACCAAACGGAGCCGGAGAAGCGGTCGTGAACGCGGTGATTTTGAACCATCGTTAGTGAACTTCATCCACTTGTATGTTCAAAACTAGTTTTTTTTTCCTTGGTAGCAGTCATGCCAAACATACATTTTATGGTGGTGGCGTTTGTCCAAACTCACCATAGAAAATAAGGCTCCATAGGAACTGGAGGGGGCGAGGCGGGGCCGGAAACGACGCTTTTGCGGGGCTTTTTCGCTGTCCGGCGAGAGCAAACGCCGCCGGCGCCCGTTTGTTCACCCGCTGTCCGAAGACATTTGCGTCAAACGCCGGCAACAAATGTCGCGCCAAATGAAGCTTAAGTCGTGCCAAACGGAGCCCTAATCAATATATACAGCCGAACACCACTCAAATTTTTTTGGTAATATACGAAGAGAAAAATTATTTTGTACGAACATATCAAGCGCAGTCGGATAGTGTCTCCCGATACATAAACAAGTAACAATTCAAACATATAATATATGCAAAACATATTTATAGTATAGTAATTAATGTAATTAGATTTTATTACAATAATTTCTCCGACAACAACGTCAAAAAATTGATGCGTTGCTATCATGTATATATATAATTAATGATGACGATGAGTTTTAAATATTCAATATTAGAAAGGCAAACACGCACATATCGTGGTGTATGATAAACTAATATCAATGTCGTATGCCACAGAGTCCTTGCGAATAACTTATTTTATTTCATTCTATTATTAGTTTATTGCACATAAACCCTCATGAACCATGAGGCCCCCTAAGAACTGTTAGAAATTTTAATTATAAAATATTATAAATTAAATGTTTTGATTGGAGCTAAATGGTGTTTGGTGTTTGGGCTCCTCATTATGATGGAAAAGCTCAAAACCAAACTTGGAGGGAATCCAAATATTTGGAGGGAAACCTTTCATGAATGAAAGGATGAACCTTTAGTCCCACCTTGCTTATTAGCTCTCTAGCCAAAGAGTTTATATATGTTTTCACACCTTCTTATTTGTTCAAAAGAACATAAGGAGAAACTATGAACCACACGCGCGCGCGCACCGCACCGGACCGGACCCGGATTTCGGATTTCGGATTTCGGGAATTATTGAATTGAATTGTATTTTTTGTTCAAAATAGTTTCAGAGTTTTACTCGGAGTTGCGTCGATTAGAAGTCGGAGCTGCGTCGAATAGATTTCGACGTAGCGTCGTCAAGCCGCTGAAGTTGGCGTGGCGTCTAATGGAATTCGACGCATGCGTCGATAGAACTCGACGTAGCGTCGATAAGGCTTGCGTCGATAGGTCCTGCGTCGATAGAACTCGACGTAGCGTCGATATGATGTCGACGCAACGTCGATTTGCCTTCACGCGTTCTGTCGTTTTTTACGCGTATTCTTAACCGCTCTTTACGCGTGTTTCTCGCCATTTCTTACGTTGGAAATTATCAACGTTATTACGTGCTTTCCAACTATAACTGTTAATATTTATTACGGTTTTAATATTGTCGTTTTCCGAGATTTCTTTCCGGCGATTTCTGTCTTTATATATTGTCGTTCTTCTCAGAAAGAACGATCGCTCCGATATGCTCTTCTGCTCTCTCTGTTCTGACGATCTTCTACGTGATTTCATTTTCTTTACATTTGCTTCATCAAGTGGTGGTTCGGGTGCTCTGTGCTTCTTCGGTGTCCGCGCACATCGGAGTTTCGGGATCTAGCCGGATGTTGTACCTTGGAGGAGTGAGCATCGGTTGAAAGCCCTGCCGGAGGGTGGTGCAACTTCTTTAGGGCAGTGATCACACGCCTTACCCAGACTCGATTCTAAACTATATATTTCCTCTCTTTTATTTCTCATCGCTTCATGCAATTTTATTATTACTGCTGATCATATATATATATTTATATAGATCTGCTGTTTTTTCTGCAAAGTTATAAAACCAAAAAATTACATTATTTGTATATTAATTTAGGAATATAAAAGAAAATATTCCAACAATCTAAAGAAGTTAGTAATTCCACACAAACAGAATAAATAAAATCAAATAGTTAAAATGTCTTTGTCTGCTTTCATTTTCACATGTACAGCAATTTATTATTTATATTTTAAATTCCAGAAATCTGCAATGACTTCTAGATCTGATGATTCTGCCGGGATCAAACCCGAAAAATTCAATGGAAATGGTTTTCGTCGTTGGCAAGCTCAGATAGAATATTGGCTTAATACGTTAGGCCTTTTGTCTGCCATCTTCGATGCCCCCGCTGTAGAAACTGAAATCCCTAGCACTGCAAATGCAGTTGCTTCGACTCTACCATCGTCCTCATCCTCAACTGCAAACACCACTAGAACCTATGTTAGACGTGTCCCATATAGAGATCCGGTGGACATTGAATATCATTGTCGCAACCGCATTCTTAGTGCCTTGTCCGACAGCCTTTACGATGTATTCCTCCAATATCGTACGACTAAGGATTTATGGTATGCACTTGAAGCGCGTTATAACCTGGACAATGCAGGTATAGAATGCTATAATGTCTCCAACCTTCATAAATTTAAGATTGATGCTTCCAAGCCCATAAATCCTCAACTCCATCAGCTAGATGAGATGTTGTCCAAGATCCGAGCCGATGGCTCAATCCTTTCCGAAAACTATTTAGTGGCATGTCTCATTGATGCACTTCCTGATTCATGGTCCGGCTTTAGCACTAGACTAAGGCATGACCAATCAAACCTTACTTACGTTCAAATCCAAAATGCTATCCGCATAGAGGAGGAACATAAGTCTAAAAATTCTAAAAACCCCCAAAGACCTTGCTCCTAAAGTAAATCTCACTGAGTCGCAAGGCAATCATTCTTCTCACCATCACTTCAAAGGCAAAGGCAAGATCCATAAGAAACCTTTCCGTCCAGGTTCCCGCCATCAAAAACCCAATCACCCCAAACCTGGTCCTTCAAACCAAAACCCAGGTAAAGGGAAATGGTGCTTCATCTGCGGCCGCACAAACCATCTGTCCACCAACTGCTTCTACAAGAAGACAGAACCCGTGATTGGCAAGTCTCGTGGAGACAAGCCTCAGGCCAACATGATCCAAGCACCAGTTCAACCTATCTTTAGGTTAGATTATACTCCTAGTCTTCTTCTCACTTGTTCATCAGATTGGTGGCTTGATTCCGGAGCAAATGTTCATACTTGTTTTGATCGTTCTTGCTTTGCCACCTTTCAGGACATCAGTGGAGGAAGCGTGATCTTAGGAGATGCTTCATCGGCACAAATACTTGGACGTGGGCGAGTGGATCTTAGGTTGACATCCGGGAAGACACTAGCCTTGCATGATGTGCTTTATGTGCCGAGAGTTAGGAAGAATCTTGTTAGCGGATCTTTGCTAGTGAAGAAATGCTACAAGATTGTTTTAGAATCTAATAAAGTTGTAATAACATTAAATGATAATTTTATTGGCAAAGGTTTTGTATGTGATGAATTATTTAAATTAAATATTGCTGATTTGGAAGTTAATCAAATTTCTTCTTCTTCATTTTCAAATTCTTCTCCTGATTTTTGGCATGCTAGATTAGGACATGTGAATTCTGATTGCATGAAAAGAATGATGTCCTTAAATTTGATTCTCAAAATCAATATTGCACCAAGTGCAAAATGTGAAATTTGTGTACAAGCTAAATTTTCTAGATAGCCTTTTAAATCAGTTGATAGAACTTCAAAACCTTTAGAACTAATTCACTCGGATGTATGTGATTCAAACCGCCAACCCACTAGAGGTGGAAATAAATATTTTGTAACATTCATAGATGACTTTACAAAGTATTGTTACATATATTTATTAAAAATCAAAGATGAAGTATTTTCATACTTTAAGATTTTTAAAGCTGAAGTAGAAAATCAATTAGGATCGTCAATCAAAATTCTAAGATCCGATCGAGGTGGAGAATACACTTCGAATGAACTAACCCAATTTTGCCAAGAACATGGGATTATTCATCAAGTGACTGCTCTATATTCTCCCCAATCGAATGGTGTAGCTGAACGTAAGAATCGGACCCTGATGAACATGGTCAATGCCATGTTAGCCGAGTCCGGTGCCCCAGAAAATCTCTGGGGAGAAGCATTGCTCACTTCCTCCTTCATCCTTAATAGGATTATATCTAAACAAAATGATAAGACGCCTTTTGAATTATTCAAATTAAGAAAACCTAACCTCCAAATTCTTCGAGTGTGGGGGTGTTTAGCTAAGGTAGCAATTCCTAAACCTAAGAGAAAGAAAATAGGACCAAAAATATTAGACTCTATTTTCATAGGATATGCATCCGACAGTAGTGCTAATAGATTTCTCATCACTAATTCCCTAATTAGTGAAATATCTAACAACACCATTATAGAAGCTAGAGATGCAGCTTATTTTGAAGATAAATCTCCATATAAACTAAATAACTCATCTCAACCTTCAACTAGCTCAAACCAACCTTCCACTTCTTCTATAGAACCATTAGAAAATGATGAACCTAGAAGAAGCAAAAGAGTTAGAACCGAAAGATCCTATGGGGAGGACTACTTCACTTACCTAGTTGAAGGAGATCCAAATTCATATGAGGAAGCAATGACTTCATCTGATTATCCCTTTTGGAAAGAAGCAATTAATCTAGAAATTAATTATCTTAGAAAATAAAACTTGGATCCTAACCGATTTACCTCCCGGTGCCAAAGCCATAGGATGTAAATGGATTTTTAGAAAGAAATTAAATCCGGATGGATTCATAGATAAATATAAGGCTCGCCTTGTAGCTAAAGGCTATGCCCAAAAACAAGGAATAGATTATCTAGACACATATGCTCCCGTAGCTAGAATTACCTCTCTTCGTATTCTAGTCGCCTTGGCTTCGATCCATAGGATGATCATTCATCAAATGGATGTCAAGACCGCTTTCTTGCATGGAGACTTAGATGAAGAAGTCTACACGTCTCAACCCGAAGGTTTTGTGGTCAAAGGCCAAGAAACCAAAGTTTGTAAATTAATTAAATCTCTTTACGGTTTAAAATAAGCACTTAAACAATGGCATCAAAAGTTTGACTCCGTAGTCTTAAATTTTGGTTTCAAATCTAATGAATTTAATAAGTGTATTTATGTCAAACAAAGCGGAAATGAAATTGTCTTGTTATGTCTCTATGTAGATGACATTTTAATTTTTGGAAACTCAATTAAAATTATTAATGAAACCAAAAATAATTTATCATCCAATTTTGATATGAAAGATTTGGGGGGAAGCAAACATTATATTAGGAATGAAACTAGTTAAAAATGATTCTAGCGTATCATTATCTCTTTCACACTCGATTGAGAAAATGTTGATTAAATTCAACTTATATGATTCCATTCCCGCTTCTACTCCTTATGACGCTAGTGTAAAACTTTGTAAAAATACTAATGAACCTGTTGATCAACATAGGTATGCACAAATGATAAGATCACTCCTATACATAGCTAACCGCACTAGGCCCGACATTTCCTATGTCGTAGGCCGCCTTAGTAGATATACTAGCAATCCAAGTGATGAACATTGGATAGCTCTAAATAGAATATTTAAATATCTTCGTGGAACTATGGATTATAGTTTAGTGTACACTGGATTCCCCGGAGTACTAGAAGGATATTCAGATGTCAATTGGGTAACTGATTCGTTAGACGTTAAGTCAACGGCGGGCTATGTATTCCTCCTTGGAGGTGCTGCCATTTCATGGGCTTCTACAAAACAAAGAGTTATTTCTAGAAGCACCATGGAATCAGAGCTTATAGCTTTGGACACTACATGTGCCGAAGCAGAATGGATTAAAAATTTACTTAGTGAAATTCCATTAATTGAAAACCCCATGCCTGCTATCTCTTTACATTGTGATAATAAAAGTGTTATTGATTTAACTGCTTCTAATAGTACTAATTCCAAAATGAATAAGTTCATGAGAATCAGGTACAAGTCCGTGAAGCAAAGAAGAAAAGAAGTGATATCACTCAACTATGTAAAGTCAGAATTGAATCTGGCTGATAATCTTACCAAGGGATTGTCCCGAAGGGAGATATTGTTGTCATCGAGGGGAATGGGGCTTAAGCCCACATGATTTGCTGCCAACGGTGGATACCCAACCCATGTGATTGGAGATCCCATGAAGTGGGTTCAATGTGGTAGAAACGAAGCCGTTGATGTAGCGTAGTTGTGAGCACAAAATATAAGGTTGAGAAAACCTTCTCCACATTCCTATGATGTTGTGCTCTACGTAACAAGTTAGGATGAACTTAATTAAGTTCTTAATGGTTGCCAAAGGCATATTTCTTTGTGAGATATTGGTTACGAATATCTCTTGAGGCACCACCTATGTGGGGGTTGTTGTGAGGCCGCAACTTTGGGATCCGGGCTGAACCCAAAATAACTTTCATGAAAAATCAAGAAATGTGCATGGCCATTAACGCGCCCACCGCCATAACCCAAGAACAACCAATCTTTTGTGTGGTTATCTAATTTACCGGTCAAAAGTTTATAATTCAAAGTCTCTGGCACATTATACTCTTCGGTAGAAAAAGTAAGTACTAAGTATAGATTCAAGGTAACCATTCCATCTATACCCATTGCATTAGATACAACTTGATGATGCAAATTTGTATTTGATTTTATTTATTATTAGTAATATCATATTTATGAAGTTCGCTTTTGGTTTATCGCTTTTGTGGGGGATTGTTAGAAATTTTAATTATAAAATATTATAAATTAAATTTTTGATTGGAGCTAAATGGTGTTTGGTGTTTGGGCTCCTCATTATGATGGAAAAGCTCAAAAGCAAACTTATAGGGAATCCAAATATTTGGAGGAAAACCTTTCATGAATGAAAGGATGAACATTTAGTCCCACCTTGCTTATTAGCTCTCTAGCCAAAGAGTTTATATATGTTTTCACACCTTCTTATTTGTTCAAAAGAACATAAGGAGAAACTATGAACCACACGCGCGCGCGCACGCACTGCACCGGACCGGATCGGATCCGGATTTCGGATTTGGGGAATAATTGAATTGAATTGTATTTTTTGTTCAAAATAGTTTCAGAGTTTTACTTGGAGTTGCGTCGATTAGAAGTCGGAGCTGCGTCGAATAGATTTCGACGTAGCGTCGTCAAGCCGCTGAAGTTGGCGTGACGTCGAATGGAATGCGTCGATAGAACTCGACGTAGCGTCGATATGATGTCGACGCAACGTCGATTTGCCTTCACGCGTTCTGCCGTTTTTTACTCGTATTCTTAACCGCTCTTTACACGTGTTTCTCGTCATTTCTTACGTTGGAAATTATCAACGTTATTACGTGCTTTCCAACTATAACTGTTAATATTTATTACGGTTTTAATATTGCCGTTTTCCGAGATTCCTTTCCGGCGATTTCTGTCTTTATATATTGTCGTTCTTCTCATAAAGAACGATCGCTCCGATATGCTCTTCTGCTCTCTCTGTTCTGACGATCTTCTACGTGATTTTATTTTCTTTACATTTGCTTCATCAAGTGGTGGTTCGGGTGCTCTGTTCTTCTTCGGTGTCCGCGCACATCGGAGTTTCGGGATCTAGCTGGGTGTTGTACCTTGGAGGAGTGAGCATCGGTTGAAAGCCCTGCCGGAGGGTGGTGCAACTTCTTTAGGGCAGTGATCACACGTCTTACTCAGGCTCGATTCTAAACTATATATTTCCTCTCTTTTATTTCTCATCGCTTCATGCAATTTTATTATTACTGCTGATCATATATATATATATATTTATATAGATCTGCTGTTTTTTCTGCAAAGTTATAAAACAATAAAATTACATTATTTGTATATTAATTTAGGAATATAAAAGAAAATATTCCAACAAGAACTTTGTAAAATTGGATAGTGGATTTCGATTCCTCTCGCTGAGACAATGAATTTCAACTACTCGCACGTTAAAAACGGGGGCCGAATGAGAGAGAAATGACTCAAGTAAGATGGTGACGTTCAGATTTCTTTTGAGCAATGTTATATGCAGTCCGCTATTGGCTTTATACAGGCCACAGATATATACATGCCAAAAAATTGTTTATGCAGGCCAATTTTCATATTTATAGACCATATTCAAAAATCAAATTAATATTTCTTAAATAAATCACCAAGCAGAAATATAGCATTCATAAAAAGCCAAATAAATATATTTTTGCAGTTAATTTGGTACCCACAATAATAGTCCAACAAAATACATTATAATCATTTTGATTCTATATATCACAAAAAATAGAGGTTGACTCGTGACCCTTTGCCTATATATAGATATAGATAGGCTCATCCGACTGTTCCTCTTCGACTGTCGGGCAGGTCAAGGTGATCCGTAAGGCCTCAACATGTTTGTGGTCACCCCTTTCAAGACTTCAATCAATAAAAGACGTGTAAAATCACAAAAACACTGAGCTTTATTTATGCACAAAACACTATCATTTAACTAAATTCATATGCATAGCCTGCACAAAAAAACCGGTCCGAACCGGTCCGATTGGGACCGGACCGGTTAGGACCGGCCAAAGACCGGTCCTGGTAAGGACCGGTCCTGGACCGGCCCTCAGGGTCCCGGCGGTCCCTGGATTCTTAGGGTAGACCGGTCCCGGACCGGTAAAAGACCGGTCCAGGACCGGTCTTTTACCGGTCCTCGACCAGGACCGGGACCGAGACCGGTCAAAGACCGATCCCGGTCAGCCAACGGCTCTTTAAAGAGCCGTTGTTATTATATATAATAATATAATATATTATATAATATATTTTATTTTAATTATTTTTTATTCTTATTTTTAAAAAAAAAATCTATAAATATCCCCCCCCCTCACTTTTAATTTTTTTGATTTATCTCTCCACTTCTCTCTCTCTCTCTCTCCATTTCTCTCTCTCTCTCTCTCTCTATCCATTTCTCTCTCAAATATTAGTATGCCTTCATCTTCGTCCGCGCCGGCGTCGTCCTCCGCGTCTGTCCACATCGAGATACTAGAGCACCACCACAAAGCTGTAGTATGGGAGAAATTTGATAAGGTGCGGATCGATGGCGAAATTAAGGCGAAGTGCAAACTTTGCGGGAAGCTTATGGACGTTGGCAGCAGCAACACAACGCTTGCCCGGCATGTCAAATCTTGCATTTCTAAACAAGCACCTGAGTCCACCCAAGCTCAAATCTCGTCGACCGGGCACATTTGGACGTATGATCAAGGTCGGCAACGAGAGCGACAAATGAAGAACGTCATCAAAAAAGGACTTCCATTCAACCACTACGACGATGAAGAAATGACGTCGTACATACACGAAGTACTTCAGCCAAAATATCATCAGGTAAGTCGTACTACAACTAGGCGTGATGCTTAAGCGTATATGCAATCTAAAGAATATTTAAAAAATTATTTGAAACATTCGACGGTCGCGTTAGTTTAACGAGCGACGTTTGAACTAGCGGTATAATAGATGGACTTTCGTATATTTGCATTACTTGTCACTGTATCGATCCAGATAGTTGGGAATTAAATAAACATATAATTTGTTTTGAAGGATTCGAATTCCCGCACACCGGTAAAGCTATTTATCAGGTTATTATTAAAAGTATTAGAGATTTTAAAATAAAAGAAAAAATTATGAGTATTTCTTTCGATAACGCTTCAAATAATGGTATGGCCGTTAAATATTTAATATCAGATTTGCAACCAATGTTGGATGACATATTTTGGTGAAGCAGCTGTTCAGGCTGAAAGCCAGAGTCTTGTCGCTGTATTGTTGGGGGGGAAGGCCAAATCCGTTTCTGGTGTGAGAACTGGTCCGGGATGTTGCGTATGTCATGTTTTAAATTTAATTGTTCAGGATAGTTTAGTTTATATGAACGACTATGTTAGTAAAATACGAACGATATTTACAGTTCAAAAAGAAGAAAACAAGAATTCAAAAAATTTGTAATATCACAAGGTAAGAAATTTTTAGGTCCATCGTATGATATGCCTATACGATGGAACTCAACTTATAAAATGATAAAACGAGCTTCGTCACAAAAAGCACTACTAATAGAATTTTATAATAGTGTAGAATCACAAGATTTAGGCGCGGCGGATTGGGCTGTGCTAGAAGATTAAGTAAATTTATTAGAAAGTTTTTATCGCGCGACTACTATTTTATACGGAGTTTACTATCTTACTAGCTCATTAGTTACTGAAAATTTTTTATTAATTACGGAAACGTTTAAAAATTACAAAACGAACGAAATGTGGCGTCCGTTAATATTAGTAATGGAGGAAATTTTTTTTAAAATATTACAAAGATATGTCATCTATGTTTTCTTGCGCCGCTGCTTTAAACCCTTTAATGGGCGTAGATGGGGTAGAAAATTTTTTAGAAGAAATTAATCGCAATTTAAATTTAGACGAATCTTCTAGCGTTTCAAAATTTAATTCGGAATTTACTCGCATTTATAATCATTATGATCATATGTATGGATCGCGACCTCGCGAAGAATCCACCCAACCTAAAACAAAAGATATTTTAAAAAATAAACTTTTAGAACTAGCTTCTAGGAAAAAACAAAGAACTACGAGTACTTTAAACGAATTCGGTTTATATAGCAAAACACAATTTCAAGATTATATAACCGCAAGCGAAATAGAAAATTTTGATATTTTAAAATGGTGGAAATCTAAAAATAACGTGTATCCTATTTTGGCCTTAATGACCCGTGATTTACTAACTATCCAAGCTAGTACGGTAGCTTCAGAATCTGCGTTTTCTTTGAGTGGCAGGATTCTGAACGAGCGAAGAAGTCGTTTGACTGAACAATCTTTGGAGATTTGCATTTGCTATAAGGATCATTTGGACGCTCTAAGGAGAAGACAACATGTCTCGTCAATCGAAGATAGCGAGTCTGAAGTTGACGACGAGATGAGCAACTTAACTTTGGGCAGTGCGTCCACTGAATAAGAAATCAAAATGTATTTTATTTCATTTTTAAATTTGAATGTAATTTAATTTTTAAATTTTAATGTAATTTCATTTTATCTCTTTTTAAAATTTAAATGTAATATTTATAATTTCATGTTGTAAACAAATGTTATTTAATTATTAATAAAATTCAAATTTTATTTCATTTTATTTCATTTTATTTCATTCTATATTTGCTCGGCGGCGTCGGCGGCGGCGGATTCGGCGCTAAAGTTTTATTCCAAATATAATTTTTTAGAAAGTTTTTTTAATTATTTCAATATTAATATAAAGTTATAAAAAAATGAAGTTGTCATGCCCGTGATTTGTCATTCCCAAACCCGCAAACCGAATCCAAAATCGGTCCCGGACCGGTTAGCACCGATTCAAAAAAAATGCTGCCAAAATAAAAAGACCGGTCTGGGACCGGTTAGGACCGGTTTGGACCGGTCCTCCGGTCCCAGCCGGTCCTTCGGCAGAGGTAGAAAACCGATCCCGGACCGGGACCGATTTCCCTCGGACCGGTCCGGGACCGGTAGACCAAAAGACCGGTCCCAGGGAGGACCGGTCCCGGACCGGACCGGTGGTCTTTTTGCGCAGGGCTGGCATAGCACGATTTACAACATTTTGGATAAATGGAGCCTTTTTGAAAATAGAAAAATAAGTTATAGAGAAAGAGAGAGGAGCTCGCCGGCCGGAGAATGGAAGGAGGTGGTCGGCCGGAGAGGATCACCGACCGGAGTCGCCGGAGGAGGGAGAGGAGATCAGAGAGGAAGCTCGATCTCGTCCGGCGGCTGCACGGGTCGTGGGCGATGGCGGTGCGTATAAGTTTAGTTGTATGACATGCATGTTGAAAAGGAAAAATGATACCTTTTTAAAAAAAAATTGTGGCATGTATATAGCCAAACCGTCCTGCGCTTAACATCGCTCTTTTTATAAAAAATTGTGGTCTGCATATAGCCAAAACCGGCCCGCGTTTGACATCGCTCTTTCTTTTTGACAGCTGGAGGAAGATGATGTCGGGCCCCCCATATTGAAATTGATGGGTCCGCCCCTGCACCCGTGCACATCAATGTGCACGAATAAGCAAACTTCCAAGAGAGTATAATTATTTTGTTAAACCATCAAAAATAATTAATTATAATCTGATTCAAATAAATAATAATTATCCTTTTTGGGCTGGCTGTTGCCTTGTTGGATCCTGAAAGATATACAAATATAAAATAACTTAATACAGCCATTTCTATTTTGTATCCTCTTGCTGTGAGAAAATGTCACACGCTTTACATTTTCTCACACGTGCTTTGATGTTTTTTTGGTAAAAAAACAAATAACATGGCTTTGGCAAAAAATGCATTGCACTTGACACTAAATGATTGAACCCCGGCCCAACCGTCGGAGCCCGATCCAAAAAATTTGGGTCTGGGCGTCCGGGACTAATCGAAATGCAGCTTTTTGCAGCATGCAGTGGGTCACGCGGTGCACAGTAAATCTGTACATTCACCATGGACTCACCCAAGAAATTTTCGATAGAGGGAAGAGAAAGGCGGTGCAGCGAAACGCGGACCCCACTATCATTCTTTTAATGCAAAAATACAACAAATGTAAAGGTATTTTTTGAATAAAAAAAAACCAAGAAAGCAGCGACTAGGGCTTGTTTGGGTGGGTGGTGGTGGTTGGAGATGAAGATAAAGTAATGTTCTTGAATGAGCTCCCCACCTGTGTTTGAAAGCCGACATAAAATGACGTTTTGGGAAATTAATTGTTCCCAATATAAGTTATTCAAATGGTCAAATAAATATCGTTTGTGTACACTGAATAATGCAGCAGTAAAACAATCAAACGAACGGACCCTAAAAATACAAGAAAAGAAAATTGCAAGAAAATATCCCCCAATTGTAAGAAAAAAAACTAGCGACAAGTACTCCATCACTTCATGTCGCATGCGCAAAATAATGTTTCATCTTACACATTATTGGTGACATTAAGCAGCAGTTGGGTGTCGCCTGTAACAGACTAACCCATATATTGTCTGTTTTGATCCAACTCGTCATATATTAGATAACACAACGAATATTTATCGGGAGATCACCAATCCCGAAATTATTTGGTAAGAAAATATCATGATGTCATCAAAGGAGGAGGGGTGGACTATGGTATAAACAATTTTAGAGTAAAAAAAATTATGACTTATAAATTTTATTATTTATTTCTTATTTTGCTGCGGCGTTGCTACGATGTTTCGATGAGGCTCCAGTCGTACTCCAGTGAGCTTCTTGCTGGTATATTATGGGAGGAGGAGGAGGAAGAAGATTTAGCAATTCATTATATTATACTTAGGCTCCGTTTGGGGGGACTTATTTGAGAGGGTTGCTCGAAGCATCCGGAGGTCCATCAAGGTGGAATGAACTTCTCGTTGCCCCTAGCAGGGTATATAGGCAAACCCTAGGAGTGTCTACGGGTATCGGGTATCTGTGTACTCGACCGACCCGTTTAGCCTCCGGACAATGTTATTTATCCAAATATACATTAACAATCTCCTCTTATATTTGTGACAAATAACATGTACGTTTCGAAGTGCAGAAAGTAGTAAATAGCATAAAAGGACTTAACATAATAACAAAAGAGTTAGCACAACAAGTAACATCAGGATTTTACACAGAAATATAAATCATCCAGAATAAAGTGCTACTCACTAATATATAAGTTTGAAAACAGAATGACAGGGATAAACATATGATAATTCTACTCGTCTAGTAGATCATCAGCATCCATGTCAAATACTACTTTCTCTCCTCCATCTCCACCAGTGCCTGCAAGGAATTTCATAAGTTAGACTCTATGAATTCATGAACATATGCAGTAACGTAGAAAGTGAACTAGCTCTTACCAAGTGAGCTTAGAACATGTAGCATTGGTGAAGTAACACTGTTAGCATCTCTATCTGGTCTAGCAAGAACCAGTCTAGTGTTGATTTTGTAAATCAACCGTTATCTTATTCATTAGTGATCATTATGCGCCTCATCCCCAAATGTGGAATGATTTGGCACAACAACGTTTGCAACATTATCATGTGTGGAATAATGTGTTATGATCATCAATGTTAGATAACCGACAACAACAACTTTCTATTCCCAGTTGAATAATTTTCGAATCAACTTACAATGAGAAAGATGCTTAGTTATCAAATGTGGAATAACAGACATCTAGCCATCTTGGGTTTTCATTAAGAAATTATTTGGAGTTTTCAGTCTATTATTAGATGCTTGAATGTTGCGACTATATAGGTTCTCACTATGAAAACATAAACAACAGAGGGAAGTTTCATGTTTCTATGAACTTTAGTCTCATCTCCCCCGATGTTTTTATTGTGAGAGCTCTATTCAAGTCTTTGGTCAAGGCGTCTGCAACATTGTCTTTCGATCTCACATCAATTAGGGTCATAATCCCTTGACTTGTGAGTGAGGTCAACCAGGATTGTTTCAGCCTTAGTTGCCTTCTTTTGCCATTGAGCAAAGTGTTCGTAGCAATCGTTTTCGTAGCCTGATTGTCACAGTAAACTGTAACAGAACTCATTTTCAGGCTCGTCAGAGGAATGTCCATCACCAAATCTCTTAAGCACTATGCTTCTTCTCCTGCTGATGCTAGAGCGTAGAGTTCGGATTCCATAGAAGAGAGAGCAATACATGATTGCCTCTTGGACTTCCATGCTACAGCTGCTCCTCCTTGTGTGAATACGAACCCACTAGTGGACTTGCTGTCGTTTAATTCTGAGCACCATGATGCACCAGAATATCCTTCAAGAACTGAAGGATGTCCTGAGTAAAATAAAGCATATACTTTTGGGTGTGCTTTAAGTATCTCATTAGCCTATCTAAGGAGTTCCAGTGGTCTTGGCCATGATTACTAGTGAATCTGCACAACATGCCGACCGTAAAGGCTATGTCAGGTCTAGTGCAGACCATAACATACATGAGACTACCAAGCAGTTTAGAGTAATCTAACTGTCTAACCATAGCTCCTTCATTGGGCTTTAGGCAGTTAGTGTAGTCGTATGGAGTCTCAAATGCTCTACTGTCACTGTATCCCCACGTGTCCAACATGGACATTATGTAGTGGCTTTGACTTAGGGAGATGTCATTCCTCCCAAAGCTCACTTGCATGCCTAGTATAGTGTTAGCTACAGCTAGGTCTTTAATGCTAAATTCTTTTATTAAGTCTGACTTAACGTCATCCACTTCAGATTGATCAGACCCTAGAATGAGTATATCATCTACATACAAGCATATTATGACGACTTTATCCGATCTATTACGTATGTAAAGACATTTATCTGAGAGACTCGGCATGAATCTCATGTTCTTTACACTATAGTCAAACTTCTCATGCCATAATTTTGGTGCCTGTTTTAGTCCGTATAAAGATTTTAGTAATTTACAGACATTTGTTTCGTGACCGTCTACAATGAAACCTTCAAGTTGACTCATGTAGATCTCTTCGGTCAGATCTCCGTTCAAGAATGCGGTCTTAACATCCATTTGATGAACAGTAAAGTTCTCAATAGATGCAATAGCAAGGAGGACCCTAATGGTTGCTAAGTGACACACGAGTGAGTAGATATCAAAGTAATCCACTCTGCTTACTTGTGTAACACCCCAGGTTTTCTGTATCTGGGGGCTAGCGCCGGCGTTAGGTGTTAACGCAGGTGTTAGCTGCAGCACTCCTTTTGCGATGGTGTTAGTCGAAGGAAGTTTCGTCGAACGGAGTTCGACGAAGGGAGTTCGTCGAACGGAGTTCGACGAAGAGAGTTCGACGAAGAGAGTTCAGAACCGCTGGGACGTTGAGTTGGCTTCGTTCGCCGAACGGAGTTCGACGCCAAAGTTCAACGAAGGGAGTTCGTCGAACGGAGTTCGATGAAGAGTTTGGCGAAGGGAGTTCGTCGAACGGAGTTCGACGAAGAGTTTGACAAAGGGAGTTCGTCGAACGGAGTTCAACGAAGAGTTCGACGAAGGGAGTTCGTCGAACGACGTTCGACGAAGAGTTCGACGAAGGGAGTTCGACGAAGGGAGTTCGACGAAGGGAGTTCGTCGAACGGAGTTCGACAAAGAGTTCGGCGAAGGGAGTTCGTCGAACGAAGTTCGACGAAGGGAGTTCGTCGAAGGGAGTTCGACGAACGCGGGCGTTAACTGGCGGAACCTGTTCCGTAAGTAGCATTTCCTGGACGTCCGATCTGTTTGGATCTTGTTCTTACGGTCTAGATAAGTGTGTCCTAAGGTCTTATTTAGGGCAGAGAAGTTCTTTTCTCTTTTCGGGAAGTCCTTTGTGCTTTTGGAGGCGTAGAAGAGAGGAAGGTTTTGGAGGAAGAAGAAGGCTAGATCCGCCATTGTTGGAGCACCGGAGCTCTGTTCGCCGATACGAGACCAGATTCGTGGAGAGGACTAGAAGGCGCTTCTTTCTATCTGTGCCTTTCAACCGATCCATGGCGAGGAAGAGAACTCTTAGGGTAACGACATCTCTCCTCCCAGTTTTAGGATGCGTGCATGACATCTATGCTTTTACTTTCTCTTTTCTGAAATTTATGGCACCAGATCTCTCAAATGAGAGGGGTTTGGGTCGCCTTGGTTCAAGAAGAACCATCGGGTTGATTGTGTCCATCCCCGACATGTTTTGCACTAGAGATCTGCTCCGTTGGTGGATTAGGCATTTTGGGTGAAGCCAAAATCGTGACCGGTGGTCCGATTCGGTGATGTTGCTTAACGTGCATTTTAGGGATTTTGCTAGAAATCTGATGACGGCGAAAATGTCGTATGTGTTACCCTTATGTTCGTGTGAGAATGAACATTGGTTTGGAAAGGGAAATTGTTATGTGTATGTGAAGGCGTGGTTTGTCTTTGTGGTCGGCTGGCTAGCCCATGAATGCTTGGATTCATGTGGGGAGAGTATCCCGATAAGACAAGTCCCCTTCTGGGCTAACTGACAAGAACAAGTATGTTGGTGCACTCGTTGGCATGATGAGCCATGTAAGGGGTGAGGTCCCAGTGGAGTTCTTGACTTTTGGTTTAGTGATTGAGGCGAGAACAAGTATGCTGATGCGCCCGTTAGCAAGATGAGCCATGTAAGGGATGAGGTATCAGTGGAGTTCTTGGCCTTGGGCTTGCACGTCCGTGGGGGAATGATAAGTACCCTTGGTTTGTTATGAAGTGTTGATGTGTGTTGTTATGTTAGAAGCATACACGTCATATGGTGCCTTGGGTGAAACCCAGGTTTGCATACATGCTGCATTGCTAGATCCCCTTACTTTTATTGCTCAACATAGAAACGTGGATGATCCTTGTGACACTCATGCCTGTCATGTTTATGTTAATACTGTTTATTACATTTGCATACGAAGTGCTGACTTGCAGGGTGATGTAGTTCCCCGGGGTCCGCTAGGACGGCCGGGAGGAGGGGTGTTGTTACACTATTGTTGGTCAGCCAAAGCTGACCCTCGTTATACCGTTCTTTGTGATTTGGATGCAGGGCAAGGATTGCAGGCTGGACCTAGCTCGCAGGCCAGAAAGGCCTAAGCTTCATGAAGTGCTCTTTTCATGCTCTTGTTTGATTTGATGTCTTTACCTATTCCGGCTTACATGCCGAGGTAGCTTAGGATTGTGATGATGTGTTGGACATTTATATGCCTTGTTTTGACTTGAGTAGGAGTTTTGTAAGGCCTTAAGGCCGTAGTACTCTTATGTAGATGTGGACGACTTCTGTGGTTTTTTTTATTGTTTCCGCTGTGTTGGTTCTGAGTTTTGAGATGGTTAGATCTATATCACTTTCTAATACTAAAGCTGTGGCGATTATATGTTGTGGGGTCCCGGTCGGACCTATATTATATAGTCATTGCATGGGAGGTGTTACAACTTGTGTGAAACCTTTATCCACCAGGCGTGCTTTATACTTAGCTACGCTACCATCAGGATTTAGTTTCTTTTTCAGAATCCACTTACACCCTACAGTTTTAGCCCCTTTTGGCTTATCAACCAACGTCCAGGTGTTATTCTGAAGTAGAGATTACATCTCTTCATCAATAGCTTCTTTCCAGAATAGTGAATCCATGGATCTCATCGCTTCCTTATAGGTGGATAAATCAGCCTCAACGTGGCAAGTGACAAAGTCACTACCTAAGGTTCTGGGAATTTGTTATCTTACAGAAGTTCTCATAGACTCCAGGCCAGAGTTGTCTACAGGAACGGAATAGGAAGTGCTCGGTACTGATCCAGGATCTGTTTCAGTAATAGTTGCTTGCATACCTGGGAGAGACAGATTCTTATCCTTGAGGAACTTATCTTCAAAGAACACAGCGTCCCTAGATTCTATAACGACATTGTTAAAAATATCTAAGAATCTATTTTCAGCACTATCCTGGCACAACCTAGGTAAACACATTTATTGGTCCTAGGTCCAATCTTAGACCGTCTAGGGTCAGGAACTCTGACATAGGCTATACAGCCTCATGTCTTAAGTCTAGTAAAAGATGGGGGTCTCTTAAACCAAAGCTCGTAGTGTGTAACCTCTAATTTAGCATGAGAAACTTTATTTAAAATGTGATTTGCAGTTAAGACTGATTCTCCCCAGTAAGCGGAAGGCATGCCCACTGTCAATAGCATAAAGTTTAATATTTCTGTTAACGTTCGATTTCTACGCTCAACTATGCCATTAGACTGGGGAGAGTAAGGAGCAGTAGTTTCTGCAATGATTCCATGTTGGGCAAGGAAACATTTGAACTCACTGGACATATATTCTCCTCCTCTATCACTTCTAAATCTCTTGATTTTCATGTCAAGTTGGTTTTCTGCCCTGGTTTTGAAAATACAAAAATTTTCAAACGCTTCATCTTTAGTTTTAGGAAGATAAATGTGACAAAACCGAGAACAATCATCTATAAAGGTGATCAAATACTTCATACCTCCTCTAGTGACAAAACTTTTGAAGTCACATATGTCGGAATGTATCAGTTCTAAGGGTGTTGTGCTCCTAGTAACCACACTAAAAGGTTTCCTAGTGATCTTAGTCTGAGCACACACTTCACATTTATTAGTTTTGACTGTAGTGTCTAAAACAATCTGGTGAGTTCTAGCAATTTAGAACATTTTCCTATAGTTTATGTATCCTAGTCTCTCATGTAGAGTCTTAGGGCTAACTAAGTTTGTTTGAACTTGTTGAACTATTTCGCTTGCTAGACTTAGTTTGTACATCCTATTTTGGACGTAGGCACGTCCAAAATAGTGTGAGTTAACTGATAGTGTTACTCTACCGCTACAGAAAGTAAAAGACATATCAACATCACATATTAAGCTAATAGACACTAAGTTAGCAGCTAATGAAGGAATAAACTTAACATTCTTTAAAGTTAAAGTCTTACCTGAGGATATCAGCAAAGTTGCATTCCCCACCTTCAGAACGTCAGTTGTCTCACCATTGGCAACAGTCACAGATTCTCTTGCATCAGTAAGACCTGTCATCAAAGTAGAGTTGTTGCACACATGGTATGTTGCCCCCCAGTCAAGGTACCACTCTGTACTGGCCTTCTCGTTTCCAACCATGGCGACAAAGTTGGATGGCTCAGTGAGGCTAACCATATTAGCATGGTTGCCTTCTTGTGGTGCTTTGAACTTTTCCTTGCGAGGAAGCATGCAGTCAGATGCACTGTGTCCCCACTTGTTGCAGTTAAAGCACTTGCCCTTAGACTTTTTAATTTGTTTACTGGGGCCTGCAACCTGGGAGCTACTAGGGTTGGGTTTTGACTTCCTAGGGTTCGGCACGCGCTTAGAGTTTGTAATCATGTTAGCAGCAGCCTTCTGCTTGCCAACAACTTCTAGTGCGTGTCGAATCCTGTTCTCGTCCTCAATGCGTATAAAACGCTTGAGTTCGTTTAAACCCACCTGCATCTTCTTGCGGTACATTTCAGTTTTGAAATTGTACCACGTAGAAGACAACTTATACATAATTGTGCCAGCAACAAAGCTATGTGGCAACGAAATATTCTCACTGTGTAAAGAATCTACTAAAACTTTAAAATCAGATACCTGAGGGAGAATGACTTTCTCCTCGTCGAAGGTGAAGGAGCGGAACTTGTCCACTAGGTGTGCCTTGGACAGATCCTCCTCCTATCTGAAGTGCTTCTGCAGAGCGTCCCAGATCTCCTTTGCTATCTTCATCTTCATGTACGACTTTGCCAAGTTGGGAGATAGACAGTTCAGCAGGTAGTTACGGCAGAAGTCTTCATTAGAAACCCACTGAGCCTCGTCATCAGTCACTACGACCCCAGCACGATCAGACTGAATGGTGTAGAACACGTTCAGGTACTTCATCCCGAACTGAGTATTCAACTTTCAGTCGTTGAACTCAGTCGCCGTGAACTTCTCCAGCTTAATCATCGAAACGAGAGACGAAAAGTTGTTCCCCTTCATCATTGTGCGCCCAACAGATGAAAATAGGTCATCAGCCAGGAGAATGTGGACATTGGCGCCAGCGCCGACGGTAGCCAGGGCGTTAGCGTTAGCAACTGCTAGCGTCAGGTGCTAGCAGTTAGCGCTGGCGGTAGCGCTTAGGGATGCACTTCCGTGAGCTTGGAGATGGCGACGGCGGGAGATACTGATGGCAACGGCTGTGGGGATCTGAGCAGCGGAGGCGGCAAAACCTTCTGAAGCAGCGTCGGCGACACCGGCGGCGGCCTATGGATCCGGCGACGGGACACGGCAGGGGCGGCGAGGTCGAGCGGAAAAATAGGGGGCAACCTCCTTCTTCGCGAGCGACGGCCTGCCAAGAACAGCGGTGGCGAACGACGAAGACGCCGACGGAAGGAGAGGCGCGATCTTCTTCCACGAACCAGCGACCGGCGACGATCGGAGTTCAGCGGGAACATGGAGATCTGCGTCGATCAAGCAGCGGACGTCTAGGGCTTGCAAGAACGACGAGAGGGGGAGGGCGACGCGACTGGGAGGTCGCGATCTCTCCTGCTTCCAAGCGAGCGGCGACGAGCGAGAGAACTGCTACAGTAGTTACCGGATCTCTCCTTGCTCACGGCGATGGGGAAGAAGGCGGCGACGGGAAGGATCGTGAATCCTTCGCGAGAATAGGGAACCGGACGGGAGCGGGAGCAAGCTAACCCTAGGGGCGGGACTTCGAGATTGAGAAAGTTGCTCGAAGCATCCATAGGTCCATCAAGGTGGAATGAACTCCACGTTGCCCCTAGCGAGGTATATATAGGCAAACCCTAGGAGTGTCTACGGGTATCGGGTATCCGTGTACTCGACAGATCCGTTTAGCCTCCGAACAATGTTATTTATCCAAATATACATTAACATTATTTTCACCGGTCAAGCGGTTACGACCGCATGAACCAGACCTTAATTGGATTTTTAAGGCTCCGTTTGGCGCGACTTTTTTGCTCCGATGAGTTTGTACAAAAATGCCACCGTCGTTAATAACTAGTTTTGAACATAAAAGTGGATAGAGGTCGGGCGTTCACGAATGACGGTTCATAACCTCCGCGTTAACAATTGTCACGAAAACTACTCTATATAGAAAAGTAAATCAAATTGAAAAATCAATATATTGAAAAATCATTTTTATTTTGTGAGCTTTATTTCTAAAGAAAATTTGAAAATTATTTTATTACAGAGCAAATAAAATAACAGAAAATATGAAAATTATTTTATTCTATAGCAAATATTCTAACAGTAAAATTCCTAGGTGTACGGTCATGAGCGTAGTGGTTGGAAACTGTCGATTTGCTCTGAGACGGCGCAAAACAGGCATAGGAAGACTGGAAGCGATGGTGGTTGGGCTGGCCTTGATCTGCCGGAGGAGACGGCGTAAATTTGCACCATGCGAGAGGCGAGCTATAGCACCTATCTGCTCAAAGGGGACGCAAAACCAACAGAGCAAGAACAGATGGAGGCGATGGTGGTCGGGCTGGCCTTGATTTGCTGGAGGAGAGGGCGCCGATCAGCACCAGGCGAGCGGAGAGCTAGGGCATTGAGGGGAAGAACGCACGGGAGAGTTCGGTTTCGGGAACGAGGGTCTCGCACGCGATTTCACTTATGCATGTTTAGGGATCCGCAAAAGCCGGGGGGAGTTGTGGCCTGCCTACACACTTTTTCTGTGGTTTTACCTGATATGTGTTTCTCACCCGCCGTGCCAAACGCCGTAAAAAAAGTGATGGTGTGTTTTAAAAAAATATCACCGCACTAAAAACGCTACCCCAAATAAGGTCTTAGTGATCGAATTGAATAAACATGCAAATGATTATTGGTGTGGTGATATGTCACAAAGTCGCTACTTAACTCCTATATTTATGGTTATTGGTGTCACAAAGTCGCTATCCCAATCCTAGTTCTAACTTAGAATGAATATCATTGGATTTGATCTATGCATCATTAAAAAAAATAAGGATGTTGTTTGTACAACCCTCATTCTCCGAGGGTGGACCCCCCAAGGCCACGTAGACAGAAGTCAAAGGTCAAAGAGTCAACACAGAGACCAGCAGTCCAAGGCAGAAACAGAAGAGACCCTGGCGAGTATGCATGTGATAGTCGCCAGGTAGGCGAGTATCGACCAGAAGAGCTCGCCGCGCGCCGAAGACAGCAGAAGCCCTGGGCGAGTATTGGCCCGGCGTGTGCGAGCAGCACCCAATACTCGCCAGATGGGCGACTATGGCATGGTACTCGCCGAGTAACCCATAGTCGCCGGGTTGGGGGCTGGGCTATAAAAAGCCCCCCCTACACTTTGGTTTTCCTATAAATAGGACCTCAGGGGTACTTGGATTGGCACCTGGACTTGAGCTTTTGGACCCCGATTCCCGAACTCTCGAGCACGTCACCCTTGCTTTCAGCCAAGTCGGTGCCTTCCCTGTACCAAGCTCGGCCACTTTGGTTTTGGAGGGGAAGACTCTCCCGAGCTTCTGGGTACGTGGTGGGACCTCCCTGTCGCAGCGCCTGGGGTCCTGTTTGTTGCTCTTCTAGCTTCTTCATAGTTGTCAGCCAAGTCATCTCGTCGGACTGCTGGGCGAGTAGCCTCCGGCCGCATCGGTCCGAATCTTGAGGTCAGGATTTTCCTGGCGTCAACACTTTGGTGCGGTGAGCGTGGACCGCAGTCGTTGGAAGAAAGTTCAGTAAGAAGGCGAGATGGTCGTAGTTGGCGACCATGAGGAGGTAGTCGGCAACTCGTCCGCGAGTGGCGAGTTCGTGACGTTGGCAGTTTTCGAAGCCTTCGCGCAGCGCATAGAGGGAACCATGCGAGCAGCGCTTCAGCCGCGCGCCGAGGTCACGGCGACCTCGCCGCATCGCCCAGTTCCGACTGAGGAGGGAGTCCCCCTCGGCGAGCAGGAAAGGAGCACGTGGAGGATGAGACCGAGCGACCAAGGAGGTCGCAGTTCTACCAGCCGACCTCGCAAGGGATTCGCTTCTGCGAGCCGGGCGAGCAGGCGAGGTATCAGGATACTCGCCCATATGGCGAGTATGGCGGAGATACTCGCCAGGTTGAGGATCGTCGCCGGGTAGGACCGAGGAGCCCCTTCTGCGAGGAGATCCTTGTCGCGCCAGTGCCAGAAGGGTTCAGGGAGCCCGTCTTGAATTACTATTCAGGGAAGGAGGATCCTGTCCGGCACATCCAGTTGTTCGAGGATATAGTCTCTATCCGAACCATGTCGAATGCCTTTAAGTGCAGGCTGTTTGCCATCACCTTCCGTGCAAAGGCCTGGGACTGGTTCCACCAGTTGCCCGCCGGCTCGATCTACTGCTTTGAAGACCTGTGCCGTGGAGTGACGACCCGGTTCGACACGGCCCGGAAGATGAAGAATGAGGCAACGACCCTGTTCTATCTGGTGCAAAGGCCGGATGAGGCATTGGGACCTTACATCGAGCGCTTTCAGGAGGAGGTTCTGCAGATCCAAGAGGTGGATAGCAACATCCTGTTGCTGGCCTTGACGTTCGGTATCAGTCAAGGCCTCTTCAAGTTGGAGCTCAGTGAGAATCCTCCCTACTCCTACGACAACCTCATTCAGAGGGCCAACAAGTTTGTCCGAGGAGAGGCTTCCAACCCTGACTTCTTGGCAAGGCTTGACAAGGTGACCGGAGGCGAGGAAGAAGAGAGGGATAGGATCCCTGAGAAGAGGAAGAGAGAAGAGTCCCGGAGGGAGGAAAAGAAGAGGCCGGAGCGGCACGAAGAGAGGAGAAGAGAAGAAAAGAAGAGGGAGGAGCCCAGGAGGAAGGAAGCCAGGAGGAGCGTTGAGAGGAGGCCCATCGAGTCCTCAGAGCGTCAGGAGGAGGAAAGGCGCTATCAGGTCCCCGTCAACCGGCCACCTTGGAGGCCGGCTGGACGGCACCAGCGTCGGGATCAAAGGGGGAGATCCCCAGAGAGAAGACCTTTTCGCCAGCCGGAGAGGCGTCAGGAGAGGAGGAGAGACGAAGCGATGGCGGTAGCCGGGCGTGGCCGTCGTCAAGGAAGGAAGAAGCAGAAGCAGAGGAGGCAGCAAACAGAAGAGGTTCCCCTCTACTGTGACTTCCACCAGGCGGAGGGGCATGCCATGGCTGCCTGCCCAGACTTTTGGGAAGCCCGGAGGAGGCTAGCCGCATGAGAAGGTGGAGGGGAGCAGCGGAGGATCGAGGTCCCTGCCGAGCCGCAGGCAGGGCAGACTGCCGTCGTTCGAAGGAGGAACGAAGACCGGGTAGACCAGGGAGGTCGGGGAGATCTGGTTCAGGGAGGCAGAGTCGGAGTGATCCATGGGGGAGTGGGGCTGGAAGCTTCCCGCAAAGGGAGCCTCCATCAGATCTACCGCAGGAGTGTCTCCTCGACCTCGCAAGCACCACCCCCGATGGAGGAGATCACCTTTTTTGAGGAGGACATGCTAGGGAATGAGAATCCCTTCCATGATGCCCTCGTGATTCAAGCCGCAGTGGAGGACTTCACCATTGATCGGATCCTGATCGATAACGGTAGCTCCGTAAATGACATTTTCAAGGGGACGTTTGACGGACTGGGAGTCGGAGCAGCAAGGGTTCGGGCAGCTGATGGTCCCCTCTTCGGCTTCTCCGGAGAGAAGAAGGAAGTGGAAGGAGGAGCAGATCTCCTTGTAGCTCGGTGGCACCTCCATCAGCTGTCGATTTGTCATCGTCGACGCCCCGAGCTGTTACAGGGCTATCTTTGGGAGGCCGCTTCTCAACGCCTTCAAGGCCGTCCCATCTTCCTACCATCAGTGCTTGAAGTACTGCAAGGGAGATGTCCAGGTGAGGATCAGGAGCGATCCAAGAGCCGCTCGGGAGTGCAATCTCAGCGCCGTCAGTACCATCAGCTGGATAGCTGACGCAGAAGAGTTCGGAAGGGTGCTAGAGAGCCCGGCCAGGCTGGAGGTGGCCGAAGAAGTTGAAGAAATTGAGGTACTCTCCGCAGAGGGAGTACCTGGGTTGCTGAAGATCGGCGGGTCGCTGAAGACGGAGTAGAAAATCGAGATGGCGGCGTGTCTGCAAAAGAACGTCGACATCTTCGCTTGGAGTGCCACCGAGATGCTAGGAGTCGATCCTGAGGTTGCATGCCATCGCCTCAACCTGGATCCCACGGTCCAGCCCGTCCGCCAGAATAGGAGGAACGCCACCATCCTGGCCAAGCCGATCCGGGAGGAGGTGAAAAAACTGCTCGATGCAGGCTTTGTATCGGAGATCCAGTACCCAGGCTGGGTCTCCAATGTTGTAATGGTGAAGAAAACGGGGGGTAGCTGGAGAATGTGTGTTGACTTTTCTTTGATGAATAAAAGCTGCCCGAAGGATTGTTATCCCCTGCCTCGAATCGACGCGCTGGTTGATTCAGCCGTCGGTTTTTCTGTGATGAGTTTCCTTGATGCGTTTTCAGGATATCACCAGATCCGGATGCATCCCCCCGATTGCCGCGATGTCTCCTTCATCACCGATGATGGCTGCTACAGCTACAAGATGATGCCCTTCGGTTTGAAGAATGCGGGAGCCACCTACCAACGGATGATGGATCACATCTTCAAGGAGCAAAAGGGGAGGAACCTGGAAGTGTACGTGGACGACCTCTTGATCAAAAGCAAGAACATCCAGGAACACGTGGCTGATCTGGTGGAGACCTTCGCGACGCTGAGGAAATTCAAGATGAGACTCAATCCAGCGAAGTGCGTCTTTGGAGCAGGAAGAGGAAAGTTCCTGGGGCATCTCCTTACCCCGGAGGGAGTAGAGCCTAACCCCGACAAGGTTAAGGCAATCCTGGAGATGCCGTCCCCAAAGACAATGAAAGAAGTCCAAAGGTTGACAGGAAGGCTGGCGGGTCTTAGCCGCTTCCTCTCAAAGGTCGGGGAGAAGTGCTCTCCATTCTTCAAGACACTCCGCAAAACTGAGAGCTTCGAGTGGTCCGAAGGATGTGAGACGGCGTTCGAAAGACTGAAGGAGCAGTTGATTCAGACACCTCTCCTTCAGAGCTCGAAGGAAGGCGAAGATCTGCTCATCTACCTAGGAGTAGGAGCAGAGGCAGTAAGTTCCGTGTTGGTCCGAGAAGAAGGAAGGAGGAAGCTGCCCATCTACTATGTCAGTCGGGTGTTGAAGAAGGCGGATTTGAAATATCCGATCCTGGAGAAGCTTGCTTTCGCCCTGGTGGTGTCGGCGCGGAAGCTCCGGCCTTACTTTCAAGCTCACTCCATCCGGGTTGTGACTGATCATCCTCTCCGAAATGTCCTAGAGGGAGTGGAGCATTCTGGGAGATTAGCGAAATGGTCGGTAGAACTCAGCGAGTTCGACATTTCCTTCTCACCCCGGGTAGCGATCAAGGCTCAGGCAATAGCAGACTTCCTGGCTGACTTCTCGGTGGAAACGGAGCCGGGAGAAGAAGATCTCAATCCGATTCCATGGAAGATGTTTGTGGACGGAGCTTCGGGCAAAAGTTCCGTGGGGGTGGGCATCGTGCTCGTCAGCCCACAGGGAACAAGGATCGAGCAAGCCGTCGAGATCCTCTTCCCCGTCACGAACAACCAAGCAGAGTACGAGGCCATAGTAGCAGGCTTACACCTTGCTAAAGAGTTGGGGATCCGTGATGTCCGGGCTTTCACGGATTCGATGGTGGTCGCGTCGCAGATTCGAGGCGAGTTCGAGGTGCGCGATACCATCCTGCATAAGTACTTAGTAAAGGTGAAAGGGCTGATTGGAGGCTTCCAGTCCTTCTTCGTCGAGCATGTGCCGAGAGAGGAGAACTCGGCAGCAGATCGCTTAGCCAAGTATGGGCCGAGGGCTGGAGGAACTATTACCGAACTATTCCGTCCATCCATTGAAGAAGGAGAGATGATGGAGATAGAGCAACGCCCTTCGTGGATGGATCCCTTTGTGGCCTTCCTGGTCAGCGGCCAGCTCCCGGCGGGCGAAGGAGATCAAAGAAGATTTCGGTACAAGGCGGCGTACTATTTGCTGCAAAATGGAGAGCTGTACCGCAAAACCATCTCAGGCCCCCTGGCCAGATGTGTCTCTGAAGACGAAGTACCCCGAGTGTTGGAAGAGATCCACTCAGGAGAGTGTGGAAGCCATTCTGGGACTCGCACTTTGGAACAAAGGATCCTAAGGCAAGGTTACTTCTGGCATACTATCCGGAAGGATGCCGAGACCTTCTCGAAGAAGTGTCAGAAGTGCCAGCTCTTCGCCCCTCTTCAGTTACAGCCGGCCCAGCAACTCCGATCAATCACCGCCCCATGGTCGTTTGCCATCTGGGGGATGGACTTGATCGGCCCTTTCCCTCAAGCAAGTGGCCAGAGGAAGTTCGTTCTCGTCATGATCGACTACTTCTCCAAGTGGATCGAGGCCAAAGCTTTGGCCAAGACCACCTTTCAAGTCGTGAAGAACTTCATCTGGGGAGAGATCGTCTGCAGATTTGGAATCCCTCTCGCCATCGTCACCGACAACGGTCCCCAGTTTGCCAGCTTGGAATTGGATGATTTTTGCAGACAGCTGGGAACTGATCTTCGATTCGCCTCCGTGCATCATCCCAGGAGCAATGGTCAAGTGGAGGACGCCAACAAGCTGATCATCAATCTGCTGAAGAAGAAAGTTGAGAACCTGAGGGGTAATTGGGCAGACCAGCTCCCCTCGGTCCTTTGGGCTTTGAGGACCACTCCTAGCTCAGCCACCGGGGAGACACCGTTCAAGCTCTCTCACGGGTCGGAAGCTCTCATTCCAGTAGAGTTTGAAGTCAGAAGCCCAAGGGTGGTAGCCACGGAAGACGAAAACGAAGAATGGCGATTGGAAAATGAGGAAGCCCAGAAGCTGTCCCTCGACTACATCGAAGAGCTCCGAGACCTGGCCTCAGCTAGGCAAGAAGAGATCAAGCGCCGAATGGCAAGACATTTTGACAAGAATGTCCGCCTCAAGCACTTCCAAGCAGGTGACCTGGTCCTAAAGAAAGTGGACGCGGCAGGAAGGTCAGCAGCCGTCGGGAAGCCTAACCCGAACTGGGAAGGACCCTTCATCATCCAGGAAGCTTTCCTGACCGGAGGGTACCGCTTGCAGAACCAGGAAGGCGAGCTGCTAGGGAACACCTGGAGCGGCGATGACCTGAAAAGGTTTTATCCCTAAGAGGAATGTACATGCCCCACTTCTTTTGTAAAATCATTTACAGATAAATAAAAATTTACGTCTCCCTGAAATAGGGGATGGGGCATTCCTTCCTATCTCAGAAAAGTCTTTTAAGGAAGAAGGCCAGTATAGTCGATCTCCACGCTGGGTTGGGAAATGTGCCTCCGACTTAACCCTCGTAAAAACTCAGAACAGATGATGGGACGGTGCCTCGGGTGTGCGTTCCCTTAAGTACAAGCCTCTGCAATGACGGCCGAGATCAGCTCCCCCCTTGCACGTTGGCCGCGGTTCCCACCGACCGCACTTCTCGTCCGACTGAAGAGATTACCAGGAGAAAAGTCTGGACGCCGACCTCCCGATTCGGCGAAGAGATGATCGATTTAACTAGCTCAGGGGACCCTTGAATAAAGATGTCGTGTACCCTCGAGAGCTGAAAGCTCGCAGCAAGGCAATCCGTTTTTCTAAATTATTGTGTCCGATCATGTGAGTTGGTGTGCTTAAGTGTGCTTAACTCCCTGCTAAATTATTGAGCAACAGGAAGCAGGTTTGATCCACATCCAGCATCCAAGTAGGATGGAGGCCTCGGGATGGTGTGTCCCCTTGGACCTCCCCGACTGCCACTCCCTGCTTGACGTCGTCCTGCATCAACATTCACCGCCGCAAGTTGAAACACGAGCCTCCGACTTCGCCCTCGTAAAAACTCAGAACGGATGATGGGACGGTGCCTCGGTAGTGCGTTCTCCTAATACCAAGCCTCTGCACTGACGATCGAGATCGGCTCCCCCCGTGCACGTTGGTCGAGTTACCCTCCTACCGCATCTCTCATCCGACTGGAGAGATTACAAGGGTAAAGCCTGGAAGCCGACATCCCGACTTGGGAAAGGGCAAGACCGATCCGATCGACCAAATAACAGATACATCCTAGCATCCCAGTAAGATGGAGACCTCGGGACGGTGCAAGGCAAGGCCTTGAGAGCATGTGTCCCTCGGGACCCTCCAAGTGCCCTTCATAACTCGACTCAAACAGAAGGAACCATTAAAAAATGAGTATGAAGGTAATACTCACCGGATAGGCGAGTATACACGTGCGAGTATACACGTGCGAGTACGCAAGTGCGAGTATGCAGGCGCGAGCATTCAATCTCGCCTCGAGCCTAAGAGCCTAGCGAGCACTCAACCTCGCCTCGAGCCTAAGAGCCTAAACGACATTCAAGACAGGAAGAAAGGCAGAAGAAATAGGCGAGCAAAATCTTGTCCCTTTTTCCTTTATATATCTGGTATAAATTACAAAAAAATCTTCTAAGGGTTTACAAAAGGTCGCCGGGCGAGCAAAAAAGGGTACCCAGGCGAGTAGGCGTCATCCTCGCCATCAATGTCAGCATCTGGCTCGTCGCCACCATCGTCATCATCCTCGTCCTCGGAATCATCGTCCTCGGAGTCACCAGACAGCTGGGAAGATGCTCGCAAGGGAGAGGTGGACTCCTCGGCGAGCAGCGCCGGGATGAGGTCCACCACTGTCAGCTCCATCGCCGCCGGCTTCAGAAGGTCATCCGCCTTCAGTTGGCTCAGGATGACAGTCCCCGTTGCTCGCGCGATCTCCAGACAAATGCGAGGCATATCGTCGCCGAGTATCCTAATCTGCTTGCCGACCCTGGAGGGGCCCGCCACCGCTGGCTGTTTCTCGGCAGGCCGAGTTTCCAGCTCAGCTATGCGAACTTGGGCGGCCTCCAGGGCCAGCCGGGTGTCCTCCAGCTCCTTCTCCAGCTGGGAGGTCTTCTTCGCCATCTCCACCTCGGCGGCCTGCAAAAAAGCGAGAAAGCCCGGAAGGTAAGCAAACTATTCGGCAAAGTGGCGAGTATCCCAGGAGCGAGTATAGAAGTGAGGCGAGTACCTCATGCTCCTTCTCTTTGAGCCCCATGTCGATCATCTTCTTGCTTTGGTTCTTGATCACCCCTTCATACTCGAGCAATCGCCTTGCTGTCGAATGGGCCAGCTCGGCAGATCGCAGTAAGGAGCGCGAGGTCTGGTGAGCCAGATACTCGGCAGAAGCGTCCGGCAGGACTTCGGCGTCCGCACGACCATAGATGGCAAAGGTCACGTCGTAAGCCTCGCCTTTGTCCTCCCAGTCCTCCGACCAGGCGGGGAGGTTGGAGCTTAGAGTCACCTCGTGGGCGCTCTCCGTCCAGGTCACCAAGGGGCGACCATAGATGTCCTCGCCACGCCCGCCGAGGTTGAAATTCGGGTGGGCGTAAGGCTCGCCAGCCTCAGAAGCGTCCGCCTTCTTACCAAGGTCCCTGTGAGCGACCTCCTTCTTCTTCCTCGAGGGCTCGGAGGGCTCGCCCCTCTCCTTCCGCTTCTTCGAAGTCCTAGAGCCTTCGCCGACGATCAAGGGCTCATCGCCTCCAGGCGACAAGTCGATGGGCGAGTAGACCCCATCCCCGCGAACAGAGGTCCCCGCACCTCCCTGTGTGGAAGCCGCTACCTTCGTCGTCACGGGGAGAAGCTCGCGTGGCAGAACATGGACTGCTGCAACAAAAAGAGAGATATCTCCAGTTATTCGTCGAATCGAAGACGAAGAACGAGTATTGCGAATACTGGCGCGGTAGGTTACCTTCGCCCGAGAAAACCTCAGCGAGTTTATCTACTCGCCTCCTCCAGAACACCACATCAAGGCGGCGATTCTTGAAGGATTCGAGCAGTTTCTCGCCACCCTCGCTTAGGAGAGAAACCCCGAAGATGCTCTCCGGCGGCTGGAAGGACCTGTCAGGAATGGCTTGGAAGTCGCCAGTGATGACGACTAGTCGCTCTCCCCAGTGATGATTCTTATTTGTTGTGCCGACCAGCGTGTAGACATGGCTGCACAAGAAGACGATGCCCTCGCCTGTCGCCATGAAGTGGAATATCCGCCTGAAGACGGAAAGGTCGAAAGCGATCCCCTGGTCGCGCAGGTAGCAGAGGAACCCCACGATCATCGCCACCCCATTGGGGTTGATCTGGGCAGGGACTATCCCAAAGTAACGGAGTATCTGAGAGAACTCCGTCCACAATGGTAGTCGCAAGCCCACCTCGAAGTGGCGAGTAGGGAATACCCGCTCGGTGGTTAGGATCGTGTTTAGTCGCTCGCCCTGGCGAGGAAGCCGAGCGACAAACCCGGGCGGGATGTACTTCGCCTTGAAGATCTCCAAGTCCTTCTCAGTCGTGACGGACTTCTTGAAGGTGGTCGTCGCGAAGTTCTTGGCGTGATTGACACGCCGAACAGTCGCCTCGTCAGACATCTTGGAGGAGAGAAGGGAAAAGAGGCGAGTATCAAAGAAGACAAGAAGAGGAGAAGAAGGCGGAAGATACTCGCGTATGAGTTAGAAGGTAGCCGAAAGCGTAATAAATACTCACCCACCCACCCTATTTATAGTAGTCGGGTAGCTTGGCTTATCGAGCACGACGGCGCGATTAGGAATAAGGGGGTGGCGAGTATTAAGTTAAAGTCGTCAACTCAGCAGCGCGCGACAGCAAGGAGTCGACTTCCAAGGCGCAAAGACCTGCAAGAAAAAGCATGAAAGAAGCTCGACATGCATAGGCGACATGCAGACAATACTCGCCAAAATGAAAGAAGATAGAAAAAATCAAGACAAAAAATACATCACAGAAAAAGAAAGCAGAGCAAGTAATGGAGGGCGAGTTTCCAATACTCGTCAAATAATATTACATCAGAAAAACTTAAGTGTTCAAGAATTACAGGGATACTCGCCAAAGGCGACATAACATGGAAAGAAGAAAATAAAGAAGGACAACATCTAAGGAGGCGCCTGAATATTCGCCTGAGGATCCAGAGGCTGAGGATGTCGCCCGACCCAGCCCAAGCTGCATGCTCGCTTGAAATGCTCGAAGGCTACGGACATCGCGTCCTCGCCCTGCCGCAGCTGGTCTTCAATCGTCGCCAGCCGACCGACCGAGCCCATGCTCGCGCGCATCCCCACCATCTCGTCATGATGCAGCTGTTGGCGATGCTCGAGCCTCGCAACTCGGCGCTCTAGGTCACTGACGGTGTGAAGGCGAGATTCTGCACCAGACAGGCGAGTATCGAACTCTTCCAGCCGAGATACTCGCACCTCCAGCTCGGTCAAGCGACGATGAGCGTCAGTGCTCGCCAGGCGCTCAACCCGCGACTCCATGTCAGTCAGGCGGCGATGAGGCTCGCTGACCGCCATGCGCTCTAGCTTCGCCTCCAGATCCAGGATTGTGCGAGTAGCCCTCTCCTGGTACTCGCGAGAAGGAAGCCCGGCGGCGTCGATCAAGGCTCCAATGGGAGTGCGAGCGCGAGCTGCAAAAAGGGTAAAAATATCAGAGCTTTGACGACTAAAGGAACCAAGTGAAGATAGTGGCGACTATCACAAATGGCAACCAAGTACCTGGTCGAGGACTGCGAGAATGACGGCGAGGAGAGCCCCTGCCTCGCTGGGGAGACGCGCTGTGGTGGTGATCGCCTCGCCGAGCAGGATGGGACCCAGCGGTCTGATCCCGGCTAGGAGGCGCGTTCCCGCGACCGCGACTATCAGATGGTCGCCCTCCCCCCCTCGGAGGAAAGAAGCCCGAAGGGCCCTCAGTCCCGCCACGACGCGAGGATTCGCCCTGGTGAGTAGAGGGAGCGGTCGAAGTCGAAGGGCGCTGCTCGCCCTGAGTCGTGACGAGAGGAGGAAAAGGAGGAGGTGGCGGAAGCCCACCCACGGGGAGCTGCGAGCTGCTCGCCAACCCCGAAGATTGAAGAGGCGGTGGTGGCGGAAGCACGCTGCCCGCCAGAGGAGCCCGTTGCTCGCTCATCGGCCTCTTCTCCAGCAAGGAGCTGTGGAGAACTCGCGTCGAGCGCCCACCACCCCTAGGCGAGACCATGGACGACGATCTCAGAGGAGGCACGGCCAGAGGCTCCTCCTGAGCACCGATGGTGGACGAATCTGTGAGCATAGAAGAAACATTCAGCAACTCGGACCAAGTCAAGGTCAATCAATGAAGGTGGCGAGTAGGTAGCTCCCACCTCGCGCAGGAGCGGGATTCTCCGGTTGATTCTGGGTCGAGGTCCCAGGCATGCCCGCCTCCTCGGTGACATTTGGAGCAGGAGGATCAGCGGCCGGCGAGTTGCCCTCGTTAGAAAGCCCCAACTCGTCCAGCAGCTGCTGGTGTTGGTCACCCAAAGGGGCGGCGACATCGTCCTCGGCAACCTTCTTCTTCCCCTTCTTCTTCTTCTTCGCCAGCCTCTTCCTTTTCTTAGAAGCGAGGAGGTCCTCAACCTCGGGACCTAGGCGCGAAGGGAGCGAAGTACCGTCAAACAGGCCCACAAGACCAGCCATGGTCGTCTTAGCCTCTGCAGCATAGTCGCGCGCCATCTTGAGCGAGTTCGGAAAAGACG
Organism: Dactylorhiza incarnata; assembly: GCA_033032865.1. Lineage (NCBI taxonomy): Eukaryota > Viridiplantae > Streptophyta > Magnoliopsida > Asparagales > Orchidaceae > Dactylorhiza > Dactylorhiza incarnata. The sequence goes on along the minus strand of JAWHQI010000226.1, from coordinate 1,593,266 downwards.
TGCCATCAGAGACCCCTGCCCTTCTATTTATAGAGTTCGAACATCGGCCAGCGAGAGGGCGAGTATAAGCCAATAGTCGCCAGTGGACAAACTCGTCGAATGAAGGTTGGATGATTCTTTCCGAGCAACTACGTTACTCGCAAAGAGCGGGGATTGTGTACAACCCTCATTCTCCGAGGGTGAACCCCCCCAAGGCCACGTAGACAGAAGTCAAAGGTCAAAGAGTCAACACAGAGACCAGCAGTCCAAGGCAGAAACAGAAGAGACCCTGACGAGTATGCATGTGATAGTCGCCAGGTAGGCGAGTATCGACCAGAAGAGCTCGCCGCGCACAAAAGACAGCAGAAGCCATGGGCGAGTATTGGCACGGCGTGTGCGAGCAGCACCCAATACTCGCCAGATGGGCGACTATGACATGGTACTCGCCGAGTAACCCATAGTCGCCGGGTTGGGGGATGGGCTATAAAAAGCCCCCTACCCTTTGGTTTTTCTATAAATAGGACCCCAGGGGTACTTGGATTGGCACCTGGACTTGAGCTTTTGGACCCCGATTCCCGAACTCTCGAGCCCGTCACCCTTGCTTTCAGCCAAGTCGGTGCCTTCCCTGTACCAAGCTCGGCCACTTTGGTTTTGGAGGGGAAGACTCTCTCGAGCTTCTGGGTACGTGGTGGGACATCCCTGTCGCAGCGCCTGGGGTCCTGTTTGTTGCTCTTCTAACTTCTTCATAGTTGCCAGCCAAGTCATCTCGTCGGACTGCTGGGCGAGTAGCCTTCGGCCGCATCGGTCCGAATCTTGAGGTCAGGATTTTCCTGGCGTCAACATTGTTATTAGCAAATCCGGTTTATTATCAAATCATGGTTATTAGCAAAATATCAAAAAATAATAATAAAAAATTAATTGCACCACTGAATGGATACTTAAATTCATTTAGAGCAAATTATCCCAAAGCCGTGAGCATGTATGCTACTAATTTCTGAACCCACAATTTTACTAACAGTCGAACCCAACTGGTCCAAATGATCAACAAAACAGTGAAAAGAATCTGTTTGCTTGAATAAACACCGACATAAGTATAAGTTCTTTCCTATATATCATCTGTGAACTTCTGAAGACATCCAAATGATCAACAAAACAGTGGAATTGCTACTCAGCTGAAGGTTTTCATTTCAAAAAATTGACTCCTAACAGAACAGTCATGCATAGAATGTAGTTCAAATGTTGTTAAAATGAAGTAGAGAACTTTAAAAATAGTCAAAGATTAGCTTAAGGCTCTGTTTGGAACAGCTCTAGCGAATAAAAAGCCCCCCTACCCTTTGGTTTTTCTATAAATAGGACCCCAGAGGTACTTGGATTGGCACCTGGACTTAAGCTTTTGGACCCCGATTCCCGAACTCTCGAGCCCGTCACCCTTGCTTTCAGCCAAGTCGGTGCCTTCCCTGTACCAAGCTCGGCCACTTTGGTTTTGGAGGGGAAGACTCTCTCGAGCTTCTGGGTACGTGGTGGGACCTCCCTGTCGCAGCGCCTGGGGTCCTGTTTGTTGCTCTTCTAACTTCTTCATAGTTGCCAGCCAAGTCATCTCGTCGGACTGCTGGGCGAGTAGCCTCCGGCCGCATCGGTCCGAATCTTGAGGTCAGGATTTTCTTGGCGTCAACATTGTTATTAGCAAATCCGATTTATTATCAAATCATGGTTATTAGCAAACTATCAAAAAAATAAAAAAAATTAATTGCACCACTGAATGGATACTTAAATTCATTTAGAGCAAATTATCCCAAAGCCGTGAGCATGTATGCTACTAATTTCTGAACCCACAATTTTACTAACAGTCGAACCCAATTGGTCCAAATGATCAACAAAACAGTGAAAAGAATCTGTTTGCTTGAATAAACACCGACATAAGTATAAGTTCTTTCCTATATATCATCTGTGAACTTCTGAAGACATCCAAATGATCAACAAAACAGTGGAATTGCTACTCAGCTGAAGGTTTTCATTTCAAAAAATTGACTCCTAACAGAACAGTCATGCATAAAATGTAGTTCAAATGTTGTTAAAATGAAGTAGAGAACTTTAAAAATAGTCAAAGATTAGCTTAAGGCTCTGTTTGGAACAGCTCTGGCGAATAAAAAGCCCCCCTACCCTTTGGTTTTTCTATAAATAGGACCCCAGAGGTACTTGGATTGGCACCTGGACTTGAGCTTTTGGACCCCGATTCCCGAACTCTCGAGCCCGTCACCCTTGCTTTCAGCCAAGTCGGTGTCTTCCCTGTACCAAGCTCGGCCACTTTGGTTTTGGAGGGGAAGACTCTCTCGAGCTTCTGGGTACGTGGTGGGACCTCCCTGTCGCAGCGCCTGGGGTCCTGTTTGTTGCTCTTCTAACTTCTTCATAGTTGCCAGCCAAGTCATCTCGTCGGACTGCTGGGCGAGTAGCCTCCGACCGCATCGGTCCGAATCTTGAGGTCAGGATTTTCCTGGCGTCAACATTGTTATTAGCAAATCCGATTTATTATCAAATCATGGTTATTAGCAAACTATCAAAAAAATAAAAAAAAAATTAATTGCACCACTGAATGGATACTTAAATTCATTTAGAGCAAATTATCCCAAAGCCGTGAGCATGTATGCTACTAATTTCTGAACCCACAATTTTACTAACAGTCGAACCCAATTGGTCCAAATGATCAACAAAACAGTGAAAAGAATCTGTTTGCTTGAATAAACACCGACATAAGTATAAGTTCTTTCCTATATATCATCTGTGAACTTCTGAAGACATCCAAATGATCAACAAAACAGTGGAATTGCTACTCAGCTGAAGATTTTCATTTCAAAAAATTGACTCCTAACAGAACAGTCATGCATAAAATGTAGTTCAAATGTTGTTAAAATGAAGTAGAGAACTTTAAAAATAGTCAAAGATTAGCTTAAGGCTCTGTTTGGAACAGCTCTGGCGAATAAAAAGCCCCCATACCCTTTGATTTTTCTATAAATAGGACCCCAGAGGTAATTGGATTGGCACCTGGACTTGAGCTTTTGGACCCCGATTCCCGAACTCTCGAGCCCGTCACCCTTGCTTTCAGCCAAGTCGGTGCCTTCCCTGTACCAAGCTCGGCCACTTTGGTTTTGGAGGGGAAGACTCTCTCGAGCTTCTGGGTACGTGGTGGGACCTCCCTGTCGCAGCGCCTGGGGTCCTGTTTGTTGCTCTTCTAACTTCTTCATAGTTGCCAGCCAAGTCATCTCGTCGGACTGCTGGGCGAGTAGCCTCCGGCCGCATCGGTCCGAATCTTGAGGTCAGGATTTTCCTGGCGTCAACATTGTTATTAGCAAATCCGATTTATTATCAAATCATGGTTATTAGCAAACTATCAAAAAAATAAAAAAAAATTAATTGCACCACTGAATGGATACTTAAATTCATTTAGAGCAAATTATCCCAAAGCCGTGAGCATGTATGCTACTAATTTCTGAACCCACAATTTTACTAACAGTCGAACCCAATTGGTCCAAATGATCAACAAAACAGTGAAAAGAATCTGTTTGCTTGAATAAACACCGACATAAGTATAAGTTCTTTCCTATATATCATCTGTGAACTTCTGAAGACATCCAAATGATCAACAAAACAGTGGAATTGCTACTCAGCTGAAGGTTTTCATTTCAAAAAATTGACTCCTAACAGAACAGTCATGCATAAAATGTAGTTCAAATGTTGTTAAAATGAAGTAGAGAACTTTAAAAATAGTCAAAGATTAGCTTAAGGCTCTGTTTGGAACAGCTCTGGCGAATGAAAAATCTATTTTTCAACCGCCATAGCTGTTTTTTAACTGTTTGGGACAGCTCTTTAGCCCAGTTTTTTGAAAAGAGCATTTTCAAATAAGCTGTTTTAGAGACTCTTTGAGAAGTCAGTCCAACGTAGCTTTCTAAACACTGCTTTTTTCTGTTTTTAGCTTTTTCTATTTTATTAACTCCACCTCGTTGCCTACCACTCCTGTATTTTCGTCCGAGCGCGCATTTTCGGTCGGGCACTCATTTTCGGCCGTGCACTCATTTTTCGCCAGTGCGGACATTTTTCGCCCGGGCTCTCGTTATTTTCGCTCGGGCGTGCATTTTTTGCCCGGGCAGTCATTTTTCGCCCGGGCAGTCCTTTTTCGCCCGGGTGCGCGTTTTTTCTCCCGGGCGGATATTTTTCGCCCGGGTGGCCATTTTTTTGCTCGGGCGCGCTTTTTTCGCAAACGCGACCATTTTTCGCCTGCGCGACCATTTTATGCTCGAGCGCGCGTTTTTTCGCCAGGGCGGTCATTTTTCGCCCGGGCGGCCGTTTTTTCGCCCGGGAAGCCTTTTTTTGCCCGGGCACGCGTTTTTCGCCCGAGCGCTTGTTTTTCGCCTGGGCGGCCGTTTTTCGCCCGGGCGGCCGTATTTCGCCCGGGCGCGCGTTTTTTCGCCCAGGCGACTGTTTTTCGCCCGGGTGGGCGTTTTTTCGCCCGGGCGGCGGTTTTTCTCCCGGGAGGCGGATTTTCGCCCGCGCGTGCGTTTTCCCACTTACGACCATTTTTCGCCCGTGCGGCTGTTTTTCGCCCTGACGGCCATTTTTTGCCCGGACGCACGTTTTTCGCCCGGGTGCAGGTTTTTTGCCCGGGCGCGCGTTTTTTCGACCGTGTGACTGTTTTTCACCCTAGCGGCTGTTTTTCTCCCGGATGCGCATTTTTTTTCCGGACGCGCGTTTTTTCGCCCGAGAGGCTACTGTTCTCCCGGACGGCCGTTTTTGCCCGGGGTGCGCATTTTTCGCCCGGTCGCGAGTTTTCACAATCATTATATTTTAATATTTTTATTTAAAAAGCAGTTTTCAAACGGTTGTTCTACCGAACAACTTAAATGAAAAAGCTATATTCGATCATCACTTATGCAAAGACTCTCCAAACAGTCTGCAGCTCTCTCATAAGAGTTTTTCTGAAAGCTCTATTCTAAAAGCTCTATTCTATCACCAGATTTTTCATCCGCTAGAGCTGTCCCAAACAGAGCCTAAGACTCGCCTTTTAGCATTGAAAACATGAAGCGTACGTGCTCTCCTATGAACTTGCAGTTGGACGACGATATCACCTCCAAGGATGGTAGATTTGTGGTAATAGACATCTATCTCTCATTCATAGCCTCATAAAGTGGTTGTTATTAGTAAATCCGATAAATATAATCTGTTGCTTTGGAGGAACCGGTGAAAACAATAGAAAAACGTGATATTATGCAAAAATAGTATCAGTTTGGAAATGAACTTCGAAATTGACCTGTAAACTAATAACAACATATTCCTTAGACTCAGTTACAAATTCCATAGACTCTGTTACAACGTATTTCAAAAATCAAGAACAATTTACCTTAAATCGGTTGAATTTTCACAATCCACCTCATCCTTCATTATGCAAGATAACTGTACAAAAACAATACAATACAAAACAAATTAGTTATTATGAAAACATGCTATCAGGAGAACAATGAAAACAAGCTATCGGGACTAGGGCTGTTCACAAATAGTATAGTTCGTGAATAGTTCGAGATTCGATTAAAATTCGTATTTTTCGAATTCGGATTCGAATCCGAATTCAGATTCGAATAGTTATAAAATTATATGAAACATTATAAAATTATATTTAAACATTATAATTTGAATTTAAAATTATATTTAAACATTATAAAATTATATTTAAGCATTATAAATATTAAATATAGTTATAATTAAACATTATAAAATTAGGATTCGAATTCAAATCCATGTTCAAATCCGAATCGATTCGATTGAATAGTTATTCGATTCGATTCGATTTCGGTTCGAATTGATTGGATTCGATTGAATAGTTATTCGATTCGATTCGGTTCGTGAACACCCCTAATCGGGACTAATAAGAACAATGAAAACATGCTATCAGGAAATCAATTAAAACAACCCATCAACATGCTATCAGGAAAACAACTATAGGAAACAATCACATGAAACAACAGCATGAAGAAACCTTCAATTGGAAGCCGGATGAGAAGAAACGAAAACCCTGGGCCGAAATCGGGAGAGGATCTTCCACTCGTGTCTCGTCGTCGGTTACCAACATCATGCCGACTAGGGCTCTCGTCGACGGTGCCTGGAGGGGAAGAAATGAAAACCCTAGGCCAAAATCGGGAGAGGATCTTCCACTCGGGTCTTGTCATCGGCTACCAACAACACGCCGACTAGGGCTCTCGTCGTTGGTGCCTGGAGGGGAAGAAACGAAAACCCTAGGCCAAAATCTGGAGCTGCGTAGGGATGGGAGAAGGAAGAGGAGATGCTCGACGATCGAAATCGGGAGAAGTTTCAGTTTGCTAATATGTGCTACCACTTTCTCCGATAAATGGCCGAAAAAACTTGAACCGGGTTTTTTTTTAGGTTTGCTAATAACAAGGTTCAAAAATAAATGCAGCCTCCAATTTCGGTGTGTGATTAAGTTCATTACATACATTTTCACCTAGACGGCTAACATATATTTTTTAGGTTTTACAATTCCGATGATAGTCCACTCTCATTGAGGTTAGATTAATGCATCATCATCATCACTACAAATTCAGGTGCATGAAAAAATAGATGTCCCTCGTACAAATTTTTTTCCATGCACACTTTACTTTTGGGGATAAACACGAAATTCATCCCCAGCGAGATACAAGGCGACGCAAGAAACACACAAGCAATCTAAAACATGCAATGTATATAATAAAAGAATATATTCGCAATAATCAATATACCAAGAATTATATATATATATGACATATTTTATAAAATTAAATAAAAACACATAAATTAAACTCAATTATAATATAAAATCGAAAGATGAATGTTTATGGTTTTTTTTTCTATATTATATATCTATATCTATACTAATATATAAAGAAATTTTCTTATCGGTGTAATGCCCAGCCAATTAATATCGACCGTTCGATAAGGAGAGAGAAAGAGAAAGGGAGAGATGGGGGGGGGGGAGAGAGAGAGTGAGGCCCACAATTAAGAAAGAGAGGGAGGAGAAAGTGGCGGCATCTTCGAATTGGAGAGAGAAAGAGAGAGAAATAAATAAGGAGAGAGGAAGAGAGAGGGAGGGAGGGGAGTGGGGCCCACAATTAAGAGAGAGAGGGAGGAGAAAGAGGGTGGCGGTATTGAGAGAGAAATAGAGAGAGAAATGGAAAAAAATACAAAATATTTTATAAAATCTAAATATTTTAAAAATAAAATACATAATATTTTATTTTTTAAAATTTATAAAAAAAATAAAAAAAAAAATATAACTGGGTGCGTGCCGGGGGCGGACATGGTACTGTCACGTGGGGCTCCCCGTGCACTGTCACTCGTACTATATATAAAGAAATCCTCTTATCGGTGTAATGGTCTGCCACTTCATTCTCAATTAAAGCGGATGGTCTGCGAATAACCATACAGTTTTGCACTGATCGCTATTTGCAGACCACATGGTCTACGATAAACACTGCTGTGCTGCAGCTATTTACAGACCATGGTGGTCTGCGAATGACCAAATTTTTTTCATTGACCACTATTTGCAGACGACCAGATTATACAATAAAGGGCTTGCGAACAATAAATGATCCGTTATTCACAAACCGCGTCCGGGTATGCCCCGGGGGGGGGGGGGGGGGGGGGGGCGAAGCCCGCCCTGCGGCGAGGGGCAGGTCATTGCAACGAGTGTACTGTCTCGCGGGGCACGGGGGGCCCGTGCACTGTCACTCGTATTATATAAAGATATTCACTTAGGGTGTAATGGTGCGGACAATCAAAGCAATTCCAACCCTCCGTTCAATCATCTTCTTCTCTTTTTATTTTTTTATTTTATCAAATATAAATCTCTATCTCCTCACGATGCCCTTGAGACTGTAATCGCGCGCTCGGAAGAATGCAGGTGATGAAAATATAGCCGTGAACCTCGTTGCGGGCCACTGTGACGATCAGGATACTGTCGTTGGCCGCACGTGGGACCCCCATATACAGAAGGATGGTGGATAGATAAGGAAGCAAAGCCCTGCAATCATTTTTACTCAAAATATGCATAGTTGATAATCCTTACTCGATATATCCTCCGGCCACCATTAGTTCTAAAAAAAAATGGTGTTGTCGGGCGAAGCAGGAATTTCTAAATCTGTGCCCTAATCTCTTTCCCGAGTTCTTTTCGAGAATTCGAGGAAAAGGCACGGACATGGAATTTTGTTAAAACCCAGGGTACCTCTAGCTCCAGATCTCACGCGTAAGCGAAACCCTAACGCTTACCCACATCTTCGTCCGAGCTCGCCGGAAAGGGGAGGCGGCCGCAGCATCGCCGGAGATGGACAGGTACCAGAGAGTGGAGAAGCCGAGGCAGGAGTCGGCTATAAGTGAGAACGAAATCCGAATTACATCCCAGGGCATGATACGTAACTACATCAGCTACGCCACTAGTCTCTTCCAGGTCTCTCTCTCTCTCTTTCTCTCAATCAATCTGCTCAGTGTTTACTGATTCTGAATTTTGCTGGAGTGCGGCTTCCTTGTGAAGGTCTGTTTTGTGTTTTCTGCAGTGTTGATACGCCAATTACGAATTTTTACTATTTTCTTCTTCCTTTTTCTTTAAAATTTCTGTGCGAATTTCTTTTGTGTTCATTTTAGCTGTATGAATTTTCATGTTTTATACTGAATGTATATATTCTGAATTCTGGAGTGCATATTTTAAGAGTATACAATGAGAACTAAATGAAAGATGGCTCTCTCACTTCTTATTTGCAAATTGTTCTTCAAAATTTTGTTTTGGGTCAGCTGTATGCGAATTTCTCAGTTTTTTCTAGATGGAAATCATGTTTACAAAATTGATAACACTGTTTTTCTCAGTTTATGTTCAAAATCAACATCAATACATTTGAAAGCACTTTAAGAGGATTTGTGGAGCTTAAATCAATGGTTAATTCTAGAAATACCCAATCAAAGCTTGTATTTGTAAAAAAAAATCCAGATCATGTGGAAATGTCTTACCTAATGGCTACAAATCAAATGGAGCTCGCGAACAAATGGAATCAGATTAAAATCAGCAAATGATTGCATATGCTCATAAGGAATTAGAGTGCATCTGTCTGGGTCCGTATGGATTGAGATCAAGCCACAGTAGATTTTGTTGATTGAGGGGTTGTTTTGTTTAATGTCAATGTTGTTGACATTTCAGCTGTACACTGTTATTTATATATCAGTGTTATCCATCAAATATTTAGTATTTGTTTTAATGCTGTTGTTTAAAGAACTTTACTCAATCTAATAATGGCGATTTGTAAGATGTCGAGTGAACGGATTCTATTTTTCACTGTTATAATTTTTAAGACGCGTTAATTTGCAAAAATAAAATAAAAATTTAGGATCGGGCATCTTAGAATTACATGACATTACATTACAATGTCTGTGAATCAAACAACCCCTAATATTTTGTAATTAAAGGAGCCAGAGATTGTAGGGACCATAATTTCACGGGCTTTGGCAGAGTTTAGAGAGACAGCTAGCTATTTGTCACTTCTTCCTGTTGCTGCTGAATCTTTTTCCTCACATTATGCAGAAATTGTGGAATCATATGCAGAAATTGTGGAAGCTGACAAGATTAATTTAAAGCCAAATGCATTCCCTGGCGCTTAGATTCTCTGATTTAAAAAATGTCAACTTAGTTGATTTAAAGAATATATAATAGCCTTGTTGAGAATTTTCTTACTGTCTCTTCTGTTTGACCATAGTTTTTAAGTGTTTTTCTGGAAGCGAGGTAGTAAAGGAATCTTTCTATCTTGTTTTTCCTTTTAACAATTGCCCCAATTCCCAAAAGATCTTCCAGAAAAATGAGAAATAAAAAACAATAATATATAGTGGTAAAAAAACTTTTTGTAGTTTGTCGGTGATGTCTGTCTTCTTCATGGATATGATGCACCGAACTTTTCCGAGTTTGTCGTATGATCTTTGCCTTCTTCATGGATATGATGTGTCTTTTTTTGCTGGAATGCCATTTCATGTTGATAATAATCATAATTTTCTATGATTCCTAACAAATAAAATACCACTAAACTGATTCTTAATATTTTACTTTTGAACATTTTCGGCTCAGAAACAACATATTTGGAAATCCAGATTTGCATAAATGTACCTGAATTCTATGTTGGCTTATAAGCTGCATATACTCATTGATGTTCATATTTCTCTAGCTTTATAGAACTTGTGCATGTGAGTGCATAATTATTGACAATTTGCAACTAATAGTATCTGGATCAAGATGATATAATTTAAGCGAATGATTGGATAATATGATCATGAGACTGAAGCTTCAAATAGTTTTCAATCCTCGCGATCTGTTAGAATTTATTAACCAAATTTGATGCCCTATTTTATTTTGTTTCATGAAAATTCTATGTATTGCCATCTTTTACTCTGGTTTAATCATGTTAACTTCCAAAGTCTATCATAAAGATGATATTTAAAGAAAATATTTCTTAATGTGGTCTCCTTGCATAAATAAACTAATAAATGTATATGAAATATGAATCAATGAAGTATGATTTTTGTCATCCGACATTAAGAATGAGTCTTGAAACTCAACATTCTGATGTTGCGCTTATTGTTTTGGATTGCAAAGAACTTTTGTCAATTTTTAGACCCTTGTTAGATGGAGACATGGCTATTCATGATTCATCTTATCACCTTACTGTTCTAGTTTTTGGTACACGTGAATCATTATGATTGAGTTGGTACAACTGACGAGTCCATATGTAGAACACAGATATAGGAGACTTAATAACATATGGAAGAATGCATCTCCCTTTTGTGTTTTACTCGCTGTTAATTGAGCAGTTTTCTCGACGCAGGATAAAGGGGCTAAAGAAATTGTATTAAAAGCAATGGGACAGGCTATCAGCAAGGCTGTAGCCATTGCTGAGATCATAAAGGTTGGCACCAGTTCCTCATTTTATTTCCAGTTGAATTGCTTAAAACAGAGGCATTCTAACCTATTTCAAAATACAGAAAAGAAATCCTGACTTGTATCAAGATACCAGTATCAGTTCAAACAGCATTACCGATGTATGGGAACCTATCGAAGAGGGTCTCGTGCCGTAAGTAGATTTTTGTTTAAGTGAAGCAAATTAATGGTTACCCATGCTTGGAAATGTTTTAATCCATTAACTACTTAATGCAGTTTGGAGACGACAAGGCATGTTTCGATGATTACAATAACTCTCTCGATGACTGATTTACCAATTAAGACGCCTGGGTAATCTAAAAATTTTCAAGCATGTGAAGCGACTTGGGAATTTTGCTGATGCATTTTTTAATATTTTGAAATGGTTTTCTGTATATAGGTATCAATCTCCATTAAATGTAGGGCATCCAAGGCAACAACCAAGGCAGCAACCCCGACCACAACAAATGGAGCAACCTTATTCTGAGCCTAGGCAAAGACAAAATCTCTATAATGAAGGTAATTCTCATCTTTTTTCCAGCACATTCGTGTAGGGAAATGTTAATAATTTCTTTCTATTTCTCTATGAAGATTACTCATATGGACGAGGACGAGGTCGAGGACGAGGAAGAGCTTTTGGAAGAGGTGGATATGGTGGATATGATGGGTATGGTGGCCCTGGGAACTATCAAGGTATCCCCCCCAACCCCAACTACATTTGTTGGAATCTACTTGCAGTAGTGTGTAGTTTACTTATTATTTTATCCTGAACCTAAACTCCTTTCCACCTTTCTTGTTTGTTTGATGCTTGTAACCATAAGCTGATCTTCACTTACCTTATAGATGATGGGAACTGGAACTGGGGCCAAGGTGGTGGGCGCGGAAGAGGAGGATGGAATTACTATGGTAAGATCAATAATTTTTTTAATGTGAAATGAAATTTGCATATCATTAATATGTGGAATAGAACAATATTTAAGTTGCAATTATTATATTTTGGAAGTTTGAAGTTCAAGTCATGGATGCAGCCTATTTGCCAATGCGCTTACAATAACCCCTCCTAGAGAGAAAGGAGGGGTTATGAATTCTATTTTGGAGAGAAATTGCCATAAATTAGACTTCTGAAAACTTGGTTCCCACGTCATGAGTTAGGTGGAAGCTTTCTTGGAGGGGAAAGTAGAAGAGCAATAATAATAACGGTAGAAACCCAAAACACAAATAAATATTTTTATTCACAAGAAATCTATTTATTACACGGGTGCAACCCACTTTATATAGAATAGAGGAAGTGAGAGAATGTACAAATAACGATGTAAGACTAAATACATCGGGCTACAATACAGGTAATCTCTCGGACTACAACAAGAAGCAACACCAGGTGGTTACACAAGGGTAACCGCCCGACCCTTTACAGAGCAGCAACACCTGGCGGTTACACAAGGGTAACCGCCTGGCCCTTTAAAGTGTAGCAACACCGGGCTGTTACACAAGGGTAACCGCCCGACCCTTTAAAATGCAGCAACACCAGGCGGTTACACAAGGGTAACCGCCCGACCTTTATACAGAATTCTTCAACACTCCCCCGCAAGCTGGAGCATACAAATCGTAGGAGCGAAGTTTAGACAGAAACTGATGATATAATGGTCGAGGTAAGACCTTAGTGAGGATATCAACAACTTGTCCAGCAATAGACACATGTCTCAGGTCTAATTTTTTAAGTTGAACCTTTACCCGAATAAAATGATAATTGACCTTGATGTGCTTGGTGCGTTCATGGAACACAGGATTCTTGGCAATATGAATAGTAGCTTGGTTGTCACAGAAAAGAGTGGCCGGAGAGGGGGGTTTCACACCCAGTTTGCTCAGAAGGCTCTCCAACCATGTAAGTTCAGAAACAACTGAAGCCATTGATCGATACTCAACTTTCGCAAATGATCGTACAACCACAGTTTGCTTCTTGCTCCGCCAAGTGACAAGATGTCCACCAAACCCACTTGTGGGTCGATGATCATCAAGAGAACCGACATAGTCAGCATCAGAGTAGGCAACAAGTGATGAGAAGGAGGGCTTATGCACAAGCCCTTGTTCCGGAACAGTCTTCAGATACCGGAGGATGCACTCAATAACTTGGAGATGGGATATCCGTGGAGCATGCATAAAACGACTGGCCACCCCAACGACAAAGGATATATTAGGTCTCGCGACTGTAAGGTAAATGAACTTGCCCACAAGAAGACAATAGTACTTCGGGTTAGGGAGGAGTAGATCAGAATCAGATGCATGAGCGCAAAGCTTATGATTGACATCCATAGGAGTATCAGTGGGCTTGCATCCAGAGTAGTCGGCATCATGAAGTAAGTCAAGACAATACTTTTGTTGAGACAGAACGAGACCATCAGGTCGACGATCCACCTCGATGCTAAGAAAACACCGGAGATCCCCCAAATCCTTAGTCTGAAATGCCATTGAGATCATCGCCGAGCTTCGAGTGTTTCTTGATCATAGATATACCCATTGAGATGATCGCCTGTGATGAGAATATCATCAACATACACTAAAAGAATCACTGTGCCTGCCAGGCGGTGATGTGTGAATAGGGAAAAATCAACCGAGCTTCGAGTGAAGCCAACATTGTGAACAACCCGACTGAACTTATCAAACTAGGCACGAGGAGACTGTTTGAGACCATATAGAGATTTCTTGAGGTGACATACAAGAGGCTCCTCATTGGTCTCATAACCAGGAGGCTACTGCATATACACAGTCTCAACAAGGCTGCCATTCAAGAAAGTATTTTTGATGTCGAGTTTATGTCATCGCCAATGCCGATGAACAACCAAGGAGATCAGTACCCGGACAGTGTTCAACTTTGCGACAAGTGAGAAGGTCTCTTCGTAGTCGAGGTCGTGTTGCTGAGTAAAACCACGAGCCACAAGATGAGCTTTCGGATGTTCAACTGCCCCATCAGGATCATGCTTCACAGTGAAGACTCACTTACAACCAACACATGTCTGTCCTGAAGGAAGAGGGACAAGATCCCAAATGTTATTAGCCAGAGAGAGAGAGAGAGATTAGAGAGGGAAAGAGGGAAAAGGGAGCAGCCCCCAATTTTCATCAATGATCCAAAAAGATACCAATCAACCCTAAGGTGATCCCTTATATAGGAGGGATCCACCACACATCAAGGAGTTCAAAAGCATAATAGAATATTACAATACTTATCAAATAAAACAGAACAAAATTAAGATAAAGGGGGGTCGGTCGGCCCCTAGAGTGCTCCCACCGAACCGCCCGGTTCGGTGCTTGGGCCGGTGTGGTTCGGACCGCCCCTTGCTCCCGTGTCGCCTCGCGGCCTCCTCGAGTACACGTGCCATTCTGGTTCCTCCGCTTGGACGTCGGTAACAGGTAGCCACGCCATCATGAGAGCAATGCCCACTTGCTCCTTCCGTGCACGCTGAACAACAAAATCAATGAGGGGGGCTGGTGCCGAAGCCATACCTCAACGAGGGTCTTGGACGTGGCGACAAAGGATGTCAGGTCACCAGTCACACCTGGGTCAACTGCCTGAAGCTGAGTAAAGATATCAAAGAGATGTTGGAGACTGTCCTGGCTAGAGTAAAGGGATTGAAGCTCACCCCACATGACTTTGGTAGTCTCGTGGTACATGGCCATTCAGTTTGGTTTAGTTCACATAGAATTGAGAAGCCTAGACTGAACCCGACCATCATCATGGAGCCACTGTTCTGTAGGTTCGGTAGGGGGCACGGGTAATATGATGAAGCAATCCTTTGGTTTGACGGCCACGCCGCACCGAGTGCTCCCATTCTACAAAATTCTTCTTCCCATTGAGGGAGATAGTAGTAACCCGGAGTTCATCCCACACTTCAGCAAAAGAAGAGGCCGCATGGGTGCACATGATAGGCCAACGACAAGATAATAGCCGGGACGAGAAAGGTGACCGCCCAAGGTAAGAGGATAGAGAGGAATTCGGCTGGTTGCAAGGGAGAGGATGCTCAGACTGGTCACAGTAGGGAGTTCGTGCGGCTGCAATAGGGAGGCCGTGTGACTGGTCATAGAGAGGAGTCCGGGCGGTTGCAATAGAGTGGACACTCGAACTGGTCACAAAAAGTTCCGCAAGGGAGGTTGGGGCGGCCATAAAGAAGGGCACGCAAAGAGAAGTCTGGGCAGTCTTGTAGGTGGAGGCCGCACGGAGTTCACTCGAGAGAGGAGCCTGGGCGGTCTCAGAAGAAATGTCTGCGCAAGGTAGGTTGGGCGGTTTCAAGAAGCTGTCCGCAGGTCCCTACCTCGCTCTGATACCATGTAGAAGTCCAAAATACAAATAAAGATAAATATTTTTATTCTCCAGAAATTTACTTATTACACGGGTGCACCCCTCTTTATATAGAATATAGGAGGTGAGAGTGTACAAATGATGATGTGAGACTAAATATATCAGACAGTTACAATACAGGTAACCGCCTGGACTACAACATGAAGCAACACCGGGCGGTTACATAAAGGTAACCGCCCGACCCTTTATAGAGCAGCAACACCGGGTGGTTACACAAGGGTAACCTCCCGGTCCTTTAAAGTGCAGCAACACCGGGCGGTTACACTAGGGTAACCGCCCGACCTTTATATAGAATCCTTCAACAATAACAATTGCCCGGTAGAGTTGCCTTGTGAATCTCGTTTTGTAATGAAACACTTGAATATAAAGGTTCTGCAGATTGGGACATCATCTGGGATTGAGAAAGTGATGCAGGGTAGGGATGTGTGAAAATGCAATTTTATACTAAGCAAACCCTAAGTGCAGTGCCGTGGAAATGGACCGTGTGTAACATAGGATGGTGTATACATGTGGATAGTAATCCAACAATAAATTACAATTAATAATAAACACAAATCTTGTGCAGTTATCACAAACAAGAAAGCAAATAACTCTTAACAAATGGGCTAGTTTGATTTTCCTCCGTTTGGAGGGCCGTTAGCTAAATGCGCAAGTGAATAGATCTCGCAAGTTATGATTATTCTTGAAAAAAATACACTAACATAACAAAACATCCACAATCATATAGGAACCAACTTCGTACAACAATGATGAAGATAATGGAATCAAAAATAATAATTCACAAGAGAAGGGCCTTAGGGGAAGGGGAGGAAATCCGGTGATCGTGGACGCAGCGGTGCCTTTTCAGAGGGATGAAGAGTGTTGTAGGTGGTTGCTGAGAGAGGAAAATTGGTTGTTTTTGGAGTGGATAGCAAGATAGAGTAGGAAAAGGACTAGGATGTCTCAGTTTTGGGTTAGGGGGACTGTGAGGGAGGTTTGGCAAAGTGGTAAGGGGAGAAGTTATTCATGCCTGGAATGGCTGGAATAGGGCACATCCTGGAGCAGGTGAACTGAAATAGAGGTCAGCCGTGGGGATGTCTTCGAGGTGCAAGTGCAACCGATGGGTACTGGGAGGTCTTGGGGTACTCAGCTAGGGAGGGGGAGATTAGGGGAGGGGTGGATACTGGGTGCGAGATTTTGAATAAGGTTGGTGGCTTTGTGGATGAAGAAATGGAGGGGGCAGCTGCTTGGGAAGGTGTCTGGCTGTAGGGATTGGTGTTATGGGGGCGGCTAGGCAAAGAAACATAAGGAAATGGTGAGGATAATATCTAGGAGTCGGTGCCTAGGGTTTCACAGAGTCGCCACCTCGAGAGGACCGCTTGATTCCGGGAAGGAGCTCTCAAAAATCTGTGATGACCGTCAAATCAGTTCCTCTTCTATTTATAATAATAACATAACTAGGGCAACCAGCGTGGACGACTATGATAGTTGGCCGATCTTGCTCAATAAAACACAAAAAAATCATTAAAATGCATAGAAATATGGAAATTTCGCTCCGGATGCAACCATGAACTCGAATCATCCATTAGACTACGCCAAATATGACATGTGACAAATCAGCCCCGAATGAGCCCCAAACTCGTGCTCCAAAAGAAGGAACCTTATTGGAGGAGGAGAGAGAAGTGGTGAAATGGGAAGAATAATACTTTCCTTCAATTGTAAGTTCGTGAAAATATATGGCTCTCTTATCCCTATTTCCGGAAAAAGCGTTTCATTTATACTAGTTCTCAATTTATACCTTGATACATTTTACAAATAAATCAAATCATCTGATCTGGGAAGAACATAATCCTGAAAATTGATTTTAAATATAATAAAGTGGCTAGAATTAATTCATAAATGCTAGAATATCTCAAATTATTATTCTTACAATCCTTGTTCTGGATTAACTCCTTGATGTTTAGATCTCTTTCTCAAATTGTCTTCTAGAAGCGCTTTCTGGAAAGCAATAACTTTATGGAGGAGGTGATCGAATGGTTTTTGAAACACAATTGTACTATTTAGATTTAGATGAAAAGATTCATGCCACTTCCATATTACCATGAGTGCGAGATTATAATCATATGGAGGCGATAGCAGTGGTAACATGAATTAACTTATTGATGGGGATCAACCACATGATCGACAATGGACTCCGGGCCACCACCCGGCGGAGCCCACATTCGTGTACTCATGCAGGAGGCATTGATCGGATCGGCGATCCGAGACCACGAGCCCATCCAAAGCGCCATTTTACATTTTTATGTATTTTTATTTTTTATTTTGGACTTTATTTAGTGTGATTCGGACATCAGGCGTAACGACCAATCATAGCCATTCACGCCGGGTGTCCAAGCCCTCTTTCGCTATAAATAAGGGTGATGTATGTCAGTTTAAGAGATCGTTCGCCTTGTGAGAGATTCCAGAGCCGACAATCATATTGTGGTGTGTTATGCCCCCGGACGACATGCGCTTTCGAGGATTCAAATACGCCAGGAGACCAAAAGGAGCGCCGGGAAAAGACCGGGCTGAACCATCCTGTTCAGCCCGCAATTAATCAAATAAGAGAGGAGGGCTGAACCGAACCGGTTCAGCCCTCACTGGGGCCGGCCGGCCCTAGGGGGAGAAGGTTTCGCATAAATACCTATCTCCCCCCTCTTTTGGTTCTCATGCTTAAACATTTTCAGGTATTTCTCTTTTCTTCAAACCCTAGCCGTCTTCTTCCTTTTTCTTCCTGTTTTTCTAGTTTTTTCGTCGTAGATTCGTATCATTTGGTATCAGAGCCACTTTCCTGCGACCATGGTGACACGCACGGAAGCGGAGACGGCACGTTTGGCCGCGATCGAGGAAAACTACATCGCCTTGACGGATTCGGTGGCGGCGTTCGAAGAATCCATGAGGGACTCTCAAAAAAATCTGGAAGAACGATTCGATTCGAGGATGGAGGAGTTAAAATCCCTCCTTTTGCAAAATCTGAAAGGGAAGGGGACTTCCGGCGACGGTTCCGACATCGACGCATCGAACAACCCACACAGAGAAGGAATCGGCGGGGAAACGGCGGAGGAAGGGAACCGGCGGAGGAGGTGACGGCGGGAACCCTAGCTGCGGGGTTCCGGCCTGCGAGCGGCCGGATGGAGGGCTGGGGGACCACCGGCTGGGGACCAGACGGCCTACTAGGGCCGCACTGCGTCCACGCGGGCCCCAGCAGAGCGGCGGAGGCTTGGAACGGGGGCGTCGGCCCTTACGCATCAACAGGGCAGACTGGCGGCTACTATCCAGCGCCAGGAGGAGGGGCGGGGCCCTATGCGGCGGCCGGAGGGTCTACCACCGGTGGCTGGGGAGTCGACTCTCCCCTACCAGGCCCGGCGGGGCTGCTGCGACCGACTGGAGGATCGACAGCCACTTGGGGGCCCATTCCTCCCGTCCAGGGGGCAGCGGGGCTGCAGCGGCAAGGCGGAGGTGTCGGACAGGGAGGGGGAGCCCAGTGGGGACCCGGCCAACACCCCGGACAGCCGTGGAGGCCGCAACATCAGGGTTTCGGGCTGTTTCGCCCTACCGACGCGAATGCGGTCCCTCTCGGAGGCACGACAGGAGCTGCTCCTCCCCTTCACGGGGGTACGGCTGGAATTCTACATCCTCAACCAGCGGCACCCCCCAATTTGGGGTACGGAAACGCATATATGGGGCCGGCGAGACCTCAAATGGGGAACCAGGGAGGACAAGGAAGACCCCCAGTGTGGAACCAAGGGGTACAACAGGGGGGTCCGGAGCAACTGGGGCAGATGGCCCAGGAGGGAGGTGGATTTGGTGGAGCACATCAGCGTCCCTACATGCAGCCGAAGTTGACCCGGATGAACTTCCCTAAATTCAAGGGGGGCGACGCGCTTGAGTGGATTCAAAAGGCGGAGCTGTTCTTCAAATATCAGGAGGTCCCCGAGGCGCAGTGGGTACAGTTGGCGGCTTTCCATCTGGAGGAGGACGCGTATCAGTGGACGACATGGTTCCTCAGGGGGCGCGCCACGGCTCCCTGGGAGGAATTCACGGAGGCTTTCTCGGCCCGATTTGGGCCACTGGAGTATGAGGATGTGGAGGCGACTCTGTAGAAGTTGAGGCAAAGGGGCACAGTTACGGAGTACCGGACAGAGTTCGAGCGGTTGGCGAACCGGGTGACCTGGGGTGAGCAGACACTGCTGAGCTGCTTCATTTCAGGGTTGAAGGACCATTTGCGTGATGAGATTCACGCTTACCTACCTCGCAGTCTGAGCCACGCCATTAGCATTGCTCGGATACAGGAGGAGCGCTTCAACAGACAAAAGAGTCGGACGGCTACTAAACCACTTGCGGCCCCGACAGGAGTTCGGAGAGATCCACCCACCGCCATACGGCCCACGGTGACGAAGCTGACCAGAGATGCAAGCCCGGAGGGAGAAAGGACTGTGCTTTAATTGTGATGAGAAGTATACTCGAGGGCACGCTTGCCAGAAGGTCCAGGTGTTTATGCTGCGAGAGGAGGATGGAGAGGAGGATTCTCTTATGGATGTCGAGGTGGAGGACCTGGATTTAGCAGAGTTCGGGATCTCCATGCAGGCCATGGAGGGGAGTGCGGCACCTTTGACCCTACGTTTTACAGGCCAGGTGGGCACGGAGCGAGTAACCATTTTGGTGGATAGTGGGAGTACCCACAATTTCATCAACCCAGCAGTGGCGTCGAAGGTGGGGCAGGCGATTGATAAGGAAGCGGCATTCCAGGTAATGGTAGCAGATGGAAGCAAGCTGAAGTGCGAGGGAGCACTGAAGGGGGTGGAAATCCGCGTGCAGAGCTACTTGTGCCACACTGACATGTATTTGCTGCCAATCAGAGGCTCGGACGTGGTGTTGGGGGTCCAGTGGTTGCGGCAATTACAGAGGGTGACTACTGATTGGGTGCGGCTGACGATGAAGTTCACCCAGCAGGGGAAGGACTACTGCCTGCAGGGCATTCGGTCCTCTCCTCTGAAGGAGATTTCGGTGCGGAGCTTACAGCTGTTGGAGGAGCAGGGCTCCCCCATGGCCATGGTGGTGGGGGTGGAGGCGGCGGGCCAAACCCCTCCAGACATTCCAGAGGAGATACATACG
Organism: Dactylorhiza incarnata; assembly: GCA_033032865.1. NCBI lineage: Eukaryota > Viridiplantae > Streptophyta > Magnoliopsida > Asparagales > Orchidaceae > Dactylorhiza > Dactylorhiza incarnata. Next base: position 1,572,819 of record JAWHQI010000226.1, on the reverse strand, counting down.
CTGCTGTCACAGTTCGAGGATGTGTTCAGGGAGCCAAAGGGCCTTCCTCCGCCCAGGTTCAGGGATCATGGCATACTGTTGAAAGAGGGGGCTGCCCCCCCAAACGTCAGACCCTATCGATACCCGTACATCCAGAAGGCCGAGATCGAGCGGAGTGTGAAGGAGATGCTGACGACCGGCATCATACGACCGAGCACCAGTGCCTTCTCCTCCCCTATCATCTTGGTGAAGAAGAAGGACGGTTCATGGCGTTTCTGCGTGGATTACCGCAATTTGAATGACTCCACGATCAAGGATAAATTTCCGATCCCAATGATAGAGGAGCTGTTGGACGAGTTGCATGGGGCGAGCTTATTCACCAAGCTGGACCTTCGGTCCAGCTATCACCAGATACGGATGAAGACAGAAGACGTCCACAAGACCGCCTTTTGCACACACGATGGGCATTATGAGTTCTTGGTGATGCCCTTTGGGCTCTCCAATGCCCCTTCGACCTTCCAGGCGGTGATGAATGAGACCTTTCGGCCTCTACTTAGGCGGTCGGTGCTCATCTTCTTCGATGATATCCTGATCTACAATCGGACGTGGGAGGAGCACATCGAGCACGTGGCACAGGTTCTTACCATCCTGCGGCAACATCAGCTCTACGCCAAGCTGTCGAAGTGCTCGTTTGGGCAACCATAGGTGGAGTATTTGGGCCATCTGGTTTCGGCCCAGGGGGTCAGGGCGGACCCACGGAAGATCGAGAGCATGGTGGAGTGGCCACGACCCACTACAGTGCGGGCACTACGGGGCTTTCTGGGCCTGACTGGATACTACCGGAGGTTTGTGAAGGACTATGGTAAACTGGCACGCCCTATTACTCAGCTCCTCCACAAGGAGTCCTTTACCTGGCATGATGAAGCTGAGCGGGCCTTCTCCGCTCTCAAGGACGCTATGACGACCACACCGGTACTCGCCCTGCCGGATTTCACCAAGGAGTTCGTCTTGGAGACAGACGCCTCCGGAGTAGGCATTGGGGCGGTTTTGATGCAGGAAGGGAGGCCATTGGCTTATTTCAGCAAAGCCTTGGCGCCCCGGACACTGGGCCTCTCCACGTACGAGAAAGAGATGCTAGCAATCTTACATGCCGTGACGCTGTGGCGCCCATACCTGCTGGGTCATCATTTTAAAGTTCGCACTGATCACCAGAGCCTGAAGCACTTCTTGGACCAGAGGCTAGCGTCCCCTCTCCAACAGAAGTGGCTGACCAAATTGTTGGGGTATGACTATGAGATCGTGTACAAGCAAGGCAAAGAGAACTTGGTGGCCGACGCTCTCTCCCGCCTACTGGAGAGCACCATCTTCCACCTTTCGGGACCACTGATTGAATCACTGGATGACATTCAGAGGGAGGTCGCCGCGGACCCAGAGCTCCGACCGATTGTAGAGGCCTTGTCCCAGGGCCAACCCACTCCTCCGGGTTACCAACTGGTTGGGGGACACTTGTACTACCACGGGAGGGTGGTCGTTTCCGCCTCGTCTACCTGGAAGGAGATTATGTTACAGGAGTTCCACTCATCCCCGACGGGAGGCCATGCGGGGGTGCTCCGTACCCTACAACGGCTTCGGGCCAATGTTTTTTGGAAGGGACTACGCCGGGATGCTCAGCGTTTCGTACAGCAGTGTGACGTGTGCCAGCCACAGAAATACGAGACGACCTCACCTGCAGGGCTGCTAACGCCCTTGGAGATTCCTCAGCACATTTGGGAGATGATCTCGATGGACTTCATCGACGGGTTGCCCCGCTCTCAAGGCAAGACAGTGATCTTGGTCGTAGTGGACAAACTGTCCAAATACGGCCACTTCCTCGCCCTCAGCCACCCGTACTCCGCGGAGACAGTTGCCGATCTATTTGCTCGGGAGGTGGTGCGTCTACATGGTCTCCCGAGTTCGATCATCTCCGATCGCGACCCAGTTTTCATTAGCAATTTCTGGCAGGAGCTGTTTCGGCTACAGGGGACCCGGTTGCGCATGAGCACGGCGCATCACCCGCAGACAGATGGCCAGACCGAGGTACTCAATCGGGGGGGTGGAGACGTACCTCCGCTGTTTTGTCATGGATGAGCCCCGTTCTTGGACACGATGGTTACATTGGGCGGAGTATTGCTACAATACTTCGTTTCACACCGCCAGCAAGATCACTCCGTTCGAGGTTGTCTACAGACGACCACCACCCTCTCTTCGGTCCTATGAGCCGGGTAGCACTGCTCTTCCTGCCGTGGATCGAGCTTTACGAAACAGAGATCAGACCTTGGTCCTCCTGCGGGACAATCTCCGCTCTGCTCAGGACCGGATGAAGTTACAGGCTGACAAGCACCGGACGGAGCGGGCCTTTCAAGTAGGGGACGAGGTCTTTCTCCGTCTTCAACCATACAGACAGCTTTCAGTTGCTCGCCGGGCCAATCAGAAGTTAGCTCCCCGATTCTATGGCCCGTTCCGCATTACTCATCGGGTGGGACCGGTTGCTTACACTCTTGCTCTTCCTGAAGGATCCCGAATTCATCCCACGTTCCATGTGTCGCTGCTGAAGAAGAAGTTGGGAGCGGCGGTCACTGTGACTCCCTTCCTTCCCGAGGCTACTACGACTGGCGAGCTACGCCCTAGTCCCGAGGATATACTGCTGTTCCGCTGGAAGAAACATGACACGGAATACCGTTCAGAGGTTCTGGTCAAGTGGAAGGATCTGTCCGAGGCCCACAACACATGGGTGGATTTACTGGAGTTCCGGGAGTTCTTTCCGGACTTTCAGCTTGAGGACAAGCTGCCTCTTGAAGGGGAGGGGAGTGTTATGCCCCCGGACGACATGCGCTTTCGAGGATTCAAATACGCCAGGAGGCCAAAAAGAGCGCCGGGAAAAGACCGGGCTGAACCATCCGGTTCAGCCCGCAATTAATCAAATAAGAGAGGAGGGCTGAACCGAACCGGTTCAGCCCTCACTGGGGCCGGACGGCCCTAGTTGGAGAAGGTTTCGCATAAATACCTATCTCCCCCTCTTTTGGTTCTCATGCTTAAACATTTTCAGGTATTTCTCTTTTCTTCAAACCCTAGCCGTCTTCTTCCTTTTTCTTCCTGTTTTTCTAGTTTTTTCGTCGTAGATTCGTATCATGGTGCGACACCGCGAGATCCCGGGGTGCGACGTCCCGATTATTTTTCCAATCTCTTCCTTTCTGAAATTTTCCCGTGAAAACCCTACCCACGCCCCCCTCCCACACCACCTCCACAACCGCCTTTTTTTAGCAAGCACACGATCCGCCGATCGACCCTATTACAAACTGAAGCCTCTGTTTCCTGTTTCACGCACGCCGGCCCATCGTCAAGTCCTCGCCGCAAGCTCCTCGTCATCCTCATACTCGTCGGACGATGCTCCCTGCTCGGCTGCCAAACCCCACACTAGCTGCCAACAGCCCAGGTCAGCCCTGGTTTCCTACCACCACCGCACCATCTCCATTTCAACCGACAACCTTACCTCCACCCCACCCGCAAACCATAATCTCTGCTTCCAGCCAAATACCCCATCCACAGTCATTACTCCACCCCCAATCCCACTTACCCCACAACACCGACAATCCACCAGCGGGTCTGTTCACAGTCGTTGCTTCCTCCTTTGGATTTTCTTCTACGGACACCGCTGGATCTCCATATTTGTGAGTATCTAGTATTGTTTTTTTAATTTTCTTTATTGAATATTAGATGAATATTACATAGTTGACGGGAAGTTGAAATTTGTGCGTTGTTGTTGCATTTTCATATTTCTTATAGTCGAAGGAAAACATATTTGTTTACTTACTTGAAAATGTGGTAAATGTCTTATGACCTTTCAAACTCTTGTTGGAATTCTTCCCTCGCATGACTTGTTGGTGAACATGGACCCTCTCCATAGTTCATGAACTTGCCATCTCATCTCCACGAACTTGCTCGAACCTTAGCGAACCTCGTTGAACTTGGCTGAACCTTGCCTAACCTAACCAAATTGGCTCTGATACTAACTGTGACGGACGTAGCACTGAACCCACGCTCATCTCAATTCGTGCAACTTTAGCTCCGTTGTGCGCCCTTTGCAGTAGCTAAGTAGCCTCACCTTCACTTAGCAGCGGAAATACACGAGTAAGATGGTGAAGTGGAGAATAGCCAGACTTCACAATATCTCAAACTTTTATTGAAGGCTTGGGGATCTTGATTTTTTGTGGGTCGTCACTACAAATGGTTTTGTGATTTTGCTAATCCTACTTTATAATCTTTGACTTTTTGTGGGTCGTCACTACAAATGGTTTTGGGATTTTGGTAATCCTACTTTATAATGATATGATGATGGGAATATGTGATTGAGTTTACTGGTACCCTACAGTTGAGTCAGTTGGCGATTGCCTAAGGGTTAGTATTGCTTGGAATGACGAAGTTAGTTGAACATATAGAAGTCGATGAGGTGAGGGATGAAGACCCTCTGGTTTGACTAGAAATCCTTTTTCAAGAAGGGGGGTTGATGCCTTCAAAATGCATCGAGTTTAGTCGAAGATAGAGATTACACCGAAGATGATTTAAAAAAGTTACGGGATCAACAATGGAGGAAAAAATAGTGCGGAAGATGATTTGAAGGGTGTCGGAGCATTGAAGTTCATTCCTGGGCCTGGGGAAGCGGCATCGGGCACTTCTGACACTGAATGACGCTGATTATAGCAGCGTTTTACCTGTACAAAGGGTTCCGGTTCAGTTTTTAGGGTCTTAAGGTTTATTTTATAAAGTTCTAATTGTTGTTTTGATTTGAAGCCCTAATATTTGTGAGATCACGGTCTATGCAACATCCACATAAATGTTTTGAACTCATGTTTATGACATTTAGGAAACTTCTATGAAACTTGAAACATCAACTTCAAATTGAAGCAGCAGATTACTTTTCCCCTCCTAATAGTTTATATGTACCCAAGAATATATCTTTTATATGCATAATTAGTTTTTTCTCTTCTACATGGCTGAAGGCCTAGACTAAGGCTCCCTTTGGTGCGGCGGTGGTGGCCGTGAACGCGGTGGTTATGAACCGTCGTTTGTGAACGCCCGATCTCACTTAAGGAACTTCATCCACTTTTATATTCAACAATAGTTTTCTTTTTGTTGGATGGTTACAAGCAAGAGGTTCCATTCATTCAATAAGAGGCTCCTCTATATATGGAGGAGGCCTAAAAGATACATACATGCTAATAGCACACCAGAAAGGATAAAAAACTCGCTAATAATGCTAACACTCCCCCTCAAGTTGGGCGAGTGATATTAAACATGCCCAACTTGTTCACAATCTGGTCAAAGGAATTCACACAACCCTTTGGTGAGAATGTCGGCAAGTTGACCGTTGGAGGGCACAAAAGGGGTACAAATGATTCCCCTTTCAATATTCTCCTTGATAAAGTGTCGATCCACCTCAATGTGTTTTGTCCGGTCATGTTGAACCGGGTTGTGAGCGATACTAATGACAGACTTGTTGTCACAATACAGACGGATGGGTCCTTCTTCAACAAGACCAAGGTCGCTCAATAAGGCCCGAAGCCATAAGCCTTCACAGACCCCATGAGCCATAGCTCTAAACTCATCCTCGACACTAGACCGTGCCACAACCTGTTGCTTCTTGCATCTCCAAGTGACAAGGTTACCTCCAACAAAAGAGCAGTATCCTGAAGTGGATCGCCTATCATCCACTGACCCGGCCCAATCAGCATCAGTATAAACTTCAATCTTGGGATCAGTACTCGGAGAAAACAGGATTCCCCTTCCTGGTGAGGACTTGAGGTACCGAAGAATTCTGCGTGCTGCATCCATGTGTCGTGTCTTTGGAGCATGCATGTACTGACTCACAACACTCACAGCATAGGAAATATCCGGACGAGTATGGGAAAGATATATGAGCCTCCCCGCTAACCTTTGGAACCCTGAAATATCCTCAATCGCCACTCCATCATCACGCCCCAATCGGTGATTTGCCTCAATCGGAGTATCAGCCGGTCTGCATCCGTTCATCCTCATCTTCTCAAGAAGATCCAACGTGTATTTCTGCTGAGAGAGAAAGATCCCCTGCTTTGATCTAGCAACTTCAATTCCCAAGAAGTACTTGAGTTTTCCTAGATCCTTGACCTCAAACTCTTTGGCAAGCTTCAGCTTCAGATTCTGATTTTCTTCATGGTCATCACCAGTTATGACAATGTCATCAACATACACAATAAGAACAGTGATTTTCCCAAGCCTACGTTTGATGAACAGCGTATGGTCAGCATTGCTCTGAGAGTATCCAAACGACACCATCGCCTTGTGGAATCGGCCAAACCATGCTCTTGGGGACTGCTTCAGTCCGTATAGAGCCTTCAACAATCTACAAACTTTCTCTGAAGAACCAGCCGGAGTGAGGCCTGGAGGAATAGACATATAGACCTCCTCCTCCAAGTCACCATGGAGAAAGGCATTCTTCACATCAAGCTGCAGAAGATCCCAATTTTTGCAAACAGCAACGGAAACCAATACCCTGATGGTATTCATTTTAGCAACAGGGGCAAATGTCTCCTGATAATCAATGCCCTGGGTTTGGGTATAACCCCTTGCAACCAACCGTGCCTTGCATCTCTCAACAATCCCTTGTGGATTCTGTTTCACAGAGAACACCCACTTGCACCCAACAGGTTTTTTTCCATAGGGAAGAGAGACTAGATCCCATGTATGGTTCTTCTCCAGAGCCTTCATTTCCTCAACCATCGCCTCACGCCATACAGGAACCTCAAGAGCCTGTTGCCATGACACAGGTATAGAAGAAGTAGCAAGAGAGGAGACAAAGGCCTTATAGGAGGTAGATAGAGAATCATAAGATACATAATTAGAGAGAGGATGGCGGGTACAAGACCGGATACCTTTACGAAGGGCAATCGGTAAATCAGAAGACCCTGAGTCAGGATCCACTGACTGTTCTGGTAACATAGTAGGCTCTTGTGCGCTTGTCCCCTTTGCACGCCGAGTATAGACCTGCAGAATTGGAGGTGGAGGCATAACGGAGGAAGGATCCAAAGAGACAGGAGGAGACATAGGAGAAGAGCCCACCTCCACTGGAATAGCATGACTCACTTCCTTGGGTACAGTCTCCCCCTGAAGTGAGGGATATGGTGGAGGTATGGGCAAAGAAACGGAGGGAACACCCGATGGTAAGGAAGAGGACAAAGGGTAATATGATTCGGATTCACGGAAAGTGACATCCATGCTAACAAACACCTTTCTTGTAGGGGGATGAAAACACTTGTAACCTTTTTGCGTAGGAGAGTACCCAATAAAGACACACTTGAGGGCACGCGGATCAAGTTTGGAAGGACGAGGGTGATGGATGTGAACAAAGCAAACACAACCAAACACTTTAGGAGGAAGGCGGGTGGGAGTCACCCCCAGCGTGTCCAAAGGGGTAGAGTTCCCGAGGACACGTGTGGGCATACGATTGATGAGGTAAGCAGCAGTGAGAACCGCATCTCCCCAATAGAATTTTGGGAGATGCATTGTGGACAAGAGGCATCGAGCAACCTCCAACAAATGACGATTTTTCCGCTCAGCAACGCCATTTTGAGCAGGGGAATACGCACAGGTAGTCTGGTGTAAGATACCGTGGTAGGCCAGGTAGCGCTCAAATTGAGAATCCATGTATTCCCGGCCATTGTCACTGCGAAGAATTTGAATTTTGGACTGAAATTGGGTGGCGATCATGGCATGGAATTGTCGAAAAACGGAGAACGCATCACTTTTGCGACGTATCAAATATAACCATGTGGTGCGCGAGAAACAATCAATAAAAGTAATAAACCACGCACAACCAGAAATAGAAGGGAGCAAGCATGGGCCCCAGATATCAGTATGAATAAAAGCAAATGGAATAGAACTTGGCAAAGATACATGTTTAAATGAAGTACGATGATGTTTGTTGACACTACAGACATCACACACAAAAGACTCCAAAATAGTAGCAGAAAGAGCAGGAAATAACAGTTTCATAACAGAAAGAGATGGGTGTCCCAGGAGACAATGCCAGGAGTACAGAGGGTGAACAGTGCTGGAATGAAGAGCTAGGGGGGAAGAATCAGCGCCGCCAGAGTCAAGCACATAGAGACCATTCACCATGCTACCAGAGCCAATCACCTTCCCCATCGTCAGGTCCTGAAACACACAAGAAGACGGAAGAAAGGTCACAGAGCAATGCATGGAGTTGGTCAAGTGACTAATGGAAAGTAAATTACGAGTAAAGGTAGGCACGTGAAGGACAGAGGACAAGGTGAGGGAGGAGCAGGGTATGGTTCCTTTCCAGCAATGGAGGAAAGAGAACCATCAGCAATACTCACCTTATCACGCCCAGAAAGAGGAGTATAGGAAACAAAACCTGTAGAGGACCCGGTCATATGATCCGTGGCCCCAGAGTCAATGACCCATTGGGTGGATGAAGAAGAAACAGCAGAATGAGCACCTGGCAGTCCTGTATGAGCGTAGGAGGAAGAGGCAGAAGGCTCCGTAGAAAGACCCAGCATCATGCGTCGCAGAGCAAGCATCTCATCCGCCGTGAAGCCACCAGGTGTAGCACAGGCATCAGTACCAGAGTATCCATGAGAACCATCAGCAGTAGCATCAGTAAGATGGGCCGCACGGGGAGCAACAGGACGACCCGAGGAGCGTCCCGAACCACGACCGCCACGAAGCGAAGCACCCCCTCTTGGGGTAGGGAACCCATGAAGCTTGAAGCAGGTATCCCGAGTATGGCGATTCTTGCCACAATAATCACATACAAGATGATCCTTATCTGAGCTCCTCAACTTGAGATCACGGAATGGACGAGTGCCAAGAAGAGAGAGGGTAAAAGCAGCCAGAGCAGAGCCCTCCGGCACAGGGTCAGGTAGGAGAGTCTGACGACGATCAAACCCCTGCTGCACTATGCTGTAGACCTCAGAAAGGGAAGGAATCAACGGTCGCCCGAGAATCTGAACACTGATCTGATCGAAGTCGCGATGCAATCCATGAAGAAACTCAAACACGCGATTGCGATCATCTCTGGCCCGAACCATCGCCTCGTCAATAGGACTAATGAATACAAGGGGATCAAAGTGATCATACTCCTGGTAAAGTTGCGTGAACTCTAAGTAATACGCTGAAGGAGGTCGGTCACCCTGTCGGAGTAAGCTAATCCGGCAGCGTAGCTGAAAGATCTGAGCCGTATTGCCACGACGAGAGTAGGTTGACTCCGCACGACGCCAAATATCAGCAGCACTATCAAGAAAGAGGTAGTTGCGGGCAATGGACTCTTGCATGGAGTTGGTGACCCAGGACATAACCAAGGAATTCTCGGACTCCCACTGCTGCCATTCAGGAGAAGTCCTGTCAGGTTCCTTCCTTTGGCCGGAGACATAGCCAAAGAGACGCCGACTTTTCAGCGCCAGGGTGATGGAACGGGACCATGAGAGGTAATTGGATTCATGAGTCGGAGAGTGGTGATCTGAGAGGTATTGTGATCGGTGGTTCCACGGTAAAAAACCGATGAAGAAGGACCACTAGAGAGAGCCGGGGCAACACCGGTAGAGAGAGGAGCCGGGGTAACACCAGTAGAAAGAGTGGGAGAATCCATTCCAGTAGATGCCATGGCAAGCCGGAATAGAAATCCGGGGAGAAAGATAGAACCGGAATAGAAATCCGGATAGGAGGAAAGCCCCAAAAAAAATCAGGGCATCAAGGGGTGAATGGTTTCAGCCATTCAAGCATCACAAGGAAGGTGGTGCCAGAAAGAAGAACTTATTCCGGTGCCATGAGGAGAGGATGAAGCACTGTCGAAAGGAGAGGAGCGCTGGCGGAAAGGCGGGGAGGAGGGCTGGTCGCTTGCGGAAACCGGAGAGGACGCTGGGTCGCTGGCGGAAAGCGGAAGACGGAGCGCTGGCGGAAAGCGGAGCGCTGGCGGAAAGAGGAGAGGACGCTGGAGCGCTGGCGGAAAGCGGGAGGCGGAGAGGGGCGCTGGTCGCTGGCGAGACGGCGCTGACGGGCGAGGCGGCGAGGCGGAAGCGAGGCGGAAGCGCGGCGCGATAGAATTAGGTCACGGGATTTTTCGCTTTGATACCATGTTGGATGGTTACAAGCAAGAGGTTCCATTCATTCAATAAGAGGCTCCTCTATATATGGAGGAGGCCTAAAAGATACATACATGCTAATAGCACACCAGAAAGGATAAAAAACTCGCTAATAATGCTAACACTTTTCTTGGTGGCGGTCATAACCGTTGTCATGCCAAACACATTCTATGACGATGGCGTATTTGTCCAAACTCACCGGAGCAAAAAACGCCATGCCAAACGAAGATTAAAGTTAGGGTCTCTCCCTCTCTCTCTCCTCTCCCTGGTACATACACGGGAAATATATTCTCAAACGCCCTATCTTTCTCTCCCTCCCCCCCTAATCTCCTCATCTTCCCTTTATCACAAGATGCTCGATTCCCAGGGATCCCCAGTCTCTCTCATGAAACGAACTGCTTTTTGATCCCTCTTCTTCTCGCTCTCTTCCATAATTGCTCGTTCAATTGATGCAATAAATCTGTTCTATACCATATAACTCAATAAGCCACTTCGATATCAGTTGGTATCACGACTGATGATGGGATCTCCTCGATTTTCCCTTCCTTATCCCTTTTAGGTCTTCGTTCAACTTGGTACTATTTATATGTGCAGATTGAATTGAGAGAGTTTACAGAGAGGATGGAGGGAGATCCAATCAAAGAAAACGAACAAGAGAGAGAGAATGAGAATTAGAGGGAGGCGTCAAGCCTTTTCAATCCTGCCTTGGAGGGAGAATTAGGGTTCTCTGAAGTTTGACTATGCATGAGAAGAAAGATGAAATTGTTGTGTTGAAATGAGAAATCGGGTTTCGCAATATTGAAGTGAGAAATCGGGTTTCGCAATTTTGAAGTGAGAAATAGGGTTTCACAATTTTGAACGCACATGAGAAGAAAGAAGAATTTTGACCATACATGATGGGAATTTCTTCAATTTCACTCTGAAGGTAATGAAATCACATTTGAATATTCTAATCTAAAAGAAGATAAACCTCAAATCAGATACTTTAGAAATAAAATAATAATACAAAACATATTCTAGAAGTTAATGAAATTATTAGAATTATGAATATCCTAATTATTATTGATGCATACTGTTATGGGCTTCGTGCCCGGTTATTATCTTTAGGGATTTATTAGGTGTTATTGTTGATTGTCGTATTTTAAGTAACTCCAAGTGTCGGGACTTATTTACATTTATGCCCCTTTCTAAGTCTATTTAAAGCCCCTTGGGCTAGTTGAATGGAAGCAAAAATTAGTCCCTCCTCGTCTTTGTTTATGAGATCTTGGTAGCTCTCTCCTCCCGAGCACACCCCTCCTAGATAGCCGCAGTTCCGGCTCCACTGTACCCTCTGCCGCCGCCATCCCCGCCTCTCGCCAGTACTCCGGCGAGCCCATAACACATACCTTTTACTCCATCAACTAAAAAAATTTAATATTTAGGCTTCCAATTAGCCTTGAATTGGGTTGTGATCTTGAATCTCTCTCCTGTCTTGTGTCCAAATGTTTAAACGCTTAACATGCCATAAACAAATTTAATTACAGTTTTTTGAAGGCTTGCTTGTTTATTTAAATCATGTTTATAAGTATATGTTTCTTGTTTAATTAATATTGTTGTAGAATAATGCAATTTTATCTGGTTTTACTTGGACATTAGACTTCAAAATTTGATAATAATTCATTAAGCACTGAACTTAACATGCATAATGTGTATTTTTTCGCTAAAGTTAAAATTCGTGCTTGTTTTTTCCGCTAAAATTAACATGTAATGTTCTTTTTACCCTAAATTTAACATACATACATCTATTCTCCATGAGGGCTTCTTCGGTTGGACAGATTGGTGCTTCGAAATTGGAATTGGAGTCCAATTTCAATAGAAATGGACCTCCGATTCTAATTCCTGAGACCCAATGTTATGGACCTATTTCAGGACTTCGTCGGACGTAGCGATGGGGGCGGAGATAATTGTGTGTGTGGGGGGGGGGGGGGGGGGGGGGTAGCCTTAGAGTGGGGATGAAGAGGAGAAGAACTAAAGAGAAGAGTAGACTTGAGAGAGAAGAAGAGTTAGAGAGAGAAATTTCGATTTAAGTCTTGCATCTCCCATACATGACCCAAGGGTCCTCTTCTATAAGACCCAGATGGCTTAAGCATAAATACCTAATATAAACAGACGCTGTGAACATTGAAACACTAAAACATTAATAACCTGTAACTACAACTCATACAACTTGACTTGATACCTAAAAACTCATAATAATATAATTGCTAGATAACTGACGACAATTATATTATTATGTCCAAACGAACTGACTATAATAGTTTGGGTTGTAATGTCTTGAGGCCGCATGCCATGTGTTCGTGCTTCAGGAAGTGACAAGTCATGCTTACTATAGCTAGGACAACCATAACTTCCCTTTAGTAATGTGGTTTCTTCGTTATTAACAAAAAAAAAACCCAACATTCGTATTTACGTTTGCTCTGTGTTACGATGAGTTTGTTTAATTGTAAGGGCCAGTTTGTTTTACGGTAAGCGTGTTGGAGTGGACGGATCTCTCGAAATTGGAGGCGGGAGTTCTCATTTTGACCGACTTATAGAACGGTGCGAAATGAGGTTCAATCTTGACGAATACGGAGTCACTTAAGGCTTTTCCTTTTGTTTTAATAACAATAAATTTGTATTAGAGTGACAACACGATGAGCTTATATAGTAATAAAGCAATTAGTAAAATAGAGGATTTGGAAAAGTAAGATTCACTACAAGCCCAAACAAACAAGAGAATTGAAAAAAAAGGGCAGCCTGGTGCACAAAGCATCCCTGCGCAGCGAGGGTCCAGGGAAGGGTCCCACCACAAGGGTGAAATGTAGGCAAACCTTACCTTGCATTTTTACAAGAGGCTGCTTCCGGGACTCAAACCCGTGCTTCCGGGACTCAAACCCGTGACCTCAAGGTCACACGACAACACCTCAATCGGTGTGCCAAGACTCCCCTTCAAACAAGAGAATTGAATTGACAAAAAATAGTTCTTGCAAAGCAAACAAACATCAAACAGTGATCCAAATACTGAGTTCTTTTTGAAACTTATGTTGAAAACATTGAGTTTCAATCCCGAGGACCAAACGCCAAAATATTCGAAAATCATTGTTTTTCTTGCTTTTTGAAGGGGAGCCTTGGCGCACCGATTATGGTGTTGTCGTGTGACTGTGACCTTGAGGCCACGGGTTCGAGTTTTGGAAGCAGCCTCTTGCAAAAATGCAGGGTAAGGTTTGCCTACATTTCACCCTTGTGGTGGGACCCTTCCCCGGATCCTCGCTGCGCGGGGATGCTTTGTGCACTGGGCTGCGCGGGGACACGTGGTAACTCGTACTCTTGCCCGCCTCTGTTGACGTACCCTTGCCCGCTTCTGCCTCTTTCGCACACAGAAATCTAGTTGAAGACCTAATTATTTTTTTCATCCGCCGAGCAGACGCGATAAGTTTTGCGTGCATTGTGTACCACGTGTTAACCTTTCATCTTTACAGCAGGAGCTGGATACGAAAGAGGCAGAGGCGGGCAAGGGTACGCCGGCAGAGGCGGGCAAGGGTACTCCAACAGAGGCGGGCAAGAGTACGTCAACAGAGGCGGGCAAGAGTACTCCGGCAGAGGCGGGCAAGAGTACGCCGACAGAGGCGGGCAAGGCTACGCCGGCAGAGGCGGCCAAGGCTACGCCGGCAGAGGCGGCCAAGGCTACGCCGGCAGAGGCTACGGCCGTGCTCGGGGGAGAATCGGCGGCCGCGGAAGGGGAGACATGGAATAAGTGGATCACTCTGAAATATGCATGCTTGATATCTCAAAAAAAGAATAAAAAAATCCAAGGATCTGGTGCTCCAAGGTTTGCCTTATCATTATATATCACCCTAGGGTTTATATATATATATGTATGTATGTATTAAGTGCCTCTTCTGTTTCTATATTTAGTGTTCTTGCTTGCTTGTTTCCTTCAAGAAAAAAAAACCCTCCTGGCATGAAATATGCATTTTTCTGGTTTGAATCACCACCCATTATTGTAAATTTTGTTCAGGTTTGTATTCTTGTGCTCTGTATATTTTGTGTTCAGTTTGCACTGTAATGATTCACATCCGAAATCGCCGAATATATGCGTGGTTTTTTCGTGTGAGTATATACAAGCTTTTTGTGCAATGCTAGTAAATTTTGTGCGCGATGCGGCGTTTCGCTGCAATCTTTTGCGGAATCCGTCGAAAAGCAGGTTTAACTTGAGACCATTTTGTTCTTGATGGAATGAAATAAGAAAAGGATGGCAAATAAAAACTTCATCATCATCAATGTTGGTGTGCTAATTTTTTGTGATCAATTTTTATTTGTTTATATTGCGTGCTCTACGATTATTTATTCGCGCGTTTTGTGGTTTTGAAAGTGCGCAAGTCGGTTAATGTCGCCTGCGTTGATCCCTTAAAATCTTTATGAATGGAAAACTCAGAGCGTGTTTGGATTAATTGTTGCCGCCACACGATTCACGCCTCGCTAACTCCGAGCGTGTTCAATTGTGTATTTTAGTACGGTGATTGTTATCCGCACTACAGTTTTGGCTATCCGCACTTTTTTTGAATGAGTTATTACGCGCTTTTGAAAATACGTCTTGTACATGCATTTTTAGGAAAAATGTTCAACACGAAAGTTGTAGATCTCGCCGAGATCTACAACTTTCGTGTTGCGAGATCTACAACTTTCGTGTTGAACACTTTTCCTAAAAATGTATGTACAACCAAAAATTCGTTATAGTTATGCACATATTTCAATCAGGGCGGTAATACGTCTTGTGCTTGTATTTTTAGGAAAAGTGTTCAACATGAAAGTTGTAGATCTCGATGAGATCTACAACTTTCGTGTTGATCATTTTTCCTAAAAATGCTTGTACAAGATGTATTTCTAAAAGGCGCGTAATAACTCATACAAAAAAGTACGGATAGCCAAAACTGTAGTGCCGATAACAATCACCTTTTAGTATTTCAATTATCCCGTATATTTATTGTATAGCATTTTGCGACAACAATACATTTAATCGCCGCATATAATTAAAAAAAAAAATTCATTCTCTTTTCTATATTTATTTATTTATTTTAGTTATTATTATTTATTTTCTTGGTTCTCTTCTTTTATATTTTATATTGTATTTTTTTTTACTTTATGTTTATTTTATTGTATTTTACTACAAATTTCATTTAAATGATTAATTCAAAAGCATAGTTTATTGAATGATTTGGAAGAATTTAATAGTGTTAGTATTACATAATTATTTCCCCTATTGTTGGCAAGACATTGATTATTACCGTCGAGAAGAAGAAAAACTAGTTTTGAACATAAAAGTAGATGAAGTTTCTTAGGTGAGGTCGGGCGTTCACGAACGACGGTTCATAACCACCGCGTTCATGACCGCCAACGCTGTGCCAAACAGAGACTAGGTCTTGTGAACATGTTTTAAAATTTAAACATGACACTATAGTTGTGTACTATTATTATTTGTTAATACTGATAGCTAGGTATTTGTTGTCCTCCTCGCTAAATATTAGTAGTATCTTTAACATATGATCTTGTCAACTTGAAAAGGAGATGAAGCACGAGGGAAGGGGCACATTTTTGGGTCCCGGCTCTGTTTTCAGATTTGGAGATTGAGTCGCTGCGATGCTGCCATGTGGCAGCACGTGTTTTAATAAAAAGCGCTCTTTGTGTTAAGTTGATATCCACAAGACACTTTTATGATCACATTGTCTCATCACAACCCTCTCGTCGGCTTACTGGACTAGAATTTGAAAACGGGGCTCCTTCTCGCCGCCTCTCGCCCTTTCGATTTTCTTGTGGCTTATAAGGTACACTTTCTTCTCTATCTCATCCTTCATTCCTGCCTTGTAGATGCGGTTTGTGGTAGAACAAAGTGCCCCATTTCTGATCGCAGAAGGTCTGCCTTACAATAGATTTTATGACAATCAAATATGTACTTCCATCGACAAGTTATCTAACCCTATGAGCATAATGCACGATTGCGATCGTTTTTTGATTATATTGCGATCACAATAGGATCACCATTCATTGATAGTCTATTTTTCCCCGATCATCAATCCATATAAAGTTAGTCAATCTGTTTATATCATTAACTTGAAAGTCAAATGAAAACATACTGACATGGCATTGTCGTTCCTTCAGTATTCCTAGCAATTTAGATGCATCATCACCGTCAATTTTTGATCTTCTGCCCTTATTAATAAAATTTTATAGACCTGTTCTAAAAAAACCTACATTTTGAGAACCTCCAATCATCTCAGCAAGGTATCTGTATGCATCTACAGGTCGTATTCTTACTTCTGTCATTGACTCTAAGACATTACATCGATTTATTGTGACACATCTATGGAAGCTCAGTAAATGTTGTTCTGATGCATCACACAAGGGATGATTATGTTCTTTTACGAATTTTCCTACTACTAACTTATTTCCATCTTCGTCAGCATTGAATACTATGACCGCCGGACAATTAGTTCTTATATCCAACCGATGAAACTTAACTTCAGAATCTGGATACTTGAGTGTTCTTTTTTTCCCAGATCTTGAGCAAGAAAATTCTCTAGACTTTAAAATCTTCGTGTTGGGCCAACATATTCTATGCTCATTTCAAACGCTAAAACCAACTTTGCGAGCATAAATGCAGTACATTTCATATGCTAGCTCTTTAGACTGAACAACTTCGAACATTATATTATCCTACTAGAATACCCAATTGTTATAAAAAACAAACTTGCAAAACAGATTGCAATGATTACATGAATATCGTTTATGATATTCAGGTAATTAAATACGAACACAGGGATATCACTTCGGATATCCAAAAAATCAGCATGTTGCTTCTGCAGTAAAATGATATCCGACGATTAAAGCACAAGTTTAAAATGGTCGGAAGGGATCGTCTTCTTGGCCATTTACGACCAGAATTAGGATCGTCCTCTACCTCATTTACGTCCAGAACCAGGATTGTCTTCTTCCCATTTAAAGGTATACCTTGTTCTCCTCGTTCGGGAGACTTTCCTCCATTAGCGACCAAAACCAAGATTCGACAAGGCTGATGGTTGAGTAGGTTCGGAAGTCCTCCAGCGTTCGATCCTTCTTCTCGTTTTCTTCTTCTTCGACGAAATTGAGCGGCAAAGACCATTTTAACGAATAAAAGAGCACATAAAAGAGCATTTTTTTTATTAAAACACGCGCTGCCACATGACAGCATTGCAGCGGCCCCGTCTCCAAATCAGGAGACGGGCCCGGACCCAAAAATTCGCCGAGCACTAGAGCATTATTTCTCGCAATGTACAGATGAAAATGTCAACACCTACGTCACAAAACTTCAAAGCCTACAAGAACGAATTTTTTTTGAAAGACGCGAGTATTGCGAAGCATTAACCTATAACGAGAGGGGTGATATCGGCATCTGATTGGAGAACTAATATAGACGTGTAAGCGATGAATCCCGACAATGCAAAAAGAGCGAAGAACAACAGATTCGAGCTAAGAACAACAAATCTTGCAATGATAATTGCATGGATTGGGAGTTTGCAAGAAAAGAAAAGTCAAGATGATTGCAAAAATCAAGCAATATTAAAAAAAAGTGATTGTTATTGGCCACTACAGTTTTGGCTATTCACACTTTTTTGTATGAGTTATTATGCGCCTTTTAGAAATACGTCTTGTACAAGCATTTTTAGGAAAAATGATCAACACGAAAGTTGTAGATCTCATCGAGATCTACAACTTTCGTGTTGAACACTTTTCCTAAAAATACACGCAGAAGATGTATTACCGCCCTGATTGAAATATGTGCGTAACTATAGCAAATTTTTGGTTGTACATGCATTTTTAGGAAAAATATTCAACACGAAAGTTGTAGATCTCGTTGAGATCTACAACTTTCGTGTTGAACATTTTTTCCTAAAAATGCATGTACAAGAGGTATTTTCAAAAGACGCGTAATAACTCATTCAAAAAGAGTGCGGATAGTTAAAACTGTAGTGCGGATAACAATAAAAAAAAATTTAGAAAGAAAAGTCAAGATGATTGCAATATTTCATGTATGCCATCTTGATTTTTCTAAACTGTATTAATAAATATTCAATTATTATTTCTCCAATAAATCCTTTTATTTTCTAAGTTAGAGGGCTCCTAAAAAAGAGAGATGGTAGATTTTGTAAACTAATTTAATAAAAATATAAGGGAATTGTTAAGTGCACCGCTATTTTGGCTAGGTGCACTTCAATTTTAAGTAAATCTAGATCTTATTTTCTTCCCAAAAAACAGCTAGGTGCACACATTTGAGTGCACTACAGCCGTTCCGCCTCCCCCCCCCAGTCCGCGACTTCGTTTCCTAGGGTTCCCTCATCTGCGATCGATCACCCCCTCTCTTGTCCGGCGATGATCCTCACTTCGTGGCCTCTCCCGCCGCCTCTCCCGCCGCAAAGATTCGCTCTTCCCGTGAGCGACCCAGATCGACATTCGAACCCTTCGTCGCTTCTCCCATCTCCGCTTCCGCCGCCTCTCCCGGACGCCTTCTCCTGTCTTTTTCATCGGCGCCAGCGCTTTCCCCTTCGCAGAACTTGGTAAGCCTCATTCCCTCTGGTATTTGGTCTTCCTTATTATTTCTTGCTGATCCGAATGTTTGTGTCGATCCGCTGCTTGTTTTTTTTTAATCTGTAGATCTTGAGATCCGGTAGAACTTGGAGCTGTAGATCATCAAACTATGCAGAATTCTGAAGTTGTGCATTCTGCTTGTGGTTTTAAACATTCTGTTCGTATAGTTAATATTATTTGCAAGGGCCATTTCTTAGAATGTGTTAGTTTTGCCTACTTGATAATTTATGTTCATTATTTGTCAAAATAGAAGGCAGTGCTGTGATTTATGCTTTATATTATAGACTTCTGCTTGATACTGTTTACTCGGACACTATGTTTATAGCTTTAACCCGGCTTTATGGACTACAAATTCTGTGGATTTGCAAATGGAATAATGTAGATGCCTGCTCCTATATGATTAATTATGGCTGCACATTCGGTTTTTGTAATCGTGTTTTATTTGCTCTGATTTCCATAACTACATCATTCACTGTAATCCAAGCCAGATTGCATGAGATAAATGTTATAATATTGTTGCTGTAATTTATGTTGTCTCTTCTATTAACCCTCTAATTGGCAATATTATGTTGTGATTCAATGGAATTTAAAGTTATCCTAGTTTGTTTGTTGTTAACAAAAATGCGGTGCCCCTAACAATTATGTGTGCCCTTATCATAGTGCGGTGCTTTTAACAAAAAAGTGCACCTAGCCAAAATAGTAGTGCACTTAACAATTCCCAAATATAATTATGCTATTCATTTACAAAATCTATTAATTTAAATTATTTTCTTTTCATATTGCTCTGGTTAATTTTCAAGATTCAATATATATTTTTTTATTAAGAATGAAAATAATTATAAATATAAATTTAAAATGCTAGTATTATATAAAATAAGTATATAATATTATTTTTTGATATTTAATATTTTATGATAGAGAAGAAAATAACAATAAAAATATTATATAAAAATATTTTAATCTAATAAATTAGGCTAATTAGAGCAAGGTTCGTTGGTTCTCGGCAAAATTTTTGGGTCCGAGCCCCGGACACAGACCCGGACACACATCTGTGTCCGAAGCTCACGAGATGCTGACATGCAGAAAGTTATTCAAATTTGTGCAAAATTACGTGAACATTTCAAAATTCCATTATCTTAGAGACAAATGTATTATCTCAGATACAACTCGATTATCTCGGAGACGACACATCCATTATCTCAGAGACAAATGGATTATCTCAGATAGTACTACTCAATTATCTCTGAGATAATCTAGTTGTATCTAAATTTTGACCTTTTCCAGCAATTTCACACAAACCTGAATAACTTTCCCCGTGTCAGCACTCCGCATCTCGTGAGTCCCAGACACAGATCTGTGTCTGTCTAAAGCGTGGACCAAAAAATTTCGCGGGTTCTCGAAGCATACTATGCGGTTGGAACAACACATCTCAATTGCGTGCGTGGGACAAAGATTAAATTAATATAATTATGATATTTGCGTTATTTTAATGCTAGAAGTACAAAATATATAGTTCATTAATCATGTATGATTAAAGCTAAACAGTGATATATTTGTAAGAGTTGGAAAGCAAGAATAATATAAATAATTTAATGGTGTATCAATAATTAGTCCATAAGGTTGTAAAGATATTCAATTAAAATAGCAATAATAGATAAATAAAACAAAATTATAAAATAAATTATGACAGCCACCAAAGAAAAGAAAACTGGTTTTGAACATAAAAGTGGACGAAGTTACTTAGGTGAGGTTGCAGTGACGGACACAGGATATATTTTCTGTGTGGGCGGAGTGCTAATTCATTTGAAAATCTCAATTATTAGATATAAAACAAATATTGTCAATTTTTTTATATTATTTTCGTAATTTAATTTTTTATACTATTTATGTAAATATATAGAATGTATATTTATATTTTTTAAAAGAATAATAGAATGTCGAAATATAAAAAAAATCTACAAACTTAATGAATTTTTTTATAATATATTTCTTTAATTATATAAAATATATCTAATTCTTAAAGATTTTTGTTGTCTAAATATTGCATTTTGGCAAAAATATCAAAATTTTGATATTATGAGAATTTGAACTCAAGACCTCTCAACAAATTTTAATAATCTTAACATGAAGTTAAAAACCACTATGCCAAATTGCCAAGGCAAACTTATTATTTGTTTTTGAATAAATATTATATATAATATGAATAAGTCTATAAGAACAAAAAAAATTTAATGTAATATTCTTAGTTTTTTTTTAAAATTGAGTGTGGGCGGCCGCCACGCTCGGCCCCATGTAGATCCGCCCCTATGAGGTTGGACGTTCACGAACGACAGTTCATAACCATTGCGTTCAAACGGAGCCAAAAACTTTAAAAAATTATACCAAATATTTTGTCGAAGTCATTGGAGGGAAAAATTTAGAGAGTTAATATTAGCAGTCCAATTCTTGCTATTCGCACCCCCAAAAATGTAATAATCCTAATTATATTCACAGTCCAATTCTCGCTAATCGCACCCCATCGAATTAGCGTTGAATTGGACTGGGGAACCAGAGTGGGCTTAGGCCGGCCTGGAGAAGGAATGGAGGGGGGTTCCGACGGTGGAGAGCAAACCCTAAAATCGCACTGAAGAGGTATCGGAGCGGGTTGTACCCGGCAGCAAAATGAGAAGGAAATAAGGGTTTTGAAGTGTTTTATTAATGCAAAATGATGTGTTCATATCCTTTTATGGTATGTCCATAACACTGCTCTTTTTTAATAGACGATTGTTATCCGCACTACAATTTTGGCTATCCGCACTCTTTTTGTATGAGTTATTACACATATTTTAGAAATACGCCTCGTACATATATTTTTAGGAAGAGATCTACAACTTTTGTGCTGAACACTTTTCCTAAAAATGCATGTACAAGACATATTTCCAAAAATTCGTTATAGTTACACACATGTTTCAATCAGGGCGGCAATACGTCTTGTGCGTGCATTTTTAGGAAAATTGTTCAGCATGAAAGTTGTATATCTCGATGAGATCTACAATTTTTGTGTTGATCACTTTTCCTAAAAATGCACGCACAAGACGTATTTTCAAAAGGCACGTAATAACTAATACAAAAAGAGTGCGGATAGTCAAAACTGTAGTGCGGATAACAATCACCTTTTAATATTGTATCTGCTAGGGGTGCAACTCGGATCGGTTCGGTTCGGTTCCACCCAAAACCAAGAACCGACCTATATAGGTTCGGTTCCAAACTTTTGGAACCGGAACCGACCCATGGTCCTAAAGTATAGAACCAGATCCGAACTATTTGCTTCGGTTCGGTTCCGGTTCGGTTCTCGGTTCTACCTATCTCTCAAAATAATAATAATAAAATGGCTCTTCAAACTCAAGATTCTTTGTAATACATTATCAATGTCTCAAAATAATTGAATAAGAATTCTTCATAATATTGAAGTCATGGAACTACACAAGTACAACAACTATTTTCTTTAGAAATATGACTATATTCTCAATTATTTTCACATATTAAGCAGTACGACTATAATCGTTGTCTCAAAATAATTTCTTTAGCATTGATAGTCGGTTCTCGGGTCGATTCTGGGTACTCGACCCTTGGAACCAGGAACCGAACCGCATTGTCGGTTCTGATATTATGGGAACCGGACCCGAACCGAACCTATTTGGAATCGACCCAAACCATTCGGTTCGGTTTCGGTCCGATTCTCAATTTTTTGTTCTTCGTAATTAGGAAGTTTTTAATTTATTCCTAATTAATTGCTGAAGGAGAGTTTTTATCTTCTCTAAAAACCTACCTTTGATTTTCTGTTCTTCATAAATGCTGCCATAAAACACTTCGATTGAAGTCTTTATTCCTAATTAATTGCTGAATGAGGATTTGTTTTCCCTGAAAACCAACCTTTGATTTTCTGTTCTAATTCATAAATGCCGTCATAAAACACATTGATTTACATAATTAGGAAGTTTTTATTCCTAATTAATTGTTGAATGATGAAGTTTATATTCATAATTATGTGAGATGTAGATGAAGTTTTCTTATTCCCAACAGAAAAACTGTATTGAATAAGGTTTTTAGAGAAGAAAACGCAACTACAGAAATAAAAACTTTTTTTAATTTTTAGTTTGAAAATCATATTGAATAAGGTTTTAGAGAAGAAAACCCAACAAGAATTATTCAATGTCGCCGCCCCCGCCGAATGTCACCGCACCTCCCGCCGAATGTCGCCGTCCCCCGCCGAATGTCGCAACCCCCCACCGATTCTGGCTGCCTACGACCAATGTCGCCGCCCACGACCCATGTCGCCGCCCGCGATCATTGTCGCCGCCCGCGAGGTCACGACCAATGTCACCTCCCCGCTATATGTCGTCGCACCCACCAAATATTGTCACCCCGCACGGGATATATCCTCCCTGCACAACTGCTCGTATTGTATATACGAGTGACAGGCACGGGGCTCCGCCCCTACTGCCAAGCGCGATAGTACCCGGCCCGCGACAACCGGCTACACCCTAAACGCTCCGGGTTGCGCCCGCATCAAGTCGATTGCGCCCACAACATACACATATGACTACTAAAAATGACCGCACAAAAATTTTAATTAATATTTTATAAAAAAATTTCATAAATATTTATATTTTAACAAAAAATTATTTTAAAGTAGGTCTAGGAGATCTAATGATTTCCTATCATAGTTGTACAACCCGTATTCGCCGAGTGGGTCCCTCAAGCCAAGTGGCGAGACCTGGGTCAGCCCGATCATTCGCCCCGGCTAGGAGGTGGAAGTACCCCCGGTTTGGTGGAGGTAAGGTGTAGAAGAGAAGGAGCTAGGCGAGTGGTGCTCTCACGGACCATTCGCCCGGGAACGTGGGCACTCGCACAGCTAGGCGGGTGCCCAGCGAGTGGTGCCCTCGCGGACCATTCGCCCAGGATGATTTGAGGGGGAAATGACCCTAATACCCCTGGTGGGCTGCAAATAGCCCTTTGGAACAGCAGAGTTAGGCTGTTAGCAGACCAATTTTGGGTGTTGTTAGTAAAACCAAAAGGCGGATTCATGTTATTTGCAGACCAGCCTCGGAAAAACTATAAATAGACCCTTAAGGGCACCTTGGAGGAGGACCGATTTTAGAGAATCCTCTCCTCCAGGCTAGTTTTTGGTCGGCGGCTAAGTGCCCTCCAAGGTGCCCGGTTGAGCTCTGGTTTGGGAGGGGAAGCTCTCTAAGATCTTCCGGGTGTGCGGCGAGACCTCCTCGCTTCAGCCTTGAGTCTATTCTTATTTCCACATCCACCGTCGAGAGAGTCTAGTGAGGGAGAAGTAAGCATCGGCTACACCCCCAGTGGGTCCGAACTCAAGAGACCTGTTGAAGGTTTCAACATTTTTGGTGCGGTGAGCGTGGACCGTAGCCGGTGAAGGAAAATCTTGAATTAGGTTCGATGACATGAGATGGGGGGAATGGTTCTGACTCAGGCCACTCGCAGCCACCCGCGACAGGAGAGTGGCTGGAGATGTTTGAGAAGTTCAAACGAGAAGTCCTGCAGACAGTCCTCGCAGCGAGGAGCGAGTGCGAGACCCCGGCAGTCCCCGTGGTTCCACCCCTGCAGATCGGCGAGAACGCACCGGGGCAGCGACCGGGGAAGGAGGTTCCAGCAGAAGGCAGTGCGCGAGATCTCCCAGGGCGGCAGCTGTTCAGCAGTCCGGCGAGTGCTGAGGTGTGCGAGCTGGCTCCTCGCGAGAAGACCACTCGCCGAGCAGGGGAAGGAAGCCCCTTTTGCGAGATGATCCTTTCGGCCCCGGTGCCGGAGGGGTTTCGTGGGCCGGAGATGTCCTACTACACCGGCAAGGAGGATCCAGTCGTGCACCTGCAGTGGTTTGAGGACATGACATCGATCCTTCCCATGTCGGATGCTTTTCAATGCCGACTCTTCGCAACCACCCTGAAGGAAAAAGCAAGGGACTGGTTCCACCAGCTTTCTGCGGGTTCCATCTACACGTTCGATGATCTGCGCCGAGGCTTTCGGCTGCGCTTCTCGACGTCAAAAAAGAGGAAGAAGGATGCGGAGGTTCTCTTCAAGATCAGGCAGAGGGAGGGAGAGTCCCTGGCACACTACGTGGACAGGTTCCAGGAGGAGATACACCTTGTGCAGGAGGTGCCGGGATTCGCCCTTCAGATGGCGTTCATCGTAGGGCTGCGAGACGGGTTCTTCAAGATGGACCTGAAGAGGAGGCCTCCCTCATCCTTTGAAGAATTGATGGAGCGAGCAGCAGAAGAGATCGAAGGGGAGGCGGCTAACCCAGAATTCTATAGGAGGTTGGCAAAAATGAGCGAGCCCGAGGTGAGGCAGCAAGAAGGGAGAAGACGAGACGAACCCAGGGGTCAGGGGTTCGAAAGA
This sequence comes from Dactylorhiza incarnata, assembly GCA_033032865.1. Lineage (NCBI taxonomy): Eukaryota > Viridiplantae > Streptophyta > Magnoliopsida > Asparagales > Orchidaceae > Dactylorhiza > Dactylorhiza incarnata. Next base: position 1,547,629 of record JAWHQI010000226.1, on the reverse strand, counting down.
CCGCCTCGGAATTGGAGGAATCAGGAGCCCAACAACAGGTTGGGCTGGAGGCACCAGGAAGGACCGGCGAGAGGACAGGAAGAGGGGTACCGTGGAAGAGAAGCGGGAGGAATGAATCCGGGGTGGAGACAGGGTCCCAGACCCCCTTACCCCCCAAGGGAGCAAGCTATGGCAGTAGGCCGAGGAAGAGGAGGCAGAGGAGGAAGAGGAGGAAGAGGAAGAGCAGGAAGAGGGGGCAGGGTGGCGCTGCCTTATTGTGACTTCCATCAGGAAGAAGGTCACGCGACTGCCACCTGCCCAGAATTCTTGGAGATGAGGGAGAGAGGTCAACCACGGCGGCAGCAGGCCAGGATCGAGGAAATGCTCCCGGAAGCGGAAGGAGACCGATGCGAGGACAGGGCGGATACAGGAACCAGGGGGAATCAGGGTGATTCATGGAGGGGTTGGGATAGAAGCCTCTCGCAAGAGGAGCTTCCAGGCGATGTTCCGAAGAGACGTCGCGTCGACTTCCCAGACCCCACCCCTCTCGGAGAAGCTCACCTTCTCCTCGGAAGACATGCCAGATTATGAAGATCCCTTCTGCGACGCCCTGGTGATTCAGACGGCGATTGAAAATTTCACGGTCTCCCGGATCCTGGTCGATAACGGGAGCTCGGTGAACGTGATCTTCAAGAAGGCCTTCGACGCAATGGAGGTGGAAAAGAAGAGGGTGCAGGCCTCCGACGGACCACTGTTCGGTTTCTCAGGAGAGCGGAAGGAGGTCGAGGGAGGTGTTGGTCTCCAGGTGACGCTAGGAGGAGTCCCAAGAAACTGCCGGTTCGTCATTGTGGACGCTCCGAGCAGTTATAACGCCATCTTCGGACGACCCCTCATCAGCGCTTTCCGGTGTGTACCCTCATCGTACCATCAGTGCTTGAAGCTCCATAGTGGAGGAGTTCAGGTCCGCGTCCGAGGAGATGCTAAGGTGGCGAGACAGTGCTATGTGACTGTCGTCAACACCATCTTTTGGATGGCAGATGCTGAGAAGATGGATGAGGAGATGGCGAGGCCGGAGGGGCCGGGAGAAGAAGTGGAGCAGAGAGAAGTAGGGGAAGAGGGCGGTGCCCGAGAGGTCGAGCTGATGGAGGTCGCTCGTGGGGAGCAGGAAGTCGAGCCGGTAAAGGCAGAAGGAGTCTCAGAGGAAGAGGCCCGGGCAGAAGGGCGAAAAGCAAAGGGCCAATGGGAAGAGCCAGCCCGTCTCGAGGCGGCAGAAGAGGTGGTAGGGATGAAGGTTCTCACCCAGGAGGGAAAGGTGAAAGAAGTGCGGATCAGCGGGGGTCTCGGCCAGGAGGACAGGGTGAAAATGCTGGAGTGCATCCGGAAGAACGTGGATGTCTTCGCATGGAGCGCAGCTGATATGCCAGGAATCGAGGCGGACGTGGCTTGCCATCGTCTCAACCTCGATCCGGAAGCCCGTCCCATCCGGCAGAAGAGAAGAACCTTCGCCAGCAAGCTCGAAGGACCCATCCGCGAGGAGGTGGCAAAAATCCTCGAAGCAGGTTTTGTATCGGAGATCCAGTATCCAGGCTGGGTCTCCAATGTCGTAATGGTAAGAAAGGCCGATGGCCGCTGGCGCATGTGTGTGGATTTTTCATTATTAAATAAGGCCTGCCCTAAGGATTGCTATCCCTTGCCTCGGATCGACGCGCTGGTTGACTCAGCCGTCGGTTTTTCTGTGATGAGTTTTTTGGATGCTTTTTCAGGTTATCACCAGATCAGGATGCACCCCCAGACGTCAAAGACGTCTCGTTCATCACCAGGGAAGGATGCTACTGCTATAAGATGATGCCCTTCGGGTTGAAAAACGCAGGAGCAACCTACCAGAAGATGATGGACCGGGTATTTAGGGAGCAAAGGGGAAGGAACCTGGAGGTCTACGTGGATGACCTTATGGTGAAGAGTAAATGCGTGAACTCTCACATCCAGGACCTCGAGGAGACCTTCGCCACCCTACGCAAGTACAAGATGCGTCTAAACCCCCTGAAGTGTGTGTTCGGGGCCAGCAAGGGGAAATTCCTGGGGCATCTTCTCACCCCTTGGGGGGTAGAACCTAACCCGGACAAGGTGAAGGCCATAATGGGGCTGGGGTCACCGCAGAACGCCAAAGAAGTTCAGCGCTTGACCGGAAGGCTCGCGGGGCTGAGCAGGTTTCTCTCCCGAGCCGGGGAGAAATGCTCCCCCTTTTTCAAAACGTTACGAGGTAACCAGAAGTTTGAATGGACAGAAGAATGCGAGGAGGCCTTCCAGGCCTTGAAAAGCCAACTCACCAAGGCTCCACTGCTCCAAGGTCCTAAAGAGGGGGAGGATCTATACCTATATCTCGGGGTCGGGACGGAGGCCGTAAGCTCCGTCCTGGTTCGGGAGGAAGGCAAGAAGCAGCTGCCCGTCTACTACGTAAGTAGGGTCCTGAGGGAGGCGGAGCTCAGGTACCCGATTTTGGAGAAGTTGGCATTTGCTTTGGTCGTCTCGGCGAGGAAGCTCAGGCCATACTTCCAGGCCCATTCAATTCAAATAGTGACAGACCACCCACTCCGCCAGATCTTCGAAGGAGTGGAGCACTCAGGAAGGCTCGCAAAGTGGTCGATAGAGCTAAGTGAATTCAACATCACCTTCGTCCCTCGCTTATCCATGAAGGCGCGGGTGGTGGCTGATTTCATGGCAGATTACGTGGCCGAGATGGAGGAAGGCGGAGCCCCTCGTCATGTTCCGTGGAAGTTGCTGGTGGATGGGGCTTCGGGCAAGAATTCACTCGGAGGAGTGGTAATGCTGGAGAGTCCCCAAGGAGTAAAAATCGAGCAGACACTAGTGATACACTTCCCAATCACCAACAACCAGGCGGAGTATGAGGCGGTGATCGCCGGTTTACGCTTGGCCCAGGAGCTCGGTGTCCATGACGTGGAGGTCCTCACCGACTCAATGGTAATAGCCTCTCAGATCAGGGGAGAGTTCGAGGCGAGGGAGCCTGCGCTCATAAGGTATTTGGCCAAAGTGAGAGGTCTCGTGGGAACGTTCAAGACTTTCTCCGTCCGACACGTCCCCCGGGAGGAGAGTACCCCGGCGGATCGGATGGCCAAATCCGGCCCTCGAGCCGGAGGGACCCTAACAGACCTATTTCGTCCTTCGATCGAGGAAGGGGAGCTCATGGAAGTAGAACAGCGACCCTCTTGGAAGGATCCCTTCATAACCTTCCTCGCAACATGGAAATTCCCAGAGGAGATCCTGGACCAGAGACGCTTCCGGTATAAGTCTGCCTATTACGTGCTCCATGAAGGGGACTTGTATCGGAAGACTCTCTCGGGCCTCCTGGCCCGATGCGTTTCGGAAGAGGAGGTTCCAAAGATCTTGGAAGAGGTCCACTCCGGCGAGTGCGGTAGCCACTCGGGGAGCAGGACATTGGAGGCAAGAATAGTGAGGCAGGGGTACTTCTGGCCAACCCTAAGTAAAGACGCGGCAGCCTTCGCCAGGAGATGCCAGAAGTGCCAAATGTTCGCCCCACTCCAGCTCATGCCAGCTTAGAGGCTGAAGAGTATCACGGCGCCCTGGCCATTCGCCATATGGGGAATGGATCTGGTAGGACCCTTCCCCCAGGCTAGTGGGCAGAGGAGGTTTCTCCTAGTAATGATTGACTACTTCTCAAAATGGTTGGAGGTTAAGGCGTTGGCCAAGGTCACCTCCCAGGTAATCCGCAACTTCGTATGGGGGGAGATCATTTGTCGGCATGGGCTTCCACAGGCCATAGTCACGGATAATGATCCACAGTTCGCGAGCGAGGAATTCATCAGCTTCTGTAGCCAGCTGGGGATAGACCTCAGGTTTGCATCCGTTCACCATCCCAGGAGCAACGGGCAGGTGGAGGCGGCAAACAAGGTCATCGTGAACCTGCTCAAGAAAAAGGTGGAAAATCTGAAGGGCAATTGGGTAGAACAGCTTCCATCGGTCTTGTGGGACCTAAGAACTACCCCCAGCACCGCCACAGGAGAGACCCCTTTCAAGCTCTCTCACGGCTGCGAGGTCGTCATCCCCATAGAGTTTGAGGTTATGACACCACGGGTAAAGGCCGCCGCCAGTAGGGAAGAAGATTGGAGAGCCGAGAACGAGGAGGAGTTGCGGCTCTCCCTCGACCTCATCGAAGAAGCTCGGGACCTGGCGGCCATTCGCCAAGAAGAGGTCAAACGGCGGATGGCCAGGTATTTCGACAAGCACATCAGGGTCAAGCAATTCGAGAAGGGAGATCTGGTGCTCAAGAAAGTCGACGCGGCTGGAAGGTCCGCCGCAGTGGGAAAACTTAACCCCAATTGGGAGGGCCCCTACGTCGTGAAAGAGGCACTAAGGTTTGGGGGGTATCGCCTTCAGAATGAGGAGGGCCAACCTCTCAGCCACACCTGAAGTGGTGACGATCTTAAACGTTTCTATCCCTGAAACTATGTAATGAGAATGTTTTGAAATAAGAATATTTTGTTTAACATATGTGTTTGAGATTGATACTGCAGCTTGTAGGAAAAACTCCGAAAGCCCCAAAGAAGGCCCCGAGCAGACCCGCTGTCCAGGCTCTCATCAAGCTGGCAGGTCCGAAGGCTCACTCGGAGGCAGGTTCGATGTGAAAGAAAAGAAGGCCCCGAGCAGACCCGCTGTCCAGGCTCTCATCTAGCTGGCAGGTCCGAAGGCTCACTCGGAGGCAGGTTCGATGTGAAAGAAAAGAGGGCCCCGAGCAGACCCGCTGTCCAGGCTCTCATCTAGCTGGCAGGTCCGAAGGCTCACTCGGAGGCAGGTTCGATGTGAAAGAAAAGAAGGCCCCGAGCAGACCCGCTGTCCAGGCTCTCATCTAGCTGGCATGTCCGAAGGCTCACTCGGAGGCAGGTTCGATGTGAAAGAAAAGAAGGCCCCGAGCAGACCCGCTGTCCAGGCTCTCATCTAGCTGGCAGGTCTGAAGGCTCACTCGGAGGCAGGTTCGATGTGAAAGAAAAGAAGGCCCCGAGCAGACCCGCTGTCCAGGCTCTCATCTAGCTGGCAGGTCCGAAGGCTCACTCGGAGGCAGGTTCGATGTGAAAGAAAAGAAGGCCCCGAGCAGACCCGCTGTCCAGGCTCTCATCTAGCTGGCAGGTCCGAAGGCTCACTCGGAGGCAGGTTCGATGTGAAAGAAAAGAAGGCCCCGAGCAGACCCGCTGTCCAGGCTCTCATCTAGCTGGCAGGTCCGAAGGCTCACTCGGAGGCAGGTTCGATGTGAAAGAAAAGAAGGCCCCGAGCAGACCCGCTGTCCAGGCTCTCATCTAGCTGGCAGGTCCGAAGGCTCACTTGGAGGCAGGTTCGATGTGAAAGAAAAGAAGGCCCCGAGCAGACCCGCTGTCCAGGCTCTCGTCTAGCTGGCAGGTCCGAAGGCTCACTCGGAGGCAGGTTCTATGGGAAAGGAAAGAAGGCCCCGAGCAGACCCGCTGTCCAGGCTCTCACCTAGCTGGCAGGTCCGAAGGCTCACTAGGTGGCAGGCCCCAAGGTGTTGAGAAAATGACCCCGGGCAGACCCGCTGTCCAGGCTCTCATCTAGCTGGCAGGTCCGAAGGCTCACTCGGTGGCAGGTTCAAAATTCTCAAAAGGTGACCTCAAGAGCACTCGCATTAACCACGCGCGGGAGAGATGACCTCACTTCACCTTCCTGACTGCTTAAGCAAAACCCCGGTTTGGGCGAATGGTAAGGAAGTGCGAGTGGGGCAAGTAGCCGGAAGCGAAGGGGGACAACACGCCTAGGTCATCCTCGAGCATTCGCCAGGTGGCCGGGACAGTTGCACTACAGCTTAAACGTCCTAATGAGCCTAGCGAAGTTATAACGGCGAATGAGGAAGAATTAACGTCCTAATGAGCCTAGCGAAGTTATAACGGCGAATGAGGAAGAATTAACGTCCTAGCGAGCCTAGCGAGACATAACAACCAATGAGGAAAAAATGGAGATGGTACAAAGATGGAAAGCACAAAAATCGTGATCAATATATACATCTTTCAAGGGCACTCGCCCCGTTCATGATTACATTCAAAAGATTTTGATCAAAATACGGCAAAAAATACAAGGCCCATCTCAGGGGTCGGCAGGCTTCTCGCCGGAAGATCTATCGCTCTCGCCTGAATCCGGTAGGTGGGCATCTTCTCGCGGCTCGCCATCCTCATCTTCCGGGAAGGGGATCGGGATGAAGAGCTCGGGGACAACCTGTCGGGCAGAGAGACATTCGGCCTCTTCCTTCAGGTACCCAGCCTGTCGCAACACCTGCAGCGCATGCTTCACGGCGCTCTGGGCATTCTCTTGCATCAACTGCTCCAGCTCGTGGTGGGGGTAGAAGTGCCACCCGCTCCCCAAGGCGAGTGCCGAGACCTCGGCTTCTCGCGACCGCTTGGCCTCGGCCTTGTCCAGCCGGACTTCATCCTCAAGGCCGGCCACCCGAGCACGAAGCATCTCGGCAACAGTGGTGTCCTAAGAATGATAATAAAGGTGGTAAGAAGAAAGTACATCAGTCGGCAATAGGTCACTCGCGGGGAGGGAGAAAATATATACCTCCGCAACGGGGCGGCTGGCGAGAAGGGTTTCCGCAGCTGCCAGCTTCGTCCTGAGTTCCTGCGCCTCGGCAGAAACGACGGTCCTGGACTCCTCAACCTCCGCCAAGCTCCGCGCCAGTTTGATGCTCCGGCGCGAAGACATATGCGCGAGCTTGAGCGCCCGCAGCATGGCCCTGGCGGTCTCATGGGCGAGGACCTGAGTCATCTCGGCATCATAGACTTCAGCATCCTCCCGACCGTAGAGGGCATACGCGATGGCATAGGCCTCACCACTCGCGAGGTCGCTCTCTATCCACGACGGGTGGAGGGTGGAGAGCGAGACCCTGTTGACATTCCTGTCCCACCTTACCAGGGGAGCCCCTGAAGGGTCCACGTACTTCTCGCCGCTGGGGAAGTTCCGGTGGTCCCTTGGTAGGGGAGGCGGCGGCAACGACGATCCCGCGCGAAGGGTGGTCTCGCCTGGCGCACCCACCCCCGGGGTTTGAGTCTGAGCACTCGCCCCTAGGGTCTCGTCCAAGACCCCCTTCCCCTTGGCGGAGGGGGGATTCTTTGATTTCTTGGAAGAAGAGGAGGTCAGCGTCCCCGGTTTTCGCTTCTTCCCGCTAGGCTTGGAGGAGGAGGGTTCCTTCCTACAGGCATCCGCTGCAGCCTGTGCGAAGGACACGGAAGCCCCAGAGGGACGCGGCGGATGAAGGGGGAAGCTACGCACGCCTGCATAATATTGCGAGTGATTTAGCGAATGGTATAAGAGTCACAAGATCGAAATGAACTAAATCCCAAAAACTTACCCTCGCCCTGCAGAATGAGCGGGAGCGAGTTGACGTTTCGCCGGAGATAGACGAGGTCCATCCCGTGCTCCAAGATGTATTGGTGGAGTTTGGCCTCGTGCCCCCTAGGGTCGGGGGGCGGAAGGTTGACTCCTCCTCCTGCACAGGGGCGAGAAGTGTATTTCCCAGGTTCCCGCTGACGAAAAGGAAGCGCCGAACCCAGTCGTGATTCTTATTCGGGAGCCCGTAATGCTTGAGCGGGTTCAGACCCGAGAAGAATGAGATGCCGTTGGTGCAGCGAAAGGTGTAGAGCTTGCGGAAGACGGGGAGCGAGAACTCGATCCCCTCCTCTCGCAGATAGCTCGCGTACCCGACCAGCATAGCGATGGAGTTGGGGTTGAGCTGGCCGGGCACGACTCCATAATATCTGAAGGTCTGGCGGAGTTCTGGCCAGATGGGCAGGCGAAACCCCACCTCGAAGTGCTCTAACGGGATCGCGAGAGCACAGGGCGAGATGGAGTTTAGGCGCTCGTCCGGCCTAGGCTTTCGCGCCTCGAACCCAGGCGGGATGTAATCCGCGACCGCAGTCAGGTAAGCCTCGTCGGAGAGGTCGCATGAATCAAAGGTGTGGTTGACGAACGGACTGGCGCACCTGGCTCTGCCTTCCGCATCACCACCCATGACGCGAATGACGAAGATAAGGAAGCAGCAGAGAAGAGAGAAGCGCGAGTGCTAGCGCGAGGAAAGAGAAGGAGCGGATGGTAAGGTATTTAATACGGTGGTTGAAAGGCCTATTTATAACGGGGGCAAACGGCGTTTGGGCTCTCGAGATAACGGGTGTGCGGATAGCAGTCGCGCCTCCCCGACGCCTCGGAACCTGAGCCGACCCCTCACGCCCATTCATGACAAACGCCCTGTGACTATTCACTCATCGACTACGCGAAAGAGGCTAAGAAAGCATTCGGCGATAGCAAAATATTCGGCAATACCCAAGCGAGATGTAGGAAATAAAAGACAAAGAATAGAACACTCGCAAAACGCGAAGCATAAGGTTATTACAAACAGAAATTAAAGTTCAGCATCCGCGGTATAGAAAACAAAAGAATTACAAGAAGGGCGAGTGAAGACTGGCTCAATACTCCTCCCAGACCCACCGACCTCGCTTTCGCGACCCAGTCTCCAGGGGCATTCGCGGGCGGAAATGTGCGAGCATGCTGGTGATCTCATGTGAGGCCAGTTGGAGTTGATCCCGGGCTCGCGCGGCGTGTCTTTCGGGAGACAACTCCCCTCCTTCACCCCCCAGGCGCTCCACCGTCGCGAGAATGCGCGAGTAGTCCCGCTGGAGGTCCTTTAACTCACGCGCGACTCTCAGCCGCACGTCGTCCACCTGGCCGGCGACATTTCGCTGGATGTGGATGAGCTTCCCCAAGACCTCCGCGATCCGCTCCTTCAGGGTCGCGTGATCGGAGGAGTCGCCCAGAAAGTCGGCGAGATCCCCAGGGGAAGGGAGAGGCGAGAGCATCCCCTCTCCCCCTTCGTAGTAGGAGTCAAAGGGGGAGGCTTCCCGATAGCCTGCGAAATCACAGCTAGGTCAGTAGTGATAAAATATGCGAGTGCGATAGGGGCGGGTGAGAGAACTGACCAGGGGTGGGGTCCTGGTGACCTGAAGGACGAGACGAATGGGGTGCGTTCCAAACAGCCCGGCGGGAGGTAGGACCTTTCCCTTTCCAGGACGGTAGGGCTGTGAGGTAGGAGCTGGAGCGTCCGCAGGATCATCCGCGCGGACCTGTTGACCGGATCCCTTCTGGGGGGACACCCTCGGCTCATCCGCAAGCACGGAGGGGTTCGGTCGAACAGGGGAGGTCGGAGGAATAGAGTTCCGCAGCGAAAGGTTGGGGTCGAGGGCTATGAAAAATAGTGGTCAGCAGCGAGCAGCATGAAGGATGAATCTAAAAGGGGTTACGACTTACCGGACTGCAAGGATGTCTCGCCCGGAGGAGGTGGAGGAGCAAGGTCCCGATCTAGTAGCCTCTCGTCCGGGGGAGGTGGCACCACGACACTGCTCGAGACGGCCCCATGGCCGGTCTCGGGCATCGAGATCCCCTGCGAATGGTCAGAACAAAGGCAAAGTAAAGAGAGGAATTGAACAGAGGGACGAGAGGAGTCCTCATACCTGCGTCCCGGTGTCAGGGGTATTCCTCGCTGGAAGAGTATCCGCCGGCGGAGTCCTCACCGGAGGGGTACTCGCAGGAGATTCCGGGGCAGTCTCGCCTCTCTGACGATTCAGCCGAATCGCCTTGGCTCGACGCGAGACGTAGGGGGCACTCGGATCTCGCTTAGACATAAGCCAAGGAGCAAATTTGGCTGCCTTAGGGGCAGTTATAGCTTGAGCCGCGGCCAGGCGCTCGATCATCTCCAGCGAGAGGGGTCTCCCGGAAGGCTTGTGAGAAGACATTGATCTAGACGAAGAGCCAAGGGAGGGAAGAGGTTCCGAGTCTAGGGTTATCAACGCTCCAGGAAGTTCTGACATGAAGAGATATATATAGGACAACGGTGGGACCCACAGAATCTTGTGAGTCCAGTCAGCAAGCACTCACCGAATACAGGGTTGGACTGTTCTTTCCGAGCGTAGTAACCACTCGCAAAGAGCGGGGATTGTGTACAACCCGTATTCGCCGAGTGGGTCCCTCAAGCCAAGTGGCGAGACCTGGGTCAGTCCGATCATTCGCCCCGGCTAGGAGGTGGAAGTACCCCCGGTTTGGTGGAGGTAAGGTGCAGAAGAGAAGAACCTAGGCGAGTGGTGCTCTCACGGACCATTCGCCCGGGAACATGGGCACTCGCACAGCTAGGCGGGTGCCCAGCGAGTGGTGCCCTCGCGGACCATTCGCCCAGGATGATTTGAGGGGGAAATGACCCTAATACCCCTGGTGGGCTGCAAATAGCCCTTCGGAACAGCGGAGTTAGGCTGTTAGCAGACCAATTTGGGGTGCTGTTAGTAAAACCAAAAGGCGGATTCATGTTATTTGCAGACCAGCCTCGGAAAAACTATAAATAGACCCTTAAGGGCACCTTGGAGGAGGACCGATTTTAGAGAATCCTCTCCTCCAGGCTAGTTTTTGGTCGGCGGCTAAGTGCCCTCCAAGGTGCCCGGTTGAGCTCTGGTTTGGGAGGGGAAGCTCTCTAAGATCTTCCGGGTGTGCGGCGGGACCTCCTCGCTTCAGCCTTGGGTCTATTCATATTTCCACATCCACCGTCGAGAGAGTCTAGTGAGGGAGAAGTAAGCATCGGCTACACCCCCAGTGGGTCCGAAATCAAGAGACCTGTTGAAGGTTTCAACAATAGTAAGTGTAGGAGGTCTACTAAAAAGCTTTTGAATTTTACGAATTTTTCATCATTATTTTTATTATATAGATATATTGTAATTACACAAATAACTATTATATTGTATGAATTTTCTTTTTTTTTTCTTTTTTTGAATAAAAGAATAAAATTATATTTGATAATTTTAAATGTTAAAAGACAACTTCTGTATAGAGTAGTTAAAGATAAACTCAAGCCCAGTTTCAGGCCACCTGTACAATATTGGCTTAAATTATACTAAAACTTTTTTTTTTTGCAGTTCAATCATTGTCTTTTTTGTAATTTCTATATGAATAAAAAATTTTATATAAAAAAATTTGTGTCACTTTCATTCTCAATAACTTACATTTCCGAGGCTTTTTTTATTATTTTTGAGTTCCGTGAGTACGGATTTTAATAGGGCGCTGCTATTAGCATTTCATTTTTATCTATTAGCATTCGAAATTTTAAAATTTTAGGGTTTCATTTTTGTCTATTAGTACTCAAAATTTAAAAATTTATGGGTTTTTAATAGCCGTAAGCAGCCCTTTTCCCTTAGACGCACGCCCCTACACATCTCTCGCGGAAACCGCCTGAGACCCCTCCATGCACGTCGGCGAATCGCCGGAACTCCGGCGCATGCCCCCTCCAGCTCGGTGGTCGCGAGTTGCCCTTCTCCCGCTCGGCGGTCGCGCGAATTCCCCCACCCGCCCGATGTTTTTCTGCCCTAATTTGAGCGTTTTCTCCTTAGTAACTCCTTTTTTATATTCCTTTAAAATTTTGGCGGCGACGGAGGCGACGGCGGCGGCGACGGAGGCGACGGCGACGGAGGTGATGGCGACGACGGCTATACCTCGGGTAGTTACGTCTTTAGTGGGGGTTTTGGATAACCGCATCTCCATAGATGGGGTGCGGTTAGCGCTCTAAGGAGACTCCATCAAGGTGATCCAAGGAAAGCCGAGCAAAAAATGACAATCTATTTTTGACATTTACTTTTAAAAATATGTAATCTTGTTCTTTTTACAATAGTGAAAGTGATGTTTTTATTATATTAAAAAGAATTGACAAAAAAGTGTTAATAGTAATAGTGCATTGCTAATAGACATGTTGAGTGCGAATAAACAATCACTTAAAACAGTGCTTGCTAATAGCGATGAGTGCAAATAGATAAAAGCGCAGTGCTTATAGCCGTCAGATTTAGGGAAATGCATAATACATTTTTGCGCTGAAATTTAGGCAGACCATATTGCCGGATAAAAAAGGTCCCGAATATTCTCTCTCCATCAGATTGAATAAATTTTATATTGTGCTGAAATTTTGATCTAATGTTATATTCGCAATTAAGTTCACAGTTTAACAAAAAAAAATTACTTGTAGGAAAATAAAAAAATAATTTACAATCGAAATTATTTTTTAATTAGGTATAATAAATATTGACACGTAAAACCGTGAACTAGTTAATGAATGTTATCCGCAAACCATAAATGGCTATCCGCATATCAACTTTTTCTAGTTTACAAGTTGTTATCCGCATATCAATTTTAGACTTGAGCATTAAATATCTTTGTTCTCCTGAGCAGAGCCCGACAACGAAGAAACATCTCTGACGACCTTCTGAGTACTTCATTGTGTGCACGGATCGTGATTCGTAAAAAATGCACGAATAGAGACCGAATTGAGGAAGAAACACGATTTCTTTATCGTTCATGCAATTTCGGTTTGTTTGGGAAGATTTAGATAGCTAGGGTTTGTTTGGGAAGATTTATATAGTTAAGATTACTCTCTCCCAAACAAACTGAAAATCACATGAACGGTGAATAATTCGTCTTTCTTACTCAACTCGGTCTCTATCCGCGCATTTATTTTACGAATCACGATCCGTGCACACATTGAAGTGCTCAGAAGGTCGTCAGAGATGTTCCTTCTTTGTCAAACCCTGCTAAGGAGAACAAAGATATCAAATGCTCAAGTCTAAAATTGATCTGCGAATAACAATTTGTAAACTAGAAAAGTTGGTCTGCGAATAGCCATTTATGATCTGCGGATAACAATTGCCATGTTTTTAGCATTACATTATAATTGATTTCGTTTATATTGTTTTAGTTATAGCCATGGTTTTCATAACCGAACCGGTCATTAAAAACAAGGAGTAGGAGAGATTTATGGTTTGATCGATTCGACCGGTTCAAACACTTCAACTGGTGTAATAAAAATGAAATAAAATAATTTATAATATATAATATATAAGTATATTAAAAAACTTTGACACATTGAATTATTGAAATTGATTTCAAACATAGCGTTGTTAATACTGACAAAAGAAGAATGCTGTAAAAGTTGAAATTTATTTCATAGTTTCTGTTTAGCACGTGTATACAACATATAATAGTTTCACGCGGAGGTTGAGAACTCCTCCGCGTTCATCGCGCACTCAGAACGCTTTCACGTTCATCGCACGCTCAGAACGCCTTCAGGTTTCCGACGCGCGCGATTAACCTTTCTTAAATTCCTAGATTGCAGGTCTTGTTCACTGCGCTCAACGTCATCAACGAAGCTACCAGAATTGACCAAACTGCCCGGGAGCAAGACGGGAATATCCAAAAAATGGCGATCCGTGTGCTCTAAATCGGCAGACGTGATTCGCCCCTCAGGTGGTTACAGTGGTTAGAACGACAAAATTATCAGGCTACCCCTGCCCAAGGCTATAAAAGGAGCCCATGACCTTCATTTCAAAGGACCTTGTCTTCTACACCCGAGAGAGCTCCGTTGAAGATTCCTCAGAGTTCTCCTTCGGCGCTTGAAGATTTTCTCAAGTCTTCGAAGATCTCCTTCGAGCCTTTGAAGATCTCTTTCGCTTTCGAAGACATTCTTCCTAAGTGACTCGGAGATCCTCCGGGCACCGAAAGACGACTAGAGCATCTCACTTTCATTCCCACGGAGAAGTACTTAGTTTTTTGAGAGGTGACATGTCACCCTCAGAGATTTCTATTCATTATCATTGTAACGAGCGGCGGTCTGTCGCCCTCGAGTTCTCAGTTTTACTTGTAAGAAACCGACATATAGTGGAATTTAGCTGACACAGCTCCGACCACGTGGTTTTTTATCATTTTCGGATTTTCCACGTTAAAAACGTTCTTGTGTCGTCCACTAGTTCTCTCATTGACTGGTCGCGCACTCGGCTCGCTCTCGAGCTACGGTGGTTCAATTTGACTGGGCTACCAAAGCGTCGAGCGACTCGCAACAGTTATAGATGTTCACAAGGATATATTAAGATACAGAAACGTGTAATTATCATATGCTTCCCTGCATATGCATGCACTTCATTCATCAACATTTTCTCTACGAGCTATAATAACAAACTTGCACCCACAACGCTTAAAGCTAGATTTTCGTAAATTTATTTTAACCTAGCATTTCATATTTTGACTCTCTCTTAGAAAACATGATCAATCGCAATCTAAAATAACTCTAGGTCTCGCCAATGTATCTACTTTGCCAACCTTCAGAAAGATCACACATGTTGCGGGTCGTTCAAAGCTTTCCTAGACCGGTCGAGCTGAACCGTCTTAGTTCGAGAGTGAGTTGAACGCGAAAATAGTCAAGAGAGAACCAATAGTAGACAGTGGAATTTTTACGTGGAAAACCCGAAAAGGGAAAAAATCACGGGGCCTAGCCCAGTTCTGAACGATCCACTAGTTTTGTGTGTTGCAGAGAGTATTGTTTTTCGAGGGTGACAAGCCACCGCTCGTTACAAAGATTTTGCCAAGTCCTCTCAACACATAGGAGTCGATCAAGGTGAAACGTGCTCATGGTCAACCTCGAGCGCGGAACTTGACAGAGCAATCCTGAGCAAAGCGCTGCGGAGCAATCTGTAGCGGAGCGCTGCAGAGCAGTTGGAACGGAGCGCTGTGGAGCAGTTGGAGAGGAGCGCTGCGGAGCAGCTGGAGCGGAGCGCTGCGGAGTAGCCTGGAGATGGGCGTTGCGCAGCAGCCTATAGTGGGGCGCTACCGAGCAGCTGGAGCGGAGCGCTGCGGAGCAGAACAGATCAATGATGTTGAAGGGGTCCGCACTGGAGAGTTTGGAGCCCAATTGAGATCCTCCCAAAATCCTTGAAGGAGAGCTGGAACACTCATGGAAATCTTTAAGGGGGAGCTTGAAGGTTGATGAAGATCTTCAAAGAGTCATCGCCCGAAAACTCAAAGGCTCCTTCTTGTCCCAATGCCAAAAGTCCTTTCAAATGTTGGTCTGACCCTTCGTTTATAGTTTTCGAGGAGGGCATTCTGGTAACTGCGTTGTACAACCCTCATTCTCCGATGGTGGGCCCATTCAAAGCCACCTAGGCAGAGGTCAAAGTCAAATAGTCAACACAGAAGTCAACAGTTCGAGATACCAAGATAAAGTCGGTCAGCAGGCATAGTAGAAGAGTTCGTCGAAACGCAGCCCTCCAGAGTTCGTCAAGCGTAGGAGCAGAAGAAAGCCTAGGCGAGTAGGGGTGCACTCGTGCGAGTAGCTCGGATACTCGCCAAAAGGTGGGCGACCATAGGTGATACTCGCCCATTTGCCCGGGGAGATCGCCTTAATGTCGCTAGTCGCCGGGCAGGGGCTGGGCTATAAAAACCCCCTACCCCTTGGTTTTCCTATAAATAGGACCCCATGGGTACTTGGATTGGCACCTGGACTTGAGCTCTTGAAACCCTGCTCTTGCATTCTGGAACCCGTCGCACTTGGCCGCTACTCCCGGTACTAGCCAAGTCGGTGCCTTCCTTGTACCCTGCTCGGCCATTTTTGGTCTTGGAGGGGAAGTCTCTTTAGAGCTTCTGGGTACGTGGTGGGACCTCCCTGCCGTGGCACTTGGGGTCCTGTTTGTTGCTCTTCTAGCTTCCTCTTAGTCGCCCGCCAAGCCATTTCTTCGAGCCGCTTAGCAAGTAGTCTCCGGCTGCATCGGTCCGAATCTTAAGGTCAGGATTTTCCTGGCGTCAACATGCGTCATGCTAATTCCTGAACGAGTGAATGAGAATGTTTGATCCGAGGCACATAGATTGCCAATTTTGAGGTTATGATGAGTTTGACCCCCGGTCACGTTGGGCAACCTGGGTAGCCTCCCTGGTGGTGGTGGTGCCCGGCTATCGCCGTCGTAGAAAGATGATGGTGGCGCACCCATCGATGTGGGGATGAGCGGAATCGCTTTTTGCGGACCATACAAGAGCGGGAGGGCTCCCCGCGGAACAGGCGAGAGCGGGAGCGCTCCCTGAGGAGCAGGAGAGAGCGGGAGCGCTCTTGCGGAGCGGGCGGGAGTGGAAATGTTCTCTGTGAAGCAGGAGCGAGCGGAAGCGCTCCTCGCGGAGCAGGAACGAGCATGAGCGCTCTTTGCGGAGCGGGAGCGCTCTCTGCGGAGCGGGAGCGCTTCCTGCGAAGCTGGAGCGAGCGGGAGCGCTCTCTGCGGAGCAGGAGCACTTCCTGCGGAGCATGAGCGTGTCAGAGCGCTTCCTTAGGAGAGGGAGCGCTCTCTGCGGAGCGGGAGCGCTTCTTGCGGAGTAGGAGTGAGCGGGAGCGCTTCCTGCGGAGCAGGAGAGAGCGGGAACGCAAGAGCACTTCCCGCGGGGCTGGAGCGTTGGAATGCTTTTCGCGGAGCTAGAGCGAGCGGGAGCACGAGAGCGCCTCCCGCAAAGCAGGAGCGAGTGGGAGCGCGAGAGCGATTCCCGTGGAGCATTAATGAGTGGGAGCGCTCCCCGCGGAGCAGGAGGGAGCGGGAGCGGTAGCGCGAAAGTGCTTACCAGCGGGATTAAGACCGACCATAAATGTTAGTGCCGCTCTGCGGGTCGCGGGCGAGGCCGCGATGAGAAACACTTTGTCCGGCTCAACACGAACCCTTTTAGGGGAACCCCATCAACAACAAAGCTCGATCCTTTCCCAACTTTACATGACCACCATTCAACACCTCCTCCTTACTACAAAAAGACATTTGTATTAAACATTGCTCCAACATCCATTGAAGTTTTTTCAGAAGACTCTTCGTACATAAATTTTTTCAAATTTTCAGAACTTATTGTATCGACAAATTGCGAACCAATATTACCGCCCTAGCCAAATGAGGCAGACTTTGAAATTTCATTATGGAATGCAAAGCTGATAGATATCCTTGGAGATCTAAAGCAATCCTTTACCCTAAAAATTTGGAATGCAAAGCTGATAAATTTAGCTGTAAATATCGTAAAATTTAGAGACAACTTTAAAAATGGCGGAAACCACCGCACGTACGATCACCACGCGAGATCCACGCACCCGACTGCCGTGCTAACCGCCCGGGCCGGCCAACCGGCCGCCGCCGCGCCTCCCCCCGGACAACCGTCGGGAGGCCGCCCGTCGCCGGGTCCTCGGTCGTCGCGGTCGGCCTCTCTCGGCCGCGCGCACGGGGCTAGCAGTCGCAAGGCCACCGCGTCCGGCCTTGGCCGCGCGCCCTTGGCCGCACTCCCGCGCGGCCCCCGCGGCCAACCTCCCATGGCCGATCGCCCTTGGCCGCGCGCCTGCGAGGCCCCCGCGACCGGCCTCCCCGGCCGGCTCCCCGTGGCCGCGCGCCCACGAGGCCCCCGCGACCGGACTCCCTTGGCCGCGCGCCTGCGAGGCCCCCGCGGCCGACCTCCCCTGGTCGGCATCCCTTGGTCTCGCGCCCGTGAGGCCCCCGCTGCCGGCCTCCCCGGCCGGCCTCCCTTGGCCACGCGTCCGCGACGCGCGGCCGCGAGGCCCCCGCGGTCGGCCTTCCCGGTCGGCCGCCCTTGGCGGCGCGCGGCCGTGACGCCCCCGCGACCGCCTCCCCCATCCGGTTGCGCGTCTGCGAAGCTCCCCCGGCCGGCCTCCCTTGGCCCCGCGTCCGCAATGCACGACCGCGGAAGCCCCGCGACCGGCCTCCTCCCGGTCGTCCGCCCTCGACCGTGTGCCCGCGACGCGACCTTCCCCGGCCGGCCCCGACCCGGCCGGACTTTGCCGCCGACCGTCCTCCTCGTCGTCAGCCGTCCCTTTCGCCGCCGGTCGGCCCCTTAGCCGCCGGCCGACACCTCAGCCTCCTCCCGCCGCTGCCTTCTGATCGCCCCCAGACGATCTGCACCGTCCAATGAACGGATAACCACCTGTGTAACCACTCATTATGGGTGAGTGTAAATATCTGAAAATATATTAATTTGCGCATAGGAAAATATTTAAATAATGTGCGTCCTAAATTATATAAAATCGATCTGCAAATAACAATTAAGGTGGTTACGGCCTGTGAATAACCACATAACCACCCTTGAGGCCTATAAATAGGTCCTCAGTCTCTCCTTCATTTTCATCCTTTTCTCCTCTGACTTCTCCTCCTACGTGCAAGAGAGTTCATTGAGAATCTTCATCGCCTTCGAAAACGCCATTGATGAATATTCTAGCACTTCGAAGACCGTTCGAAGATCTTCATCCGCCTTCAAGCTTCCTTCCGAGTGCAGAGCACTCAATGTTCATCGCCTTCAAGTCAACGGTAAGCTCCGCGCTCCAGACACCACCAGTACAAGCAGCTGCAAGATACACTTCGAAGACATCCAGACGCGCATATCGCGCCACTGACGATCCCAAGCGAAAGCAGAAGGCCGTCTAGGCCATAGAACACAGTGCTCCCCACCGCGGCTAGGAAAAAGACAGCTTCGAGAGCAGTGGTCTGTCACCCTCCGAATGCAACTCTCTCTCTCTCTCTCTCTCTCTCTCTCTCTCCTCGACCTGTCGCCCTCGATTTCTCTCAAGAGCCCTATAAAGCAACAACAAATAGTGAAGTTTGGTCGGCATCGAATCGGCCACGTGATTTTTCACATATTTCCGGGGGTTTTCACGATAAAAAAGGTCTCTTGTCAGCCGTCTCATTTCTCTGTGACTGATTGTGCGCTCGATCACTCCCGGGCTAAGATGGTCCAATCTCGATCGATTTTTAGGAGCCTCGAGTGAGCCGCAACAAAACCCTAGATAAAAAGTGTCATTTATGAACCTAAAGGATAAGAGAAAATCAAAATAAGAAAATCCATATATGATATGACTTCCAAATCAAAGAAGAAAATAAGAAACAATCGACGAAGGGCAAGAATTAACTAAGAGCGGCGAAATCATGGAAGAAGGGAGAAGTCATGCCAAAAAAATCCCTTTTAGGACTTCTACCGGGGGCCACAAGCAAGGAGCGGCGACATAGTGCTCCAATGTGGGGTTTTCAGCGCATCTACCGGGTCGGCAACGTGCGACGCGGAGGGCTCTCGTACGAAGGCGAGGAAGGCTGGGGCCGGGGGAAACAGAGGATGGGGGGAGGCCGGGAGGGGGACTACAATTAGAAGGGAGAAATACTGAATATTAGATTTTATTTTGACTTTTCCTAAGCTTGGAATATCAATTATGGGGCTGCTAATATAAATCCCCAATATTTTTTATCGCAATTAAAATAAAAAAACTAATTTCGAGTAAGAGCACCATGCATCGTGTTATTGTACGATGACACGAATGCCGCATCAAACTATATTATTTTAAAATAATTATAATTTTGTAATAATTAGTTATAGAAGGATATATTAAGATAATAACAGGTGTAATTATCATTATAGTTATAGTCATCCAATTTTGACCAGGATCTACACATGTCACATACTTATCATTTATTAGTGAACTATATATATATTATTATTATTATTATTACATCCTATAATTATTTTATATTATTACATCATAAATACCTTCATTATCCCATTATTTTTTATTTAATATAAAATTAAAAGTTCAAGATAGAGGTGGCACCATAATCCCTAACCCAACCCATTTATTAAATGGGTCGAGATAATTTAATCAAAACAATAAGCGGACCTACATGAGGTCGAGCGTGGGCGGCCACCCAGACTCAATTTAGAAAGAAATAACTAAGAATATTACATTTTTTTGTTTTTATAGTCTTATATATTATATATAATATCTACTCAAAAATAAATAATAAATTAAGCTTGACATAGTAGTTTTTGACTCCATGTTAATTGTTAAGGTTATTAAAATTTAGTGAGAAGTTTTGAGTTCAAATACTTATAATACCAAATTTTTAGCAAAAATACAATATTTAGACAACAATAATCATTAAAAATGTAGATATATTTTATATAATTAAAGAAATATAATGTAAAAAAATTCATTAAAGTGTAGATTTTTTTTTATATTTAGACATTGTAAAAAAAATCTTTGAAAAATGTAGATATACTTCTATATATTTATACAAATTGTATACAAAATTATTTAAATTATAAAAATAATATAAGAAAAGTTGACATTAATATACTATAAATATTTTTTAATATTTGGTAATTAAAAGTTTCAAATGAATTAGCATTCATTGAAAGACTTGGGTGAAGCGACTTACATACTTGGTATTAAGATCTATAGAGATAGATCGAAGAAGTTGTTGGGTTTGACCCAGAGTACATACATTGACAAGGTGTTGAAACGGTTCAACATGCTTGAGTCCAAGAAATGATTCTTACCCATGTCACATGGTGTGAGTCTCTCTAAGGACCAGTGTCCTAAATCTTTGGAAGATAAGGACCGCATGAAGATGATTCTATATGCTTCGGCAATTGGATCAATCATGTACGCAATGTTATGCACTCGACCCGATGTCTCTTATGCTTTGAGCATGACGAGCAGGTATCAGTCTGATCCTGGTGATGGTCACTGGATAGCTGTCAAGAATATTCTAAAGTACTTGAGAAGGACAAAAGATATGTTCTTGGTGTATGTTGGAGAGGAAGAGCTCGTTGTAAATGGTTACACGGATGTTAGCTTCCAAACTGATAGGGACGATTCAAAGTCTCAATCAGGTTTTGTATTTTGCCTTAATGGAGGAGCTGTAAGCTGGAAGAGTTCCAAGCAGGAGACAGTTGCCGATTCTATGACAGAAGCCGAGTATATTGTTGCCGCAAATGCGGCAAAGGAGGCTGTGTGGATTAGGAAATTCATCGGCGAGCTAGATGTAGTTCCTAGCATTGTTGGTCTCGTTGTTCTCTACTGTGACAACAACGGTGCAATTGCCCAAGATAAGGAACCTAGATCTCATCAGCGCTCCAAGCACATACTTCAGCGGTTCCATCTTATTCGAGAGATTGTCGATCGAGGAGATGTGAACATTTGCAGAGTACCGACTGAAGAAAACACAGCGGATCCACTGACAAAGCCTCTTGCAAAAGAAGCATGATGGTCATGTTAGATCAATGAGTATTAGATACCTGAATGATCGTCTTTAGTGAGAGCCTTGTGAATTGTATGTTTATCGGTTGTTTATTCATTTGATGAATTGTGTTATGTACTGTATGTTTCATTTTACATTTATGACAAGTTCTTTTATTATGTCAACCGTTTCTATTTGATAGACTAATTAACACAATGAATGCCCTTAGAATGTTTGCTTCCATAGGAATTCAAGTACGTGACTTGAATGTGAGGGTCTATGTTTAAATGAAGCTTCATTCTTAAATGGTCCCTGGTCGAGGTATCATCCTAGAAATTTAGGGCGAGGATGAGACCATAAGACCAGCATGTGCGTTGACTGATGACCGGTTCTCACAGGTCATGATATTGTGATATCAAGTCATCACATGGGTACTTGTTAAGAACTAGTTGTACTGGACAGACCCACCGTGAGACTACTTTGTGGATTGTTATATGAACGTGTCACAAGTAGGTCTCAAGTGACAATGATGTTTGTGGTCCTTTGACCTGAAGTCATAGCATTCATCATGTGAGGAAGAGCGTACTTTGATGCCATCTAAAGTTTTCTCTTGAGAAAGGTTGACGATAAGAGTGGTTGTTGGGTATGTTACGAATCATTTGGATGTTTGTGTGTGAGCAGAAATGTGATTTGTCCTCCTGTATGATAGGAGTTACATCCATGGGCCCCTTGATGGAATGAGACTGAGAAATGCATGGTCATGCTTGGTTGAGTCAATATATGATATTGAGCTCACCAATTTCAGACAGTCTATTCTAGATCAGGAAATTGGGATTGAACAATTATGAGGGTGACACAGTCCATGCCTCTAGTTCTATCCGGATGTAAAGGACAAAGGGACATGACAACACTGATACATTGGTCATGACAGGCTTGTTGAGTTATGAACTCTTATTGCTTGGGTAGCAATGATGTATCGCTAGATGCCGCTCATTATTTGTGAGACTTTTGTTGATACTTTGTGATCAAGTGGAAGATTGTTGGAGTTTCTGAGGTGATCTCAAAGCAATCAATAGTTAGTCTTACTGCCAACGCAATATGAGCCTATAGGGTCGCACATAAAAGCGTTTAGAGAAGTTGGATAAAGGATTGTGTTGTCCTTACTCATATTGGATATGAGTGAAGGACCAATCCTGTGATTGCTTGGAATCAAGTTGAGAATGTCTCAAAAAGGAAATCGTTTAAAGTGTTTAAACGAATGGATTTATACTAGATAATACGGCTAAAGGATTTAGACGAATTCGGCTAAAGAGTTTAGACGAATTCGGCTAATGGGTTTAGACGAATTCGGCTAAAGGGTTTAGACGAATTCGACTAAGTCAAAATTCGGCTAAAGTGTTTAGTTGAATAAATGACAAATTCGGCTAAAGGGTTTCGCCGAATTTATATAGCCGAATTTATATAGACGAATTCGTCGAAATGGTTTCGCCGAATTTGAGTCGAATTCGGTTATATTGTTTAGTCGAATTCGGCGAATGTAAATCTGGACAGAAATGTTCTATTTTTCCTCTGGTCTGCGGATAGCCTATTTTATACCTTGCGTATAAAAGGAACGCGATTAGGTCTTCGAAGCATACGGTTTAGATCGAGCCTTTTCGTGATTTCTGGAGAGCCGAAGACGGAAGTATTCTGATCGCTCTCGTTCCATCCGCCGACCTAATCGCCTCCGTCAGTCGCCACCTCCCCTTCAACGGATCTAGCAGTTCGTGGGGTCGCAGAGGACGTTCTTCCTCCGACCCATTCCTTGTTCGACAAGGCTTTGAGGTTCTCCATCGTTCGTGTGGATCGCTGTAGAGGAGCCGACATATTTCGGTTCTTGGAACTCAAATTTTGTCTACACGATTTCATCTTGGAGCACCTTGGTTGAGTATTGACTCAATCCCGCGAAGGTATATTGCATTTGCTTTCCTAATCTCTTGATTCATGAGATCTGCAAGTTCCTTATTCTTCGGGTTGTTCTAGTATTTCTTCCGCTGCGCACATTTGATGTGTTCATATCATTATGAATGGTATTTATGAAAACCAAACAATGTTTCCCTATAAGAACCCCTAGATAAACTCCTAGATGAACTCTTAGATAAACCCATAGATGATCTCCTAGAAAACCCCCTAAATGAAACCCTGATAAACTCCTAGATGAACCCCGATAATCTCCAAAATAAATCCTTAGATGAAACCCTAGATAAATCCCTAGATGAAAACCCTAGATAAACCTCTAGATGAACCCTTAGATAAACCCCTAGAAGAAACCCTCAATTAACCGCTAGATGAAACCCTAGATAAACCCCTAGATGAAATAATAGATAAAACCCTAGAGGAAACCATGGATAAACACCTATATGAAATAATAAATAAACCCTTACATGAAACCCTAGATTAACCTCTAGAAAGGCCCCTGGATGAATCCCTAGAAAACTCTTAAATGAACCCCTGAATCAACCCCCTAGATAAAACCCAAGATGAACCCCTAGATAAACCACTAGATGAATCCTTAGATAAACAAAAAGATGAACCCCTAGATAAACCCATAGATGAACCCCAAGATGAACTCCTATATAAACCCCTAGATGAACCCCTAAATAAACCCCTAGATAAACCCCTAGATAAACCCTTAGATAAACCCTTAGATAAATCCCTAGATAAATCCCTAGAGGAAGCCCAATTAGAACCCCTAGATAAACCCACAAAGGAACCCCGTGATAAAACCCTAGATGATCCCTTAGATAAACCCTTAGATGAACCCTTAAATAAACCCACAGTTGAACCCCTAGATAAACTCCTAATAAACCCATAGATGAACCCCTGGAAAATTCCCTAGATGAATCCTTAGATAAACCCATAGATGAACCACTGAATAAATCCCTAGTTGAACCCCTAGATATACCCTTAGATGAACCCCTAAATAAACTCCAAGATGAATCCTTAGATAAACCCCTAGATGAACATCTAGATAAACCTCTAGATGAACACCTAGATAAGCCCCTAGATAAACCCCTAGATAAACCCATAAATGAACACCCAGAATAACCCTTAGATAAACCCCCATAAAAACCGTAGTTGAAACCCTAGATAAGCCCTTGGATGAACCTTAGATAAACCCCAAGATAAACCTATAGATAAACCCCTACATAAATCCGTTGATGAAAATCTAGATAAATCCTAGATGAAATCGTAGATGATTCCCTAGATGAAATCATAGATGAACCCCTAAATAAAATTGTAGATGAACTCCTCGGTGAATTTATAGATGAACTCCTAGGTTGAACCGTATATTAACCCCTCGATGAATTTGTATATGAACCACTATGTTAACCCATAGATTAATCCCTAGATGAAACCAAAGAGAAGCCCCTAGATAAATCACTTGATAAACCCCTAGATAATCTCATAGATGAACCCCTAGATAATCTCATAGATGAACCCCTAGATAAACATCTAGATGAACCCATAGATAAACCCCTAGATGAACTATTAAATAAACCCCTAGATGCAACCATATATGAATCCCTAGATGAACCCCTAGATGAAACCCCTGGATGAACCCCTAGGTGAACACCTAGATAAACCCTTAGGTGAACACCTAGATAAACCCCTAGATGAACCCCCTAGATAAATCCCTAGAGGAACCACTAAAAGAACACATAGATAAACCCTAGTTAAACCCCTAGATGTATCCCTAGATGAACTCCTAGATGAACCTCCTAGATCAACCACAAGATAAACCTCTATATTAACCCCTAGATAAACCCCTAGATGAACTCCTAGATAAATCCAAAGATAAACCCCTAGATGAACACCTAGATGAGCCCCTAGATTAACCCATAGAAGGACTCCTAGTTTAACCCCTAGATAAACCAATAGAGGAACCCCTAAATAAACCCTAGATAAACCCATAGATGAACCCCAAGATGAACTCGTAGATAAACCCCTAGATGAACTCTTAGATAAACCTCTAGATGAACTCCTAGATGAACTCCTAGATGAACCCCTAGATAAACCCCCTAGATACCCCTAAATAAACCCCTAGATGAACCCCCTAGAAAAATTCCTAGAGGAACCACTAGAGGAATGCATAGATAAACCCTAGTTAAAACCCCAAATGAACCCCTAGATGAACCACTAGATAAACCTCTAGATTAGCCCATAGATAAACCCCTAGAAAAAACTATAGATAAACTCTTAGATGAACCCCTAGATGAGCCCCTAGATGAGCCTCTAGATAAACTCCTAAATTAACTCCTAGAAGGACCCCTAGATGGACCTCACTAGAAAACTCCTAGATGAACCTCAAGATAAACTCCTGGATGAACGCCTAGAGAAAGCCTAAGATGAACCCCAAGATGAATCCCTAGATAAACCAATAGATGAACCCTGAGATAAATCCTAGATAAACCCTTAGATGAACCATAAGATGAACTCGTAGATAAACCCCTAGATGAACCCTTAGATGAACCCTTAGATGAACCCCTAAATAAACCTCTAGATGAACCCCTAAATAAACCCCTAGATGAACTCCTAAATAAATTCCTAAATGAACCCCTAGAGGAAACTCTTGATAAACCCATAAAAACCCATAGAGGAAATCCTAGATAAACCCCTAGATGTAACTGTAGATAAAACTCTAAATGAAATTGTAGATAAACCACTAGATGAAATCATAGATAAACTCATAGATAAATCCCAAAATAAATCATAGATAAACCTATATATGAAAAAATATATGAACCCCTAAATGAAAATATAGATGAAACCCTAGATAAAACGGTAAATAAATCCCTAGATAAATATATAGATAAACCCCTAGATGAAACCTTGGATGAACCCCTAGATAAACCCCTCGATGAACCTCCAGATAAAATGGATTCCCTGGTCTTAGTGAGGTCCTCCCGACGGCCTCCAAATTGGTCGGTTGACTGATGGCTGAAATCTCCACCCTAGCTACTGCCCCCTAAGGGGGCCCTGAAACCCTTATCTTTTCAACTCTTCCTTCTTCTTCATCTTCTGCTGCTGAGAACCTCCTGGCGCTTTCTCCTCACTCCCTGACCACTTGGTCAACTTTGCCACAAATACGTGATTTGTGGCATCGCTCTCGATCTCCCAACCCGCTCGCTCTATCTGCTCCTCATAAGATAGATGGGGATCCCAGGCGAGTACCATCTTGAACAACCCCTATCGCAACCCGAGTGTGAAGGCAAGCTGCAAGGTGTGTCCGGGCACCTCATGGACCAGAAGAACCTCCTCCTGGAAGCGATCCATGTAGCTCTCAAACTGCTCCTCAACACCTTGCTGGATTAGAAAAATAGCCTCGACGCCCTTCTTCCTTTTCTTGTACATGGCGAGCCGCAGCAGGAAACTCTGGAGCAAGTCTTCAAAGTTGTAGATGGTCCTCGAGGGAAGCTGATTGAACCAATCCCTCACCTTTCTTTTGAATGAGATGTCATACAACTTACACTTAAAGGCGTCCATCATCTGCCTGATGGAGACAACATCCTCGAACCATTGGAGATGCTAGAGGGGGTCATCCTTGCCCGCGTAGTAGGACATATCGGGCTCTGTGAACCCCTCCGGAATCGGGGCCGAAAGAATCAGTTCGCAGAACGGTTTCCCGGACCCTACTTGGAGAGCTGAAGGTGATCGCTCAGTCTCCTCCCCCGAGTAGCGGGTACCCGGTGGGATGGGGAAAAGAACTCGTGCGTGAAACGTCCACTCGTCCTCCCCCACTAGCACTTCCTTCTTTGGACGCCCGGCTGACGCCTCCTCGCCCATGACTTGTGAGCCAAGCACCAAAATCGCAGGGGTTGAGCACTCCCCCGGTGGCGTGAGGGTGATGCGCACGATCTCCATGATTGACTTCATGAATTCGTCGAAGTCACTCTTCCTGACGTACTCGCCCAAAGGAGGCGAGCTCCCTTGGTCAGCTAGTTGCCCTTCGTTTCCAGCTATGGAACTCACTCAAAAAATTTCGAACAAGCTATAGGGGTCCACGCTCATCGCACCACAATGTTGAACCCAAAAACCTGGGTTAACAGAATGTTGCACTCGGAAACCTGGGCCAACAGAGTTCGAACTGACTGGGTGTAGCTTGCACTTACTTCTCTTGAGTGAGAATCCTATACCGGGAACTTGGAACAAGAAACCTCACTCACACTGGTGGAAAAATGAACCTCGTGGGCCACAACGAGGAGATCCCGCAACAAATCCGGAAGATCTAAAAGAACTTCCCCTCCCAAACCAGATATGAGTCGGGCTCCCTAGAGAGCACTAGAGAGCTCTATGAGGGAAAAAAGAATCCCTCCAAAGGTGTCTTATGAAGTCTATTTATAGTTTTCCTGGATTGATCTGCGGATAGCAAAGGAACTCCATATATTTCTGTTTCCAAACCATATTCTTTGTGGACGATAGCCGGTCCAGGGCTCCTGCTGCGATCCCAAACACGGTCATTCACTTACCCGAAATACCTCTTGCCGTCGATTAGACTTGAAAGAGTGAAGCACAATTTAGGATTTGTTAATATAAATTATAGGGACTTAACGATTCTTTGAGTATTTTTCGATTTTGCTAAAAGCGAAATAAAATTTCCTAATAATAGGCCCCTTAAAAAAAATTTTTGAAGCAAATAATTTTTTGAAGAAAAAAAGTATCATACTATTTGGGTGATAAATTGATAATTATTTTAAAGATTGAATATTATTATACATGACAAATACAGCTATGCAATGAAATTAAATAATATGATAATTGATAACCACTACTAAACTTTGCATTTAATTTAACATTTTCATATATTTTTAAAATCAAAGCTTACGCCAACTCGCCAAGCCCACCTTCTAAAGTTCTAAATATTAAAAATGAAGATATTTATGATGCTCCTCATTAATTATTATATTTAAAAAGAAATAATAACGAATAAATATATTTTATTTTATTTTATATTTTTAAAAAGGAGGGAAAATATTAGCGTGTGCGGTGGCGTTGGGGAACGCGGGCCTGCATTCCAGTTTTGGCGCGTCGCGTTCCTCCGTAGTGCAATCCGCTTCATCGAGAGACAGAGAGGAGTGAAGTGTGTTTTCACTGGCAGGCTTCTTCGGCCCCGTGCTGGCGTTCTGACTTTTGGCGTTTCTTCATCTTCAACCTTTTTCCTGATTCAGTTTTTTTTTTAATATCTCGCGTAGTTTAATGCCGGGCTTGATGGTGGAAATCTCCGTACCTAAACCCTTCGGCTGCCGCCTGTCAAGCATCGAGACACCGCCATCGACGCTCATCAATGGCTGATGATTCATCTAATCATGCTATCGTGTTTAGCTGGCTGGAGATTCCGTGTCGGCATGTCGCTGTGGTGGCTATATAAGCCCTCCCATCAATCTTCTTCCTCGCCAACCATTTCCCCTCTCTCGATCTCTCTCATCATGGCTTTAATGGCGCTGGCGATCGTGGCGATTGTGGTCGTCTTCTTCGTCTGCCGACGCATTTCGGGGAAGAGGGCGACGATGGAGGATTCATCGGGCGGGGAAAAGGGGAGCCGGCGGCGGCTCCCGCCGGGATCGATGGGATGGCCGTATATTGGGGAGACGTTCCAGCTCTACTCCAGCAACCCTAACAATTTCTTCGCGGAGAAGCAGAGGAGGTACGGCGCGGTGTTCAAGACGCATATCCTGGGTTGCCCCTGCGTCATGGTTTCGAGCCCGGAAGCTGCGAAGTTCGTGCTGGTGACCAAGGCGCATCTCTTCAAGCCCACTTTCCCGGCGAGCAAGGAGCGGATGCTCGGACCTCAGGCGATCTTCTTCCAGCGCGGGGAGTACCACGCCAGGCTCCGCCGCCTCGTCCTCCGCGCCTTCATGCCCGACGCCATCCGCGCCAAAATCGCCGGCGTCGAGGAGATCGCCGTCCGCGCCCTCTCCTCCTGCGACGGCCGATTCATCAACACCTTCCAGGAAATGAAGACGGTTAGTTATCTTCGATTTCCGATCCCCTGCTATCTCTGATTCGATCATGAACAGCGAAGCTGTTTGATTGCAGTACGCCTTCAACGTCGCGCTGATGTCGATATTCGGAACGGAGGAGCGGTCGCGCATTGAGGAGCTGCGGCAGTGCTACTACACGCTGGAGAAGGGCTACAACTCGATGCCGGCGAACCTCCCCGGTACCCTCTTTCACAAGGCGATGAGGGCGAGGCGGCAGCTCGGAATCGTCGTCGCCGAGATCATCTCCTCAAGAAGAGAATCAGGGGCTACAGATCGCCGCAATCACGATTGCGCTCATTCCGACGACCTCCTCTCGTCCTTTATGGATGCCAAGGAATCCCTCTCCGACAATCAGATCGCCGACAACATCATCGGCGTCATCTTCGCCGCCCGCGACACAACCGCCAGCGTCCTCACCTGGATCCTCAAGCACCTCGCCGAGAATCCGGCCATCCTTCAAGCCGTCGCCGTAAGCTCCATCAATCTCTCCCGCCCCTTATTCTTCGTAACGATTATTGATCGGATCCGCCTCTTCCCGTGACTTCGGAATGCAGGAAGAACATGACGAGATCAGAAGGCGTAAAGAGCGGATTGAAGAAGATGAAGAGAAATCCGGCTTGAATTGGGCGGACACGAAGAAGATGCCAATCACCTGCAGAGTGATACAAGAGACCATGCGTGTGGCGTCCATCCTCTCCTTCACCTTTAGAGAGGCGGTGGAGGATGTCGAATACAAAGGTGTACTCAATTTTTTTAATTCGGCCAATTCCTTCTCGATCCTCCGATTTTTTTAATTTTTCCAAAAAATATTTGATTTATATTTGTTTGATGAAGCTATTTTCTTATGCCCCGTTTGGGATTTTAGGGTTTAGGGTTCTAAAAAATAATTTTATAAAAAAAAATAATATTGATGTTGGTACTTTTACGATCATTTTAAGTACCAAATTATACATATTCCGATGATTACAAAAAATATGATCATGTTGTTATACATTTACGATCGTAATGCATGATTTTATGGTCATATTTTTTTCAATAATCATCGATATATATATAATTTGATACTTAAAATGATCGTAAAAATACCAACATTAATATTTTGTGATTTTTTATAATTTTTTTTTAAGTCCAAAAATATGATTTATCACATAAAATTATCTAAGACGCACATAGAAGTTTGAGCGTCAAACGCACCAAAAAATTTCTCCACGGCTGTGACCGCCGTCAAACAAAAAATATTTTTGAAGTGAATTAAATCAATTAGGGGAGCTTCCTCAAGTACCAACCATTATATTATTTCAGGATAAATAAATAAACAAATCAGTTCTCCCCAGTTACTTCTACAGCTCACGCCCAATCATTTGCCATGTGATTGTCTTAAATCCTTACAACTGGGCCCACAGTATCGATAATTTATTAATTTTTAGTTATATATGAGTGACAGTGCAGAGGGGTCCCGTGCGGCCATACCAATTTTTAAGCCGTGGTAATGCCACAGCGTAATGACACTTCCGCGATTCACAGCCTCGTGTCCGACACCCCCTCTCGCAAGTCATATTTATTTATTTGATTTATCAATTACGATTAGATAATGTAATAGTCAAAAATTGATTTTGACAATTTTATTTTGATAATTTATTTTTTAAACATTACAATTTAAATTATGTTGCAATAAATAAAAGAATTTGATAACATTAAATTAAAAAAAACAAAAATATTGTGCGTGTGCAGGATATCTCATACCGAAGGGATGGAAGGTTCTGCCGTTGTTCCGAAACATCCACCACAGCCCACACCACTTTACGGATCCGGAAAAATTCGATCCGTCCAGATTCGAGGTAAATAAAAATAAAATCAGTATTTTGAATGAAATTCGAGCAAGTTTTCGAAGTAATCGCTACTTTATAAGGGTGGTGTTAAAGGCAACCCAGAATTAGCTATTGGCAAACCAATTTCTATGAGTTACTACGCGTCTTTTGAAAATACGCTTTGTACATGCATTTTTAGGAAAAGTGTTCAACACGAAAATTGTAGATCTCGTCGAGATCTACAACTTTCGTGTTGAACACTTTTCCTAAAAATGTACGCACAAGGCGTATTTTCAAAAAATTCGTTATAGTTACGATCAGAGCGACAATACGTCTTGTACGTGCATTTTTAGAAAAAATGTTCAATATTAATTATTTCACGTATATCAGCGTAAAATAAAACAAATTAACATAAGAAAATATGAAAAAAGAAGTAACAGATATATAAAAGTCAAATAAAGTACATTAGAAAAAATATAAAATACAAAATTGTAGCTGAAAATAAAAAATATCTAATAAAGCAAAACAAATTATTAATATTTCAAATACTGTGATGAACTTAGCGTTAGCAATATCTTGCCAAATATTAAGGCTTTGTATGGCCCGGCGGTGGCGATCACGAACACGATAGTTATTAATCATCATTCGTAAACGCCCGACCTCATCTAAGCAATTTCATCCACTTTTATGTTTAAAATAGTTCTATTTTCTTGGTGACGGTCATGACAAAAACGCCTCCGTTTGGCACGGTTTTTTTTGCTCCGGCGAGTTTGGACAAAAAGCACCACCATCATAAAAGGCATGTTTGGCAAGAGAATGGTTATGACCACCACAAAGAAAAGAAAGGGCGATGTTACTAGCAGTCCTACGGCGGCTATTTGCAGTCTTAAAAACACAACGATTATTCACAGTTTAAAAAACACTTAAATTCATTGGACCGTGTTTAGTCGTTGTAGGACTGCTTATAACATTGCCCAAAAGAAAACTAGGTTTGAACATAAAAGTGGGTGAAGTTTCTTAGGTGAGGTCGGGCATTCAGAAGCGACAATTCATAATCACTGCGCTCACGACCGCCACCGCCGTGCCAAACGGAGCCTAAATCTAGTCAAATTGTCTCGTATATGATATTAGATGATACGAACAAAAAATTCCATTAGATACCACTTTAGGAAGGGATGAAGAATTGATGGCTTTGAGCGCGGTGACGTGGTCACTCTCCGAGCTCTTTCATTTCCAGCTAAATCCTTGTAATGAAAAGCAATTACTCGGCCCCGCCTCCCTACTAATTCTCTTATTTCTCAAATACGATCATTTTTCGGCCTTTTTTTGTTGCCTGGAAATGGAGAAAATTTTTGGTCCACCGATCAGATTTAGATGGAGGTCTGTCGTGCTATCACACATTAGACTGTCAGCAAAATTCGTGATTTAAAAAAAATAAAAAATGATATCCTGCCGAATTCTAAAAAGCGTAATATCCAACCGAATTTTTTTTTTAAACATGATTTTTTATCGGAAATTAATTTCTTAAAATAAAGATAAAAAATCCTAATTAATATTTTATAATTTATTTTAGAAAAAAAAAAATTTAATAGGATTAAAATCAATTTTTTGGTTTTATCCGACCAAAAAAATTTCCCTGTAAATGGAGAAATAAATATAATTAGGTTTCTTTGGGCCCCACAAATTTCTTTGGGTCCGACGGGCGGACAAATTTTTTTTCCTGAAAATGACTATATTTCGATCGCGTGCGCGGATACGGATAGATATTGATCGCGTACGTGAAAACGATGGTCGGATCCGATCCGAGGGGTCCGGTCTCTCTCTCTCTCTCTGTAGAGATTTTTTTTATAAGCCCGAGACCAATAGAAATGCAGGGTTGTGTGGTCCCCGCCGGTGCGCACAGCCGGGCCCACCAACTCAAAAATCAAAAATTCCTCCCCTGTGACTGTACTGAAGCTGCTTTTTAGTAAGCAGTCTTCAACGGAAAATATAATTGATGTGTTTGATTTGACGGCAACAAAGCAGGTCGCTCCGAAGCCAAACACGTACATGCCGTTCGGCAGCGGGACCCACGCCTGCCCTGGCAATGAGTTGGCAAAGCTCGAGATTCTCGTCCTCCTCCACCACATCACCACAAAATACAGGTAGTGGCCCCCACCGCCCCAGATCTTCCCGATCTGCTTCCTCACCAAATATCTGCTTTATCGCTTTTGCAAACGCAGCCGCTTTCCAGTTTCAACTCACCGGATCTGCTTTCCGCAGGTGGTCTATCTGCGGGCCCACGGCCGGGATTCAATTCGGGCCCTTCGTGCTGCCGCACGACGGCCTGCCGGCGAGGATCGAGCGTCTGCGATAATGTTTGGCGGACGGAACTGTGGTCGATCGGGCGGGCCGACTGATTTGTCGGCGGAGGCGGATGCTGCGCCCGATTGTTTATGTATACAGAGAGAAGGGGTGGCGACCCCCGCAGTCCAAAGGGATGCACGGTGGGTCCAGCCAGTCTTATTGGAGCGCGGTGGTGGAGTTATCAATAGATTAATTCAATTTGTGTTCTCAAGGCTATGAGATTCTTTTGATAATTGTTTAGCGCCGGTGTTTGTGTAGTCTTCCCGTGCGGTTGCTGCGGTACTTAATTTCGCTGCTACGGTAACTCCAGCGGAGACAGCGCCTTCTGCCGCCTTCGTCGGGCTTTAACTTTTGTGAAGGGCGCATGATGGGAAGCATTGTGTTAAACTATAATTAGTTGCGCAAAAATGCTCACTTTAGTCCTTTGGTTGATTGCAAAGAAACGATATTGCAAAGAAACGATGCTGCGATCTCGAGCAATCCTTGAGTCCATATAAGAGATGGAGGCGGAGACGCTAAGAGCTTGGTTGCATTATTACTTATAATTTCATTAACCACGCCTGCGGCTCGACCTAACATGTCGTGGTTTGTTCGCTTCTAGCAATTTTTTTCTTATCAGTCGTCAATAATGATAAGATTTAGTACTATTTCTTCTAATCAGTGGCTGATCCAGAAAATTATAAATGAGGGTGAATAAAAAAAATTTCTAAACGCAAATGCTGGCGGGGTGAGTAGGAGGGTCATGAGTCACATGTTGGAAATTAATTTTGTGGGTGCACATAGCTGAACTTGGTCTACGAATAGCCAAATTTGATCTGCAAATAGCCAACTTTGGTTCGCGAATAGCTAATATTTGTCCCAAAACAAATTAGTTACGTGACGTGAGAACGTTTTCATCTTATCAGAGTTGTTTCTCCCTCATCTGATCATCGTTTTTGACATATAAGTAGTCAAAATTCATTGCCTCGGCGAGAGGAATCCAAATCCACTAATAAATTTGAAAAATAATGAGAATGTCAGTGTCCCTCGGACACCCCTTTGAATCCGCCCTTGCTTCTAATCGCTTCCAACTTCTAGCTTTGGTCATGCTTATATATATGTATATACTAATAATAGCTAGCTAGTGTAATTAATGATAGAAAAAGAGCTCAACTAATTAATACTCAATCATGACAAATATTCAACTAAATTGAAAAAAAAAACTCAATAAAAACTAGTTCTGTTACACGGCGGTGGCGATCATGAATGCTGTGGTTATGGAATGTTCGACCTCACCTAAGGAACTTCATCCACTATTATGTTCAAAACTAGTTCTATTTTTCTGGTTGTGGTCGTAGAAGTTGTCAGGACAAAATACATTCTATGACGGTTGTGTTTTGTCCAAATAAAACAATAGAACAAACGTGTTTTTGTGACAACCAGGAGCATAGTCTATCACTAGTAGAAGCGATTCCCTCTGTACACATCGAAATAAACTCAATAAAAAAAGATACAATAAGTGCGGCAAGAATGACCCGTGTATGTCGCTTCTTTCATGCATAGTCTAAAAGTGGGCGGATTCGACAAACAAGTTCACGAGTATGACCGGTTTGCCGTGAAGATTCCAACGGGCCCAGTTTTGCCTGATTCCGAATCCATTTTGTACAACCCCATATTCGTTGAGTGGGCCCCCCGGACTCAAGGAGGCCAGAAGGAGAGACGGGTGGGGTCAACAAGCATTCGCATGGGCCCAGAGGGGCATTCGCCCGAAAAGCCAAGATAGCACTCGCCTATGAAAATGGAGCCAGAAGAGGCGAGTGGTGCCTCCACGGACCACTCGCCCAGGGCTGGCGAGTGGAGTTCTCGAGGACCACTCGCCTGCCCGGATCCAAGGGTGGAAGGCAGGAGAGAAGTGTAACACCTCCCCTGTAATGACCATATAACATGGGTCCGGGCGGGACCCCACAGCATATAACCGCCACAGGTTCAGCATTAAAAGATGATATAAACTACCCAGCTCAAAACTCAGACAACACAGCGAAAACAAAACTAAAAGTCACAAAGATTGTCCACGACATAATACATAGGAAAGAAACCGGCCCTAAGGCCTTACACAACCAATAGTCCAAGGAAAATCAAACATACATCACCAACATAAACTCCCAAAACAGGGGGGAACTAGCTTCCCTAAGCTACCTCGACATGCAAGCCGAAACATCAAAAGATGAGTACAAAATGCAGGAAAAACAGAGTAAACACTTCATGAGGCTTTAGACCTTTTGGTCTGCGAGCTCGTTCCAGCCTGCGATCATTGGCCTGCATCCAAATCACAAATAACGGTAAACGAGGGTCAGCTACGGCTGACCACAAACGGTGTAACAACACCCCTCCTCCCGGCCGCCCTAGCGGACCCCGGGGAACTACATCACCCTGCAAGTCAGCACTTCGTATGCACAAGTATATAAGGAAAGAAGCAACATAAAACAGCAGGTATGAGTGTCACAAACAACATCCACGTTTCTATGTTGAGCAAGTAATAAAGGGGCCTACAAATACAATATGAATGCAAACCCGGGTTTCACCCAAGGCGCCCTAAAGCGTATGGATCTAACACATCATCATACATTATCAACACAACCATGAGGTACTCAACATTTCCCCCCAAAGGGCATCGTAGCACAAGGCCAAGAACTCACGACGTGACCCACCTCGCCTGGCCCTCCTTGCCATCGGGCTTGTCAACAGCTCACACGTTCTTGCCACAAAGAACACAACCGATGCTAAGAACCTTGGCTTAGACTCCGAGCAAACGTCCTAAGGCCCTGGTCTTACTGTCGGGACAACGTCCACCGACTGCCTCGCCTGGCAACCGTTCCGGGCTCGTCCGTTAGCACAGACGTTCTCGTCAGTTAACACCGAAGGGACTAATCTTGCCGGGACACTCTCCACACGTGAATATCAGTCTTCACGGGATAGCCAACCGACCACAAAGACCAATCGCACCTTCGCATAACACTAGGCATCACAAGCCCCATAATCCGCACATTATTTCCCCGCCCAAAACCCAACATTCGTTACCACACGAAGCTACAAGGGCATCACGACGACGAATTCGCCGTATTCGGATTTCTAACGAAACCCTTAAAATACGCGTCAATCAACATCACCGAATCGGACCAACGGTCGCGAAATCGGCTTCACCCACAATGCCTAATCCACTAACGGAGCGGATTTCTAGTGCAAATCATGTCGGGGACGGACACAATCAACCCGATGGTTCCTCTTGAACCAAGGCGACCCGGATCCCTCTCACTCGACGGATCCGGTGCCAAAATGCAGAAAATAAAGGGATGCCAAGCACGCATCCTAAAGACCGAGAGGAGAAATGTTGTTACCTTTTGAGATCTCCTCCTAGCCATGGGAAACTTGCAAAGAATGGAGGACAAGAAGCGCCTCGACGTCCCCTACGCGATGCCGATCTCGGATCGGCGAACGGGGCTCCGAAGCTCCGTCAATGGCGGGAACTAGATCTCTTCCTCCTCCAACCCTTCCTCTCTCTCAAACCCTCAAGAACCCAACTCAAGAGAAAATGAGGAGGGAGAGCTTCTCAGCCCTACTTAGGGTTCTCCCACGAACCCCTCACAGCCGTCCGATCGAAAATAAACCAAACGGACGCCCAAATTTCGCCACTTGCGGATCTGGTGCCGATCGCACGGTCGAAAGCACGACCGTGCGTAAAAACGCACGATTAAACTCAGAACGCCAAAATTGCCAGCCGAAGAGAACGCACGGGCGGATCGATCGTGCGTCAAGTACAACGCACGATCGTGCGTTCTAAGAAAACTGCCAAAAATGGGGTGTTACAAGAAGCCTGGCGAGTGGTGCCCTCATGGGCCACTCGCCCAGTAGGATCCAGAGGTAAAATTACCCAGACACCCCTCGTGGGCTATCAATAGCTCCTCAGAACAGCGGAGCTAGGCTGTTAGCAGACCAATTTGGAGTGCGATTAGTAAAATCAAAAGGCAGATTCATGCTATTTGCAGACCAGCCTAGAAAAATCTATAAATAGACTCTTAAGGGCACCTTGAAGGAGATCAGATCTTCTTGAGCTCTCTCCTCCAGGCAAATTTCGGAGTTGGCTGCTAGTGCCCTCCAAGGTGCCCGACTGAGCATTGGTTTGGGAGGGGAAGCTCTCTAAGATCGTCCGGGTGTGTGGAGGGACCTCCTCGCTACGACCTTGGGTCTGTTCTAGGTTTTCCGTCCTTAGTCAGAAGAGTTCAGTGAGGGAGA
This sequence comes from Dactylorhiza incarnata, assembly GCA_033032865.1. Lineage (NCBI taxonomy): Eukaryota > Viridiplantae > Streptophyta > Magnoliopsida > Asparagales > Orchidaceae > Dactylorhiza > Dactylorhiza incarnata. The sequence goes on along the minus strand of JAWHQI010000226.1, from coordinate 1,510,300 downwards.
AGTAGGCACATGCTACACCCCCCGTGGGTCCGAACTCAGAGGTCGGTTGACGGTTTCAACATTTTTGGTGCGGTGAGTGTGGACCGTTGCCAGTGCAAGAAAATCTCAAACTGAGCTTGATGGCGGGAGATGGACGAGATGGTTTCGACCCAGGTCACTCGCAGCCACCAGCAACAATGGAGTGGCTGGAGATGTTCGAGAATTTCAAGCGGGAGGTCATGCAGACCATGCAGGTGATGCCTGTGGTTCCGGTGGTTCCGCCCCAGCAGATTGGCGAGAACGCTCCGGGCCAGCAGCTTGGGAAGGAGGTCGCGGCGGATGCAAGTGAGCGAGATCTCCCCGGGCGGCAGCTGTTCAGCTGCCCGGCGAGTGCAGAGGTGTGCGAGCTGACTCCGCGCGAGAGGGCCACTCGCCGAGCAGGGGAAGGGATCCCCTTCTGTGAGTTGATCCTCTCGGCCCCGGTGCCAGAGGGGTTTGGGGGCCGGAGATGTCCTACTATACCTGCAAAGATGACCCAGTCCTGCACCTGCAATGGTTCGAGGACATGGTCTCGATCCTTCCTATGACAGATGCCTTCCAGTGTCGGTTCTTTGCCACCACTCTGAAGGAGAAGGCGAGGGACTGGTTCCACCAGCTCCCCGTGTGTTCCATCTATGCTTTCGAGGACCTGCGTCGGAGCTTCAGGTTGCGTTTCTCAACGTCAAAGAAGAGGAAGAAGGACGCGGAGGCGCTATTCAAGATCAAGCAAGGGCCGGGGGACTCGCTGGCCCATTACGTGGACATGTTCCAAGAAGAGGTTCTGCAAGTCCAGGAGGTGCCGGGGTTCACCCTTCAGCTCGACTTCATAGTGGGGCTGCGAGAGGGGTTCTTCAAAATGGACCTGAAGTGGAAGGCCCCTCTATCCTTTGAGGAATTGATGGAGCGGGCGGCGGAAGAGATTGAGGGAGAAGCCGCCAACCCCGAGTTTGCAAAGAGGTTGGCAAAGCTGAGCGAGCCCGAGGTGAGGCAGCAGGAGGGAAGAAGAAGGGACGAGCCCAGAGGTTAGGGGTTTCGGGGGCAGCAGCGGGATTTGGGATATCAGGAGCCCAATAACTGGCTGGCTTGGAGACCCCAGGAGGGACCAGCGCGAGGTCAGGAGAGAGATCACCAGAGGAGGGGGGAAGGGAGGGCCAATCATCTGGGATGGAGGCAAGGCCCCCGAATCCCTCACCCCCCGTGGGAGCAAGCCATGGCAGAAGGCCGATGGAGAGGAAGAGGAGGAAGAGGGGGAAGGGTGGCGTTGCCCTATTGTGACTTCCATCAGGAGGAAGGTCACGCGACGGCCACCTGCCCGGAGTTTCTGGAGATGAGGGGAAGAGGTCAGCCTCAACAGCGACCTGTGAGGATTGAAGAAGTGCTACCCGGAGAGGGAGATGATAGATGCGAAGACAGGACCAACGTGGGAACCAGGGGAGGGATCGAGGTGATCCATGGTGGGGTGGGGATAGAAGCAACTCGCAAGAGAAGCTTCTAGGCGATGTTCAGGAGGAGCGTCGCGTCGACCTCCCATACCCCACCCCCTCAGAGAAGCTCACCTTCTCTTCGGAAGACATGCCAGACTTCGAAGACCCGTTCTGTGACGCCTTGGTGATCCAGACGACGATCGAAAACTTCACAGTCTCCCGAATCTTGGTCGACAACGGGAGTTCCGTGAATGTGATTTTCAAAAAGGCTTTTGACGCATTGGAGGTATAAGCGAAGAGGGTGCAGGCCTCAGATGGACCCTTATTTGGGTTTTCAGGGGAGAGGAAGGAGGTCGAGGGAGGAGTCTGTTGGAACACGGTCTTCCGCATCTCCTAGGTTTGAGAATAACAAATCCTATGTGTTTTTGATCTTGTGTTTAAGTGTGCAGGAAAACAAAGCCCATATGACTCAATGATTACATATGAAGGTTACCCCCAAATTTGAGCCTTCAAATCCAACACTCCTTCTAGCGTCGGCGGTATCACCTAGCGCCTGGCGCTAGCGCTAAGGAACTGCTCAGAAGAAACGAAACCGCTGGGATGGAAAACCGCTGAGATGCAAACTGGCGCTCGACGAACTGCTTACTCTACCGCGGCGCACTAGTACTAGCGTTGGCGCTAGCTTTCGCTCGACGAACTGTAAGCTGCGCTCGACGAAATGTTCATCACTGCGTTCGACGAAAATTCGATCGACGAAAAGAATGCTTAAGCGCAATTCCGGGAGCACATATAGAAGGAGATAGCGTTTGGCGGTATCCGATAGCGCGGGCGGTAGCGCGGAGCACAGAAGGCAAGAGAGAATTGTTTCCTCAGATTGAAGATTCTGCCGCGCAGAATATGTCCTAAAATGGGATAGCGCTGGCGGTACCTCTAGCGCAGGCGCTAGCGCTGAGGCTATAAATAGGACCCCTCTTCTCTCGTTTTAGCAAGACATCAGAGAGAGAGATTGAGTGCTAGAATTCCAGAGGCTACCTTGGCCGAAAGTTGATGTCCTACCAAAGTTCTGCAAACTTCTGAAGGAGAATCTCATCACGCCGGATCCAAACGAAGTCCGCTTCTACAACGCTTATTTTACAACGGATCTTCGTCTCCAACTTCAGAAGTTCATCAAGAGGGAGTTTTAATTATTTTCATTTCTTATTTCTTGTAAACGGTTAGTGAAATCGCCTCGTGTTGGCGACTAGGTTTGGGTAGGACTTAGGGCGGAAATTCGCCTCATGTTGGCGACTAGATCTAGGTTAGGTCTAGGGGGTGCTCGAGGCCATATCCGGGGAAGGGTTGGCTAGAGCGGCTTGAGGCCGAATCCGGGGAGGATAGGCTAGGGCCACCGGTTCGTGGGGATGCGAGTCGGGATAGAAAACAAAAAGAGTCTACTATTATTCGCCACCAATTTCTAGCGTTATAGAAATCAACTTTTGTAAAACCTTATTTCATATTAATAAAACATGTCTCTACTTTATTTCAATAGTTTTACTTGATTTCTTGTTGTCTTAATCTCGTATTATTTCAAAGCTTTTCAAAATATAATATAAATTTTAAAAACCCTTATTCACCCCCCCCCCCTCTAAGGGCGCCTACCGATCCAACAAGTGGTATCAGAGCTAGGTTATTCCAATCGGCTTAACAACCATGAATAATGACGTCTCATGATCTCGCTTCTACTAGTGGAGCAAATTTCTGTGAAGAAGAAATATCTCTTAAACCACCGTTATTTGAAGGAACAAATTATAAAGGATGAAAAATTTTAATTGAAAAATTTATTAAGACTTTAGATGTCGAAGTATGGAATTTAGCCATTGTAAGACCTGCAGATGAATCAAATAATAAGGAACGTCATCTAAATGCAAAAGCCAAACATTATTTATTTTGTGCTCTATCAAATGAAATTTTCAAATTAATATATTGTTTTTCTAGTGCATACAAAGTGTGGCAATTTCTTGAAGAAATGTATGAATCTTCATCTACAGGTATGGAACAAACGCAATAAGTGGAGAACATACAAGTATGCACAAATGTTCAAGAAAGCTCCTCTCATGACGGATCCATGAAGTGCACATCAAGTGAAAGAGAAGAAGAAATACTATCTTCGGAAGAGTGCCAAAAAGATGTCAAAGAAACGATATGTTCAAATCGTGCCTCTCCCGAAAGCAATGTAAGGAAATCAAATTCCATCTTTTGTACTTCTAACTCTTCATTACAATTGCTTCAAACTACAAAGCGCAAAATTAAGGAATTAAAAAATGCTAATAAACATTTGCGCTTAGAAAATAAAAATTTAAAGGCAAAAATTAATGAACAATCAAATTCAAATTTATCTAGTTCTATCCATGGTTCCTTAGTTGAAAACACTACACCTTGTATGGAATTTGATGATTTAAAAGAAAAATGCAAGGAACTTCTTTTTATAAAAGAACAAAATGAAAGATTATGTTTAGAAAATTCAACTTTGAAAAATGATTGTGCTATGTGTACAAGTTATAAAATTGAAATTAAAGAGATGGATGAAACTTTTGATGACTTTAGAAACAAATACAACAATCATATTGAGTCTATCGTATCCACTCTCAAAAATAACACAATAGCGTATAATAAAGCAAGACATAATCTTAAAGTTAAGAACTATGAATTGGAAACTAAAGTAAACTTGTTTAAGGAAATTATAAAGAAAAATTCTCAACACATAAATCAATAATTTCAAGCAAATTCCAAAAGCAAGTTAAATATGAATTTTCATAATATGTATAAGCCTAACAAAGGAAATGAAAAATATCAAATGCCTGAAAATAAAATTCCAAATCATTATTATTTACAAAATCATATTTCTCCCAACATAAAATTAAATGTTCACAAATTTCCTATAAACAATGTTTTACAAAATCATCATGGAAATTTGACATATAAGAATAATATTAAACCAAGGTTTGAATGGAGACCCAAAATTAAAGATGAAACATTAACTCCACTTGAAATGGTTCATTCGTACTTGTCTCCCCAAAATCCATCTCGCTATATTTGGGTACCCAAAGGAACCATCCCACATAGTCCCCTTTGGATACCTAAAACACTTATTCATTAGGTATCATCAAATGCATGAAGTAGAAACTTTTCAAAATAAGATATACAAATTTAATTTCTACTTCATGATGTGCTTTAATGTCCTTTTTATCTTTCTCTTGTTGTTTTCCTTTTGAACTATCATGTCATGGTCATCCTATACAGTATTGAAAATATGATCTTATCTCTTAAAATCTTAATATGTTTATAAAATCAAATTGATCAAAATTCAAAAGTCATATCTAATTTTGATGACCTATCTATCTCTCTTATCTTCGTTGCCTATAAATATCTTATATTATCCATATAAATCAAATTATAAATTTGTTATAAGATATTTTAAATTAACTCAAGTTATTAGGCTATTAAGTTTTTTAGCCTTCACCAACAAGTGGTTTAGAGAAATAACATGATCTAAAAGGAAGTTCAAGATCAAAATGAAAGCTCAATTTTAAAATATGGTTGTCTTTGTTCACAACAAAAAATTATAGTGTGTTCACTTCTTGATGTCAAACATGATCTAAACCATCACTATTGTTCACCTATCAAAAATCACATATATATATATTCAAAATTCTTAATTAAAAGAAAATCATTAAAATGTATTGAAAGAATTTACCTTCATAATGAATATTGAATTCACAAGCACCACCATGATCTATTGATGTCCATTGCTAAAATTCGCTAACATCATATATCATAAGTCTTATCAAAAGTCTTCTAAAAACAATTATTTCTATCACAATTATGTGAATTATAATTGATATAATAATTGATGACAATTGATATTATAATTACATGCCATGGTTGGTGTATTATGTGTGTATTGTGATTTATTTCAAGTTTAGACCTTTGAATCATCTTGATATCAAATCAAATTAAATCATCACTTCATTCTAGGTCTCTAAGTTGAAACACAATCAAACCTTGATATAACATTAATTTCAAACTTATCATACTAACATTGTCACCTAAAGAATATTTGTGTCTATGTTAGGCTTTATATGTTTACCAAGATATACAGGCTGGGTATTCTCATCTAGGGCTTATCCATGATATTCTTATGCATGAACATTATTTTTTAATCACTAAAATCATGCATATTTGATTTGTTCATTCATGTCTTCTCGTGCTTACATTTCCTATCATTTTCAAACTACATTATATTGATAAATAAAGCCTTAGAAAAATTAAAATGGAGATATAATAAAATATATCTCATGCAAAGTCTATTTGGTAAAGTCATATACAAAATCACTAATGTTTCATGCAGTTTGCACTATCTAGACATCTCCTAAAATTCTGAAATTTCTGCATGAAACTACTCTGTGGACACTTAATCAAGATCAACAATTAAAAATTTCAAAATCATAAAAAATCGTGCACTGTTTCCCGCGCTAGCGCTAACGCACTTATTCGTTTTTCTGTATTTTTAAAATTTTGAAAAATTCTTAAAAATATATTAATCTATATTTACTATTTATTTTTGCACTTCTGATTATATTTCATTTTTGAAAAATCAAATACAAAAATACAAAAGCCAAATTACAAAAAAAAATATGTTCTGCCTTTTTGTTTAAAGTCTATTTTTTATGCAAAAATCAAATACAAAAATATAAAACAATAAAAAAAACTGTATGGATTTTCCTATGAAAATCAAGCATGATTTAATCTATTATTTAGAACTTCTATAATGTTGCAATTTATCTTTTCAAACTACTTTGAACATTGTTTTCATCATGCTTTGATATATCTATTAATATGTGCATCAAGTATCTTTTAAAAGTTGTGTAGAACTAAGCTTAGCATGCCTCTAAGTATGAGTAAATGTTTTATGTTTGATAATGATCTTTATTCACTCACTTATTTTGGCATTGTCTACATATGTGTTTAATTTATGAATGCTTGTGTATGTTGTGTATTAGTACAATGAATTAAAATTGCACAAGTATCTTACCTACACTCCTTTATTTGCACGTTTAAAAGTTAAGAAAAGTGGTTATGTTTTTTTCATAAATTATATTGGTTTGCAAAACAAGTGTATTCGGAGAACTTTGTACAAAACAAAAAAAATCATAAAATAAAGTGACAGATAACTTCACCAAGCACTACTTGAACCTCCTGATAAGTCTTAATAAGCGTTGTGAAGTTGAGCGCCTTGGAAAGAATAGTAAAGTATCTTGTGCAAATCAAATCTTTCTTTCAAAATAAAAACCACTTACTCTTAAGTACACCGGATCACTAGTCTCAACATTAAAAATAAAATATGTGATCCCACAAGCACTACTTTGCACCCTGATAAGTCTTAATGAGCATTGTGTGTGCAAAGCACCTTGGTAGTTGTACATTTTTTTGTGCATTGAAGTGTGTGGAAGTAAAAGTATTTGTGTTTTATTGTGCTCTTTACTTTACATATTTCTTGTATTTTTGATTAAAACATTTGTTTACTTTCTTCAAAATACACCTATGTGCACATCATTATCTTTCATAACACTTCTTCTCATGAGTATTGGATCCTAATGCTAAAATTCTATAATACTCTTTCTATATAAATGTACTAGATAACCTAGCATGCTTTCTACAATGTTTGGTACGTTTTGAATTTGTGAATTAAAATAACATTGTAGTAATCTTTTTTTGATAACATTATTTCATGCTTGGTTACTTTATTGTTAGACTTAAAGATTTTAATTGAACAATGATTTACAAAAACATCTTCTTTATGAAATTTAACTCATATATGTTTTTATGGATCATCATTGATTACAATAAGATGTTTCTTGTATTTCGATAAATCTTCCGCATCATAACCATATAATTGTTTTACTTTGTATTTTCATGCTTATATCAAAGTCTTAAATACCAAAATTCCTTTTTCAACAAATGGTAGACGTGCTTGGTAGAATTTATATTGGTTATTATAACACAAATATTGTAATGCTAAAACTCTGATTTATTAATGGATTTCAAATTAGCTCTGGAACTTTTCTTTAAGAATTCAAATATAAAAACCCATTGGCTATGAAATTATAATTTGATTTAAAACGCTTAAATGTTTCCATAATTATTACCCATGACTTCATTTCTCACCGTAGCGGGGGCGTGGGGTTGTAGACATTAGATAACTTTATCTCTAGTCATGTCTTGTCCTTAATCGGGGAGGGTTCCAGTGGGGCCTTGCGAGGCACTGGGGGGAAAGAGTGCTAGGGTGAGTTTTGTCTAGTGTTTGCATATGGGACTAACACCCCAACCTACGGCATGTATGCAGCTCCTCATGCCCATCCGTCACTTAGTACGGGGCTAGAGTGTAGATATATTGTCTGGGTAGATAGGTTATTTGGAAATCATTACCTTTTTATGCCTGAAACTCTTATATAAAGGAGAAAACTAACATTATAATATGGAAAATTTGGAAAATGTTATATTGTTCATCTTTAAGCTACAAACTCTGATCTATCTCTATAAAAATTACTCTAAAAACTCCTTATTATTTCATTCTCTCTAAAAAGCTCGATCATGCCTTATTATCAACTTTTAAGTGGTGTCTCCTTACCCACTTTTGCTAATAACAAAAGGGGGAGAACTAACATGATAAATATAATCTGCTATCAAAATAGAAAACTAACATGCTTAATTAAGATGATAGCTTACATATTAGGGGAGCATTCACTTAGGGGGAGCATGTATTTAGGGGGAGCAATTTTAAATGCTAAAATCGATAATTATCCTAAGTCATCACTCTCTCACACACACACACAAGTAAGTTTCATCATGCTTATATATATTATTGCTCTGATTTATCATTAATGGATTTGTTATTATCAAAAGGGGGAGTTTGTTGGAACATGGTCTTCCGCATCTCCTAGGTTTGAGAATAACAAATCTTATGTGTTTTTTATCTTGTGTGTTTAAGTGTGCAGGAAAACAAAGCCCATATTACTCAAGGATTACATATGAAGGTTACCCCCAAATTTGAGCCTTCAAATCCAACACTCCTTCTAGCGCCGGCGGTATCACCTAGCGCCTGGCGCTAGCGCTAAGGAACCGCTGAGAAGAAACGAAACCGCTGGGATGGAAAACCGCTGAGATGCAAACTGGCGCTCGACGAACTGCTTACTCTACCGCGACGCGCTAGTACTAGCACCGGCGCTAGCTTTCGCTCGACGAACTGTAAGCTGCGCTCGACGAAATGTTCATCATTGCGTTCGACGAAAATTCGATCGATGAAAAGAATGCTTAAGCGCAATTCCGGGAGCACATATAGAAGGAGATAGCGCCTGGCGGTATCCGATAGCGCAAGCGGTAGCGCGGAGTACAGAAGGCAAGAGAGAATTGTTTCCTCAGATTGAAGATTCTGCCGCGCAGAATATGTCCTAAAATGGGATAGCGCCGGCGGTACCTCTAGCGCAGGCGCTAGCGCTGAGGCTATAAATAGGACCCCTCTTCTCTCGTTTCAGCAAGACATCAGAGAGAGATTGAGTGCTAGAATTCCAGAGGCTACCTTGGCCGAAGTTGATGTCCTACCAAAGTTCCGCAAACTTCTGAAGGAGAATCTCATCACGCCGGATCCAAACGAAGTCCGCTTCTACAACGCTTATTCTACAGCGGATCTTCGTCTCCAACTTCAAAAGTTCATCAAGAGGGAGTTTTAATTATTTTCATTTCTTATTTCTTGTAAACGGTTAGTGAAATCGCCTCGTGTTGGCGACTAGGTCTGGGTAGGACTTAGGGCGGAAATTCGCCTAGTGTTGACGACTAGATCTAGGTTAGGTCTAGGGGGTGCTCGAGTCCATATCCAGGAAAGGGTTGGCTAGAGCGGCTTGAGGCCGAATCCGGGGAGGATAGGCTAGGGCCACCGGTTCGTGGAGATGCGAGTCAGGATAGAAAACAAAAAGAATCTACTATTATTCGCCATCGATTTCTAGCGTTATAGAAATCAACTTTTGTAAAACCTTATTTCATATTAATAAAACATGTCTATACTTTATTTCAATAGTTTTACTTGATTTCTTGTTGTCTTAATCTCGCATTATTTCAAAGCTTTTCAAAATATAATATAAATTTTAAAAACCCTTATTCACCCCCCCCCCTCTAAGGGCGCCTACCGATCCAACAGAGTCGGCCTCCAGGTGACGTTGGGAGGGGTCCCTAGGAACCGTCGATTTGTCATTGTCGACGCTCTGAGCAGCTACAATGTCATATTCGGACGCCCTCTCATCAGCACCTTCCGGTGCGTTCCCTCGTCTTTCCATCAGTGCTTGAAGTTCCGCCATGGAGGAGTCCAGGTCCGGATCCGAGGGGATGCCAAGGTGGCGAGGCAGTGTTACGTGACCGCCGTCAACACCATCTCCTGGATGGCGGAGGCTAAAAAGGTGGATAAGGAGATGGAGAGGCCGGAGGGGCCAGAAGGAGAGGAGGAAGGAGAAGGGGAGAGCGGCGCCCGAAGAGAGGAGATGGAAGTGGCTCAAGAGGAGCGTGTCGAGCCAATGGAGGAGGAGGCTGCGGTGGAAGAGGAGACCCTGCCCGAAGGAAGGGAGGCAAGGGGCAGATGGGAAGAGCCGGCCCGGCTTGAGGCGGCGGAAGAAGTGGTTGAGATGGAGGTCACCACCCAGGAAGGGAGAATGGAGAAGGTGCGGATCAGCGGGGCCTTGGCCCAGAGAACAGGAGAAGAATGCTGGAGTGCATCCAGAGGAGCGTGGACATCTTCGCATGGAGCGCGGCGGACATGCCAGGCATCGATGCAGACGTGGCCTGCCACTGACTCAACCTCGAGCCAGGGGCCCGCCCCATCCGACAGAAGAGGAGGGCCATTGCCGACAAGCTAGAAGGGCCGATCCGTGAGGAAGTGGAGAAGCTCCTCAAAGCAGGTTTTGTAACGGAGATCCAGTATCCAGGCTGGGTCTCCAATGTCGTCATGGTAAAAAAAGGGCGATGGCCGCTGGAGGATGTGTATCGAATTTTCTCTTTTAAACAAAGCCTGCCCTAAGGATTGTTATCCTTTACCTCGAATCGACGCACTGGTTGACTCAGCCGTCGGTTTTTCTGTGATGAGTTTTTTGGATACTTTTTCAGGTTATCATCAGATCAGGATGCACCCCCCGGATGTCAAGGATGTCTCCTTCATCACGAGGGAAGGGTGCTACTGCTATAAAATGATGTCGTTTGGCTTAAAAAATGCAGGAGCAACGTACCAGAGAATGATGGACCGAGTCTTCCGGGAACAAAGAGGGAGGAACTTGGAGGTATACGTAGATGACCTCATGGTGAAGAGCAAGGACATGGGCTCCCACCTCCAAGACCTTGAAGAGCAAGGACATGGGCTCCCACCTCCAAGACCTTGAAGAGCAAGGACGTGGGCTCCCACCTCCAAGACCTTCGGGGCCAGCAAGGGGAAATTTCTTGGTCACCTCCTCACCCCAGCCGGGGTAGAGCCTAACCCGGATAAAGTTAAAGCTATAATGGAGTTGGGGTCACCGCGAAATGCTAAAGAAGTCCAGCGCCTGACTGAGAAGCTCGTGTGGTTGAGTAGGTTTCTCTCCCGAGCTGGGGAGCAATGCTCCCCCTTCTTCAAGGTATTGCGAGGCAATCAGGAGTTCGAATGGACGAAGGAATGCGAGGATGCCTTCCAGGCCCTGAAGAGCAACTCACCAAGGCTCCGCTGCTCCAAGGTCCTAAGGAGGGAGAGGATCTAGCCCTGTATCTCGGAGTCGGGGCTAAAGCCGTGAGCTCCGTCATGGTCCGGGAAGAGGGCAAGAAGCAACTACCCATTTATTACGTAAGCAGGGTCTTGAAGAAGGCAGAGCTCCGATATCCGATTTTGGAGAAGTTGGCTTTCGCTCTGGTCATCTCGGCCAGGAAGCTCAGGCCGTATTTCTAGGCCCATTCGATACATGTAGTGACTGACCATCCCCTTCACAAAATCTTCGAGGGGGTAGAGCACTCGGGGAGGCTCGCAAAATGGTCGGTGGAGTTAAGTGAGTTCGACATCACTTTCGTCCCTCGATTGTCAATGAAGGCTCAAGCGGTTGCAGATTTCATGGCAGACTACGTGGTCGAAATGGAGGAGGGTCAAGACCTTTGTCTCATCCCCTGGAAGCTGTTGGTCGACGGGGTGTCAGACAAGAATTCTTTAGGAGGAGGGGTGGTGTTGGAAAGCCCTCATGGAGTGAAAATTGAACAAACACTAGTGATGCATTTTCCTGTCACCAACAACCAGGCGGAGTACGAAGCAGTGATCGCCGGCCTACGTCTGGCCCAGGAGTTGGGGGGTTCACGATTTGGAGGTCCTCGCCGAATCAATGGTAATAGCCTCACAAATCAAGGGTGAGTTTGAGGCAAGGGAGCCCACCCTCATAAGGTATCTGGCCAAAGTAAGGGGTCTCATCGGAGCGTTCAAAACCTTCTCCATCAGACACATACCAAGGGAAGAGAGTGTCCCGGCAGATCGGCTGGCCAAGTCCGGCCCTCGGGTTGGAGGGACCTTGACAGATCTGTTCCGCCCTTCGATTGAAGAAGGGGAGCTCATGGCCATAGAGCAGCGGCTCTCGTGGAAGGACCTTTTCATGACCTTATTGGCAACAGGCAAATTTCCTGAAGAGGTTCTGGATCAAAGGCGCTTTCGATACAAGTCCGCCTACTACGTGCTTCATGAAGGGAACTTGTATCGGAAGACTCTCTCAGGACTCCTGGCGCGATGCATTTCTGAGGAAGAGGTCCCGAGGGTTCTGGAGGAGATTCATTTCGGCGAATGTGGCAGTCATTCGGGGAGCAGGACATTGGAAGCAAGGATAATGAGACAGGGGTACTTCTGGCCGACCCTGAGCAAGGACGCAACGGAGTTCGCCAAGAAATGCCGGAAGTGCCAGTTGTTCGATCCACTTCAACTTTTGCCGGCTCGGAGGCTAAGGAGCATCACGGCACCATGGCCCTTCACCATATGGGGAATGGATCTGGTAGGACCTTTCCCTCAGGCTAGTGGGAAAAGGAGGTTTCTCTTAGTCATGATCGACTATTTCTCGAAATGGTTGGAGGTCAAGGCTCTAGCCAAGGTCACCTCCCAGGTAATCCGCAACTTCGTATGGGGGGGAGGTCATCTTCCGACATGGGCTTCCACAAGCCATAGTCACAAATAATGGCCCGCAGTTTGCCAGCGAGGAATTCATCAGCTTCTGCAGCCAGTTGGGGATAGACCTCAGGTTCGCATCCGTCCATCACCCCAGGAACAACGTGCAGGTGGAGGCAGCGAATAAGGTCATAGTAAACTTACTTAAAAAGAAGGTGGAGAACTTGAAGGGAAATTGGCTGGAGCAACTCCCCTCGGTTCTGTGGGCTCTAAGGACTACCTCCAACACCGCCACTGGTGAGACCCCCTTCAAGCTCTCTCACGATTGCGAGGACATCATTCCCGTGGAATTCGAAGTCAAGACGTCGCGGGTGAGGGACGCCTCGGATGGTGATGAAGAATAGAGAGCAGGAAATGAAGAGGAGTTGCGACTCTCTTTGGACCTAATCGAGGAGGTCCGAGATCTTGCCGCCATTCGACAAGAGGAGGTCAACCGGCGGATGTCCAAATACTTCGACAAGCATGTCCGGATCAAGCAATTCGAAAAGGGCGACCTCGTATTGAAGAAGGTCGACGCGGCCGGAAGGTCGACGCGGCCGGAAGGTCGACGCGGCCGGAAGGTCGACGCGGCCGGAAGGTCGACGCGGCCGGAAGGTCGACGCGGCCGGAAGGTCGGCCGCGGTAGGAAAGCTCAATCCCAATTAGGAGGGCCCCTATGTCGTGGAAGAAGCCTTAAAGTCAGGAGGATATCGCCTCCAGAATGTGGAGGGCAAGTCCGTTAGTCATATATGGAGTGGTGATGATTTAAAGTGTTTTTATCCTTAAAATTCATATAACAAAAAGGCTTATTATTAGAAACATTCTTGTTTCTAAAATATGCGATGAAATGGCTTACTAAGTAAGGTTCTAAAGGCTTCAAAGGTTGGCCCTGAGCAGATCCGCTGTCCAGGCTCTCACCTAGCTGGCAGGGTCGTAGGCTCACTCGGTGGCAAGCTCTAAAGGCTTCAATGGTTGGCCCCGAGCAGACCCGCTGTCCAGGCTCTCACCTAGCTGGCAGGGTCGTAGGCTCACTCGGTGCCAGGTTCTAAAGGCTTCAAAGGTTGGCCCCGAGCAGACCCGCTGTCCAGGCTCTCACCTAGCTGGCAGGGCTGTAGGCTCACTCTGTGGCAGGTTCGAAAGGCTTCAAAGGTTGGCCCTGAGCAGACCCGTTGTCCAGGCTCTCACCAAGCTGGCAGGGTCGTAGGCTCACTCGGTGGCAGGTTCTAAATGCTTCAAAGGTTGGCTCCGAGCAGACCCGCTGTCCAGGCTCTCACCAAGCTGGCAGAGCCGTAGGCTCACTCGGTGGCAGGTTCTAAATGCTTCAAAGGTTGGCCCCGAGCAGACCTGCTGTCCAGGCTCTCACCTAGCTGGCAGAGCCGTAGGCTCACTCGGTGGCAGGTTCTAAAGGCTTCAAAGGTTGGCCCCGAGCAGACCCGCTGTCCAGGCTCTCACCTAGCTGGCAGGGCCGTAGGCTCACTCGGTGGCCGGTTCTAAAGGCTTCAAAGGTTGGCCCCGAGCAGACCCGTTGTCCAGGCTCTCACCTAGCTGGCAGGGTCGTTGGCTCACTCGGTGGCAGGTTGTAAAGGCTTCAAAGGTTGGCCCCGAGCAGACCCGCTGTCCAGGCTCTCACCTAGCTGGCAGGGTCGTAGGCTCACTCGGTGGCAGGTTCTAAAGGCTTCAAAGGTTGGCCCCGAGCAGTCCCGCTGTCCAGGCTCTCACCTAGCCGGCTGGGCCGTAGGCTCACTCGGTGGCAGGTTCTAAAGGCTTCAAAGGTTTGCCCCGAGCAGACCCGCTGTCCAGGTTATCACCTAGCTGGCAGGGTCGTAGGCTCGCTCGGTGGCAGGTTCTAAAGGCTTCAAAGGTTGGCCCCGAGCAGACCCGCTGTTCAAGCTCTCACCTAGCTGGCAGGGTCGTAGGCTCACTCGGTGGCAGGTTCTAAAGGCTTCAAAGGTTGGCCCAGAGCAGACCCGCTATTCGGGCTCTCACCTAGCTGGTAGGGCCGTAGGCTCACTCGGTGGCAGGTTCTAAAGGCTTCAAAGGTTGGCCCCGAGGAGACCCGCTGTCGAGGCTCTCACCTAGCTGGCAGGGTCGTAGGCAAGGCTTCAAAGGTTGGCCCCGAGCAGACCCGCTGTCCAGGCTCTCACCTAGCTGGCAGGGTCGTAGGCTCACTCGGTGGCAGGTTCTAAAGGCTTCAAAGGTTGGCCCCGAGCAGACCCGCTGTTCAGGCTCTCACCTAGCTGGCAGGGTCGTAGGCTCACTCGGTGGCAGGTTCTAGAGGCTTCAAGGGTTGGCCTCGAGCAGACCCGTTGTCCAGGATCTCACCTAGCTGGCAGGGTCGTAGGCTCACTCGGTGGCAGGTTCTAAAGGCTTCAAAGTTTGGCCCCGAGCAGACCCGCTGTCCAGGCTCTCACCTAGCTGGCAGGGTCGTAGGCTCACTCGGTAGCAGGTTCTAAAGGCTTCAAAGGTTGGCCCCGAGCAGACCCGCTGTTCAGGCTCTCACCTAGCTGGCAGGGTCGTAGGCTCCCTCGGTGGCAGGCCCCGAGCAGACCCGATGTTCAGGCTCTCACCTAGCTGGCAGGGTCGTAGGCTCACTCGGTGGCAGGTTCTAAAGGCTTCAAAGGTTGGCTTCGAGCAGACCCGCTGTCCAGGCTCTCACCTAGCTGGCAGGGTCGTAGGCTCACTCGGTGGCAGGTTCTAAAGGCTTCAAAGGTTGGCCCCGAGCAGACGCGTTGTTCGGGCTCTCACCTAGCTGGCAGGGCCGTAGGCTCACTCGGTGGCAGTTCTAAAGGCTTCAAAGGTTGGCCCCGAGCAGACCCGTTGTCCAGGCTCTCACCTAGCTGGCAGGGTCGTAGGCTCACTCAGTGGAAGGTTCTAAAGGCTTCGAAGGTTGGCCCCGAGCAAACCCGCTGTCCAAGCTCTTACCTAGCTGGCAGGGTCGTAGGCTCACTCGGTGGCAGGTTCTAAAGGCTTCAAAGGTTGGCCCCGAGCAGACCCGCTGTCCAGGCTCTCACCTAGCTGGCAGGGCCGTAGGCTCACTCGGTGGCAAGTTCTGAAGGCTTCAAAGGTTGGCAAAGTAAGAAAGAAAAGTCCAAGGTGGAAAGTTAAGATGGGACAAGTCTAGGCATGAGATTGGCGAATGGTGCCCGTCACAGGGGACACTCACCAGCGAACGATATATATCAATGACGACACTCATCCGACGAATACGCGGCGAAACACTGACCGACCTAAGGGTCGCGAGAAGTCACAAGGACTTGATGAGTTCACAACGCAGCGACATCCCCGACGGAAATCAAATGAGGCGCCCACGTCTTAGCGTGACGGGAGCGAACGCGAAAAGGTTGTAACCACCGCGCTCTTGCGCGTCGGGAATATCTCGACAAGAACGCCTGGGGCTGACGCTACCAAGTACGGGGGCGAAAGCTACGCACAAACTATATAAACGATCCATCTTACATTAATTCATACGATGCAACCGCCCCTGGCGAGTGACCCAGGGAGGCGTGTGGAACGATCCGCAATCGGCCAACATCGGCAAAGCAGGTTAGGTTCCCTTTATAATTCGTCGAGCGGCCGTGGCAATCACACAACAACGTGGCGTCCTAAGAGCCTAGTGAGATGTGAAAACATAATAAAGAAGCAATAACTAATAAAAGCCAACATCAACAAAAAAGGGGGTCTCGCCCCAAATATGTCTCACAAAACAAATTCTCAAGGGTCCTTAGGGCTACCGCCGGAGGAGCCGCCGCTTTCGTCCGAGCCCAGGAGGATGACCCCCTCTCTTTGCGGATGGTCCTTGTCATCTGGGGCGGGAATTGGCACGAAGATATCGGGCACGACCCGACGTGCTGAGAGTGTCTCGGCGCCCTCCTTCAAATATCCGGCGTCACGAAGCACTTGCAGCGTATGCTCCGCAGCATCTTGCGCGCTCTACTGCATCAATTCCTCGAACTCGTAGTTAAAGTAAGAATGCCTCTTACTCCCTTCCCCCAGGGCCGAAGCTGCGGCGTCTCGCAAGCGCTGAACCTCGGCCTTGGACTCCCGAACCTCGTCCTCGAGACTGGCCACTCGCACGCGAAGCATCTCGGCGCTGGTGGTGTCCTGCGGAAAGGAGGATGGTAAGAAAGGGGGCGAAGGGAGGCAACGACATAAACACCCGCGAAGAATCACGTACCTCCCGAACAGGGCGATGGGCGAGGAGGGCCTCAACGGCCCCCAATTTGCGCTTCAGCTCCAGGATCTCGGCAGAAGTGATGGACCGTGTCGTTTCCACGTCGCTAAGGCTCAGCGCGAGGTTGACGCTGCGGTGCGAGGACATGTGCGCAAGCTCAAAGGCCCGCAGGAGGGCTCGCAAGGTCTCATGAGCAAGCACCTGAGTCTTCTCGGCATCGAAGACCTCCGCGTCATCTCGGTCGTAAAGAGCATAGCTGATGGCGTGGGCCTCGCCGCTGGCAATCTCGGTCTCGATCCAGGATGAATGGAGAGTGGAGAGCGAAACCCTATTTGCGTTCCTGTCCCACTGAACAAGTGGGACTCCCACGACGTCCACGAAATTGTCGCCGTGCGCGAACTTTCGATGGTCCCTCGGCAACGACCTCGAGGAAGTTCCTTTCAGCGGAGCCGAGGTCCCAACCGGAGCATTCGCTCCCGGAGCCTCACTTAGGGTCCCTTTATCCTTCGCGGATGAGGGGGTCTTGTCCTTTACGGATGAGAGGGGGTTTCGATTTTTTGGACGAAGAGGCGGGAAGGGGAGCATCCGGCTTCCGCTTTTGACTGACAGACTTGGAGGATGCTAAGTCCTCTCGGCAGAGTTCGGCGGCGGCCCGCGCAGAGGACAGGGAAGGTCCCAGTGCCGCCCCCGCCGGATGCGGGGGGTGAAGTGGGAAGTCGCGCACACCTGCATGCATAGAAGTTCACTCATCGATAAAGTGAGAAGAAAAGGCGAGTTCGAGCACACTAAAACCGCCTGAACTTACCCTCGCCCGGAGGAATAGGCGGAAGCGAGTTGACATTCTTTCGGAGATGGACAACGTCCATCCCGCACTCTAGGATATATTGATGGAGCTTGGCCTCGTGACCTCCCAGCATCGGGGGCTTGAAGGTTGACTCCTCCTCCTGGACTGGCGTGAAAAGGACATTGCCGAAGTTCCCGCTGACGAAGACAAAGCGGCGAACCCAATCATGGTTCTTGTTCGCGAGGCCAGCCACCTTGAGCGGACTCTGGCCCGAGAAGAAAGTCGTCTCGTGCTTCGCCCGGAAGGTGAAGAGCTTGCGGAAGACGGGTAGGCTGAACTCTATCCCCTCTTCGCACAAGTAGCAGGAAAACCCTACCAGCATAGCAATAGAGTTCGGGTTGAGCTGAGCGGGAACGACTCCGAAGTAATGCAGCGTCTGGCGAAGTTCCGGCCAGACGGGGATGCGGAACCCCACCTCGAAATGTTCCAGTGGGATTGCGAGGGTGCCCGGGGAAAAAGTGTTGATACGATCTTCCGGTCCTTGGCGGCTCGCGGAAAACCCTAGCGGAATCTAATCCGCGATTGTGGTCATATAGGCTTCTTCAGTAAGATTGCGGGGATCAAAATTCTGCTGAACGAATGCATTCGCGCACCCACCCCTACCATCCGACTCGCTTCCCATCTTGCGAGAGCTAAGAGGAGTCGAGATCGCGCTGATGAGAGAGGTGCGAGTGCTAGCGTAAAGAGAGAGGAAGAGAGCTAAGTTGAAAAGTAATAAATGAGGTGGGTGGATCACCTATTTATAGAAAAGTAGAGGAATTGAGGGGTTTCCTAGGCAGCGGGTGTGCGGATAGTGATTGCGCCTCTTCGACGCCTCGAAGTCCGTGCCAGATCATTTCGCTCGCTGATAGCTAAAGCCGGGCGAAGGATCGTCTGGTGGAATGTCGGGTAGCAAAAACTTGTTAATAAAGGCAGATAGCGAGCGAGACGATAGCATTCGGCAGATGCGGAAAATGCATGAGAAATTAAAGCAGAATAAAAAACAAAAGAACCATTCACAAAACACAGTTACATAATTATTACAGAGCCAAAGAGTTTTGCAAAGTTTTTCGAAATAACAACAGTGGCGATAAGAGGGCAAGTGTCGGTAGGCTAGTGCTCGACCCAATGCCATCGACCCCGACCTCGCGGCCCTGCCACCGGGGGCATTCGCGGGTAATACTAAGCGTTCATGGCGGTGATTTCTTGGTTGACCAAGTGCAGCTGGTCCCTGGCTCGCGCAGCATGCCTTCTGGGAGAAAGCTCCCCGCCCTCGGCGCTCCACCTCAGCCAGAAGATGCGCATAATCACGTCGAAGAGATTTCACCTCGCACGTTGTATCCATACGCTGCCCGTCCACCTGACCCGCATGGTCCCACTACATGAAGATGAGCTTGCCAAGGACCTCCTTCATTCGCTCCTTCATAGTTTGGGTGTCGGAAGGGTCACGTAGAAAATCCGAAAGTTCTCCATGGGAAGGAGGTGGCGAGACCAGCCCTTCTCCCCCCTCATAGTAGGATCCCATGGGGGTGGCCTCCCGGTGGCCTGCGAAAGCAAAAATTATTGATCTCGGCAGGTAAGACGATCACGTCAAAGCGAGTGAGGTCACTAACCCGGTACGAGCTCATTATGCTTAGGAGGATGCAACGTTGAAGGTTGCCCGTCGAACAGGCTGGCAGAAGGATGGAGAGATTTTCCTTTTCTGGGATGAAAGGGTTCCGGGTTGACAACAGGAACGGTGCCTTGATCAGTGGCGGGGCGAGTGCGGCCAAGGTCCCGACCAGGCGAGCCCTCGTGATCGTTTGCGGGAGTAGGAGTTCCCTGGCGGAGAGGAGAACGTCGAGGAGTAGAAGGATGTCCCATGGTACAAGGATCAAGGGCTGCGAGAAGCAGCGATCAGAAGCGTGCAATGTGGAGAATATCTACGATATTCGCAGCTTACCAGTCTGATGCAGGGTCTCGCCCAGGGTGGTCGAAGGAATGAGATTTTGGATCAGTGGAGGTCTCGCGTCCGCAGGCGGGAGCATTGCGGTTTTCGCCAGGACGGTCCCGCGATCTTCCAAAGGAGTCGACGCCTCCTGCGAATGGTCATGACCCTCAGGAGGGTGTTGTCTTAGGAGCTAGCGAGGAAATCGAGAGAAATGTGAGTACCTGCATCTGGATATCGGGAGGAGGGTTGTTTGCCGGATGGGGAGATTATGAGGCGGACTCGCCCTCTACCCGGCCCCGTCGAACCGCCATAGCTCTCCTAGAGCGGAAGGGAGAGTTCGGGTCCCTCTTCGAGGAAGGCCAGGGGGTGAACCTGGCGGATTTGGGGGCGTTTTTACCCCGGGCCGCAACCAAACAGTCCAGCATCTCTTGCGAGATCGGCTTCGGAGAGGGCTTCATGGAAGTCTTTTTCGGAATGGCGAGAGCTCAGACCGGAGGAGAACATTCTGCCGAAGGAAAGAAGGCTTTCCGAAGGAAGGGTTCAGATCAAGGGTATATATATAGCACAGTGGTGGGACCCACTGAAATATTCTGTCCAGGTCAACAAGCACTCATCGAATACCGGGTTGGACTGTTCTTTCCGAGCGTAAAACTCGCTCGAAAAAAGCGGGGATTGTGTACAACCCCGTATTCGCCGAGTGGGCTCCCGGACTCAAGGAGGCCAGAATGAGAGACAGGTGAGGTCAACAAGCATTCACATGGGCCCAGAGGGGCATTCGCCCGGAAATCCAAGATAGCACTCGCCTATGAAAATGGACCCAGAAGAGGCGAGTGGTGCCTCCACGGACCACTCGCCCAGGGCTGGCGAGTGGAGTTCTCGAGGACTACTTGCCTGCCCGGATCCAAGGGTGGAAGGCAGGAGAGAAGCCTGGCAAGTGGTGCCCTCATGGGCCACTCTCCCAGTAGGATCCAGAGGTAAAATTACCCAGACACCCCTCGTGGGCTGTCAATAGCTCTTCAGAACAGCGGAGCTAGGCTGTTAGCAGACCAATTTGGGGTGCGGTTAGTAAAATCAAAAGGCGGATTCATGTTATTTGCAGATCAACCTAGAAAAATATATAAATAGACCCTTAAGGGCACCTTGGAGGAGATCAGATCTTCTTGAGCTCTCTCCTCCAGGCAAATTTCGGAGTTGGTTGCTAGTGCCCTCTAAGGTGCCCGACTGAGAATTGGTTTGGGAGGGGAAGCTCTCTAAGATCTTCCGGGTGTGTGGCGGGACCTCCTCGCTGCGGCCTTGAGTCTATTCTAGTTTTTCGTCCTTAGTCAGAAGAGTTCAGTGAGAGAGAAGTAGGCACAGGCTACACCCCCTGTGGGTCCGAACTCAGAGACCGGTTGACGGTTTCAACACATTTAGACCCTTAACGGATGAGTGCGTCACGGGGCTCCTGGCCCGAACTGGCCCATCCCATTCATAACTACCGAAGGTTAGGGCTCGCGCCCTAGCGTCCGTCACAGGAGGGGCAGCGGGCTCCGCTTCCTTCCCTTACCCGACCGGCAGACAGGCCCAGGAGGGGTGCCCTGGGTCGCTCGTGCCCGTGAGGCGAGGCCTCCCTTTTCTCCTTGTTCCTCGGATCCCCTCTAAAACCTCTTTAATTGGGATTGAGATATGAAACATTGGGAACTCGTACCTCCCTAACCGCTCGACGGAATTTCAATCCGAAAGAGGTGTCAGATTGCACTTGAAAAATGCTAAAAGATACGCTATTCAAGATTTTTATAGAGTTTTGGCGGGAAAACCATTTCACCCAAACTCCCCTTTCGCCAGCCTCTGTGCCTCCGATCGAGAAACCGTCACCACCGGGGCACTCACGGCCAATTGTCACTACTCCGATGAACCTAATCAGGCCGCCCGGATTCACTCAATTGGATTTCCTCAAAACACACGTGTTTTGCTTAAAGCCAAAGTGCACTCTAGTTAGGAATTCCGCATCTCAGACCGCAGTGAAGGAGCTCGTGACTCCTTCCGCTCTCGCCATCCCGATCCCGCGATTGCGTCAAGGTTAGTTCTTCTCCAGACGCCGGCGATAAGGTCAATTCAATCGACGTGGCCTTTTAACTTTTCAGAATTACCGGTCTTTTGTTGCCGCAATGCGTGATTTCCCCTAGCCCTCCGACAGCACATTGACTCCCCCGAAACAAACCCTAATCAGTCAAGCATTTATTGTGTTTGATGAAATGGGAGTTCACAGCTCGACCATTGGGGGTAAGTTCTCAATTATAAAGGTCAGACGCCCTAAAAATCAACCGAAGAGACGAATTGCGAATAATTAACATTTGATTAAAATTCAAGAAAGCAATTAATAGTTAATATTTGATGGATATTGTAGATAGTTAACAGCCAATATCATTTAACATAAACATTAATTTGTATTACTATGTTAATTCTATATTTAATATGAAGGGCAAAATTCAAAATTGCAACACAAGGATGAGAGCTCTGATTGGGACAGTTGTCACTACAATAAAAATAATGGCAGAAATCAGTGTTCTGATTTGAGCCGCTAGAAAAACAATGGTAGAAAAAGCAGCAGAAGGAGGATGTTGACCTACAGAAAGAGAAGCGTACAAATGTGAAAAAGCTCAGTGTACACCGCTTTTCAAAAAGTTTCGAAAACAACTTTTTGGCTCAAGTACTTTTCCTGCCGCCGGGAAACCAAACACCACGAAAACAGTGGCGACGCCATCTCAAACAAAGCCCAAATTAAAAATTTTATCCAAGCTTCAAGTACATTATTAAAAATAGATCATATAATTTTATCTTCATTCACTCATCAATCACTATAGGCCTTCAACTTTATCAGAAACCTGATATATGAATAACACTGCTAGCACATACAATTTCCAATATCATACAAGCATAACATCAAGAACCTTTTACAAGAATATTCCAGAACCTTCTAGATTTCAACATGACCCCCTTACCATATTCTAGATTCTTCTACACATTTCACTTATCTAATAATAATATTCCATAAAATTTCAAAGCATTCTATCAATAAACTAGGGAGAGAATAGTAATTTCTTCTAAGAGGAGAAATGCCCAGCCAGGACTAACTTCCAATGCATTATTCCAGTTAGAACACAAAATCAGCTCTCCTCTTCTTACAAAGCCCCCACCAACAGCACTGTCAGCAGCTCCCTGAAAGAACACACGAAATCATGAGCCGCTAAGTCGATGAAATTTCAAATTGTTTATTGATAATAAACCCGCAAAGTTTGATACTAGATCATCGACGGCGACGAGTGAAATATAAACGTTCCGTGTTTTAATACTGCTATAAGTCATCAACGAGGAGAAATATAGGGCCGTCCGGAAATTTACGAACAATTTTTGGGGGAAGGCATATCGAAGGAAGCGCGGAAACTGAAAAATGCTGCTGAAGTTATTTTATTATGTTTATTTAGTTTTTTTTTTCATTTAATTGCTGGCTCGGTTTTTTTTTTTTATAATAGTTGGTTTGCTTGCAAGTAGGTTTTATTTTTGAAATTACAAAAATCTCCCCAGTAAATTTACATTTCATAACATCCATGCACAAAAGTTTGCATATTATAAACGTTTGATGATCGCCGGAAACGGAAATAGAGGGGATGGGGGCAAGTTTTTGGAGGAATACGAGGAAATTGGGAAGGGAGGAAATTTAGGGGGTTAGTGACCTAAACTTTAGGAGGGGTGGAATTTGGTGGGTGAGGTAATTATGATGGTTACGTGGTGGTGGGGTGGTGGATGACCGGTGGTCGCCGGAGGTGGTGGAGGTAGTTTTCGGTGATCGCTTGAAAACAAAAAATGTAAGGAATTTTGTGGAGATGATGGTGGCTTGACGTAGGTGGCCGGATATGTTTTCTGGCGATCGCCGAAAAACTGAAGATTGATGGAATTGGATGGGGGAGGTGGTGGAGGGATTTAGGAGGGGAGTTTGAGATAGTGACAGTGGTCGACTAGTGGAGGTGGGGAGGAAGGGGGCCGGCCTATGAAAAGGTGGAAGAGGGGAGGCCGGTTAGGAGGTGTGGATGGGATGTGGAGGAGGGAACTTTCAAGCTTCGACACTCAGATTTTCAGCTTCGGCACCAGGTGATCGAAAGGAGCAATTTCTTCTTTACTCCAATTTCTTCTTTACTCCAAATTGAACCCTCAATCACTATTTATAGACTACGAGGCCATCGTGGAAGGTCATGATTCTCCGATCATGACGACCCTCAAAATACATGAAATAAAAATTCACAATCTTGAATGTCACAAGGAATACTAAAACTAGGATGAAACTTAAATATTATTGAAACTTTCCTACAAAGTGAAAGTAAAACATTTGATCAGTTAAAGATAATAACATGGTAATGAGCTTAACATAGAGAAAAGCCCATCAAAATCAAATCATTCGAAAGCACCCCATATATGCATGAAGAACTCAATGGAGAGAAACTTGAAAAAAAAATCCTATGATATAATATACAACAAATATAAAATATAAACAACAAGATCAAAACTCAACTTTTCTCCTCAAGGAGGGCCTGGTTCTAAGTCTTTTAACTAGGAGTGGATGCAGTAAGCCACTTTGCTGTAGCTTATTTCCTAGACCCACGATTCCTCATAGAAGAGGTAAAGGTACTTCAGATAAGTGCTGGGCATGCTTTGTTGAGTATCGAGTAATGTCCAAAATCCGGTGAACGAACTCGAAGTAGTCTCGTGTATATACTCTCAAGAATCTCTTTTTGTATTTTCAAGTAACAGTCGTCCGAAGAGTGGGGGAAAGCATTTAACATGTTAGGAGGCTTCGTCAGCAGCAAAGGAAGCTCTTTGCGCCAAGGGAAAACAGAAACAATTAATTAGTAATGAGCACTGCTGCGAAGTTTACCACTCCACTTCCCAACGAAAGAGGAGGATTTGAGGCGGTCCCTCTCCCCAGTTGAGTACCTACCCGCGTAGAGCGGATTAGCTTGTCGTTGTATTGTGTCACATCAACACATATGAATCTATCTGCTATCGGTTGAATCTCGTATCAACGGATTCCGATGTCAGAACTTGAAAAGGGGGAATCGGCATAGCAAGAGTAAATAAGAAGTCAGCCTGCACAGAAAGCTCCTGGGCGAACGATCAAAGAAGGATCCTATCTAATGATGCAACAACATCCAAGGCGCGAAGATGTTCACGCATGAATGATCCATTTATATGAGCTCAAAAATCTCATCTTTCATCTAGTACCAATGTATACTTAGTTATATCTTTAGCTCTATTAGTAACCTTATCATGCATTCTCATGATGTAATCTCAATTTCAAGCATCATGCTTTGTATGTTTATATCCGGTAAAGCAATCTATACAAAAGGCTCATACAAAGGCCCACGACTGAGCCCATTGCTACATAGGCATTAGTCTCACATCTTGGATGACGATTTTGTCACCACTCACCACATCTATTTATACATGTAATAATGGTTGTCTTGTATGTAAATTTTTTTTATGAGAATTAATAAGATATTTATTTTATTTCTCTAATTCTCTACTTCTCTACATGGTATCAAAGCAACCAATCCTACAGACCGGATTTTTTTTTGATTGAGCATCTGCTCTCGTCTTGTTTCCTTTTATAGTCTC
The DNA here is from genome assembly GCA_033032865.1 of Dactylorhiza incarnata. Lineage (NCBI taxonomy): Eukaryota > Viridiplantae > Streptophyta > Magnoliopsida > Asparagales > Orchidaceae > Dactylorhiza > Dactylorhiza incarnata. The sequence continues at coordinate 1,485,070 of JAWHQI010000226.1, read as the reverse complement.
AAACTCTCCTTGCATTCTTCTACCCAATCGGCCGCGTCCGCTCACATCAGAGCGCACCCCATGCTGTCACGCGCGCTCAAGCACACATCCCTACTCGCATCCCTTCTGCTACCCAATCGGCCTCACCCCAGGCTGGCGCGTCTCGCACCTCTACCACCCCCCATTGCAGCCGCACCCCACAAGCAGCCGCACCCCCCTTTCAACCACACCCCCTTTCAACCGCACCCCCTTGCAGTCGTTCAGTCCTGGATTTTGAATTTGATGGATGTTGAGCCATATCGTATGACAATGTATCATGAGACGGCAAAGGCCATGTGGGACGAACTTCAATCCATGTATTCTGGCAAGGACGGTCTCTAACACCTATTTGACATTTTCACAGACCTTCAATCTCTTATTCCGGGAGTAGACGAAGACTTAACCTCCTTTGTTGCGAAATTCAAAACTCTCGTCGAGGCCTGGATTCAACATCAGCTTCCAACGATGTATCTCACCGCTCAACGTGCTCAGAAGAAAGCAGTCGGAATTGCCATGATGATGGGCTGTGCCCCCCCAATATCTCCAGAGTGTTCGTGCAAACATTCTCTCATCCTCAACGGTTTTTCCCTCTCGGATGTGTGCTCCATGATGTGAAGGTGACACCACCCCCCAATGGTCCAAGGCCTGTTTTTCCGTGTGAGCTTGTGGGGGTCACACCGGCTCTCGTGGTGGACGGGGTCGCGGCGGATGGAATCGCTCCAAGGGTATCGACACTTGTGTGTGTACTATTGTGGTCAGGGTGGCCATTTGGAGTCTACCTGCTTTCGTAAGCATGTGTGTACTATTGTGATCAGTAGCTCTCCTGGCTCTGTGGCATCTATTTCAAATGAAGGTATCTCTTGCTTTTCCATAGTCCAACTTGGATAGTAGACTCTGGTGCCACGAATGATATTACTCCACAAAAGCCGCCTCAATATTTGAACTTCGTCTACCCTAAGTTCAACACGGTTCTCGGGATGTGCCCCTCATTTCATCTCTCTCTCTGCACTCGGTTCTTCATGTTCTGGGCTCTCATTTTAATCTTCTCTGTTAGTCGTCAGACACGAGATCTTGATTGCTCTGTAATTTTTCGATCTTCTTCCTTTATTGTGCAAGATCGACAGACTCAGAATATCAATGGTAGAGGACGACTATCAAATGGGCTCTACACTCTGGATGTTCCCACCACTGTTGTGTTGAGCATGGTATTCTACACCAAACTTCATATGCCTACACACCCCAACAAAATGGGGTTGCCAAGAGAAAGAATCGTCACCTCCTTGAGATCGCACACTCTCTTATGTTTCAGAGGAATGTGCCAAAGGTCTACTGACATTTCACAGTCTCTATGATGTGCTATCTCATCAATTGCATGCCCTCCTCCATTCTCAACTTTGTGACGCCCTTCAGCCTTCTATTCTCATCTACACTTCCCTTTTCCTTGACTCTTCGCGTGTTTGCCTGCGCCTGCTATGTCCACCATCTTGGTCCTCCTACAGACTAGTTTGCTCCCGAGCTACCAAATATATGTTCGTCGGATATTCCCACACTCAGAAGTGTTATGTATGTTATCTCCCATTGATCGCAAGAGTGTTACATCTGCAGATGTAACCTTTCTCGAAGACCAGTCGTTTTACTCCTCATATACGGTACCTCCAACAACTTCTACACTACCACGCCTTACCGTTCCTGTCCATTCTAACTCACCTCCCCTTCTACCTACACCCACTACAATCTCTTCCAACCCGCCTATTATTCGTGTGTACAAATGATGTCCCCCTCATTCGGATTTACAGATGATGCTCCGCGGCCTGCTGATCGCGTACCAGTCTCCACCGCTCATTCTCTATCTAATTATGTTTCATTACATCGCTTGTCTCCGACGCTGCTCAAATTTGCGACATCTTTGTCGACTATTTCCACCCCTACTTCTTTGCAAGGAGCTCTTCAACATCCCATGTGGCGGGCTGCTATAGATGAAGAAATGACAGCTCTCTGGGCTAATCAAATATGGGACCTTGTCGCCTTACACCTGGTCAAACCTGTGTGAGTTGTAAGTGGGTCTTCACTGTCAAGCATGGACCAAATGGAGCTGTGGAACATCTAAAAGCTCGTCATGTGGCCCGTGGTTTTACACAACAACAAGGCCTCGATTATAAGAAAACATTCTCGCCCGTTGCTAAGCTGAATACTGTTCGTGTTTGAATATCTCTGGTTGTTCATCGTCACTGGCCGTTGCATCAGTAAGACCTAAAAAATGCTTCCTTGAATGGGGATTTTATGGACATGAAGCAGCCTCCCGGGTTTGAGACCACAGGGGAGAACCTTGTCTGTCACCTCAAGAACCCTCTCTATGGTCTCAAACAATCTCCTCGGGCATGATTTGACAAATTTAGTCGTGCGTGATGTTGGATTTACTCGAAGCGCGACCGACTACTCTTTTTTTACCCGTCACCGCTCGACAGACACAATGATTCTTTTGGTGTATGTTGATATTCTTATTACGGGCAATGATCTCAATGGCATACACATGATCAAGAAACACTTGGCATCTATTTTTCAGACCAAAGATTTGGGCAATCTCAGATATTTTCTCGGTATCGAGATAGCTCGCCGCCCTGATGGTCTTGTTCTATCCCAACATAAGTATTGTCTTGATCTTCTTCATGATGTTGGCTACTCTAGATACAAGCCCGCAAATACACCTAAGGATGCAAACCAGAAGCTCTATGCGCATAGCTCCGACTTCGACCAATTACTTCCAAATCCAAAATACTATCGTCGTCTTATGTGCAAGTTAATTTATCTGACAATTATACGACCCGATATATCATTTGTTGTTGGGGTTGTCAGTCATTTCAAGCATGCTCCACGAACTTCTCATCTTCAGGCACTTGAGCACATCCTACGGTATCCGAAGAGTGCTCCTGATCAAGGGCTTATGTATAAGCCCTCTTCATCCTTATCTCTCTTTGCCAACTCAAACGCTGGCTATGTTATATCTCTGGATGACAGTCGATCCACCAGTGGTTACTGCACTTACTTTGGTGGGCACCTTGTCACCTGAAGAAGCAAAAAACAAACCTTGGTTGCATGATCATCTGCAGAAGTAGAGGATCACTCAATGGCCTCGGTCGTTTCTGAACTTACGTGGTTTGAAAATCTTCTCAGTGATTTGGGTGCGGAACTCTCCTCTCAAGCCACTCTCTTTTGTGATAGTCAGGTAGCTTGGATACATTGCAAATAATCATGTGTTTCACGAACGCACCAAACACATCGAGGTCGACTGTCATTTTATCCGGGAGAAAGTGCAGATGAAGAAACTAAACTTGAGACATGTTCCTGTGGCCGGACAGATTGTTGATATTTTTACCAAAGCCTTACCACGCTCACATTACCACCAATTTTTGTCCAAGAATGGTTCATATGATTTGTAGGCTCCAGCTTGCATGAGTGTTAAAGCAATCTATACAAAAGGCCCATACAAAGGCCCACGACTGAGACCATTGCTACATAGGCCCCACATCTTGGAAGACGATTTTGTCACCACTCACCACATCTATTTATTTATACATGTAATAATAGTTGTCTTGCATGTAACTTTTTTATATGAGAATTAATCTATACATCCCATGGATTAAGCCCTTAAAGGCTACTCTATGGATTTCATTCTTTCTCCATCTTGTAGGGTCAACTCTTAACCCATCTGATTGGCATGAACTTTATAAGTCTTCATTCGTTTAAGGTTTTGACAATTAAAATATTCTTGTACATCAACGAAACTTACCCTTGCAGGCAAAAGACATCATCACTGTTCGATCGAATATTAAAAATTTAACATGACTTGTAATTACGACATCTCAGCTATAGATTAAATTATTCTCTTGAAGTGTAAGTTGCTACCAAAATCCAATGGCTACTAGACTAAGCTGAACCTATAGGAACCATAGTAAGGCCCAAGGGCTCCATAGACCATGGTTGAGCCTATTGGATACTAGGCTAATTTATTTTATGTCCAAAAAAAGTGCCGAGTTGCACAAAATCGGTAAACTAATCTGTGTGCTAAGTTAAATTGATAAAATACTATCTACAAAATCGACATGGTTCAACATGATTGAATGCATGTACACAAAATCATAAGTATATGCTTAACAAGGTGAAGTGTACATCTAGATACATGAAAGAGAAATGTAAGTTTAACAAGCGGACGTATTCATATACAAAGTTCATTCTAGGTATTAAATAATAACAATCATAATCAACATCAATGTAGGGATCATCTTAGGATTAGGTTTTCTAAGTCCTTATGAGCATTACAACACACAGGCCTAAGGACCCACATTTTTTTTCCAATGAAGAGCGGTTGGAGTAGGGGTGCAAGTTGAGTCGAGACGGCTCGTGAGCTCGATGAGCCGGCTCGAAAAAGCTCGACTCGAGCTCGAGCCAGTTGAGCTCGAGCTCGATTTCGAGCCGAGTTCGATTTCGAGCCGAGCTCGAGCTCGATTGCTCTTGTTCATGAGCTCGCGAGCCGGCTCGCGAGATTTTTTTTAGGGTATTTTTTTAAAAATATATATAAATATAAAAAAAATAGGCTCATGAGCAAAAAGCTCGCGAGCAGCTCGAGCTCGGGCTCAATATAATGGTCTCGAACTCGAGCTCGAGCCAAGCAGGATGAGCTCGACGAGCTCGAAATATTTAGCTCGAGCTCGAGTTTGGGATTTTTGCCAAGCTCGACTCGAGCTCTATTCGTTTACTTTAAAATTATCCACTACATATGGGCTCCTTAGAATTAACATGTTAAGTTGTCACGCGGTAGCTTTAAAATTTTTAATTATGGAGCAGCAGGAAAGAAACTCACTTCACATAGGAACTTCTCCTTTGAACCGTTCTTCCTTGGTGCCATGAGAAAATTCACTGGATATGGGCTCCTTGGAGTGACATCTTGCTTCCACCGAGCCCCAGCTCATGGATTTAGGAAGGAGGAGAGGGACTTCCGGTTTGAGTCCCGACAGGGAAAAAAAAAAGAGAACCTGAAGCTCAGTAAAAGGAGAGCATAAAATAAGGCTTCTCCATGCTCCAACAGCCCTTGCCCTATATTTTTTGCCTTTTTTACATCCGTCTCATGGATGACGTCCGGGCGATCGCACGCAGTTCCCTTCTTTTTCTTTTCTTTATGGGTCTTGCATGCAAAAATATATTACACATCACCCAAACTGATTGAAGTAGGACACTAATTTGGAAAAGGAGCATGGACAAGTTTGAATAAGTTGACGAATCATGCATGTATGGGAATGGGAATAGAATGAGTCAATCGTATATAATCAAATTTGAGTTAACTGGAGACTGGATCAAATAAATTTAAGATAATCTTGATCCATGAGACCATGACCATATCGCTCCACAATGGATCACTAAAAATGGTTTCTATGCAAGTGTGGATGTGAACGTAGGAGAGAGAAGGCGTCTGGAGAAAGGGAGGATCAATCTCCGTTCGACTCATCTTCTTGGCACAACGGGAAGCCCTTCGACTGTCACCATTCATCTCATGTCGCGAATATCCTCCCGCATTGGGGCGGAGGGAAGGGGTGGCGGTGGGCTCTTTTTTGGGAAATACAAGCCAAACAGAGCCTTATATAAAGAGGGTGATGTTACGTGCACACCATAGTAGGCTATGTGCACACCCAAAAAAGAAATGAAATACCATTAAATATATTTCCCAAACCCAACCTTCCTAAAACTATGTGCACACTGCTCCAACCAGCACATGAAACACCTCCTCACCGGCGCCGCCTATGACAAATTCCACTTCCTCACGCACTACGTCGAGGCCTTCCGCCCCACCGTCGGCCGCCACCCTCTTGTGGGTCCACGCAGAAACAGGGTCGCTATCCTCGGCTTCACCTCATTGGAGAAGTTGAGGGTCTCCTCGGAGGGGGCGTATGGGTCGATCGGCGAGCACCTCCATTCCTCCGTTGAAGCCGAAGATAAGCACCGCGCAGGTGGCGGCGAAGCATGTTGACTTCCCAAGACGGGTCGGGACCAATCGGTTCTCTGCCACGATCGCATCCCACACCGGCCCTTTCGATAGCATCCTATCCACCCAGGCGACGCCCTCGCCGTCCGATTCACATTCTAAAAATGCAATGTTGAACTTCGCTGCCATCACCTTCCAAAAACTACGCCACGTGTAAACATCTCCACTTGTACAGTTGAACGCCTCGCCGTACCCAACTCCACCAGAAGCCGCCTTCTCGGCAGCCCAAACCTGCTGCTCGGCGAGCACCTCTGCAAGAGAGTGATTGCGTTGGTGGAGATGGATTGGAAGAGTTCGGAGAAATACTCTCAGGGGAGATCCATTCCTCCGTTGACGTCTCTGTTGTTTTTTATGAACTCTTCAGTCATCTTCTTCACCTGCGTGTTATGTTGGTTTGTGTTCAGCATGATGAGGGAATAGCAGAGGATGAAGACGTCATCTTTGCTCACGAAAACATCCGACATTGTTGCTCGTAGAATCTCTCTGAAAAGGCCTCAAGAATGTTGGATCTTTTGGCATGCACCGGGGAGACTGAAGGTATGCGAGTTGCTACCGAAACTTCATCCCACAAAGGAAAAAAAAACAAATTTTCATTTTGGCATGGATATAAGATTTTGGGTGTGCACATAGTATTGGTGTGCACAAAGCCGAACATGGTGTGCACGTAACAACACCTTATAAAAACTCTCCTTTTTTTCAAAGAATGTTGACAAATAAACAAATCAAAATTTATGCAAAAAATTAAACTCATTCAATGAAAAATGCTTTGAACAAATTTGCGAAGGAAATAGATAAAGGGATTGATTGGGAAACAACTTGATGAAAAGTAAAGCATTTGGATGCAAATGCCCCGAACAATCTCTGAAAACTGCTGCTTAAAATAAAAATAAATGCAGCTGCTTCCTTTATTTTTGAATTGCGTTTAAATAAATACAGCTGCTCATCAATAACTCTATCCCAATTATTTGGGATCAATTTTATAAATCTTCATTTTGGATTCAGTTTTGTTGAGTGATGTCTAAGATGTTAAATCTAGACTGTGCAAATTATCTTTAATAACCTTCATCTACGTTTTCCTTGGGTCTACCCTTCTGCTGCATAATCTTTCAAGACTGCCTTTATCTACTCATATAACAAATCGATTTCAAACTTTTATTGTATGTGCCCAAACTACCTAACTTTATTTAGGCAAAATACTCAAATTAGTCCCTCAACTTTGGCCTAGTTTCAAATAGGTCTTTTAATTTTCATTTGATTCAAATAAGTCCTTTAACTTGTGGTCTGGTTTCAAATAGGTCATTTAATTTTTATTTGCTTCAAATTAGTCCCTTAATTTTGGACATTGTTTTAAATAAGTTCTTTAATTTTTATTTGCTTCAAATTAGTCCCTTAATTTTATAATTTATTTCAAATAAGTTCATAAACCACCGTTATTCGGATTACTAGGCACTGACGAGGCATTGATGAATCGTTTATGTTGAGATTTGTGAAGTGAGCTAGCGCTAGCGCCGACGCTAGCCCATCTTCCAGGTGGCGGCTCCGGAATCTATAAATAGGGGGACATTAACCCCCCTACAGAGTACATCAGAGAAAGAGGTCGACTTGGGCGGTCTCTATTGGCGGTCTAAGTCAGAGCGAACTTGGAGTAAGTTCGGCAGGAGAGCTCAGGCGGTCTGATCTGGCTGTCTCAAGTGGGAGTGAACTCGGAGTGAGTTCGGAGCGACCTAGAGCAAGGCGCGCGAGTTGTGTGAGTTCGCTGAGATAGCGCCGGCGGTAGCGGGTAGCGCAGGCGCTAGCTAGCAGCTTGTTGTGATCTGGCGATCTGCATCTGCGGGCTGATCAGGAGGTGTGCATGCAGCGAGCTCGCGCGGTCTGAGATAGCGCAGGCGCTAGCGCTAGCGCCAGACGCTAGCGAGTTGTGGAGAAGCAGACTCTGTCTGCGACCAGTTGTTGTTCCTTACTTTCGGCTGTTGTGAATCAAGTTGTATGCGACTTGTATTCAGCTCATCCTCTTGTAATTGTTGTAACTATTTGTCAAGCAATAAAGAAGTGTTTTTTGTTCATTCTTGGTGTACTGGTCTCAGTGTTCCATAGATCTTGAAATTTCACAGTTTATGTGCTGATAAAATATTTTTTTTGTAATTATCTAATAAAAATAATTACTAATTTATAAATTTTCTAATTAATTTTTCTAAACACGCTATAAATTTATTAGAAATAATAACAAGAAATTAAGGATTATAAAAGTCTGCAAGAATGTTACGTTTTAAATTTCTGTTATTATTTTTAATATTTCAATTGTGTGATGTCTTTTATAATCCCTAATTTTTTATATTAATTTTTAATATATAGATATAATTTTATAGTGTGTTGAGAAATTTTTTTAGAAAAATTATAAATTAGAAAAAGTAATTATTATTTTTATTAGATAATTACAAAAAATTATTTTATTAACACATAAGAGATTTATTAATGCCGCTTAAATGTCTCGTCAGTGCCTAATACTCTGAATAATGGTGGTTTAAGAACTTATTTAAAATAAAGTATAAAGTTAAAGGACTAATTTGAAACAGATGAAAAATTAAAGGACATATTTGAAATTACATTCAAAGTTAAGTGACTAATTTGAAACAAATGAAAATTGAAGGATCTATTTGAAACTAAGCCAAAAGTAAAGGGACCTATTTGAATCAAATGAAAATTAAAGGACCTATTTGAAATTAAGCCCAAAATTAAGGAACCAATTTGGGTATTTTACCCTTTATTTACTATCATCTTTGCCTGCAATAGAAGTCACTCACTGTTTCTCTGATGTATACACAAACACTATATATATATATATCTTTATTATATAAGCAAATATACATATTCACCGAGCACACCAACCTTTTCATCTGGACCGCACGATCAAACTGTTATAACGATTTGCCACAGTACGATTTATTCTAAATTCCCGCCCCATGTATAGTTTATTTTGAAAATCCTCCACCAGCTACCCTCCAAAACGTTTATATCTGGACCGCACGATCAAACTGTTATAACGATTTACCACCGTCCGATTTATTCTAAATTCCCGCCCCGTGTACAGTTTATTTTGAAAATCCTCCACCAGCTACCCTCCAAAACGTTTATAGCTTATTTCATTATTACATGACAAAACATGCTTTCCTAATATGACAAAAAATGTATAGATTGTTTTATTATTTTGTATACTTTATTTTATTATTATGACAAAATGTGCCATCACTTCCTCCCGTCAACTCCTCCCGCCTGCAAACCTCCCGCCCGCTCTTTCACCCTATCTTCTCAGTTCTTCGATTGCCACGCCCGCCGAAAGCACGTCTCCTCCCACATCTCCTGCCGAAACCACCTCTATACCTCTTCGATGTTGTTTCAACACTCGATTGCTATTCTGAAGTCTCGAGCCTCAAGGCTCGCCAGCTCCTCGACAACCTCTCCTCCACCGTTCCTGCGAGCTCCTCCTCTGATCACGTTTTTTTGCTTTTTCTCACCTCCTCAAGGCTCGCCAGCTCCTCAACAGCCTCTCCTCGAGCGTTCGCTCGGCAAACTCTCTTTCCTCTTCGATTTTCAGGCAAATGGATGTTTCGCCTTTTTTATTTTAGCTTTTTATTTCAATTTCTTTTTTAGCTTTTTATTTCAAGTTATAATCTTTTGTTAGCATGTCTAAAATTTGGTTGTTTCTGGCGGGATTTGCTTTTGTTAATCTCGGCGCTCTTCCAATTCTGTTGCTATTTCTGTTTCGTTGTTTGATGCGTCGTGAATAATAGAGTTGTATTTTTCATTAATAGTTAAAAGAGCTACATGCCAACATCATACAAAAGAGTAGTGCGGAAAAATGTTCAAGCATTCATCCCAATTTTTTTAATAAATTGGATCAAGCATTCAATAAAACGTGTATAAATACGGACACAGTTTATGAAATTCCAGCCCAAAACAGCAGCACCTCATAACCTGTTCATGCAAAATTCCAGCCCAACAAAACACATAACTTGCACATAAATGTGTGCCTGGTTACAAAGCCCACTACTAGGAAAGTTTTACAAACCTCCAAAAGGGTTGTCGTTTCATTTCAGAGCACTTGAGTTTTTTCGTTTGTTTTCCTGTTCTCTATTTTGCCTTCATGTTTTGCCGGTGCTAAAAGAAAAACTCCAAATTTATTGCTTGAAATTTTAAGATCACACTTTTCAAAGTGTTTTTTTAGTTAGAATCTCAAAGGGATTTTTTTGCTGGAAAGTATTTTCTTGGGCTACGTTTTCTTGATCTCAAGGGAATTTTTTTGCTGCAAAGTATTTTCTTGGGCTACTTTTTTTTTATCTCAAGGGATTTTTTTTGCTGCAAAGTATTTTCTTGTGCTTCGTTTTTTTGATGTGGGCTAACTGCTTGCCCAGGCTTGCCCCGGGCTTAGGTTATTTTTTTGCACTTTATTGTGATTTCTTCACACTTTGAGATATTGTGGTAAACGTATGATTTCCTCAGCTTATTAATACTTGAGTTTAATACAAAAATATAGATGCAATCTGTTGCTTTCTGCCTCAAGCATTGCTGTATAATGCTGAAATATTTAGTTTTGTTTATGTTATGTTATCATTCTGCAGCAAGATTCAATGTTTTGGTAAAGGAAAACTCGGATAATTTCCATATCTAATTCCAAATGGGAATGAAATTTTCACAACCACTTTACAAGTTTTGTTTATGTTATGTTCTCATTCTGCAGCAAGTTCTTCTCTGTTTGATTGTTATATTAATTCTACGGAATAGTACTGCGGGGGCTAGGTGTACAGCTTAATTGGGCAGCTTCTTCTTCTCTTCCCTTCCTCCTATTCCATGATTCACACTGTTTTCTTATCTGGGAGTCGAACATCAAGCTGAAAAATTTGTTCCTCTACTTAATTCCATGTCAAATTTCTTTTACTAAGGCTGTTCCTATTATTTATTTGATACTCTATGAACATTGCATGATTGTGTGTTACAATCAGATGTACGTGTCACAATCAGATTCCCAAGGCTGTTTCATCTACTCCTTCATACGAACACACGCGGGGAGTCAAACATCATGCATGCATGTGTTGTTTTTTACAAATGCAAACAAGTTTTCTTCTTATATAAAGCCCGATAATTCATCGCTCAAACATTCCTCTTAAACAATCAGAACTCAATAACGCAATCAACAATGGAAGACACAGGAAGTCAAGAATTACTTCAAAATCTACTGACTTCAGGTACTAACTGCACAAATTTATAAACATCCTTAAACAGAGTAGAATATATTGTGTGAATGCAATACATTAATAACACACAAACAACTACCAGATAGCCATACACGCTCACTGCACCGCGATTCTACTCGCGTACGAAGAAGTAATATGACTAATCAACAACGTGCTGCCGAAAATAGCAGAAGAAGAGCACAACGCCATTGTCGTGAAGCGTAAGAAAGAACAACGACCAAGGTTGTCACCATGCATTCAACTTTTCAAATAGGCGAGAGTTCAACGACAACAAGACCTCCAACAATTACAAGACGAGAGCTGCTTAAAAATCTACTAACTCCAGGTATTACCTACCCGAATTTAGAAAGATCCCTCGACACAATGGAATATGCATGAGAATGTAACTGCTTTGATATCACTCACAACTACCAGAAAGTCGTACTCGCTTATTGCACCACAATTCTACCCGCATGCGGAGAAATAATATGACTGTTCAACAACGTACTTCCGAAAATACTGGAAGACGAGGACAACGCCATTTTCGTGAAGATCAACAAAGAACAACGTCCAATGTTATGAACACGCGTTCATCTTTTGAAATAGGGGAAAGTTCAACATCAATGCAGGCTACAACAACTGCTCAAGGTACACTAAACTAACTATCTCTATGTGTTCACTACTTCACGTATTTGAACTTCTAAATGATCACTAAATGCAAGAATATTCACCCCAGCTGCTGCACCAATCAACAATAATTGTTCTGACACGGAAAATGATAGTGCTGAAGAAGACGGTCAGGCCGATATTAATGCAACCACAAGGACGTATATTCAACGTAATTGCGCTAGAAATTTCTATCCAGCGCACACTGAAACACGCTTTGAACTACCACTGTCGTGCTAGACTATTTCAACGAGAGACAAGCTCAATGTGTTGTAAAAAGGAAGAATATCAATACCTCAAATCCTAGCACCTACAAAACTACTCAATCTCTACACCGACCAATCTGAGGAAGGTCAACATTTCAGGCAACGTCTGCGTGCATACAACCATGTTTTCTCCTTCATGTCATTGGATGTAACGCTTGACAACACGATAGTCCCATTTCACCAAGGAATTTATAGCTCCCGGGCACACGGATCCATATATCATCGCATCGGAAACCTAACCTCAAATGATGGCCAAAGACCACGCTTCCTTCAACTATTTATCTACGACACCGAGCATGAGACAACAAATCGATTACAAGAAAATAATGAGCTTAGGGTTGAGCTCCTACAGAAAATAACACGCATATTGGATATGTTCAATCCCTTCGTTCAGAGGTTCCGACAACTATCGCGCCAACCAAACATACATGAATGCAAGTTGGTTATAAAATAACGCCCTTCTAATCTACATCAATACAATATGCCTTCGGCCTCTCAAGTTGCAGTTATATTAGTTGGACAAGAAGGACAACAAACGCGAGAAAGAGATATCATTGTTCAAACGATTGGAGGGCATCTTCAGAATGTCCAAGAATACTCTGGCTACTACGACCCACTTCAATATCCTTTGTCGTTACCGTTGGGGACGTTTGGCTGGTCTAGCAATTTATATTCAATGACAAACTCAAAAATCACATGTTGTGATTACTATACATACATGCTTCAGGTAATCAGCACTCATTTTACACATTTTGCAGATGTCACATTTTAAGTTTTCTGTAATTGTTCTAATTATTTATTGATTTTTCTCAAGATTCGTGATGCTTCCAACTCGATATTACTGCGCAGCGGAAGGTTACTCAACAATATGTGGTCGATAACTACGTAAAAATGGAAACTCAAAGATTGTGGTTTATTAGATCATATTAAAGTGACCTGCGCGCATAACTATATTCGGGGTTGCAAGATTGTTTTAATGCGGGCGAAAACAAAGTGGGTATGATAAACTCACTTCTTATTGGAAGTATAAGTATATAGTCTCATTACTAACAAGCCCTTTTGATGCAGGCGGCGCGTAGGGTTTGTGCGCCTGTCGGCTATTTTTAAGAAACCCTAAATGCATGCAATTAAAATTTGAAATTTAAGCGAGCGTTGCACGAACTTTAAGAAATTAAGCAACTAAATTTTTATAAAGCACAAAATTACTATTTTGTTTTAAATTGAATTTTCTTGAAAAAATGATTCGATTCTAAATCCGGGGAAGGAAGTTTGCGACTTTCGTTCCGTTCCCCTTATCGTAGCAAACAGAAATCGTGAACTCCAAATACGTTTCCGTTTGGAGTTCTCAACGTAACGTTCACTGACAAAACCCAATCGAAATCCAGCAAATAAATCTAAATTCCTAAGAGAAAATGTAGACGCACGCAAAGGAGGAGAAAGAAACAAGTTACCCACGGAAAGAAGCGTCTTTCCGTATACGAAGTTGACGGCGATCACGCGAGGAATTTCTCGTCACCTTCGATCTCCCGCTCCGAGTTCGGCCACTATCGCACACGGGCACCACAGAGAAAATTCGCTCACTCTCACTCTTGAGTGGCTGCACGAAATCTCTAATACTCTAACAATTTGATTATTCTAACACCTAACTCACGGAGGCAAAAATCAGTTTCACTGTTCTTCTTCTCCAATCCAGAACTCCAGGAATGGTTGGAAGCGAACAACAATCTCCCAAATTCTACAGGCAGGGAATCAAGTCTAACGCAAACCTAATTCACTCCTAATCTCACTCACAACACTAATCAACACATTTAAGCTCAATACATTCCATCAATAGAAACAAGGAAAATCATCTCCATATTCATTCACATTCAACTTCCTAAATTCCTACGGCAACATTACACTTTACTATTCATCGCCTTCTTCGACGAGATTCACACAAACAGCAATCATTACAATCGAAAACAGCAGAATGAACATAAACAAATTCAAACTCTCACGGAAGCCCAATCAAGCAAATTCCTCTATTCAACCTCCTCTCCTAAACATCACAGATCCCCCTCTTTTTATATTTCGCAAAAAAAAATGAAAACGAAAAGAAGATAAACTGCTTGCCTAGTCGGCCATGGCAGAAGCTCGTGGCCTAGACATGGGCGGCGGTTGAAACTGTTGGGGGGATCGTGGCTTCGGCGATCATGGACGCAGGGAGATCTCCTCATGGCGTTTGCGGCGGTGGCGTGGGGCCGAGTCCCGCAAGGGCTCAGCGGGAGTTCCGCATGGCGTGAGGCCGACAATGGCGGACAGACTTCTTGCGTGCTTGGCTGGGGGAGAAGAGTTGACCCGGTCAACTGATTTGTTTTTTCTTTAATTTGATGAGGCTGAACTGGGATAACACCTCTAGTTGGTGCTTGATGACGACAAACCGGTTAACCCTGGATCTAGGTCGGTTCTTTCTTAGATGGGCTTCACTTAGGAGAATAATCAAAACAACAAATACATATAAAAAAACTTTAAAATATAAGGCGACGCTCTCAGGCGTGCAACGAAAAAATAATTTCAACATAAATCTACGATTAAAAATGCACAATAACATAAAATGATAACTCGTGGCCGATAAGGATCTGGACGGGTGCGACGTCGGGTACTTTTACGTCGACCTGATCGGGACTGGTCTCCACCACCTTTACCGTGTTGTTTCAAATTAGGTAACGTCGGAAAAAGAACCATACTACCATCTTAATTTAATGGCAGCCCAAGAGATATGTATCAACGATATCAAGATGCTATGACAATTGTTCAGCACAGCGGCAAGCCAGATTTGTTTATAACCATGAAATGCAATCCAGGATGGAAGGAGATTAAGGATGAGCTCATGGAAGGACAAGCTCCGTATGATCGTCCAGATCTCCTAACTAGAATATTTCGTTCGAAATACGAGGAGCTCAAGAAAGATATATTCCACAGAGACGTGTTAGGAAAGGTATTCAGACATGTTCATGCCATTGAATTTCAAAGAAGTGGATTACCACATGTTCACATGTTGGTGTTATTGGATCCGGCAGACAAATTAAGCTCCCCTGACGAATACGATTCAGTTGTATGAGCTGAGATACCTTATAGAGACCAGGAACTTGCATTATACGAGTCTGCAATAAAACACATGATTCACGGGCCATGTGGACCTTACAAACCAAATGCACAATGTATGAAGAATCATATCTGTAATAAAAGTTTTCCTAAACAGTATGCAGATGCGAAAATACAAGGGAATGATGCTTACCCAGTGTATCGAAGAAGGAATGATAACAGAAACATAACTTTATGAAGAAATGCAGCATTCAGTGTTGATAATAGATGGGTTGATCCATATAATCCATGGTTGCTTTTAAAATATGATTGTCATCTAAATATTGAGATATGCAGCAGCATCAATAACATTAAACATTTATACAAATACGTATATAAAGGACCCGATCATGTCTCTTTTGAAGTCCGTCCAGGTGCTAATCAAGATGAAATAAACAATTATGTTGACGGCAGATTGATGTGCCCGCCTGAATCATTATGAACGTTCAAGTTTCAAATGAGTCACATATATCCATCGGTAGAAAGATTACAAATACATCTACCTAATAAACATCAGATACAATTTTGTACTCAACAGTCAATTTCATCGATATTAATGGATGACCGTAATTCCAAAACAATGTTGACCGAGTTTTTTAGTGTTTAGAGACAACAGAGAGAGGAAAACCTCCATTTGTACAAGGATTTTCCAAAATATTATCGATGGTTCAAACAACAAAAATTTTGGAGGAAAAGGATCAGAAATCGAAGGGTGATTGGTAGGATATATTCAGTACCGCTTGTTGATAGCGAAAGATACTATTTGCGCATGCTCCTAAATCACGTACCGGGTCCAAAGTCATTCGATGCACTATTAACTGTCAACGGCACGAGCTGCATCACTTTTAAGAATGCTGCACAGAACTATGGTTTGCTTGAGAACGATAACAGCATTCAAGAATGTCTACTTGAGGCTCGAGTATTCAAAATGTCATTCGCGTTAAGAAGACTGTTCGCTACTATATTGATCTTTTGTGAACCAGTCGATGTCAGAAGTATTTGGGATGAAAATTATGCAAGCATGGTCGAAGATTATCCAAGTTCTAGCACGACCAATGAGTTTTACATTATGAATAAACTACTTCACAGCCACATTGATATCCTGAATCAACATAAACGTTCTATTAAAGAGTTTGATTTACCCCCGATCAATGAATCATTCAATGATTTAACTAACATATCCGGTCTTATAGAAGATGAATTATCAATACCTATTAGTTATTACACGGGATGATCTTAACGCAGTTACGTTGCTCAATGAAGGTCAATCACATGCTTACAATGTGATTAGTGGGGCAATAAAGAACAAATTACATGAGTGTTTTTTTGTTGATGGACCTTGTGGAACTGGAAAAACATATCTGTCCCGTGCAATTCTTGCCAGTTTTAGAAAAATAGGATGCATCATTATAGATACAGCTACTTCTGGTATTGCTGCCACTCTTTTACCTGGAGGTCGGACTGTGCATTCAAAATTACAAATACCCTAAATTGGATTACAAATCTTTTTGTTCTTTTGAAAAAGAGTCAAATTTCGCAGAAGTAATCAGACAATCAAAGGCCATAATTTGGGATGAAACACCCATGGCTGATAAAAAGGCGTTCGAGACAGTTGATCGTTCGTTTCGTGATGTTACTGATGTAGACAAGCCGTTCGGAGGGAAAATTATCATTATGGGAGGAGATTTTCGCCAGGTACTACCGGTTGTTGTCAATGGAACAAGAGCACAAATAATTAATGCAAGAATCGTTCAATCGCATTTATGGAGTCATGTCAAGATATTAACTCTAACAGAAAATATGCGAGCCAAAAATGACAACAGCTTCTTTGAATATCTTCTCCGAGTTGGAAATGGTTTGGAAATGACCATACAAGATGATATGATTAGGATCCCCGATCCAATGGGGATGTCATGGGAATACGAGAAATCTATTCATGATTTAATAAATGTTACATTCTCAAATTTAGGGTTGCACGTTGGCGATAAAAACTATATTCGAGACATGGCTTTATTAACACCGCTAAATGAGCATGTGAATATGTAGAACAACACCACTCTTCTGTAATTCCCAGGCGAAGAAGTTATTTACTACTCTTATGATTCTGTCGTTGATGATAGAAGAAGATTGTATCAACCTGAATTTCTAAATTCATTGACACCGGGTAACTTAATGCCTCATAAGTTAAAGTTAAAGATCGGAGCTTCTATTATGTTAATTAGAAATATTGACCTGAAGATAGGTCTATGTAATGGAACAAGACTTATTTGTCGTCGGTTTGAGAAAAATGTAATAGAAGCAGAGATTTTAACAAGCCACTTTCAAGGAAACATGGTCTTCTTGCCACGGATACCATTGAAGACAATTTGACAGCAGCCTAAGTACATCATGTCTTTCCTTATAGCATCACCCCAATAAAATTTAGGGACCGAGTAAATTTTAAAAGGTGACTGATTTTTTGCTCAAATAACCCATTCTGAGAAGGAGAGTGAACACATGAAGTTTGATGAAAAATGTCATGATCAACAAGGTAGTGTTCAAAAGGGGAGTTGATATACTCCCTACCATTATCACTATGAAAAAATTTGACAGCAACGGAGAATTGGGTGAAACCATGTTATGAAAATTCATAAAAATAGAAAACACTTAACTCTTATTTTCATCAAATATACTCAAGTAGTGTGAGAAAAATAGTCAATAAAGATAATAAACCAATGACATCAAGAAATTGAGGCAATAAGACAGGGCCCCCAAAGATTAGTATGAACAATATGAAATTAGTACTAGGTAACGAAATATGATTAACAGAAATACGATGATGTTTGGCAACAACACATACATCACAACCAAATTTTTTAAAATACATGGGAAAAATAGTATGAAATAAATGTTGCATGGTAGAAACAGAGGGATGGCCAAGACGGCGATGCCAGGTAAGCACGGTGGAGGTCTGTGTACTGTGGAGAGCTTGTCGAGATGGAGACCCACAAGAGGAGTCCAACATGTACAAATCATCCTGCATGCTACCAGAGTCAATCACCTTCCCCGTCATCAGATCCTGAAAGACATAATGAGAAGGGAAAAATTGTAACTGAGTATTGAAGAGAATTAGTCAAAGGACACAGAGTAAACTACGGTAAAATTTGGAACATGAAGTACATAAGATAAAATGAGAGAAGAACAAGGAATGAATCCTTTTCCAGTATTGGAAGAGAAAGAGACATCAACAATGCTCACTTTACCTTTTCTAGAAAGAGAGAAATAGGACAAAACCTAAAGTTGATCCAGACATGTGATCAGTGAATCCTGAGTCGATAATCCAATGAGTAGACCGACGAGTAGTAAAAAAGTAGGGACCTGGTGTACCTGTGTGGGCAAGGGCAGATGAGGAAGTAGATACGGTGGCCGTCTCATGAATAAGACCATTCATCAACAAGCGAAGAGCATGCATCTCTTCGGCAAAAAAAGAGGATGATTGAGGAGTGGGAGTAGGCAGAAAAGTCCTCGAGAATTGACCTCAGGAACCTCAGTCAGATGAGCAAAGTGATATGATGGAAAGTTTCTCCATGGAGTTCTGCCATGACAGCGGCCACCATGTGATGCAGATCTGCCCCTGGGAAGAGGTAATCCATGTAGGATGAAGCACGCATCCCGAGTATGATGAGGCTTGCCACAATAATCACAAGTCAGGTGATCCTTATATGTAGGCTTTGACTTGAAATCACAAGAAACTTGGCATCCAAAATTGGGTTGATGAGACACTTCCATCAATAACAGTGGTGGGGTTCCAAGACTGTTTGCGGTCAAACTCCGGTCGTACGATGATATAAATTTCATGAAGTGAAGGGATATGAACACGTCCTAGAATTTGGGCGGTAGTCTAATAAAAATCCTTATGCAGTCCATGTAGAAACTCAAACACACGATTACGATCCCCGGGAGCCCTGATCAAGAGCTCATCTGCATTACAAACCACGACAAGAAAGTCAAAATGGCCGTACTCCTGATATAGCTGAGTAAACTCAAGATTGTAAGCAGATGGAGAACGGTCACCCTGTCGGAGAAGAAAGATCTTGTGGCATAGTTGGTAAATCTGGCCGCATTTCCTTTGACTTCCATTGAGGACAATTTGTAAAGTTCCTGGCTGGTTCACTGGTGGTGTCATTGATATAGCCAAAGAGACGCCGACTCTTTAAGGGCAGAGTAATAGAGCGAGACCATGACAAATAACTTGTGTCATCCAATCGAATCGTAGTGATCTGAGAGAAATTGTGATCCTGACCACCTCGGGTAGATCCAGCGGGGGTCATGGAGCTACCAGAATCAAGCACCTCCGACATAAAAAATTCTCCAACAAAACTCCTTCAAGAGAACTGTGGAGGGCAGTGTAGAACAAGCCTTCAAAGAGCTGAGGTCAAATAAGACATCATTCAGAAATCAGGAGCCTTCTTCTTCTTGAAAGAAAATACCAATATATAATTTTCGGGAGCATCTACTGTTGGAATCTTTTAGAAATCCAGTATGATGCTAAGGAGATCAAAGAGAAACTTTCCCCAACATTTGGAGTCAATCGGACCGCCGGAAGTTGGCATGAAGTAGCATCCCGTCAGCCAGTGAAAATCGACTAACGGGAACTGCCGCGGGAGCCGATCAGTGATGAGACTGCGGAAGTGAGGGTAAGTGGAGAGTGGAAGGAGGAAACAGAGAGTGGAAGGCGGAAACGGAGAGAGGAAGGTGGGGGAGAGGTCTCCGGCGGTGGTGGGTTGGAGGCTGCGAGCAGAAGTTGAATGCAGTTAGGGCTCGGGTACGGAACGAACATCGCTCTGATACCATGTTAAGGAAATAAAAACATTACAATTATAATATGAGGACTCCTCTTATATATAGAGAAGTAATACAAGGATATAATTAACATTAATTCTAACAACAACCTCTAAATTTTTTCCTAATTCTCTTATATCAATCTCTTCAACATGCATTCCCCAATATTTTTTTCATTGCAAGCCTACTCTTATTTCCAGGCTACTACAAAATTTAGTTGTAGCTACCTTTCCAGAAACCACGACAAGAGTCATAGGCGGACTCCGATACTGGACTCTTATCGAGAAGAAGGGTGACGAATTCATAGTTTCTAGACAACATCAATGAGTCTTATTTAGACAAACCACCTTGGTGTGATTTCCTTCACCGGCCACTTGTTTCACGGATTTGATTCGATGGCTTGCCAAATTCAGTTGAAGCGAGCTCCTCTTCTTCATTGTCGTGAATTTATTCTTTTAGGCATGAGTTATTTTCCTTCATCTTTGAGTCTTTGATGCTCCTTTCAAGATGTCAGACTGATTCTTTATGAACCGTTGGATGTCTACCTCTCCCATTTCCAGGCGGTCTCTTTTTTAAGTTATCGTCTCTCCAACTAGACTCTTAGTTCTTCTGGTCATCTACTTGGTGTCGACTTGTGGTAGTCAGAGGAGGGCCGACTTCTACTATGTTGGTTTGAAAACCTCCGGCGAGAACCTTGCCTTTGGCCGCTTCCTACCTTCTCAAGGGTTTCCTGCTCTCCATATCACGTCATGCCTAAAGCTCCTCCCTGTCTTTCTCCTCGAAAGTATTGTCAACGGTTTGTCTATGTTCTCTTCGGTGTGTACCATCAAGGCTTTATTTTGGTTCTCCTTGATGGGCAGTGTTGAGTGGCTGATTCTTTTGCAATCTCCCATTAGAGATTGGCGTGTGTTGTGTGCGGAATCGTGAAATCAACGGAGATTGGCAAGACACCAACATATGGGAGATTGCCTACTAAACAATGTATGGATCATTTGTTAACTCAAGTGCTTTATATATACATTTAATGGTACATGTACCAAAAGCTTAACAAAATTATTCATGCTACATTACTTGTACTTAATATCAAGTGAATTGGTAAGACAAAAGAACACAACATAATTACACATTTTAGCATCAACACTAAGTAATATGGAGGATACATCTATGTTATAATAAAAATAGCATAACATGTTGCCCGTGGCCACAGCCAAGAGTATTAAATTTATGTAATTAATTAACAATATATTTCAACAACATAATTAATAGTAACCACATTTCCATCATTTGACCAGATTTGTGTAAAAAGACTTGCTAATTCATAAATAAAATTATTAAATGGCCAAATGCCTTTGTTTTCTATTAATTTTTTTAACTTCCTAGAAAAATTTAATAAACACATAATAATCTTATCAGAAAAAGAAATCATTTTACATCTTCAAAGCAGATATTTTTAGATAATATTATAATCTTATAAGAAAGGGCCGAAAGAAATCATTATAAATTGATTTAAAATGTCAATTTTATAATATTTTTAGATATGGTCTAAATGCATATAAGCTTAAAGCTTCAGCAATGCTTACTTTTTATGCAAGTTACAGCTAGATTATGTCTCCCATGTCATATGACAATTAAGAGGACACAAACTTCAAAATGAAAAATTATTGATAAGTTTATCAAATTATAATAAATAATAAAAAAAGTATTGTAACACTAAAAAAATTTATGATCATTTAAAATAAAATTCATAAGCAACCATACTAACTATTAAAATAACGCTTGATAGTTTATACTTAATAGCTATTGTTAGAGAAATTGATGTAAAAGTTCATTTATGAGGCTCATTTATGTAGTTACCCTCTTATTCTTATTTAATCCCACATCTTGAGATTGGAGTGACTAGCCTCCTTCTCCTCCTATATATTTGTATTCATACTTCTAATTATCAATAAAACAAAGATATACAAGGTTTATACCATTTCTCTACATGGTATCTGAGGAGGTTACCAATTTTTGCGGTCATCAAAAAATCCTGACCGCACCCCATCCTCTCTGACCGCCCGACTTCCAGACCGCAGCTCCTCTGCGAGGTCCTCCCGTGAGACCGCAACTCTAGGAAGCACCGGTACGGGTACGAGTACCGGGTACAATACGTATCCGGTACGGCGGTACGGCAAAATAAAAAAATAAGGATACGGGTGAGACGGGATACGTTGTAATAAATATAATAAATATAATAAATATATATGTATAATCTGACAAATGTAAGTAAAAGTCCTCAAAATAATAAAACATCAAACATAATTGCATAAATCATCAATTGAAGTACAAATTCATAGTTAATGCAATATAATATGAAGTTCTCAAACAAAAAATATTCATAATAAAATCAAATTTAAGGATGTCTATCAGTCATTTTTTTCCTCTTCTTCTCCATTAATGGAGATTAACACATCTTCAACTTCTGGTTCGTCTAAAGCCAAGTTAGCAAAATATTAAACATAGAAAAATTCATGTTGAACAAGTAGAAACAGTACCAATTTGAAACATCTAATCCTTAAATATATAGTAAAAAAATAAAATTATAAAATTAAATTAAATTCTTTATAGTTTAAACGAAAAAAGATACTTAAATATGAAGTACATTTTGTTACTATAATAAACAAGCATCGCTAGTTGCATTTCTGGGTCAATCTTTCTTTTCTAAAATGCACGCAGAAGTCTTTTGTTTACTTCAGAAAAATATACTCTTATTATAATATGCAGAACAATCTACCAAGTTCAAGTGTATTTACAAACTAGAATAACAGATGTATCCGCAAGTATCGGGTACGTACCGGTATCAGATACGTATCCGGTACGGGTATGTGACCCTCAAGGAAGTATTGGTGCTTCATAGCCGCAGCTCCTCTGCGAGCTTCCCGTCCAGCATCCTTCTCCCTCCCCTGCGTCTGTGGGCCTTCTTATAGCTTCCTTCCCGCCGCGTCTGTGGGCCCCGCCTCTCCTCCAAAGTCGTTGCAGCCTCCCTCCCTTCCCGCGCGGTCTGCGCTTTCTACGGTCTGCTCGCCGCTGTGACCTCCAGCCGCTGCGACCTCCTCCCCTTCTCGCGTGATCAGCGCTTCCTTCGGTCTGCTCGCCGCTGCCATCTCCAGCCGCTGCGACCTCCCCAAGCCGTTGCCTTCTCAAGCCGCTGCCTTCTCTAGCCGCTGCCATCTCTTGCGGTCCCCAACCCGCTGCGAGCTTCCTCTTCAACGGTCTCGTGCGACCTCCCGCACCGTCCCGCTGCGACCTCTCTCAGACCGTCCTCCCTCTGCCGATCTCGCTGCTGGTTCCTCTGCCTCAGTCCGCCCGACCTCTGGCTTCAGTCCGCTCGGACTCGTCTACTCAATGGTGGTATCCGAAAATTCTCATACTACCAATATCCCCCCAGCCACAGTGGTTGCTCCTGCTCCTGATGTTCGCGATGAACTTCGGATTACAACTATCTCCCTCTCCGGGAAGTCCAACTTTGTGCAATGGGTTCACTCTGTTCGTCGGGTCTTACAGACGAAAGGGTTTGTTCACCACGTAACCCAGGTTGTTCCACTTAACCCTTCCAATGAATGGCTTCGGGATGATGGTCGAGTGCAAACCTGGCTCCTCAACTCTTGGACAAGGAGCCTTATTGGATATCTATGTATCATGAAACCGCCAAGGCCATCTGGGATGAACTTCATGCTTTTTACTCTGGCCAGAACAGTCTCCAACATCTCTTTGATATCATCTCGGAACTTCAAACCCTTCGGCCTGGCGCACCAGACCTAATGATCTCCCATGTTGCTCAGGTGAAAACTCTCCATGAGGCTTGGATTCAGCATCAGCCTCTGACTGCCGATCTTGCTACTCAGAAAGCCCAGAAAGAGGCTGTAACAATCTCCATGTTGTTGTCCCAAGTTCCACCACACTTGCATAGTGTTCGGGCTCAGATCCTCTCGTCACCTACCACACCATCCCTATCTGATGTTTGCTCCATGCTGATCAAGGTTACACCACCATCCGAGGCTTCAACAAATTTTTCTCCAGTTCTTCTTCAGCAACCTCTCCTGCCAACTCCTCCTCCTGGTCGTGGCTCTTCCACCAGGGGAGGACGCCACCCGTCACGGGGACGAGGACGTGGTGGCCGCTCTTCTTTGAAGTGTACTTACTGCTCTCGTGAGGGTCATCTAGAAGCTACATGCTACCGCAAGCATGGCCTACCTCCGCATCTGGCTGCCTCCGCTACTCCAGCTCCTTCTGATGCCCCTGACACTTCCAACCTTGGTGCACCTACTCGCCAGGAATATGAAGACCTTCGCACTCAGTTCCAACAGCTCCAAGGCAGTATTAATAGGCCATCTGGCTCGGTTGCCTCTTTCTCTACTCAAGGTATATCTTGTCTTTCTTACAGCTCTCACTGGATCGTTGACTCTGGAGCAACTCATCATATAACATCTCAGAAACCGCCTCGGTATTCGCCAACCTCTCACCCGTCATCTATTATTGTTGATAATGACGACACTACCCCGATCTCTGGTGCTGCTGATCTCCGCCTCACTCCTACCTTGCTACTCTCCTCAGTTCTTCATGTTCCGGGCTCCCCGTTTAACTTGCTATCTGTTAGCCAGTTAACACAGGATCTTAACTGTTGCATAACTTTTTCTCCTTCATCTTTTGTTTTGCAGAATCGCCGTACACGGAGTACCATTGGTAGCGGTCGGCTGACGAATGGGCTATATCTCTTGGATCTCCCACCTATCAGTCTTTCTTCCATTTCCACTTCTAACTGGCATCGTCGTCTTGGGCATGCTCCCCTTCCGGTTCTCAAGAAAGCTCTTCCTGGTGTTTTACTCCAAGAGTTCACTTGTGAATCGTGTATCTACGACAAGCAACATCGTGTTTCTTTCTCTCCTTCTTGTACACGGAGTGATACTCCGTTATCTTTAGTTCATTCTGATGTATGGGGTCTATATAGGATCCCCAGTGTATTTGGACATCGCTATTTTATCACTTTTATTGATGACTACTCACGTGTTACCTGGCTTTATTTTCTTTATGATCGCACTGAGATTACTTCTGTGTTTCGTGCATTTATATCTGAAACACGTACGCAGTTCTCGACGCCTCTTAAAATACTTCGCACCGATAATGCCCGCGAGTACACAAGTCGATCCTTCTCCGCTCTGTGCTCCGAGTTTGGTGTTATTCACCAAACCTACTGTGCCTACACACCTCAACAGAATGGCGTGGCCAAACGAAAAAATCGCCATCTTCTCGATACCGCTTGGTCCCTCATGTTCCAAATGTAGGTCCCAACAGAATTTTGGCACTTTGCTATTGCAACTGCTTGTCACCTCATCAATCGCATGCCCTCATCCGTTCTCAGCTTTGCCACTCCACTAAGCCTTCTTCTTCCATCCACTACTCCGTTCCCCCTCACACCCCGAGTTATTGGGTGTGTATGTTATGTCCACAACCTCGGTCCGCCTGCGGACAAACTTGCTGCTCGTGCTACCAGACAGATGTTTGTTGGCTACTCTCGAACTCAGAAGGGCTATCTATGCTACTCTCCTACAACATGAAAAGTGACTGTCTCGGTCGATGTCACCTTTTGTGAAGATCAACCATTCCACCTATCCTCCTCTCCCCAATCCATACCCTCTACTATTACTCGTTTTATCGTTCCAGTCACGCCTTCTTCTCCATCGTCACCTCCATCCCTGCCTTTGATCCATCCGCCCATTCGCTACGTCTATTCTCGCCGTAAATCCAAGGATATTTCCCTACCGGAGCCGTCTGCTACAGATGACACACCGCCCGCGGTCGATCCAGCATCTTCTTCTACGGCTCATCCTATGGCTAGCTATGTGTCTCTACACCGTCTTTCTCCACCACTCCACCAGTTTGCTACTTCTCTTTCCTCCATCTCTATTCCTAACTCTGTGCAGGAGGCGCTTCAGCATCCGGGGTGGCGGGCAGCTATGGAAGAGGAGATGAATGCCCTCTGGGTTAATCAAACCTGGGAACTGGTTCCCCTTCCTCCAGGTCAACATTGTGTTAGTTGCAAATGGGTCTTTGCGGTCAAACAGAATGCAGATGGGACTGTTGATCACTTAAAAGCCCGTCTCGTGGCCCGGGGCTTCACTCAGCAACAAGGCTTGGATTATGAGGAAACTTTTTCTCTAGTAGTCAAACTCAACATTGTTCGTGTTCTTATCTCCGTTGTTCTGCACCGGCGTTGGCCCCTTCTTCAGCTCGATATTAAGAATGCATTCCTTAACGGCGATCTGAAGGAAATTGTCTTTATGTGCCAACCTCCCGGGTTTGAGACCACGGGGGAGTCTCGTGTAGTTCGCGTTTGCCGCCTTCTAAAAGCTCTTTATGGTTTCAAACAGTCACCGCGAGCTTGGTTTGATAAGTTCTGCAAGGTTCTCGTAGCACTTGGGTTTACTCGGAGCTCCGCTGACTTCTCTCTATTCACCAAGCATGGACCAACTGGCACTGTGATCCTTCTTGTCTACGTTGATGATATCCTAATTACCGGCGATGACCTCTCTGGGATACAACAGCTCAAGGAACATCTGAACTCGGCATTCCAGACCAAGGATCTTGGAAATCTTAGATACTTCCTAGGGATTGAAGTCGCCCGACGACCCGATGGGTTGGTTATGTCCCAACGAAAATACTGCATCGACTTACTTCATGAAGCAGGATACTCCGGGTGCAAACCTGCGGATACTCCTATGGATGCTAATCAGAAATTGTGTGCTGATGGGTCTGATTCTGACCAGCTTCTTGAGAATCCAGAATATTACCGACGATTGGTTGAGAAACTGATCTACCTAACGGTTATTCGACCGGATATCTCGTTTGCTGTTGGTGTTGTGAGTCGCTTCATGCATACTCCGCGCACTTCTCACCTTCAAGTTGTTGAGCGTATTCTCAGATATCTAAAGACCGCTCCGGGACAAGGCCTTGTCTACAAACCATCCAACTCACCATCTCTTCTTGCTTACTCGGATGCTGACTATGCTGGGTCCCCTGATGATAGGCGGTCCACGATTGGTTTTTGTACTTACTTTGGTGGACACCTCATAACATGGCGAAGCAAGAAACAGACTGTGGACGCCCGCTCCTCGGCTGAGTCTGAATACAGGGCTATGGCTGTTGTTGTGTCAGAATTAACATGGCTTGAAAGCCTTCTTGGTGACTTGGGTGTGAGACTTCCTTCTCCGACAACACTTCGGTGCGACAGTCAGGCTGCAATTCATATAGCCAACAATCCAGTTTTCCATGAGCGAACAAAGCATATCGAGATTGACTGTCATTCATCAGAGAAAAGGTTCAAGCAAAGAAGGTAGAATTGGAGCATGTTCCTGCTGCGAGACAAATTGCTGACATCTTAACAAAAGCTCTCCCTCGGCCACTATATCTCCAGTTCTTATCCAAGCTGGGTGCCTACGATTTGTACGCTCCAGCTTGCGGGAGAGTGTTAGAGAAATTGATGTAAAAGCCCATTTATGAGGCCCATTTATGTAGTTACCCTCTTATTCTTGTTTAGTCCCACATCTTGAGATTGGAGTGACTAGCCTCCTTCTCCTCCTATATATTTGTATTTATACTTGTAATTATCAATAAAACAAAGATATACAAGGTTTATACCATTTCTTTACAGCTATGAACAACTTACAGGCTTATAAATTGATATCAACAAGAAAAAGTAGGTGGTTGATAAAAGTCTACCATACTGAAGAAATATCAAAATTGAAGCAAAAAAACTTAATTGAAGTATGGTTGGGAAAAGAATAACAATGAAAAAAGAGAACAACGCAATCAAAATGTAAAGTAAAAAAAAAACTCACCAAGAAAATTGTTCTAAAACTAGAGCAAGGGTTGGGATTGGTTTGCACTTCAAAAGTAAAGCATGCACTCATAATTACCAAGATCATGCCTTTTGTTGTGTTGCACATTTGGGAAAAGATAATAGCTTCCCTCACACTTCAATCCTGCGATTACTTCATGTTTTCAGCACAAATTGGCAATAAATAAAAAAACAACCTAATGGGATACAGAATTGGGTACCAATAATATATTTAATTTGCAGCACTGGAAGAGGAAGATCTGTTTTTCTTTTCACTTTTTGACTTCACGGAATCTTTTAAACTCTTCGGGGACTTTCTTTGCATGTTCATACTTGTTGCTCCAGATAACATTGAAGAAGAAACATTAATTCTGATTGTTTCCTCATAATTTGAATCAATCTGCATTTGAATAGTATCTGCTTCTTGTCTTTGATCCACTTCTGATGATCCTGCATGATCACATACATCCTTCAGAGACTACAATAACCTTGTGTGAACCGAGGGTTGCTACTTTATATAGGGATCATGAGAAAATTACAGATTTCGCAGAAACTTATTTAAAAAGTGCATTTGACAGTTTTCTTACATGAAAATCTAATAGATTATATTCCTATTTCACATATCAAACAAAGGAGGATTAGTTGTGCAGATTATCTATCTTACACCTTCATATCAAGGTTATATTATGGAAATTCAGCTAAAAAGATATCACCAGTTACAAGAAAATTAACCATCTGGCTTAAGGTGAACTTGACGTGGAACTATTGTGGAGATTTAAAATGATTTCTTTTTCTTATAAGATTATTAAAAATATAAGCCCACCTCTCCTATCTTCTCCAGGATCAAGAAAGGGCCGAAATAAGCAGATAGCTTGGGGTGCAATCCACTGGCGATGGACCTCAAATAGTGGGGTGGCATATTGACAAACACAGTCTCGTTGAGCAAGAAGAACACGTTTCTCAGGTGTTGATTGGCTTGTTGAACCATGCGTTGTTGAACTACCTCATCACAGATCTGCGACAAAGTCTTGCACTTGGCACTCGCTAGACATGCTATATGGAAGCTTCGTTGGCGGTCGCCCAGAGACCACCTGAAAGGGAGTTAAGCCGATGACGAACTGGTAGGATGTGTTACATCATAGCTCTGCCCAAGCTATCCACTGAGACCAATGGAGGGACTGCTCGGTAGCAAAATAACAGAGTAAGTGTCGATGCAATGATTAAGAACCTCGGTCTGTGGGTGGTAGACCTTGTTGAAGCAAAGCTTTGTGCCCTAGAAGCTAAACATCTCCTGTCAAAACCTCATAAACACTAGGTGGACATCACTAAAAATGGAACAAAGAAAACCAAGCAGATGAACCACCTCCCTGATGAAAACTCGTGCAATAGAGTTGGTCGTGTATGGATGCTTGATAGGTATGAAATACCCGTAATTGGAGAGGTCATTCACAATGACCAGGAGGCAATCGTACCCCTGAGAGAGAAGGATATGAGTGATAAAATTCATGACAATGTCCTCCCAAACTGCGTCGGGCACCGGTAGGAGTTGGAGAAACAAGGCTGGGGCGAAGTTCTAATACTTGGCCTTTTGATAGGTCAGACAGTTTGCCATGAATTGATGCACCACCCATGTCATACCGCGCCAGTAGAGGGTGGTGGCCAAGCGTCGGTAGGTAGAGTAAGCATCGAAGTGTCCCACAATGGAGATGACATGAAACTCATGGAGATGTAAAATCCATGGGGATGAATCGGCGGCGACAATTCGATTGCATAATGTAGTTGTTTGCCCATGAGGCGGAAAGGCGGGTGAGACGTGGGATCTCGTCGGAGGTCCTGGATCACAAAGGCACAGTGGGGGTCGCGTCGTATCTCGGATGGTATGGCATCGTCGTCAAGCAAGCGGGAGAGGGCATCCGCAACAGCATTTGTCGGACCAGCTTTGTACTCGATGGATAAGTTGAATCTGGTTAGATTTGCAATCCACAGTTGTTGGGTTGGTGACGCGGGACGGATGAGACAAAAGTATATGTCGGCTCTATGAATGCTTGAGTGACTTAGACACGAATCTGGCTACTAAACTTGCAACTGTGAACGTTATAAATAATACGATACAACAATCTGTTACGCGGGCAAGAGTGCTAGAAATAAAATAATTGGACGAACAAAACCCGGCAAGTCCCGAGATAATTTTGGCACATAAAAACAACAACACTCGAGCCTTTATCCCACTATAGTGGGGTCGGGTATATGGATCCTTTGTCACCATTGTGCCCTATCTTTAGTCATAATCTCACTAATGCCTAAGTACATCATGTCTTTTCTAATAGTTTCATTCCAAATCTTTATTGGTCTACCCCTCCCCCGTTTAACATGCATAGTGACTAAACTATCACAACGCCTACCATGTGCCTCCAATGGTCTCCTTTGTACATGTCCAAACCATCTTAGTTGAGCTTCTCGCATCTTCTCTGCAATTTATGTCATTCCTGTCTTATCTCTGATACATTCATTGCTAATTTTATCTAGTCTCGTGTCTCCACACATCCACCTAAGCATGCTCATCTCCGCAACTTCCATTTTTTGCTCATGTACACAATTCACTGCCTAACACTTAGAACCATAGCGCACCGCTGGTTTAATTGCAGTACGATAAAACTAGCCTTTAAGTTTTAATGGAACTTTACGATTCCATAAGATCCCTGACGCGTCTCTCCACTTCAACCAACCTGCTTGGATTCTATGTATCACTTCTTTATCAACACCTCCATCTTTTTGAACTATCGATCTAAGATATTTAAAGCACTCTCTGCGGGAAATATCTTGACCACCACACTTAAAAACGAAGTCATTTGTCCTTCTTGCACTGCTAAATTTAAGCTCCATATACTCCGTCTTTGCCTTGCTCAACCTAAAACCCTTCTTTTCTAAAGTATCTCGCCAAGATTCAAGTTTCGCATTTACACCCTCGCGCATCTCATCGACCAAAACAATATCATCCGCAAACAATAAACACTAAGATACTGCTTGTTGGATATGTCCAGTGAGCTCATCTAAGATAAGGGTAAAGAGATAAGGTCCTAAAGTTGAACTTGATGTAAGCCAATAGTGATAGGGAATTCATGCGTTAATCCTCCTGATGTCCTCATCCTCGTCACTGAATTTGTATACATATCTTTGATTATGTCAATGTATGATACATTTACAAATTTCTTTTCTAAGACTCTCCATAAGATCTCTCTTGGAACCCTACCATAATCCTTCTCAAGATCGATAAACAGCATATGCAAATCTGGTTTTCTTTCTTTCTCGATAGTTGTCAATGAGTCTCCTCGAGAGATGTATAACTTTCATGGTCGACCGCCCTGGCATGAATCCAAATTGATTCTCCGAGATACTAGTCTCCCGTCTTACTCTTCTTTTATTACCAGTTCTCATAGTTTTATGGTATGACTCATTAATTTATTCATCTGTAATTAACACAATTTTGTATACCTCATTTGTTCTTATACAAAGGTACTAAGATACTTTCTCTCCACGCATCCTCGTTGACTTTAGTATCTTATTGAAAAAATATGTAAGCCAGAAAATTTCTTCTTTCCTTAGACATTTTCATACTTCGATGAGCCCAACCGCATTTCCATTTTTCATCTTCTTTAGAGCATCATTTACCTCTGATACTCGAATTTTACGATAAAAAGTTATGTCCTTATACTCCTCTGATTTACTTAACTCTTCCAAGTTCAGTTTATTATCTTTTATTAAATTATAGAGTTAATAAAAATATCTTTTTCATCGCACTTTAATAGCCACATCATCCGTCAAAATTGTGTCTGTTTCATCTTTTATGCATTTAACTTAACTTAAATCTTTTGTCTTCCTCTCTCTAGCTCGAGCAATTTTATTGTTGAGATATTAGTATTTAGTATTTAAGTCTATTAGTATGTAAGTGAGTTTAGTCCCACATCGTGAGTCAAGTATTATGTGTCTTTGTAACTCCTATATATTACCCCCTATGTGGATGAATAAAACACAAAATATTAACTCTTTTCTTCACTTCTAACATGGTATCAGAGACGTGTGATCCGCTATGCTTGCTTCTGTTCTCTCGCGAGGCTTAGGGCTCCTGTGGGTCGCTCTCGCCACAAATTTTTTTCTCACTTCCCTCATCTTGCTCCGTCGTTACTGATCCTGACGGGAAATTCTTTCGCACCCGTCGACGGGACCACCTTCTGATTTCATCGACGAGAGGCTCTGCCTTCTTCATCAAAGATCCTGAGGCGCTCTTTCTCTGCTCTTCCGTCACAAGATGTTGATGTTGCTCTCATTTGTCGCTCCTGTCGATGGCGTGCTCATTGCTATCGTCGAAGGATCCTGCTCCCTCTCTCGTCGACATCGACGCTCGGGCCTCTGCTCTTGACTTCCATCGACATCGACGACTCCCTTTCCCGCTAGGTCACTCGACGACACCAGTCGTTCATGATGATCTCGCTGCTTTTCTCGCTTACTTCTACATCTCCCGTCGAGCGTCTCTGCCTCACACTGCTCCCGATCTGGACGATGGCTTCCTTTCCCGTTCCAGTCCATTCTGCGGCTTCAAAACTGGACAAAGACCCAACCAGTTGGCTTTCCTGTTACTGTGTTTCCAGTCCCTTGCTGCTATGGATGATGGCTTCCTGTGCAGCTGCTCTCGTGGACGATCCTGCTACTGTTGTTTGCGTTGATACTTCTTCTCGTGTCGAGCTCCTCTCTTTCTTGGCGGGCTCCCTCTTCTCCTCACCGCTGCTTGAGACTTCTCCTCGTCGCTCCTTGAGCCCTCAACTCGCAATTACTTGAGCCTTATGCTCACCGTTGGCTTGTGACCGTGCTTTGCTCGCTGTATCCTGGGTCGTGTTCTCGCCGGCAGCCGTTCTCCATTGTTGTTTTTAGTAGTTTTTATTTGTATTGTCTTAGTTTTATTGTGTTGTATGCCTTCATGCATGTGCTTTCCGCGTGACGGGGAGTGATTGGGAGGAAGGTGACTCAGATGATCTTTCCTGACTTTTCGCCTTTGTTCCACACAGCTTCTAGGCGTATGTTATATGTTATTATGCGATTCCTCATATTTCTTTCGATTGGTCGTGTGTTGGTACACGACTGATATTAGTGTTCTATTCTCAACGGGTTACATCGTGTGGACCGTGTCGTGTGGGACTATATTGTGTGGGACCGCCCTTTATGCGGATTATCCCCGACGGATTATACCCGGTTGCTCGTTTGATGATTTGCTCCACATCTTTCGTTCTCTTTCGCATGTTGTGTGTGTAGAAGTTGTTGGTTGACCTGATTCCATCGAGTCTACGTCGTGTGTGGGTCTGCGTCGTGTGTGGCTATGTTCCCGGTTTGGATTTTTTCCCCGGTGGCTCGCTGATGCTTTGTACCACATCGCCTACCTTCGTTGCCTTTATTTGATGTGTACAAGCTGGAGGTTTCCCCTCCAGCTTGAGGGGGAGTGTTGAGATATTAGTATTTAGTATTTAAGTCTATTAGTATGTAAGTGGGTTTAGTCCCACATCGTGAGTCAAGTATTACGTGTCTTTGTAACTCTTATATATTACCCCCCCCCCCTATGTGGATGAATAAAACACGAAGTATTATCTCTTTTCTTCTCTTCTAACATTTATATATGTCACACTCTCCATCTTTGGTATCTAGTAGCTTATAAAATTCTTCATAAGCTTGACTTCTTGATTTACTTACTGCATGTTTAGTTTCTTTCTTAGTGACTTTATATCTTGCAAAGTTTTCATCATTCCTACAAACGTAGAGTGTTTTATAGTTGACCCTTTTTGCCCTCACTTTGTCTTGCACTTCCTCTTTTCACCACCAAGATTCTTTATTTGGGGTGCACGATCTTTTGATTCTCCAAGTATGTTTTTTCAATTTATCCTTAAATGTGAAGACAACTTCTCATGAGATATTAGGATTAACATAAGAGTAAACAACTAATTGTTCCATAACTACTGTCTTGAAAGCAACCTGTTTTTCCATTTTCAAGTTTCACTACCGAATTTTTGGCAACACTTTTGTCCATGTCTTAAATTTATTATATTTAATTTACAATTCTAACAAATCATTTTATCCATTTTGTGAGTCATAAGATAATCAATTTGTGACTTATTTGTTCCGCTTTTAAACATAATTAAATGTTCTTCCCTCTTCATGAAAAGAGTATTTGTCACAAATTCACAATTAGCTCATGTGCTATGACAGTCTAAAATGGTTCTTCGTTCTTTATTTCTTTCTACATACCCAAATCCTCCATGAACGGCTGTGTAATCTGTATTTTACTTCCCTATATGTCCATTTAAGTCTCTTCCTATTAAAATCTTCTCTCTTTGTGGAATTTTCCTTACTAAATCATTTAATTCATCTTAAAATTGCACTTTAATAGCTTCACTTAATCATACTTGCGGCGCATAAGCATTAATCATACTAATAGTTTCCTTTCCTAAGACCAATTTAAGAGCTAAAATTTTATCACATTTTCTACTTACCTTAACAACTTCATCCCTCCAAGTAGTATCTACAATAATACCTACTTCATTGCTTGTTTTATTTTTTTCTGTGTACCGTAATTTAAAACCTGAATTGTCTAGAAATTTAGCTTTCTCACTCACTCATCTAGTCTCTTGCAGGCATAAGATGTTTATTTTTCTCATAATCATTGTATCCACTAGTTCCATCGCTTTTCCCGTTAACGTACCTATATTCCAACTTCCAAACCTCAGTTGGTCACAAATCCTACAATATACTTTCCTAGGACGTCTAATATGTGAGGATTTTCGCTTATTTAATATTACACTCAAGTCCTCTTGGAGGTGCAGCGGTCCTTGCCAAGACGCCGCATTCAGACCATACGACAAGGAATCTTGCATATATAAGTAGTGGTGGTGGTGATTAGGGCTCGGTTGAGATTAGGAGGTGGTTCCACGTGATTGGTTCGAGGGATTTGCGGGGAAGTTGGAAAATTGGAGTGAGGGAGTAAATGTAGTAGTGTGCCCATTTTTTAGGAAATGGTTGTAGACTTGTTGTGGAGTAGTGGGGTAGTGGAGAGTTAGTTAAGGAATGGGGAGAGTGGTTGGAGGCCAAAGGTAGCCGGAGGGAATAGCATGAGGTGGTGTTGGTAGCTGGAGGTGGTTTCCGACGATCACCGGAAAACTAAAAATGAAGGAATTTAAGTAGTGGTGGTGGTGGAGTTTTGAGGAGGTGGTGGATGCTTGAGGGAGATGGCTGGAGGATGTTTTACAACAAGAAAGTTTTGAAGGGGCAGATATGGTGGGGCTTGGTGGAGGTTGGCTAAGAAAATGGGGAGCGCGAGAGGTGGGGTTTGATGGGAGGCTGACTGGAGGTAATGGCAAGGAGGGTGGCCGGTTAGATGGAAAAAGGAGGGGTAATTACTAAGTTTCGCACTTGGAGTCCAGCTTCGGCACTGATGATCAAAAGGAGTCTTCTTGCATTTCACTTTCAATACCCTCTAAATGAACCTTATATCCCTATTTATAGACTAAGGGGACATCATGGACGGTCATGATTCTTCGATCATGACAACCCGCAAATACATGAAAATAAAATCAGAAAAATACAAATAAAAATTAAAAATTATGGATCGTTGATCCACACAAAATGGACGGCTCTGATCATTGCATAACCCTATGTGTGTCGTGATCCCAACCAATTTCCCCCGCTTTGAAAATATTCATCTTCGTGAATGAAGATGAGCGTGCCCTTGTCTGAAGGTGAGGTGAATCCCTCTAGCTCTGAGGGTGTTGCTGCGAAGGCTGGAGATGGTATCGTTGAAGTCGATGTTGACGATGGAACAGAGGATGGCACTGCTGAAGTTGACAAATGTGTTGAAGGTGGTGTTGCTTCTATAGGAAATGGTGTTGAAGATGTCGGAGTCGGAGTAGAGGAAATCAGTGTTGAAGACAATATTGATGATAGTATTGTTGTTGTCGTCAACGTCGAGAACAGTGATGGTGTTGATGCTGGAAATTACATTGTTGTAGGCTGAAGATGATGTTGACGATGGTATCAGTGTCGAAGAAGGTGTTGGGAGTGGTGCTGGTGATACTGTCGGAGGCTGGGTGGTAAGAGGAGGTTGATGGTGGAGATAATAAGGTATGTAGGGTTGAGGTTCTGAGAAGATGGAAGGTAATAGGCACATGTAATCACATGGCTCATCAAATAAGGTCAATTTTTTAATGTTGAACACATGTGAATTTCCCATATTCTGAGAAATATTAAATTCTTAAGCATTTGTCCTAATTCTCCTCATGATTGTATGAGGTACCATTCGCCTTGCATTTAATTTTTCTGCAGTTCCTCGTTGGAACATCTCAGCATGTATATAAATCATAACATGTTCACCTTCTTGGAAACTCTATGTTATCTTGTGATTATAAACATAACATTTATAGATTTTATTATTGTAAGAGGTCCTACGTCGAACATACTCGTGCATGTCATGCAGTGATTATAAATCATGGTCGGCAAACACAACGGATCTCCTATGCAGGAGCTCTACAACCCTCCAGGTTTTTTTCCTGAGGGTGATAGAAACACTAAATTCTTTCACTCATATGTTAAACCTAAAAGAGTATCGAACACGATTTATCGACTTGAAACAGAAGATCACAGAATGGTGGAATCATATGTTGATATCTCTGAGCGCAATAGATTATTTTGTCAGATCCATGGACAACCATAATTTTTGCCTTCCAAATCTGGACCTATCGGCCGTGCTTCGTTGATTATTGCACAAGCATCAACTTGTGCCATGTTCCAACGCCTGAGGAGGTTAAGGAAGCAATTTTCAACATGAAAGTTCATTCTGTTCCTGAGCCCAACGGTGTTCCTGGGCCCAACGGTTTTTCTGTCCACTTTTTCATTACCTGTTGGGATATTATAGGGGTGGACACAGTGGAGTTTGGGCAAGAATTTTTTATGGGGCATAATCTTCATCGATTCTTTACTTCTGCAACCATCACATTAATTCCCAAGACTGATACAACACAAATGTGGAGTGATTTCCGTCCTATTTGTTTATGTATGGTATTTTATAAAATCATCTCTAAGATTCTGGCGCACAGATTGTCTTCTCTTCTACCACGAATTATTTTGCACAATCTAAGTGATTTTATGAAAGGTAGGGATATTAGTGATAATATTCGTCTGGCGCAAAAATTAAAATTTATGTAGGATATCGACAGTAGAAATTGTGGGAGGAACGTTGTCATTAAGCTTGATTTGTCGGAGGCCATTTATAAAGTTCAGTACATGTTCCTGTATAAAGTTTTGGAAGCTTTTGGATTCTGTCAGGAATTTATTAAAATAATTGTGGGCAATATCGAGACTAATTGGATTTCTGTTCTTATTAATGACGGAAGTAATGGATTTTTTAGATCTCAGGAAAGGCGATCCTTTGTTTCCGACCGTATTTGTGATTGCAGCAGATTACATCTCTAGAAATTTACACAAGTTTTTCACTAATTACCCATTACAGGAGAACCAGGAACAAAGAGCTCTCCCCCCCCCCTTTTATGCCAGACTCTTTGGTCTTCAGAATGTTATTTTTAAGAACGAGTGATTGCCCTTCTCCAACCCTCACTACCCAACAACGGACAATTAATGCCTTCCACT
This sequence comes from Dactylorhiza incarnata, assembly GCA_033032865.1. NCBI lineage: Eukaryota > Viridiplantae > Streptophyta > Magnoliopsida > Asparagales > Orchidaceae > Dactylorhiza > Dactylorhiza incarnata. The sequence goes on along the minus strand of JAWHQI010000226.1, from coordinate 1,447,363 downwards.
GATTGAGCAGGCTCTATGGTTGGTCTGTGACCCCTGGATGTTAAAGGCATCCTTGGGGAGATCTCGCAGTTCCTACGGGGTGGTGATGATGGGGTCGGTCAATGGATTTGAATTCTACCAAAAAAAGAAATTGATTATGAAAATGAAGCAAAATCTTCGAAATTTGTATTTGATGTAATTACAACACTTACAAAAGATAAAAAAAATAATGAAAAGAAATCTATTGGAATTAGAAGAGAAGAACTAAAAAAACTTCCCATAAGATAATGGAATTCATTTAAGAAGAGTAAAACGTGCAATAATTTATGAAAGATGTTGATCCAAATAGTGATGAAACGAAAGAGATAGCTTTGATACATTACTCAGAATAATTTGATTTTCGTCGGAATTTAATCGAAGGATCCATGCGCGCTCAAAGACGTGCAAAAGTTATTTGTAACCTTTTCGAATAAATTTAAATTCCCCATTTTTTTGGATCGGTTAGACCTATGTTATTAAAGGCGCAAGGCGCACCGAGGCGCAAAGGGGTCCTGGATCCTAAGCGCTTGCCTCAGGCACGTGAGGTGCAAAAATGAAAATAAGACAAAATATAGTTTATCCGATAGTAAAATTCAAACTGTATGATGTTAGAATCTCACATAACTGAAAGCATAACTACTAGACTACTAGTTAAAGAAATGTGAAATTCATTGAACTGAATGCAGTAAAATTCAGTGAACTGGGCGCCCAATTCACTGTTTTATAAACAAAAAAATGCACAATTACCTTAAGTATGATTAATGAACAGCATATTTAAAGACCTAAATACTCAGTTACTCGTCTTACTCACAACTAAGAAATTTCATAGATCCACTAATTAGCACATATTATCTCACATACTTTAATGTAGAAATCATGCAGTTCAATTTTCATAAAATAATTTGCACTCTTATTTCCCACTCCTCGTGCTCCTATGTATGATTTAAATAAATAATAATAATAATAGGACAACCATTTATCATAGATCTGTGATTTTTCAAAGGCAACAGTAAATGCAAAAACATTTGGCTATTGCTTATGTTGAGCTAATCAGCCCAAGTCAAGAAATTCAGTTAACCATATCCTAGGGTGTCAAATTTGAAAAAGAATACATTACTCTTCAGAAAATCTCTACTCTCTAGCATGACATATGTTGTTGGAGGTAGCTAGGAATCAATATTAAGTTAGAAATTCAACAAAACCTATGAAATCCCTCAAAATTGATGCATTCATTTTCATATGCTCCAAAAGAAAGGTGTGGAAGGCAAATACCCTTGAGGTTTTAACAAGTGAAGCTGGGCTGAGATTGGAGCTGCTCCTTTGAGAGGTTGATGACAGAACGATGGACTCCACGGAAGAAAAGAGAGGACTTCCAGGAGGAGTAAGAAGCCTGTTCGAGTGGCCAACGGGAATCTTTTCTCAATATGCTTGAGCATCTCTCCGGCGAGAAGAGACAGCAAGAGGAGGAGCGCCAGCGGGCGAGAACTCCGAGCAGCCAAAGTCGTTCAGCAAGAGGAAAAAAGGAGGGGACTGGCTCGCTTAAGGAGAATAGGGAAATCAAAAACCTAAAAACAGACAGACCGAGCCGGTGAAATCATTTAAACCATCAAGTGGCCAAGGTGCGCCTGGGGCACACGCAAGGTGCATGCCTGGGGCACCTCTCCCGCCTCAGCCTTGCTGAGGCGAGGCTGAGTGCGCCCGGCGTCCCAGACGCGCGCCTCGATTACTTAGGGTTAAACAAAACATATTTCAATGAAAAGTTTGTGTAAATTTCTAGAGATGTAATATGACGCACTCACAAATAAGGTCGGAGACAAGGGATCACCCTGCCCGAAACCCCGATGAGATCTAAAAAATCCATTACTTCCGCCATTAATAAGAACAAAAAACCAAATAGTTTTGATATTGCGAGCAATTATTTTCATAAATTCCCGACAGAATCCAAAGTCTTCCAAATTTTTATACAGGAACATTCACTGAACTTTTTCAAAGGCCTTCGACAAATCAAATTTAATGATAACGTTCTTCCCACGATTTCTACTATTGATATCCTGTATTAACTCTTGCGCTAGTAGAACATTATCATTAATATCCCTACCTTTGATAAAACCACTTTGATTGTGCGAAATAATACGAGGCAGAAGAGAAGAAAATCTGACCAGAATCTTAGGGATGATTTTATGAAATACTGTACATAAACAAAAAGAACGGAAATCACCCCACGTTTGTGTCATATCAATCTTGGGAATTAATTTGATGGACGCAGAAGTTAAAGAATCAAGGAAGATTATGCCCCGCATAAACTTGCACAACCTCCACTATGTCCACACCTATAATATCCCCACAGGTAATGAAGAAGTCACTGTCGGGCCCAGCAGCAGAATCAGCTTTCATGTTGAAAATTGCTTCCAATATTCTTTGATCTTTATTGCATGGTAGAAGTTAATGTTACCTTGTGCAGTAATCAATGAAGGGATGACAGGTAGGTCCAAATTTGAAAGACAAAAATTATGGCTGTCCATGGATCTGGCAAAATAATGTATTGCGCTCATAGAGATTACAACATTAAATTCCAATATTCTGTGATATTCTGTTTCAATTCGATAAATCGTGTTTGATGCCCTTTTGTGTTTAACATATGAGTGAAAGAATTTAGTGTTTATATCACCCTCTTGGGTTCATTTTATGTTTGATTTCTTCCCCCCATACTCCTCCATATCAAAAGTTTGAAAGAGTGTAGCCTTAGCTTGAAAATAAGTAGCCATATGCTCAAGAACATTAGAATTTACATAAATCAGTTCTAGACGCTTCATTTTCAGCACTTCAAACCTTATCAAATATATTGCCAAAGCAATGCTTGTTCCAGAGTTCGAGAGTTACTTTAAGTCTCTTAAACTTCTGCCATAGCCTAATAAGGGGAGATTTATGCATAGGCTGCTCTCAACAGTTTTTAACAGTTATGAAGAATGAGGAATGCTTTGTCCACATATTCTGAAACCTGAAATTAGCCGACTTACATCTAACCACTTTGGCAATTTGGAATAGTAATGGAGCATGATCCGATGTAGTATTATTCAGATGATCCAAATTTGTAACTTCAAAAGAATCTTCTCACTGGTGATTAATAAAGCCCCGATCCAATCTCTCCCATACTTGACCATTGGACCATGTAAAAGTTCAAGGAGACCAGTCCATAATAAAATCAGAAAATTAAGCCGTGTGATTAAAATTAGGAAAACACCCCCCATTTTTTTCAGCCGTGTGTTGAATGATGATAAAATATTCGCATATCGAATGATATTAAAATCTTCGCATATCGAATGATATTAAAATCTTCGAATATCGAATGATATTAAAATCTTCAAATATTGAATGATATTAAAATCATCGCATATCAAATGATATTAAAAAACTCATCTTATCATTCTCATTTCTGCTACACTCAACTTAGAAATCAACTTTTTTACCAGCACTCTGTTTCATATAACATCATCGTCGTAATTATGGTTTTATAAAATTCACAACCAAGTCCATGATATCTTCTTGCATGGGTACTCCAGAGCCCTCGGTTTAACCACTTACATAAAACAGTAAAATTTATATCTTCATTCATATCTTTATTCTTCTAAATAATCAATCTAAGGTACTGAAGTTTATAACACCTGGGTATCTCTTTATCTTCTAATAGGATATATTCATATTGTTACTAGCACTCCACACTAAAATTGCATATACATTATACTCGACATATACTTTAATAATTCGAAGCTAATTATCTTTTAAGTAATATCTCCATTAATCTAATTTGGCGCTTAACGCAAAACACATCTTATTAGAAAAATATTTGCAGCAAAAAATATTATCAAAACATCTTGCTTTGAATATCTCTTGTATCTCTACAAATGCTATAAAAATATATGAACTGAATGAGAATCCTTGATGTAAACCTACTACGACTAAAAAATTCTTTAGTCACTCCACAACTACTTCTAAAACTAGTTAGTTCTTTATGATACATATTTAACTTCAGCATACATTTGAGACACATTTCTTCCTTAAGGCGCGCAAATCAAATTTCATAGTACTTCATCATATGCCTTATCAACATACCTTTAACTCATGATATAGTTCTTCATTGTCTTTATTTAGTATGCACCAATGCATTAGTTTTTATACTCATTAATGCTAGATTAAGTAATATCTGTGCACCATTTGTTTATACAGAATTCTAAAAATTGTGAGACTTTATAGAAGAGCATACAAAGGGAAGTAGTGGATGATGCACCTGGGGCAAAGGGAGAAGTTATGGCTAAATTTGTGGATATCCCCTGAGTATATGGGTCCCTATAAATTAAGACAGTCAAATCAAAACAAACAAAAAAATTCTGCCTGAATTTCATATACTTAAAATGCTACATGTTAAGAAGAAACTACATTTACCAATTTGAAGCACCACCAATGAATGTATGAGTATCTTTTGTGATCAAGTTGATATTTTTCTTATGAACAATAGTATCCTCCGGAAAGCCAACGCGTCCTGCATCAAAGGTTCTTCTGGATTGTTCTTTGAAGCTTTGAGCTTGAACCTTTGCAAAATGACCAGCCTGATTATCTTTCATGATACTATCAGGAACAGTAATCTCAGGTGCAACAAACGAAGTTCGACGCTTTATTTTCCGAAGTGCTCTTTCAGTGTTGTATGCATCTACCTAAAACAGGTTGAAATGACAGCCTATATATAGTTAGGGAAACAAAAATATTGCATTTAAAATGCTAGGAGAGACAGGGCAATGGCAACATAGGGATATGAATATATATATATACGAGTGACAGGCACGGGGCTCCGCCCCTACTGCCAAGCGCGACAGTACCCGGCCGGCGACGGCGGGTTTCGCCCGCCCCCAGCCGGCTTCGCGGGGGCGGACTTCGCCCGCCCTTGCGCCCACAACATATACATATGAGTAATTATTATTATATAATTACGAGTGACAGGCACGGGGCTCCGCCCCTACTGCCAAGCGCGACAATACCCGGCCGGCGATGGCAAGCTTCGCCCGCCCCCGGCCGGCTTCGCGCGGGCGAACTTCACCCGCCCTTGTGCCCACAACATATACATATGAGTACTCAAAATGACCGCACAAAAATTTTAATTAATATTTTATAATTGTTTTTTTTTAACTTTTATATTTTAACAAAAAATCATTTTAAAGTAGATCTAGGAGGTCTAATGATTACCTACCATAGTAGGTGTAGGAGGTCTACTAAAAAATTTTGGATTTTATGAATTTCCATCATAATTTTTATTATAGAGATATAGTGTAATTACACAAATAGCCATTATATTTTGTGAATTTCCATTTTTTCATAATATATGTAAAGTCATTGAAGTAAAAGAATGAGGCTATATTTGGCAAATTTGAATGTTGCACAAAAGGCAACTTCTTGTATATAGTAGTTAAAGATATATATATATCATGTTAAAAATGAATCATAAGTAACTTTAAAACAACCATAAATGTAAATCAATATAACATAACTTTGAGGTCTACAAGTTTATTTAGCTGAGTTGCAATTATTCTAAATTGTACTATAAAAGGCATGTCTATTCTGCTGTTTGCTTACTATGATATCCAGGACAAGATCAAAGAGCAACGCAAAAAACCTTTCTTGAAAAAACCATTCAGTGTTGTACGCATCTTACTAACAGGTTGAAACAACGGCCTATATAGTTAGAGAAACAAAAATAATACATTTAAAATGCTAGGAGAGATTGGCAATGACAAATCAGCGACCATGGTGGCAAATTTTGGAAGATCGTTGGATAATCTCCGATTATACATTTTTAGTTGCATTTACCAAGATTATAAAAGTATTACAGAACACCAAATTTTCTTCAATTGCACCGAAGCTCCATTTTGTCTGAATCTTTTTGGAAGACGCAGCAGTGACACTCCTTCAAAAAGAATTGTAGTTGAATTATATATATACATACATATAAAATTAGTACACCAATATATGTAGTCCTCTTTTTTTTTTAACTTCCTCTCTGCCTCACTGCGTAAAAATAATTAAAAAATAAGGGATAAAAAGGAAACCCAATATCACACCAAATAAATGGCTTCCTGGTAATTCACACACACACTAGAGGTCATGCACGGGATCCCCGTGCACAGAGTGCGAAGGAGGCAAAATCCGACCATCACTCGAGTGAGTACTAAGGTCGCCGCATACTGGGCACCGAAGTACCTTGTGCACTGCAGTTATCCATAAATATCATATATATTTTTGACCTTATGTTAGTCTTATGTACTAAAAAATTCCGTGTTCCATGAGACTAAAGAGATTGAAATTGAATGACTCAAATTTATTTGATGGTCCTATTTCAAGACCATGACCAACCCAAATTTTCCCTTGTTATATATAGAGAGAGGGAGGGAGAGAGAAAGAGAGAGAGAGAGAGAGAGAGAGAGAGAGAGAGAGATGTAATCTAGTACTTTATCCTTTAATCTAAATTACTATCATAATCAATAATAATTATTATTGACTATTGAATCATTAAAAATTGTAATTAATTTATATTTAGTTATTCCAAAAAATAATAATTAGTATTTTAAGCCTAAAAGATCAACATCATCATTAATGGTCATATCCCAAATATATGGAGGTAGCTTTATAAATCCCTAATTTTCAATTGTTCTTATAGACTGTGGTTTAAAGTATTAAACCTTAAACTACAAAAAATCATCCTAAACAACTTTTCTTCATGTTACCTTAGATCTACCATTTTTTTACCTAATCATTCGTTGCTGACTCTAACAACTTGTCTAATAGGTAGATTTACTATCCTTCATCATACATGCCCAAAACAACATAATATATTTTCTATTATTTTATTTTTTTCTATAAATGTTCTCATTGTTCCACGAATTTAAATATTTCATAATTTATCATTTCAAGTTTTGTCACACAATCATTTAGCATTCTGATTTTTGTCACTAAACTAAAACGACTTTTATCAGTCAATCTGCATATTCAAACAGCATTGTCAAATTAATTATGATTTTAAAAAATTTACCTTTAAGGTTCCATGATATCATCTTAGTACTTACGGTTTTTAGTACGGCTCTATGATCGCTCAAAAATAAAACCATATTGACTTCGGATCGAGGTAAATGAATTTGATCCGCAAACCAAAAGTATATATCAAATAAAGAAGATTTAAAAGTTAAATATCTCAAAATAATTATAAGTCTTTCCAACCTTATAAATTTATATTAAAGCATGAAAATGATCAACTAATAAATTTGTTAAACTTCTCACATTTTTTATAATATGAAATTAAAAAATTGTGAAATAATTATATAAAATTGATTGTAAGAATAAAACATTAAAAAGAACAAAACAATAAATTAATTGATTTAAAGATATAAAAAATAATACATATAGGTGATTTAAACATATACTGTTAGTCTGCTAATATAACATAAATTAAAATAGCGGACAATATGTTCAAACGTCGAGTCAAACAATATACACAACAACAACAACAACAGAACCCATATAGTCCCCAATCATTGGGGGTATGGGCGGGGGAAGATTGGAAACAGACCTAACCTTTGGCCCCATGCCCAAAGTGGCTTCTCTCAGAGGAGAAAGACCGAACCTTTGACAATAGATGCACAAAGTGGCTGCTCACAGATTACCACTGAAATAGTGGCCCCCTATACCGTCACGTTTGCTGCGGAATCATGCCCTCAAATCAAAGCCAAAGACATCAGAGAGGGCAGACTCAAGAATCTATTTTGATTTATGTGCACATAACCATGCTTCCTTCATTCAGCATCCAGAGCATTGGTCTTGCACGAAAAAAAAAACATATATGTCAGCCCATATTTTATAAGCGGACAATCTATTTTTTAGAAAAAAATATCATTTTGCCCTCAAAAAGGACATGTGGGACATATTGGAGGACTTTTGAAATGGTGATCAAATCAAAATCTCAAGTGGTAGACATCCTTGCCACTTTGCGGTCACATGAGCTCTAATCAATCTACAGGCATAGTGCAAGTTTTTAAGGCTGATTTCGAAACTTTTTTACAATAAAAATGACTTGAGTGTCACATTATGCATAGGAAATTCTTTAGTATAAGTGCGAGAAATATAATCTAGGGAGAAAAGGCAAAAGGAAGTCTAATCAGCTCACCTGAATTAAGCAGAAATGGCTCAATTTTCATCTGAATTATTAAATGTTATATCTGGTTTATCTCACCTAAATGAGTCAGTTGGCTTGATTTCGTCATAATTGATAATCAAAGATTTAAAATTATGTTAGATTTGAAAATCAGATTGATTTTGATCATAATTAAGTTTTTTATCTAAGTTTAAGTTAAAGTTAAATCAGCTCGACATGAGTAACAACCCTAATAGTTAGTCCTAGGTACTTCATTTTAATCAATCAATCATACTCTAGATGTTATATTATTGTTTATAACCCTTTTTCACTAAATAATCCATCCAAGGTACTTAAGCATATTGACGCATGGTAGGTTGTGAAGGGTGTAATCTAATAATGCAACTCTAGGTGCAATGTTGGGGAATATCAATTATCAAATCCTAGGATGATGCGTTCAAGAAATGATCGATCTGACAGAAATAAAAAATAATAATAATAATAATATAAACATAAAACTCACACAATTATCTGGTAATAATAATATAAACATAAAACTCACACAAATCCTAGGATGATGTTTGCAAATAACTTTAAGAAAGCAAGCAAGCTAGGATTTTCTCTGAAGCGAATAAATCATGCAAGTCACGATTAATAACCATATAAAATGCTACCATAGCATGACATTCATATTCATATAAATAACCAAATTCATACAACAATAGTGAAGAATAATGAAACACAAATAACAAACACTCGCAACTGAGGGAGATATCAGTAAAGGCGCGGAGATCTGGTAGTCATGGAGGAGTGTGGTGATTGTCCGGGGTGGCAATACTGTTGAAGGGGGTGTAAAGGGAGCTGATATGGAATGGAGGAGTGATTGGAAGGGACGACTAGGGTTGGAGATGGGTTGTTGGTAGTCGGATAGGTTTGGAAATGAGAAAGCGAGCTCAACAAGGCAAAAAATAGATTAGAAGTGGTTGAATGGGTGTGGGATGGCTTTGGTGTATGTGGTTTTCAAATGGGAAGAACAGGATAGCAGGTAGGCAATAGGTTAAGGTGGGAGGAGGGTCAGCTTCAGGTTTTGGCATGGGGAAAGGAGCCAACTATAGTTTAGGAAGCTGGGAGGGTCCACTGCATGTTGGGTCAGCTTCAGGTTTGAGAAAGAAAGGTTAGGGAGGGGCGGTTTTGATGGGGGAGAAGGCTGGATGCGGATAACTGTGGGCTTTAGGGTTGTTTTGCTAGAGCGGCTGAGGAGGGGATGTTCGGCCAGGTTATGGGAGGGGAAAGGGGCAGAAAATTGAGAAAATACAAGGTTATGGACAAACCAAGGAGTTAGCACCTTTGGATTTCATGGAGTCGGCACCAAGAGAGATCACCGGCTTCCAAGAAGAATTTGTCTCCAAAACCTGCAATACCTATGACGGCTTCCCCTATCCTCTTATTTATAATAAAACGTATGGACATCTATGATTGGGCATACACAATAAGTATCTGATCTCACTAAATAATACATCGAAAAAATAAAAGAAACCACATAGATATGTCCAAACGGCCTTTTGGATGCAACCATAGACTCGGATCATCCATCAAACGACGCCTAATATGGCAAGTGACAAAACAACGTAGAACAGGCCCAAACACGTGTGACACTGTCTTATCAATCCCTATCATTCTCCCCAGCTTGAAAGAATTCATCTCCTGATGAATAAAGATGTGTATCCTCTCGGTGTATGTCGAGTAAGAATCAATGTGGATCGTCAGATGCCATCCAAGAATCGTCAATGAAAAAGCATCCTCTACAATGAACACGGCACTTTTGTGTATGTCCGTCGGGCGTGGCTATGCACACGTGAGCCACAATGTCAACAATGCTCTCAGTAGTCAAATGGTGTGCATGTGGTCTCGAAGAGACTGCTCGTCGTGCCATTGAAATCATAGATGCCTTCTACTTAAGTGAGTGAGGCTCACGAGTAAGGTGAAGATTAGACTAAGAATGGAGAAGGTGAGGCTTAAGGTGGGCTCAAGATATGGGTCCGTATACTCGCAATTTTGAAATAAGGTATCAAGTTTTCAACATTGAATATGAGAAGGATACACATACTCTTCGAGATGTCGAGCTTGTAGGCGTTCGTTCAGATCCTTTTCACGACTATGTCGGGACTCATTCGCTTGGCATTCAACTTTTTAACAGATTCCTTAAAGAGCCTCTCTACACGAATTCAGACCATCAACTGCTCGCCTTCACAAAAAATATGTTGCCGCTTGTGGCTATCTACATAAATTTAATGCATTTCATATTAGATGCAATTTTGCATCAAATCGACTCATGTAACTCATACAGATGATGAACAAAGTACTCAGCAAACTCATGCAAATGACGATAAGACTCAATAGATTCATGCAAACGACAAACAAAAGAATCGACAGACTCATGTAAATGATGCATATGAAGTGCAACTGACACGACACTTTCTAGGTGGAGGTCCAACAACGAACTGAATGTCTCTAAAATGGGGTTGTTTATCAAGAGTCTCTTTGGGTAGGGTGTAAAGTAATCATCAAGTGTGCGACGAACTCCAATATAGCACTCATGTACGAGTCCATGACGTGTTAAATGTCTCTAATGATGTGATTCGTCATGAGGCTCGCCAGACGATATGTATAAAAATTCATCGTGAGTGCGACGATCACCTGAATGAATACACGAGACATCTACTATAAGATGCGATCCTAGAGTGTGGCGAGTGTCTCTAAGTAGGAAAAACTCATCTGGTGGGTCAGCAGGTGGTGTGTCCAAAAACTCATCAAGGGTGTGAGGGGTCATACTGTAGGATCTCAAAACATCGGGAGCATCCTCTAGTGTATGTGAAGCAAACTTTATATACTCGATATTAAGCTCAAAGGACGCGCTCAGCGGCAAGATCGGGAATATGATTTGAAGAAATGCCAATGATCCACTCACTACTTGTAAACGAGTAGCTCACCATAATCTCATCCTCACATGGAAGTGGTGGCTCATCGGTGGGCTCGCCAAAGAATCCATGAATAGCGAGATGGTCCTCCAGATGAGTATTATCGACAAAGGTAGTGTCCGCATAAACGGGTGAGACAGTCACTACAAGTCCAACACTAGCTCTCAGTTGTAATGGGACTAAGGACAACAACGCAGGAAGAGTGGAAAGAACATATACTTAAGAATGGGTTTATATGTAGAGTGTCGAGAAAAGAGTTTATAGTAAGCCCGCTAACTAGGTCTAAGAAAAGAGTAAGGAAAGGGCTTCCCACTACTCCAAGCTCACTAGGTCGCTCTTGATTGGTCTATGTCTGATGGTAAGGGCACTAAATTGTCAGGTGACAGATCACTCATCAGACAATGAACCTCGGTAGAATGGGATAACTTTGTATCAGCAGTCCCGACTTTTATGTTTACGGAAGCACGAGTAGGCATGATGGTGGCCTCGGGATGGGGAAGACTCATGGAGGATGGTCAGGATGTGAATTAACTTGACTAAATCTAGTGGATCCTAAGGATTACTCGTATGTCGTAACGAAGGGCAAGCTGAAATGTCTACTCAATAGAATCTACCCGATAACCGCTCAATGTTACGTGGATTGCAGACCGAAGTCCGATAAGGAATTTGGAAGCAGCTGTGGCGAGCTTCTCTTGAATGGCGCTCCTCGCTACTAATTCGTCAAAGCACTCCCTATACTCAGCAACCGACCTGGATCCTTGCCGACTTGTAAATGTTTGCTCAATGAGACGACTCTTATATGACGTCGAAAAATATCTGTGACACAATCTCTGCTTCATCTCTACCCAACTGGTGATGAGGCGAAGATGATCTCGCACAGGGGTCCTCTCAATGTTATCTCAATACCCTCTCGCCTGACTTAGTAGTTGAAGTTTCGCAAATATGACGTGATACTCACTGAATAAATGAAAGTGATATAGATAGTATTCCATATCCACGAGCCAGTGGGAAAAAGATTTGGGGCTCAACGGACCATCAAATGGAGGGGCAACTCTATGAAATGTATACTCGAGACTCCTCAAAACGATAATCATCTTAATAGTCGCTCCTACCGTAATCGAGTTGTGTTGAAGGATCAACACGATCTCTATAAACGAAGTGTCGGGGACGAGGATAATCATCATAATAGTATGAAGACTTCCCAGAACAAACAACATGGGGTCGAGTGTAGACAAATTCGGGTTCCTCAAATAAAGGAGAGGGCTAGTGGCGATAACTAGCCATAAATGAATTCATAGACTCATCTACTGCATATTAAAATGAAGACCGAACTAAACATGAATCTCTATATGACCTACCACTAAATAACATAAACGTGGCACAAACCTTGGTCTCTTATACCAAATTTGGCGCAGGTTAGGCTGAGAAGGTGGATCCTAATGATCTAAAACCTAGGGCAGTGTCAGGGAAAATGAATCTTGTTTAGCCTACGATGATGTACGCATGCAGATAACGATAAATAATAAATTGCAAGTAATAATAAGAGCATAAATCACACAGTAATCACAATCAAGAAAAGCAAATAATTCAAACAAACGAACAAGTTTGGCTTTCCTCCATTTGGAGGATCGATAACTAAATGTGCAAGAGAGTAAATCCTGCAAGTCGCGATTAGTCTCAAGAATAAACTCCTAGAACAAAACATCCATAATCATATAATACAAAATTTTGTACAGCAATAAAAAATAATGAAACTAAATGGGAAACACTCACAAATACAGGAGTCGTGGGTAAAGGTGCAAAGATCTGGTGGTCGTAGATGTGGTGGAGGCTATCCGAAGGGAAAGGGGTGCTGGAAGGTGATTGTACGGGGCTAAAATGGGTCGTTGAGGACAAACTTGAATGGGTGGATGGGTTTTGGGGCTCGGCAATGTGAGATGGAGGGTTGGAGGGGTCAGATGAGGCTTAGGAAAGGCTTTTGTTTGCTGCACTAGAGCCGCAGGACCAGCCATAAAAGGATCCGAACTATCCTCCATATCCTAATGTTGTAAAAGGATTTGGATCTGTAAAAGGATACTAATGATGTAAATCCTAGGTGCAGTGTAAAGAAAAATGAATCTTGTCTAGCCTAGGATGATGTATGTATGCATATAACGATCAAATAATAAATTGCAAGTATAATAAGAACATAAATCTCATGTAATTATCACAATAAAAAAAGCAAATAATTCACAAGTTTGGCTTTCCTCCGCTTAGAGGGCCGATAGCTAAATACGCGGGAGAATAAATCATGCAAGTCACGATTAGTCTCAAGAACAAACTCCCATCCATAATCATATAAATATCCAAAAATTGTACAGCAATATAGAAAACAATGAAACCAAATCGGGAACACTCACAAATACAGGATCCATGAGAAGGTGTAGAAATCCGGTAGTCATAGAGGCGGTAGCGGCCATCCGAAGGGAAGGGGGTGCTAGAAGGTGACTATACAGAGCTGAAATGGGCTGCTGGGGATGGATTTGAGCGGGCGGATAGGTTTTGGGGCTCGGCAATGTGAAATGGAGAACTGGAGGGGTCGAATGAGGCTTGGGAAAGGCTTTTGGTTGTTGCACTGGAGTTGTAGGGCCATTTGTAAGAGGATTGGATTGTCGGATTGAAGAGGGAGTGCTTGGACGATCCTAGGGGGCAAGGGTGGGGCTGGCGGATGCTATCAAGGGAGCTAGGAGGAGGTGGCAGGAACCGGAGGTTGTTAAGGGGGCGGCGGTGGTAGTAGACAACATAAGAGCTCAGTTTGGAGGGGTATGGTGGTGGGAGGGTGGTGCGGCTACGGGAAAGGGTTTAGGGTGGTTGGTTGCAGCAGAGAGGAGTTTTGAAGGTGGCGTCAAGAGCTATTAGGACTGCAAGGGGCGGCAAGACTGAGAGCAAAGGGGAAAATAAGGACAAAAATCAAGGAGTCGGCACCTTGGGGTCTCGTGGAGTTGGCACCACGAGAAATCGTGAAATTCCAGGAAGTGGGTTCTCCAAAATCTGCAATATTCACGATGGCTGCCCCTATCCTCTTATTTATCATAAAACCTACTTAAGGTTCCCATCATGAACTGTTATGATTGATCGGACATGATAAGTGTCAAATCTCACTAAATAATACATCTAAAAAAATAAAAGAAACCACATAGATATGTCCAAATGGCGCTCTGGACGTAACAGTGGGCGGATCAATCAACCAATAAATCAACGAATAAAATGGTCCAAAAATTAATAATCGATAGGCTAGTAAGGTAAGCACATAATATTCATATTAAAACCAATACGAATTATGGTCTGTATTAATTAGTTAGAAAGGAAAATTCTCCCATTACCAATACCTTGAAGGAAGCACAAATTAAACTCGGCCTCTAGCATGGGTAGAAGTGCTGGAATAGAACTATAGGAGACGTTGCTTCTGTCATTTTTGCATTTAAGACCTAGCAGCTAACTCATTCTCTCCATCTGTGATGTTTAAATAGCTCGACGCATCCTTCGCCTCTAGCTGGATGAGGTCCTCTACGTCACATCTATTAAAGATTGAACCGGCTGGCCCTATACTCGAACCATTTATTTAATAAATGCAATATGAACTGTACCTGTTTTCAAAGAGGCGCTTAATCTCTTGAAAACATTTCCCATTTATGAGTTCTAATTAATGTATGACCCTCTCGTATTCCTCCTCCTTGCAACTATAAAAGGAAGAGGCTATGTGAGAACAAATCAATAAAAATGAATGAATGAGCTCCATGAGTTACCAGATTTCCCTAATACGTTTTCTTCTTCCACTTCCTGCAATGGTAAACATTAATAGCAATACTTACTCACAGTGGTATCAGAGCTATTAATCTCTGCCAATATTGTAGTTCATGTCCCTGTTCTTTCGAACATCATGAGCTCATCATCTACAACACCAACTCCCTACTCTCACCACATTGCCCCAGTATTCAGTGGGGAGCTCTATGATCATTGGGCCGTGAAGATGGAGACATTGCTGGATTCTCAAGACCTCTGGGAGATCGTCCAAAATGGTCCCCAAGCCTCCGAGAAATCAAAGGACGGTAAAGAAGCAACAATACCCAAAGCGGAAAAACAAAGAAACGCTTTGGCATTGCTAACCATCCAAGAAGCAGTTTCCCCAACCATCTTCCCGTGCATCATAGGAGCAAAAACAGCAAAGATTGCATGGGACACACTCAAAGAGATCTACCAAGGAGATCAAAAGGTAATCTCAATTCGAAAAGTAAATGTCAAGAGACAATTTGATGCACTCACAATGCAAGAGAATGAGACCATTTTTGACTTCATGCCCAAGCTAACCAATCTGTCAAATCAACTAAGCAACTTGGGCTCACAAATTCCTGAAAACGAATTGGTGTTGAAAATCCTCACAAGTCTCCCTAGATCTTATGATCATATTGCTGCAGCAATAGAGGAGAGCAATGATTTAAATACTCTCCTTGTTGCTGCCCTTATTGGGAAGCTCCAATCCCATGAGGAAAGGTTAAAACGTCATCTCCCAAGTATATCTCACGCTCTCCAAACCAAGATGCAAATCAGCAAGCAGAATCCCAACAAAACATCTGGGAACTTCAACAAGAGATTTAACAAAGACAAACCTAACTGGAAGCAATCAAATCAAAAAAAAATTCAGCAACCAACTGGAGTGCAATATGAAAATAGTCAGTCAAATGTTTGTTCTGCACCCTTTGCAAGAAAACAAATCATGACACTACCAAATGTTACTTCAAGTGTAAGAGGTGTAAAAAACCCACGCATTTTGATAAAGACTGTTGGTACAAAAATAAAGAGGAGGCAAAATACTCAGAAGAATCAAAACCAGCTGAAGAGAAGGCATTCATGACTTACATCCCAGAATCATCCATCCCAAAGAAAACTTCAAACTTGGTAATTGATTCACGATGTTCAAGTCACATGACTAATGACAAGACTCTTTTCTCTAATTTAGATGAGAGTTGCAAGTCACTTGTCTATCTGGGAGATGGAGAACCAAGGAAGATTGAAGGAAAAGTGAGCGTGCTTCTTACCACTATAAATGGAAAGAACAGAGTCATAGAAAATGTCCAGTTTGTACCAAGTTTGGCTCAGAACCTGCTCAGTGTGGGCCAGTTGATGGATAACGGCTACACAGTCTTGTTTAAATCCAAAGCCTGTTTGATTTCTGACCCCTCTAATGTGCAGGTTGCTTGTGTTGATATGTCCAACAACAGAATTTTTACACTTTCATTCGATTCACCAAAACAGAAGGCACTCTCTTGCGGCAGCCCTTCTGATCATGTTGTCACTTGGCACCACAGGTTGGGCCATTTGAATTATGATTCAATCAAGAATCTTTTTGAAAACAACCTTGCTGATGGGGTACCTGAGCTGAAGATTCATCATTGTCAGTGTGAAGTTTGTGCAACAAATAAATTTCACAGACAGCCTTTTCAACCAGCACAAAATCGAAGATCAAAACCCTTGGAACTGCTCCATTGTGATTTGTGGGGGCCATCCTCTAGCCCAACACTGGGAAACAAGAGGTATTTTTTTCTAATAGTCGATGATTTTTATCGGTTCTCTTGGATCTTTTTCCTTGCCCAAAAATCAGAAACACTAGCCTGTTTCATTGACTTTAAGAGGGAAATAGAAAACAAGTTAGAGAAAAGGATAAAAAGCATAAGAAGTGACAATGGAGGAGAATTCATGTCTCACGTCTTCACACAATTCTGTAAAATCAGCGGCATCAAACATGAGCTGACTATACCTGGCACACCCCAACAGAATGGGGTGGTAGAGAGGAGAAATAGGACCATAGTTGAGATGGGTCGATCCATGTTGAACCACAAAAGTCTCCCAAAATCCTTCTGGGGTGAAGCCACAAACACAGCAGTCTACATCCTGAATAGGGCTCCTACTAAATCTTTGAAAAATTCCACCCCTTATGAGAAATTGAACAACAAAAAACCAAACCTGGCTCATATCAAAACCTTTGGATGCATAGCATTTGCTCATGTACTCAAAGAGAAAAGAGACAAGCTAGACAAAACAAGTGAGAAGTGCATATTTGTGGGATATAGTGATATTAGTAAAGCCTACAGGCTGTATAATCCTGCAAAGGAGGAACTGATTACATCAAGAGATGTCACTTTTCATGAGGAAGACGCATGGGATTGGGGGTCAGACAAGGAGACTGATCTCAGGTTTTCCCCCACAATCTCGGTTGAATTCAAAACTAATTCCATCCATGAGTTTGAGAGGGAACTCAATGGCCAAGAGGCTCATACACCTGTTGAATCTGATTCAGATTCATCAGAGTCATCACTCCCCCTTAAAACCAGATCTCTTCAAGAGATTTATGAAGAAACAGATACAGCCCTTTTCCATTCCTGCCCACATAACTTCACTGAAGCTGAAAAAAGCCCTGAATGGAAATCTGCTATGGATGAGGAGATAAGATTAGTAGAAAAGAATAATACCTGGGCTCTTACTCCCAAACCAAGAAACAAAGCTGTCATAGGTTTGAAATGGATTTTTAAACTCAAACAAGATCAAGAAGGGAGAATTATCAAACACAAGGCAAGAATAGTTGCTAAGGGATATTCAAAGAAGTATGGGAGAGATTATGAGGAGACATTTGCTCCTGTTGCTCGGATGGATTCCATCCGACTAATTCTTGCCATAGCTGCCAAAAATAACTACCCAATTTACCAGCTCGATGTAAAATCGGCTTTTCTCAATGGAGTGCTAGAGGAGGAAGTTTACGTGGAGCAACCTACCAGAAGAAAGGAAAAGAAGACCATGTGTACAAACTCAACAAAGCCTTGTATGGGCTTAAACAAGCTCCTCATGCGTGGCACTCTAATATTACTCAATACTTCAAGGAAGAAGGACTTGTCCCAAGTCAATTTGAACCATCCTTGTTTATAAAGCATGGACCTAGCAACCAGAAGCTAATCATCTGCATGTACGTTGATGATCTCCCGATCACAGGAGGATGTAGAGACACCATTGATGAATTCAAAAGGAAAATGAAGAAGAGGTAAGAAATGACTGATTTAGGTCATCTTAACTTATTTCTTGGTATGCAGGTAAAGATTCAATCGGGTTTTTTCCTTTCTCAAGAGCAATATGCTACTGAGCTCTTGAAAAAATTTAAGATGTGGGAATGCAATCCCTGCATAACCCCTATGTGTACCAATGTGAAACTTTGCAAGCACAAAGAAGGAGAAGAACTGGCAGACGAAAATACCTACAGGAGCTTAATCGGATCTCTAATCTATCTCACCAACTCTCGACCTGATCTAGAGCACTCTGTCAACCTCCTGTCCCGCTTCGTGAGCAAACCAACCAAGCTGCACATGGAGGCCGCAAAACGCATTCTCAGGTATCTCAAAGGGACCGTGACCCATGGCATCCACTACACCAATGATCTCAACCCAAAGCTCACAGGGTTCTGTGATTCCGACTGGGGAGGCTCAATTGATGACAGAAAGAGCACAGAGGGGTACATTTTCTACTACGGCACAAACCCAATCAGCTGGAGGTCAAAGAAACAACCTACAATTGCACTTTCAACTACAGAAGCTGAGTACATGGTCATAAACTCTGCAATATGCGAAGGAATGTGGCTGCACCGAATGATGGAAGAGCTCACTGGGGAAGCAAAGGAAACAATCCTGTTAAAATGCGATAATACATCCGCAATAGCTTTGTCCAAGAACCCCGTGTTCCATAATCGAAGCAAGCACATCGAAATAAAGTACCATTTCATTCGAGAGAAGCTAGAAGGAGCTGCAAGGATTGAGTACTGCCCTACCCAACTCCAGCTCGCCGACATTTTCACGAAAGCTCTCAACCGAGATTGTTTTAAAAACCTAAGAGAAGGACTCAAAGTTGTTGTCCCATCCGGTTCAAGGGAGAGTATTAAAGATTGAACCGACTGGCCCTGTACTCGAACCGTTTATTTAATAAATGCAATATGAACTGTACCTGTTTTCAAAGAGGCGCTTAATCTCTTGAAAACATTTCCCATTTATGAGTTCTAATTAATGTATGACCCTCTCGTATTCCTCCTCCTTGCAACTATAAAAGGAAGAGGCTATGTGAGAACAAATCAATAAAAATGAATGAATGAGCTCCATGAGTTACCAGATTTCCCTAATACGTTTTCTTCTTCCACTTCCTGCAATGGTAAACATTAATAGCAATACTTACTCACAACATCCTCGAGTCGCCACCATGCCACTACAGCTCTCCTCCGACCAATGTTATTCCCACCAGGGTAAGGCCATCCACTAGGACGACCACCATAATTGAACAGCTCCAGCATGACAACCTCCCACCATCCATCCTCCTCCACCAAACTATTGTTCACTCACACCTAGCCTCACCACTAGTCAACCTATCTGGCACTGGCATTTTCTCTCATTTTCCAGGCCAACCACAAATTGTAGTTAAGCAGCCACCCGTTGCAAACTTTATTTCTTCCAATCAGCCTATAGTGTCCTAGGTCGCACCGACCTTACCCAAACCTACAAGGAATCAGGTTTGCTTGCTCCAAAAATAGAAACTCGGGTATTCTCTCATCTATACTCAAACTCTTATTGCTCAGTTTGAATACTTACTCTTATGCATACAATTTAAGGTCTGTTGCGACTAAGCATGCCTTAATTATCAATCTAATAATTATTGTCATTTCTTTTATAGGTTGGGTAATGTAAATTTTCATATGGATAATTAAATTAATTGTTGGGAGTGCCCTAATAGACGCATTTATGAGTTTCGCTCAAATTTCACTTTACTATTGAAATTAACAATCTCATCGAGCTTATTTGAGCATTTAATTTACAATTTGCTAAAATTGAATCTGGGGTTACATCAACCTTCCCCTATTCAAAATAGTATTAGAGCATCCAAAAGCATATTATCCTTAAAATCAATGATTGTAAACAATTATTCAATCACTCAGGTTAAATTTTATAATCTCAGCTGTAAAGCACTTAAATATTAAAAAAACTTCTTCAGTGAAAGAAACTGAACATCTTTGAGTTGAAAATACTCAGTTCAAGGGAGCGTAAATAAAAAATATGATTAAACTTCCCTTCAAGGAAGGGTCAATGCCTGACTGGACTCACCGCACTTTTAATCTTTGTAGTTATATCTTTAGCTTTCAAAGAAGCAAGCCGCAAACATTGCAGGATCACATTTGACGAGACACCGCATCCTCCAGCCTTTTGCACAGCACAAACATCACCATTTGAGTTCAATGTAGCAATCATTCTCCCTCCCATAATAGCCTCCTCCTTGTAAGTTGGATCAATAACCTTTGTAACAAGTCATATTATGCATTGAATCAGAGAAGACCAAAATATAGAGTAATGACTAAATTGAACAATTCAGGCAAGTGACAAAAATATTGAAACAAAAAGTTTAGGAAATCATACCATGGTATCACCTTCATTGAAGAAAGCAAAGGTTACTGCAACAGGCACATGATGTACTATCAAAGGAAGTGGATCCCTAACCTGGAAAGATCATCTATACTACATCAAAAAAAAACTTGGGGAGGTCATAGTCCTGAAATAGGACTACCAAATAAATCTGCGCCCTTCGATTTTAATTTCATTGATCTAAAGGATCGCGGAAACTTTGCAATACATAGGGCTATCATAAAATCAAACAAAAATATTGTTTATACTGGCGGTTGTGCACAGAATCCATCAATGTGTAGCATGTGGTGAGAATAATAATTGTTCGGTGCTCGAGTGATAGTCGGATACCGTCACCGTCGCACACTACGCATGGGGAACCCCGTGCACAATTGTTAGTATACGCAAATAAGAAAACTAATGTCTTGTTCAAACTTAAGAGATGGGTACCACATAAGAACAATATAGTTATGTTAGCAATCTAACAATAGTATTTTGTGAAATACAAAAATATCTTGCATTAGCAGGATTATGATTGCTCATGAACATATAATACATGAACTAGCAAATTAAATACACAAGTGCCACAAACCTCAGTATCATGAATAACAACTTCCTGACCGTTTTCTCCTCCCAATGTGCATTCAGGCTTCCGATAGGTTAAGAGAGCAGCCAAAGCAGCTATATTGGCGGCATCAATAAGATTCCTGGTACATTAAATAAATCAATAGAGTTGAACTAGATGATACCTACAAATCATAATCATAAAGGAAAGGGTGAAAAAACAGAAAAATCAAACTCAATTTGTAGTCAAATCAAAATCGACTCAAACAGGTTTGAGTTAATTTTCAACTAGAATGTCTTGAAACATATTGAGTAAATTTTGATTCTACAGTGATTTGTTCAAAACTCCACTCGTGTGGCGATACTTTAGGCCGTATTCTAAATGTGTTATCATTGGGAATGTATTTAATAAAAAATTTATTTAAATCTGATAATTCTCAAAATATTGTGAAAATAACTAAAATTATTTAGCATTTTAGGCCAATTTAAAGCAAATTAATTCTAAACATCAAAAACAAAAATAAAAGTAAAATGATGATTACTTTGATTCTAACGCATCTCATCACTCACTTTTTAAAACTATATAAATTATGAACCATCAAAAAAAAATAAAAATGTAAGCTGATGACTACTTTAACTTTACAGTATTTCATCACTTATTGGTTTCAGCTCTTCTTTCTTTAAAGGTATAAAATTGACAAAAAAGAAGGTAAGATGAGTGCCTCAATGATACACCAGAAAGGTTACTTCTCTTATATACATATATATATACATGAGTGACAGTGCACGGGCCCCCCGTGCCCCGCGCGACAGTACCCAGCCCGCGCCCGGCGGGCTTTGAATCTTTAAAAATTCTGTATTATATTATATATATGATTTATTACAAATATATATATATATATAATTTATATATAATTTATAAATTTATATATATTTTTTATAAAAATTTATAATATATATAATTTAAAAATTCTGGCATTTTATATTTTAAATGTAATATCTATATATAATTTATGTATTTTATAAATTTTATATGTAATAGATATATATACTTTTTATTATAATTTATGTTTTTTTATAATTTATTATAATAAATATATGTTTTTTTTTAAATCCCGATCGACGCCAACCCCCGTTGCCGCCATTCCCCGTCGCCGCCGGAGCCACCGCCGGCCTGACCGGAGGCCCCCGGCGAGGTCGCCGGACCCCGGCAGGTTCGCCGGTGTCCGGCGACCTTGTCGGGGGCCTCCGGTCAGGCCGGCGGTGGCTCCGGCGGCGCTCCCGGCGGTGGCCCTGCCGGAGCGCCGCCGGACTAACCCCGGCAGGTTCGCCGGGGTCCGGCGACCTCGCCGGGGGCCTCCGGTCAGGCCGGCGGTGGCTCCGGCGGCGGCGGGGAAGGGCAACGGGGGTTGGCGTACGGAAACAGGGGGGAAAGCAGGCGGCGGGCTTATTTTGGGAAGGAGGAGGGAAATTTTTTTGGGGGCTATTTGCAGACTTGATAGAGTACATTCGACGGTGGAGATTTAATGGGTGGTCCTATTTGGGCCTCAAAATGGGCCTGAATGTTTTTCTTTATATAATATAAATATATATAATATAAAATGAGTACCTAAATGTTACACCAGAAAGGTTACTTCCCTTTATATATATAGGGCCATTTACTGGGACCTCCCCTCAAACTTTGCTAAATTACTGACAGCACCCCTCTTATTTTCGAAATTACAAAAACTTCTCCTATAGTTTTCATTACAAAAGCCTCCCCTGAAGTTTTCATTTCATAACATCCTTGCACAAAAATACCCCCCTCGGTGTACAGTTTCCAGGGGTATTTTTATTCATGGATGTTACAAAATGAAAAGTTCAGGGGAGGTTTTTGTAATGAAATGAAAACTTAAGGGGAGGTTTTTGTAATTTCGAAAACAAGAGGGGTGCTCTCAGTAATTATGCTAACTTACAGGAGAGGTTTGGGTAATTATGTATATATATATAAGGGAAGTAACCTTTCATCAACCCCTCCACGCCTCCACGCCTTCAAAATTGGAACCGAGCAAAGCCCTTTCCCAATGGCTTTTCCTCCCGCGATCGGCGAGTACTTTTCTCGACATACGGAGCTCTGCTTTCCCTGTTGAAGCTTGGGGCTTCTCCGGTACTGGGCATTCTGCCCTCTCCTCCATATTGACACACAAGCCTGCCACGTCGAGTTCTTTCTCTTCATTTCCATGTCCGCCACTCCATCACTTTACTACACTCTCGACTATCTGTTGCGCTCCGTTTCAACGCTTGGATATTTTCCTTATTCGACACTCAATGTCTTAGGGTTAAATAAAAGGGTATCTCCTGCTGCGGGAGGAATTCGCCCTGGAAGTCGAGCAAATCAAGAGCTGCCTAGGTCACAACACTCTTCATCTCTCACCTCTTCTCCATACAACATATTAAGTGCTCCAAATCTGTTTCTGGATCAATTTTCTTCTCCAAATTGTAATAACTGCAGGAACCTTTCTCTTTCTTCGGTTTCATTGGATTATCCATGTGCAGTAAAGAAGATTAAGGCCAGTTTAATGAATCATTGGTTTCTTTCTAGTTGATTGTTTGATGAGGAATCAGAACAGTTCATCTTATGCGGATCAATGATCATAGTATTTTTTATTCTTGTCATGTTTTATTTTGAGTTGTACTTTTATGTATTTTTGAGTCGGGACAATCGGCCAATCATAGCCGTCTGTTGCCCCCTAGAGTCTATAAATAGAGGGTGAGGGCTCTCATTTAGAGGGTGATGCAAACTTCACTTCACAAAACCCTAAATTATAGTTAGGTTGTTCTTGGCACAAGATTAAAATATTTACTATAGCATCAATTCAACCCCATAACTGAAAACAAACTATTCACCGCAGAAGCAATCGGCAATTTAAAGCAATTTCGGTCAGCTTGCAACCTCAATAATAAGAAAGAGCATAATGGAAAACAGGAAATAACGACAAGGAATATTAAGAACGAGACAGACGTTACCCTTGGACGACGGAACTTGCTGAAATTAGCATGATAAACCACTTGTAAAGGGATAGAGAGGGAAGAATTCACCAGGGGCTCCAACGGCGTCGCAAGGATCCTCTTCAAGGTGTGGTCGCAGCAGGAGAAGCGCAGATGGTGGTGGTATTTGAGGGACACTGGTGGTTGGACCTTCATCCCGTTGAGGTACGAAAGGAGACGGCGGCGGGCTGGCGGCGGCGTCAATGTTGGCGCAGGAGGCGTCGGAGGGCTGCAATGTCGTAAACAAGTAGAGAACGATGGAGACGTCGGTGGCAGGCGGGGAAGTTGGCGGTGGTTTGCAGTAGATGAATGGGAGTCGGCGTCGGAGCAGACATGGTAGCCGGCAGGGCGCGGGAGGGATCGATCGGCACTGGAAAGGTCCTCCGAGTGGTGTACGTGAAAGAGAAGCATGGAGGGTGCGGGATTTCTGGCGGCTGGGTTTACGGGAAAGGAAGAGAACCTTTCCTAAAATCCAACCTCCACCCCCCTAGGGCAGCAAAACACCCCTTTATAGCTTTTAATATATTTTAAAGTATATTTTAGCTTTAGTTTCAGCAAACATCCCCTTTCTTTTATTTAAAGTTGTCCTAATTTCAGCAAGCTCCAAATAATAATAATGTGTCGTCTCGCTCCGCTTATCCCCTGCCGTACCATTTCATTCAGGGTCACGTGAGATGATCAATTTCACGTGTCAGACCACTAAAAGTTCGCAACAGAATAATAATACGAAAAATAAAAATACATGATCATAACGACGAAATGAAAATTAACTAAAGGCTAGCGTGCCCCATACTGGGTCACATCAGTTCCCCCGGAGTTGAGAGAACTGAACTCCGGCGAGACTACGCTAATGGCCGCAACTGAGAGGTCTGGACGTCGACGTTGTAGCTCTCCGGCACTGATCCAACTGCTATCCAGAATGTCCCTTCCCTGCCAGGAGACCAAGTATCGTTGATAGGCCCCTGCACGAGTCTGGAACTCCCGAACATCAAGCACCTGATCAATCTTCTCCGTAGTGGGTGTGAAGGACGGCTGAAAACCAATTATCACCCCGGTCTCCAAAGTAGGTGGCGGGGGAAGAATGGTGGGTGAAGTTCCCTGATAGGGGAACAGGTCCGCCACATTGAAAATCGGTGATGTGCTGAATTCCAAGGGCAGATCTAAAAGGTAGGCATTCTCGCCCAACCGCTTCCTCACCTTAAAAGGACCGAAACGACGGTGTCGAAGCTTGTGATATGTCTCATCGGAAAATCTCTCCTTGAAATAAACCGATACCCAATCACCTTCTGAAAAATACACTTCACGTCGATGTATATCGGCGTCGACCTTGTATTTTTCAGATGTTACATGTAGTTTATTATTAATAGTTTCATGCAATGATTTTTAATTTTCAATCCAAGTGGCAGCATCAAAGGAAACGCGCTCATGAGAAGGTAATGAATGGCGGTCAAGAAAATGAAGAATGGAAAATCCATAAACGATCTCAAAAGAGGACTTTTGGGTGGAGCGATTTAATGTACTGTTGTATGCAAACCCCGCTTGGGCTAGTGCTAAATCCCACTACTGTTGTAGTGGGTGTGAAGGACGGCTGAAAACCAATTATCGCCCCGGTCTCCAAAGTAGGTGGCGGGGGAAGAATGGTGGGTGGAGTTCCCTGATAGGGGAACAGGTCCGCCACATTGAAAATCGGTGATGTGCTGAATTCCAAGGGCAGATCTAAAAGGTAGGCATTCTCGCCCAACTGCTTCCTCACCTTAAAAGGACCGAAAAGACGGTGTCGAAGCTTGTGATATGTCTCATCAGAAAATCTCTCCTTGAAATAAACCGATACCCAATCACCTTCTGAAAAATACACTTCATGTCGATGTATATCGGCGTCGACCTTGTATTTTTCAGATGTTACATGTAGTTTATTATTAATAGTTTCATGCAATGATTTTTAATTTTCAATCCAAGTGGTAGCATCAAAGGAAACGCGCTCATGAGAAGGTAATGAATGGCGGTCAAGAAAATGAAGAATGGAAAATCCATAAACGATCTCAAAAGAGGACTTTTGGGTGGAGCGATTTAATGTACTGTTGTATGCAAACCCCGCTTGGGCTAGTGCTAAATCCCACAGCTTAGGATGTCACCGGCCAAACATCACAATAAATTGCCCAAGCTTCGGTTGACTACTTCAGTTTGCTCGTTAGTTTGGGGGTGGTAGACGCTGTTGAATTTTAATTTTGTGCCAAGTTTACCCCCGTAGAGTTTTCCAAAAAAAACATAAAGCGAGTGTCCCTATCATAAGTGAAAGTATGTGGAACCCCATGAAGTCTAACTACCTCCCTAAAGAAAAGGTGTGCCACGTGTGCGGCATCGGAGGTTTTCCTACATTGAACAAAGTGAGTCATCTTGGAAAACCTATCGACCATAGAAACGGAGTTCACCTTGCGCGCCGTACAAGGGAATCCACTAACAAAGTCCATGGAGACCTCATCCCATGGTCGCTCAGGGATGGGTAATGGAGTGTATAGTCCGGTGTTCTGGGACTGTCCCTTGTATAACTGGCAAGTGTGACAGGTGCGGACAAGGGTGACAATATCTTGCCTCATACGAGGCCAATAATACCGTGTAGTCGCTAGATCTAACATCTTAGCCTGCCCTACATGTCTGCCTAGCCCAGTTGAGGTCAACTCGGAAAGTAAGGCCTCTCATAACTGTCTTTGGCAAATGCACAGCCTAGTGCCCCTAAATAAATAACCCCCACTAACACAGAAATGTCTCGTCGCATCTGCCCCATGTAACCTACACTCTGCCCACACCTCAATGAAATCGGGGTTAGTAGCATACATGTCCTTCTGGGAATCTAAGTCGGTCAACCTAGGTTGTAGAGTCACTAATAGATGCGCTCGACGGCTAAGGGCGTCGGCCACTCTGTTGGTAACTCTGGGCATGTACCTAATATGAAAAGTGTACTGCAGAAAGGAGGCCTGCTCTGCGTGGCTTCTAACCTCCTTTTATGAGTTCAGATGGCGCACGCCTCATGGTCCATGTTCAACACAAACTTGCGTTGAATCAAATAGTGACGCCAGTGTCGAAGGGCCTGGACGATGGCGAAAAACTCAATGTCATAAGTCGAATATTTGGTCTTCGCATCGTTCAATTTCTCACTGAAAAATGCGAAGGGTCGACCCTCTTGGCTCAGCACAGCACTAATACAAACGTGACATGTATCGCAATCTACCTCAAAAACCTTGTCAAAGTCGGGGAGTGCTAAAACAGGAGCACTGGACATTTTCTCCTTCATGAGGAGGAATGTCTGCTCCGCCACAACGGTCCAGGTGAATTGCCCTTTCCGGAGGCAATCAGTGATGGGTGATATGTTGGTGCTAAAATTGCGTATGAAAAGACGATAGAATGATGCTAATCCGTGAAATCCGCGTGCCTCAGTGAAGTTCTTGGGGGTGGGTCAGGACTCTATCGCTCGGATCTTCTCCTGATCTACTTTAATCCCGTCAGAGGAGACAATATACTTTAAGAAGGTAAGACTGCTAGTCATAAAGGTGCACTTCTTAAGGTTGATAATCAGTCGATTCTCTCTCAATATCTGAAGGACCTGACGAAGATGTGTTGGTCAGTATCGAGGCTGTAGATGAGGATATCGTCAAAATAGACGACGACACAAGTCTCTATCAGGGGTCTAAGGACTTGGTTCATCAGTCTCATAAAAGTGCTCGGTGCATTGGACAAGCCGAAGGGCATGACCAAAACCATTCGCATAGTCCCTCTCTCGTCTTGAAAGCAGTTTTAAATTCATCGTCAAGTCGGATCCGGATCTGATGGTAGCCACTTTTGAGATCGATCTTCGAAAAAATCTTCGATCCACTCAACATATCAAGCATGTCATCCAATCGGGGAATCAGGAATCGATATTTGATAGTGATCTTGTTGATAGCGCGGATATCAACACACATACGCCAGGTTCCGTCCTTCTTGGGGACAAGAAGGGCCGGAGCAGCGCAGAGGCTAAGACTCCCGCACATGGCCTTTCTGGAGAAGCTCGGATACTTGTCTCCTAAGTTCCTCATGTTCCTTCGGGCTCATGCGATAATGGGGTAAATGTTGTAGGCTCGCTCCAGGGATAAGTCAATGCAGTGTTAGAGGTAACTGGGCTGGTAGCTCATCAGGAGTGAGGTCACTAAACTCTGTGACCAACGGTCGGACCGCTGCAGGAATCTCCAGAGTGGCGGTGGGGGACTCAATACCAACTAGAATATACGTGATGGCGCTCTCTCTCTCATCTCTCGACAAAAATGTCTCTCCGTCAGCAGCATATTGATGGAAGGATATGACACAGTGGTGAGCGTGGAGCGAGGAGGGTTGGTGGGGACTGACATAGGAGGCGCTAACCGTTGGGGCACAAGATTATTCTTCTGGGGAAGAAGAACTATCTTACGACCGCGGTGCTCGAAGGAATAAGAGTTCCTACGCCCATCATGAGTAACAAGTCTGTCATACTATCACGGTCGTCCTAATAATACATGACACATCCAGAGGAGCGACGTCGCACCATACCGAGTCAGAGTAGGTAGGCCCAATAGCGAACTCTACGAGGCACCGCTGGGAGATAACCATCGTGGTGTCGTTAGTCACCCAGGATAAATCATAAGATCGCTCAAGCTTTGGGGACTTGAGATTTAATTTCTCCACCAACCATACGCTGGGAAACGAAATTTTCCATGCTTCCGCTGTCTATGATGATAGAACAAAAGTGCTCTCGAATGCGAGCGATAGTGCGGAAAATATTATGCCTCAACCCAGCATCATCAGTAACGACTCGTAGAGTCAATAGGCTATATTGTAGAACGCAAACCAACTGATCTGGTTGCTCGCCCTCAACCTCATACTCGCTCTCAGGCGGGACCTCTGAATCCCTAACAAGGTCACTCTTCCAAACCCCGTATTCGGGATCTCGATCATCGTCAACCTCAACTACGGCGGTAAACTGACGCCTCGGACACTGGGAGGATTTGTGTTCAGGCTCCATACACTTGTAGCATCTAAACACCGGTCTAGAGGTGGCAACTTCCTTCCCCTTAGTGGAAACCGAAGAGGGTCCCGTATGGGTAGGAGTTGGCAGTGCGGGTCTAACGGTGGAAGGTAGACCAGGCGCCGACGATGGAATCGTTCTAACTGTCGACGTCGATGAAGAGGTATAATGAGTCCTACCCGTAGGCCTCTGACCAGATGTCCTCCTCTGGAGGGCTTCCACTCGTCGAGCCAGACTAGAGACCTCTCCCAGGTCCCGAAAATCAAAAAGTTCTAACTCGTCACGTATCGCATATCGTAGCCCGTTAAGGTAACGGGTCAAACCATGTGGTTTTCCTCCCTCAAATCTAGGCGTGACTGGAGTACAAGGAACTCGTTTGTGTACTCGTCGACGGCTTGTTTTTCTTGCCTAAGATTGTGATACCTACGATATAAAATCTGCATAAAATCGGCGGGAACATGCCTCCTCTTGAGTTGAGCTTTGAACTCAACCAAGGTGGTGATAGGTGGTTGTCACATTGTGTAACGCATCCGCTCGACCTGTCCCCACCATGTAAGTGCGGGTGCCTTCAGCTTTAAGGTAGCATACTCCACCTATTGGTGGGTAGGTGTGCGCTTCCAGTTGAGGAACCGCTCTAATCGATCACACCAATCTAGGCATGCCTCGGGCTCAAGTGTGCCCTCGAAGTACACAACATCCAATTTTATACCCGCATCCCACCTGGGTGGGTTCCTATTCTCTGGATACCTTGGCTGGGGTTCAGGTTGTGGCTCCGGTGGTGGAGGTGTGGGTTGTTGTGCAGGGAGACCCTCTAAGTGAAACTGGGCTTCTAGGTTGTTGACAGAAGTGCGCAATCCCAACATGACTTGGTTTGTATCTCAGGGAGACGGTGAGAGTGGTGACAGCGGTCATGAGCTCTTTCATACGTCGTCCCATGTCATCTAAACCTCCATCTAGGTATTCGACTCTCGACTCCATGAATTAAATTGATCAACTCTTAACCTTAAAATTTCGGAAGCGGACGTCGCTCGGCTATCCCACAATAGGAGTGAGATATCCCAGCAGCCACACCAAATTGATGCAAACTTCGCTTCATGAAACCCTAAATTATAGTTAGGTTGTTCTTGGCACAAGATTAAAATATTTACTATATGTGTCAACTCAACCCTGTAACTGAAAATAAACTATTCACCGCCCAAGCAATCGACAATTTAAAGCAATTTCGGCCACCTTGCAACCTCAACAATAAGAAAGAGCATAATGGAAAACAGGAAATAACGACAAGGAATATTAAGAACGAGGCGGACGTTACCCTTGGACGACGGAACTTGCTGAAATTAGCGTAATAAATCACTTGTAAAGGGAGTGAGAGGGGAAGAGAGGGAAGATTTCACCGGGGGTTCCAATGGCGTCGCAAGGATCCTCTTCGAGGTGTGGTCGCAATAGGAGAAGCACAGATGGTGGCGGTATTTGAGGGAGACGGGTGGCTGGACCTTGATCCCGTTGAGGTACGAAAGGAGAAGGCGTCGGGCTGGCGGCGGGGTCAATGTTGGCGCAGGAGGCATCGGAGGGCTGCAATGTCGGAAATCAAGTAGAGAACAATGGAGACGAAGGTGGCTGGGGTTTTCGTCGGGCTGGCGGGACAGTTGGCGCGTCCCATTGGGGAATCTCTCCTTCTTGAAATAAACCAATACCCAATCACCTTCTGAAAAATACACTTCGCGCCAATGTATATCGGCGTCGACCTTGTATTTTTCATATGTTACCTGTAGTTTATTATTAATAGTTTCATGCAATGATTTTAAATTTTCAATCCAAGTGGTAGCATCAAAGGAAACGCGCTCATGAGAAGGGTAATGAATGGAGGTCAAGAAAATGAGGAATGGGAAATCCATAAACGATATCGTCCTTCGACCGGTTGCGACGTCTTCGATCCTCTTCCTCCGTCAATCGACGTAGTCCGACAGCTTCATCTCAATATTACGGCGCCAGTCAAGACGCGTTTCGAGCCACGGGTTGCTGTCGACTTCAGCGGCCGACTCCAGCAATCCCGTCTCCTTCGATCCAGCCGTTTCCCGTAACCGACGACTGCAGCCTCCTTACAGTACTGGACTGAGGGAGAAAGAAGTCACAGCCCTACAATGAGCCCATTAACAGTCAGTGTTCATTGCGCAACAGATTTTGAGGTCGGCTCCTTCCCGCCATAGTTTTGCATATGCTTCGGGAAACTCTGCCCTTTTTCTAGCCCCAACTATTAGCTTATTGGTATGCAATTCCAAATAATTAATTGAAGTTTGCCTCGAACGTTCAAACTGCTTAATTGCCATAATTCATAAATTATAATTTGTGTATTTATACTTGCACTTCCTCTTTGCCCTCACTTTGTCTTGCACTTTCTCTTTCCACCACAAAGATTCTTTATTGGGGGGGCGCACGACCTTTTGATTCTCCAAGTACGTTCTTTCTACTTATCCTTAAATGTGAAGACATAATTTCCAATGAGACACTATGATCAACATAAGGGTCATCAACTAGTTGTTCCATAACTGTTGTCTTGAAAGCAACATGTTTTTCCATCTTCAAGTTCCACCGCCGAATTTTTTGCAACAGGTTTATCCTTGTCTTAAAGTTATTATATTTAATTTGCACGTCCAACACCACTAACCTATGTTATGTTGTTAAAATAAAAATAATTAGTTTATTTGTGAAAATGAATTTTTCAAGTTGTCTTCTACTGTTAACGCTCCCAGCATGTAGCATATAGCCTTCTCGAAAAAATAAACAAATTATTTATGAAACTGTCTGATCCCAAAAAAGACATCCACCTAAGAAACCTTCACAATCTATTATGAGGCATCCAGTCTCTGAAGTAAATCACTTGCAAGGCTCTGCACACTTATGGAGATTACGTGCTCTTGCAGCATTAAGTATGATAATTTAAGCACGGCATGTCTTACCCTCCATTGTCAATAATGTGAAGGTCTACCCGAATAGCCCACACTGACTTTCCTGCAGCTACGCATAAAGATTCCATGTCCACAGCCCTGCTTTCCCTGCAATGCATTAATCAGTTAGAAACAGGCACCAAACATTATTGCTACATGTATGAGACTAAATACCTTAGACCACGATCTATTACTCGCCCAAGCTCAACTGCAAACTCTCCAGGACGGCCAGGCTCAAAAGAGAGATCAGCCATTGGTGAGAATTCGGCAAATATTTGAAGTGTCCCTTCATTTGGCCTTTCCTTATAAGGCTGTACGAGTTGGCCACTAACATAGCCGATGACATGCGTCTCACCAAGTTGAACCTCGGATGAACCATCTTCCCTGCGAATTAATACACTTATTGCATACTTAGCAAAAAAAAGTTCAAAATTGTCTTCCATAATATTCAAAGAAAAGGGTGATTTTTGTTGTCTATATTTTTTGTTTGCAAATTTTCACCCAACTGAACAGGAACAAATAAAGAAAGCATAAGAAGTTAATGTACCATAATTAATGGTTTCATAGGCCATGTAGTGTAACTTGCATCTTCCCTGGTAAATTATTTCGCATATTACTAAAAGGTGCTAAAATAATGACATGAGAAACAATATAATGGGACCCAAGAGAAATCTTGGAAAATGAAAAATTATAAATACTTTTAATAAAAACGTATTAGATATTTAGATGCAAGTAAGTTCAACGAACATGCAATAAAGGAACCATTAGGCATCTTTGTTTTAATGAAAGTAGCTATAAGCAGAGAAACAGGAAGTTCCTTTTAGTTCCCTTTTGAACATTCTAAATTGATACGAGGAGTTGTCCATGGATGGTTTTTGTCCCCAAACTTGTCCTTGGAGTATGCTGACTCGAATATTACCAAGCAAAATTGTAATGGAGCTTTTTGGAGATTCCTCCTCTAACCCGAAAACATTAATTGTTCTTTTCTCCCGAGGCATTTCTCCACTTTAACCACTTAGCCTTAACTCTAGAGATTATTATATCATCATATAATCTCATTTTTCAGAATAACAGATCCGAATCACTTAAATATATCATATCTAATAATCATTTTTGTCCTCTAATAAGATAGATTGACAATTTGTAATATCACCCCAGCTAAAATTGCACATCATGTAATCAATTTTATTTTGTTCATTTCAAGGTCGTCAATCTTATAAACCTTTTTTAATTGCTCTATTTTTTATTTACCTCAATAGATACATGTCTGATTATAATTGTGTCATCATTGAAAAGTATATACTAAGGTATCTTGATGAGGCTCGGTAGCGATGTATCTCATCGATCTTGGGAAAACTGACATTTTATGATCGTCATTTGGACAATCGGAGCCTGAGGATGCAATCAGCTAATTTTTTTGGATTTTTTCATATTTTTTGTATTTTTCGGAACTCTATTATGAGAGTTAGGTTAACTTGTCTAATCGAACATTCTGAACCATCGAATCGACTTAACTTAAACGTTCTCTATAAATGCACTTCACTCATATCTCTAGGTATCAAGGATTTAGGGTTTCCAAGAGAGAAATTGTTTGATATGCTCAGTGCGATCTTGAGCCTCTCACGCAATGTCGAAGCCGTCTGGTCTTGCCTCTTGGGGTGTCGACGGTCCCGTCCGTCACTTTCCACCACCCCGTACGGCTTTCGGCGAGCCTTCCGAGCCATTCTCCTGTAGTTTCGGAGCTCGTGGAGTCGTGATGCCTCCTCAAGTCTCTGCAGTTCCCTTCTCCAGGCTCGTGAGGTCCAACCACGGGAAGCTCCGCTGCCACATCCTAGACCCTCTATCAGCCCCGTAGTTACTCCCTCAGTCCCCCTCCCAAAAAAACCTTTACTGGCACTGGTTCCCCTCTCCAAGCCCTCCAATAAGCTCCGACCAGCCCTCCTCCTTCCATTTCCCAACCTTCCCAAACTATCTCCAGACCTACCAACCCTCCCACTTCCCTTCCCCATCCCCCTAGACATTGGTTCCTCTTCCAAAGCCCCTTCCATCCATAGCCACCCTACCCCAAACTGAGCCACCCCGCACCCTAGCCAGCTCTATTCAGTCCACTCCACATTCGACCCCCCCCCAACAGCCCACAAAAACTATATTCCCCTTTCGCCAACCACCATGCAGTCGTTATCGCCACTCTGGATCACCTATGTCGCTCCTACAAGCACTGAATCTCCACGCTTACATCTTCGACCTCATTACTCGGCGAGTCCGCATTTATTTTCAAATTTGTTACATTATACAAATGTACCTTTATATTTCTTATAATATTGGGCTTAATTAACGTTGGTAAAATCTTCACTTGTTGGACGACATCTCTTATTTGCCTTGTGCTTTAATTTTGTGTGCTCCCAATAATTTGTAATTGTTGTCTGTTTATTAAAATTGCAATAATTGTGATCAATTGTGATATATGCATGAGATTTAAAATTAATATTGATTAATTATTTGCACGACGGAAGTACTTGGAAGATTGAATCACTCACTACTTCACTAGCATCGCATTAGAGTTTAGGGTTAACCATCATAAATTCATCGAATTGCATGCGTGTATTCATCTGCATCTTCATTTTAAAGTTTGTAGTGATTCCATTGCATTCATCATGGTTGCATGCACTACATCTGGGATTAGGGCATCGCGCGTCAATCACATGTAGATTCATCTTGCATCACATCTCTCTTTAGAGCCTTAAAGTTGATCTTTGATGTGAACCTATTGTGACCAAATATTCGCTAAGCATTTAACAACTATTTCTAAAAATAGCTAGCATTCCATCATGCATATCTTTAAAAACATCAACATAGATTTAACACACATTTTCCTTAAAGTGCATAAAATCAAATATTGTAGTGCATGATCTTATGCCTTTTTAAAATCAATAAAAATTGTTGCTCTCTATAATAATTAACTTAACAAAAATGCCCTTCCATAATATATTTTATATAAAATAAAAAGATTCTATGAAATTGACAAAATTGATTTAAGTAAAAAAATCCATTAAATTGCTTAATATCTTCGTGCAAATAGATAAAAAAACTAACAATTATCTTTTCATTTAAGAGCTTGAAGCACATTTTAAAGTTTCTTCATCCTAAGACAAATGAATTTTGTTGAGCTTCTTAATAGGTCATTGTCATGATTCCCAGAATTCAAAACATTAACTACTTCACTTCATCTAGTCAGAATGTAAGCAATAACAACTGCAGGTTACAAGTACTCACGATTTTGAAATGTTTTCCTTAATCTATGTTTGTTACATGAGATATAGAAAAATTATAAAATATAGTTCTGATTTAAAAACACTTTCAGGATTTTTTTCAAAGATTTTTTATGTTTTTATGTTCATAAACTTCAATTAAAACACATTTTAGTGCTTTAAATTTAAATTGATGGCAAGTCTGATTCCGTTCAAAAATTGCGTTGCAACAAGTAATGTTGATGTGTGATCACTAATCTTTATCTTCTGAATGGAATTTTTAGTCAGATTCCATTAATGATAATTGATAGATCACCCACATTGTGTGCGAGTAATCCTCAATAATGGATGAAGACTACCAACAATACCCACGTTTAGAAAATTTGTGAAGGCAAAAGAGGCATGCCTCCCTGTCTCCCCATGCTTGGATCAAAATCAAATCTAAGGTTTGGAAATAACTCAATTGTGGTCAACTCGAAATGATTTGTGAGTGTGAAAACTATAGAGAACATGCAACTAGCGCAAGAATTTGATTTGATACAAGAGTAAGAAAAGATGCATACAAGAGTAAAAAAAAATACATAAAAGAGTTTTAAAAAAACATACAAGAATAAAATTGTAAAAAATATTATTGATAAAATAACAGAAATGCAAATAAAAAGGGCAAAAAGCATACCTTCCAAACTTAATGGTCAGCTGACGGTAATCAAAGGGCCGGCGGCCATCCACCCGGATATTTTTGATCAATGCAGTCTCAATGAACTTCTTCTCATTAACGGTCATATGGCAGGTATTAGCTAGTTTATGCTCCATTCCACCCCAAGCTCGATTCACCAACTTGAACAAGAGATCACTAAAAAAACACTAGAAAGAAACTGAAAATTAAACAAATGCATAATCAATTTTCATCAAAAGCCAATTGTTCTAGTAAAAATTGAGATTATAGATACAAGTAATCAATTATCATTTGTGTATTTAAGTACAATGGTATGAGAAAAATTGTAATAGCCAGAGTGAAGTGTAAATATTGGTGCTATTTCAATGGGTGTAGCAATGGGTTTTGTAACTTCTCATGTGCATTCGAGTTAGATCCTTGATATACTGGCACTAGGATAAAATTAAGCCAAAGATTCTTGAGTGAGAAGCTGACACCAAAGAGTTGAAGATGAACAAAGAGATGTATGTATTTGTTACGAATGTGCACACGGAAGGGCGGGTCTACATCGTAGGAAGGCGACGGACACTAGCCCACCGATCGTGGAAGAGACCACCGGAGAGCGCGCTACTTAATTATTTCTATTTCGATGTTTTTTTAGTTTTACTATTTGCAGACCGTTATTGCTATTCGCACCCCGCTGCTATAAGGGGTGTTGTATGCCTGTATTATGATTTATGCTTGGATGAATGGAATTTAGAGCTGCTCCCTAAGCTTTTTCCTCTACTTTAATCCCTCTCTTCTCCCTCACCACCGCAGGCCCTCCCCTTGTCGGATTCCTCTTCGGGTTCGTAACAAATTGGTCTGACCTGCCTCACCGCCCGCTACACTAGCCGCCGGTGCTCGTTGCCCTTGTTTCCGCGCCAGATCCGATCCCGTCTCATTGGGTCGAGAGGATTTCCGTCAGCGTCAATCGGGCCGATCGACAGTTCCGCCTGCGTCCAGCGCCCGCTCCGCCCAGATCGACATTCATGCGCTCGTTCAGCATCGGATCGGCCTTCGTTCGTGTGTCCAGCGCCCGAAACAGCCGTCGTCCACTCGTCCAGCACCGAGTTCTGCCCAGCAACGCCGATTTTCCAGCGATCCAGTCCAGATCCACCTCCTCCAGCCGCCTTCCGCTAGATCCAGTCTCATGGCTCACAACACTCGCTCCTCGCCCTCCATTCCAAGATCGACTCCCTCCAGGCGCCGACCACCCCCTCCGGCTCAGGCTCGGTCGCGGACGGTGGCTCCCTCCTCGACGCAATACCGGTGAGACCACCCGAGCCGCAAATCCACCTGGCTCTCGGCCAATCCGTTTTCTCCCTCAGCATTCCGTCCTTCGTCGGTATCGACCCGATGGGTTGGATCACTAAGGCAGAACAATACTTCGACCTTAACTTCACTCCAGAACAAGACAAGGTGTCCACCGTTCTTGTTAGTCTGGATGGCTCTGCACTCCATTGGGCCCAGTGGCTCCGCTAATCGAACCAATCCCTCTCCTAGCCCGAGCTCAAGCAGGAGATGATTCGGCGGCATGGCATCCGCTACTCTGGTTCCTCTGCTATCGAGCGCCTCTGCGGCGTCCGCCAGACGGTCGGCCTGGACGACTATATCGACTAGTTCGTCACCCTGTTCACTCACGTCCCCGGCCTACCGCCCGATCATTACTTGGGCTTCTTCATGCAGGGGCATGTTGCCCACATCCACTCCCGTCTCCGCACGCACCACCCCTGGACGGCCTCTGACGCCCTGGACATGGCGCATCTAATGGAGGCCGACCTCGGCCCCCGGCCGCCTGCACCTGCGGCCAGCCACCACCAGGGATGGCCACCATGGAGGCCACCACCCCGGCGGCCCCGCCCCGGCCGACCTCTAGGGGGAACCGGCCTGGCCAACCATCGCCCCCCCCAGCGCATATCCAACCGGGAGTATGATGACCTCCGCAGCAAGGGCATGTGCTTTCGCTGCCGCCAGCCCTATTCTCCTACACGTGTGTGCTCCGTCAAGGAGTCCACGCCATCATCAGCGACTTTGACCCGGAGGTTACCTTAGCGGACTTCGAGGCCCTTGAACTCTCCGAGGAAAACGGCCTTTTGGACACCGCCCCGACTGCGTACCACCGTTTGGAGTTGCCTTGTTTCTCGGTGGGCGAGATTTCGGGACCCCAGACCATGAAAATTTCGGGCAGGCTGTGTGATCGTTCCATTATCATCATGGTGAACAGTGGTGCGAGCCACAACTTCCTCTCCGCATAGCTGTCGCATCAATTGAGACTCCCGTTGGTGCCCTCCCCTGATTTTACAGTCTGCTTGGGCGATGGACGTCGTCGATCGACCCAGGGATTTTGCACTGCCGTCTCGCTTTCGGTGGGGCCCTGTTCGGTGACCGCAGACTTCTGCGCTTTCGGCCTCGGCGGTATCGATGTTATCCTCGGAGTGGCTTGGCTTAGCACGCTGGGTGACGTGCAGGTCAATTGGGCGACCATGACTATGCAGTTTCTCTATCAGGGCTAGCTGTGTCGCCTTGTGGGCGACTCCGCCCTTCTCCGCTCTCCAGTCTCCTTCCGCACAATCCAGCAAACGATCGACGTTGATTTTTCTGCTTGGCTTTGGACCATCTCCCGTTCGCCAGCGGAGCCTCTCTCACACCCGCCGGACCTTCAGGAGCTACTCACCGAGTTCGCCGACATCCTTGAGGCCCCGACCGGCCTCCCTCCAGCTCGACCGACCAATCACGTCATTCCCCTCCAGCCTGGCACTGCGACAGTGTTGGTACGACCTTACCGCTACGGCCATGTGCAGAAGGACGAGATCGAGCAACTGGTTCGTGAGATGTTGATGGGGGGCCTCATCTGTCGCAGCGCGAGCCCCTTCACCAGCCTGATCCTCCTGGTCTAGAAGAAGGACGGCAGCTGGAGGTTTTGTGTGGACTAATGGGAGCTCAACAAGGCCACAGTACCGGACAAGTACCTGATCTCGGTGATTCAGGAGCTCCTGGATGAGCTTCAAGGGGCCGTTTTCTTCACCAAATTGGATCTCCGAGCGGGTTATCACCAGATCCGAGTGCGACCGGAGGACATCGCCAAGACCGCCTTCCGTACTCACGACGGCCACTACGAGTTCCTGGTCATGCCCTCCGGGCTGACCAATGCTCCCGCCACCTTCCAGGCCACGATGAACGACATCTTTCGGACGATACTTCGCAGACGCGTCCTTGTTTTTTTAACATTTTGGTCAACAGTTCTTCCTAACAGGATCATCTCCGGCACATCCGCCTCACTCTGACCACCATCCGGCGCCATCATCTCAAGCTCCACGCAAAGAAGCGTTCCTTTGGAGTGGCGGAGGTGAGCTACCTTGGCCACACCATCTCGGCCCGGGGGGTCGCTATGGACGAGGAGAAGATCGCGGCGGTCCTCCATTGGTCGACGCCTACTTCCCTGCAGGACATCCGGGGTTTCCTCGGCTTGACTGGCTACTACCGCCGATTCATCCAGGGGAACGGGGCGCTGGCTCGGCCCCTCACACAGCTCCTGAAGAAGTCACAAGAGGGTCCCTTTCAGTGATCGGTCGCGGCCACCTTTGCCTCCCTTCAGCAGGCCCAGGTGCACAGACCGGTGTTGGCCATGCCTGAATTCTCTCGTCCCTTTCTCGTGGAGTGCGACGCGTCGGGCTCTGGGGTGGGAGTCGTTCTCATGCAGGCCGGCCTACCGATGGCCCACTTCAGTTGCGCCTTCTCTAGTACCATCTGCAGGCGCTCCGCATACGAGAATGAGCTCATGGGTCACGTTCTCGCTATACAGCATTGGCGCCCCTACCTTCTAGGCCGCCCGTTTGTGGTTCACACCAACCACCACAATCTACGCTACCTCCTGCAGCAGAAGATCGCCACACCCACCCAACAAGTGTGGGTCACCAAACTTCTAGGCTATGATTTCACTATCGAGTTCCGCACGGGGACGGCGAACCGAGCGGTCGATGCCCTCTCTCGCCAGAGCCAGACTCCGGAGCTCGCAGCTATCTCTCGTCCGGTGTGGGAAGATGTCGCGACCATCCAACGCGAAATTGAGACCGATCCCCTGCTGAATGGGATCCGGACGGCGCTCATCGTCGACGACACCACTCACCCACCCTACTCCCTTGTAAAGGGCATCCTATTCTTCAAGGGCCGCCTCGTCCTCGCCTCGTCCTCGCCCCTTCGTCCCCGAGCATTCCACGGCTCCTCGCCGAGTTCCACGCCTCGCCCTCTAGAGGGCACGCAGAGGCTTTCCGTACGTACCGCCGCATGGCGGCCTCTCTCTATTGGCCCCACATGTTCCGGCAGGTCAAAGCCTTTGTGCTCGCCTGCCTCGTCTACCAGCAGGTCAAGTACGAAGCAGCGTTTCCGGGTGGACTCCTTCAACCTCTACCCATCTCGGACCGCATTTGGGAGGACATGGTCATGGACTTCATCACCCGGCTACCACACTCGCAGGGGTACGACTACATATTGGTCGTGGTGGACAGACTGTCCGAGTACGGCCACTTCATTCCCCTCCTCCATCCTTACACCGTTGCCACCGTCGCAGAGAGACAAAGAGCTTCATCAGCGGTGTCATGCACCTCCATGGGTTCCCCCGATCGATTGTGAGCGATCGTGATTCGCTCTTCTTGAGCACCTTCTGGACTACACTGTTTCAGCTACAGGGTACTCCATCCGCATGAGCACCGCTTACCACCCGCAGACGGATGGCCAATCTGAGGTCCTCAACCGATGCCTGGAGACATACCTCTGTTGTTTCGTGGGAGAGCAGCCCCGGGTTGGGCCAAGTGGCTCAGTTGGGCGGAGTACTCCTACAACACCGCATACCGCCACGCGACCGGCACCACACCGTTCAAGGTCGTCTACGACCGCCCGCCACCCTCCATTGTCCACCACCTTCCCGGGCAATGTCAGGTGAGAGTCTGGCCACCACCCTGTGCGACAGGGATACTATCCTCGACCATCTGAAGCACCAGCTGCGACGGGCTCAATAGAAGATGGCGTCCTTTGCGAACCGGAAGAGGCGCGACCTTTCCTTTCAGGTGGGGGAGAAAGTGTTCATCAAGCTACACCCATACCGCCATCTCTCGGTGGCCCGCCGACCCTGCCTGAAGTCGCTCCCCGGTTCTTCGGTCCATTCGAGATCCTCGCTCGTATTGGCGCAGTCGCCTACCGCCTCCGCCTTCCTAGTGGAAGCCGCGTACACCCGATCTTCCATGTTTCTCAGCTGCGTCGTGTGGTGGGCGAGCATGCCACCACGGATCATATTTCGATCGATCTCGATCTTTCCGGTGAAGCGTCGTACTACTCGGCCAAGATACTTGATCGTCGGTGCCGGCCCCAGGGAGACCCCACATCGTAGGAGGTCCTGGTCGCATGGGTCGATCGTCCGGACTCCGACGCGACGTTGTTGCCCCGGGACGACTTCCGCCAGTTTGCCGACTACTGTCTTGAGGACAATGCACATTTTCCAGATGGCAGCATTGCTATGGATGTGCACACCGAAGAGACGTCGTAGCAGGTCTACACTCGTAGGAAGGCGACGGACATTAGCACACCGATCGTGAAAGAGACCACCGAGGAGTGTGCTACTTAATTATTTCTATTTCAATGTTTTTTTTAGTTTTACTATTTGCATACCACTATTGTTATTCGCACTATTTACCGATCGTGAAAGAGACCACCGAAGGTGTTGTATGCCTGTATTATGGTTTTATGTCTGGATGAATGGAATTTAGGGTTGCTCCCTAAGCTTTCTCCTCGACTGTAATCTCTCTTTTCTCCCTCACCACCGCCGGCTCTCCCCTTGTCGGATTCCTCTCTGGATCCGTAACAGTATTAGAGATGGTGAATCCGGAAGTGATGAGAAACGAATATAACTCATGATATTGGCTTAGGAACTTCTTTTAGAACGTGGATAGCTGAGGATGATCTTGGACAATGTAATCGCGTGGTTGAACCATATTGTCATCCTCAAAATGATGTGGGAAGGCGTTGTTAAGAACAAGTTGCCTCAGAAACCAACCATGGCTGACAACAATGCTTAGAATGAGTAAACAACAGTAGGTTTGACAGCTAAACTAAAGGTGTAACGAAGTGAGTCATACCTGTCAATATATATGTCGGGTAAATACTTTATCCGAAATATCCATTTGCATCCAACTCAATTTTGGGTTGCCTCATACACTGATTGGGACTAGTGGCATAGGTGGAACCCAGTAGACAAATCCTGGCATGTGACCGGGATTACATTACGGGAAAATTCTAGGGGTTCAACAAATCAGTCGGCTAGCCATTTCATCAAAATAAGGAAATATAGATTACTATATTGATTTATTTGCCCTAAGCCACCTTCCCCATGCCCGCCAACAATAAAAAATGTAAACCAGCATTGGCACATTCAACATTCTTCCACTCGCCATCTCGTTGTGTCGCTTGTTATTTCAACGATCGCACAAGTACATCGGGCCGCCGGCTCTCCAGTGTCTCCACCATCAAACCATTTCCATTTTCAAGTCTCCTCTAGTCACTGCCATCCATCCTATCTCTGTCATTTTCCTATTTCTGCAATCCGCCAGTAGCCAAACCCCCCTATGCCGCCAATTTCCCCATCCCCAATTCTCCATAGGCTCCAATTCCATTTCCACAATCTGTCGTTTCCAATAGCTTATTTGATCTCTAATGTGAGGCAATCATGTTCCAACTCTATTGATGCATTGCTATGATTCCAAAGTTCTAGGTTGATTTCTTCGGCCAAGGACAAATAGTTATAAAGCAATTACTAGCAAAAATATTTCAAATTCTTCACATTTTGAGAACCAAAAATTTACAGTTTTTGCAACTTGTGTGATGTAGGCTATAAACCTACACGTTTTTCTTTCTTTTTGAAAAGATGTTATTCAAAATCTTGTAGGCTCCGTTCGTTTGGCAGGAAATGAGATGCAGGAATTGGAATTGACTCAATTTCAATTCCCACAGGAATTCCAATTCCCATAGGAATTGGAATTGAAGTCAATTCCAATTCTGTTGTTCGGCTAAATACAAGAATTTTGTCATAGAAATTGGAATTAGTAATTCCACTGTTCGGCTGCATGTTAAAATTCAGTGGATGAAATTGAATTTTAAAATTTAAAACAATGACAGAATTGAAATATCAGGAGACACACACATACAAATGTTGGAGTTACCATTGTGATCTAGAAGTGGTCAAACATGTAATGTCACTGCCAACGCGATATGAGTCTGCAGGGTCGCACATAAGAGCATGTGGAGAAGTTGGAAGATTGACTATGTTGGTAAAGGTTACCAATCACCATATAGAATGGGGGAAGTCCAGCAAATGTTGCTGTCTGAATTCGTCGGGTTTACACGGATAGAATTCGTCGGATTCGTCGGGATTCGTCGGATTGTTCCGTGGAATCTCGACGAATTGTTACAGAGATCCTTAACTCGGCAAATGTTGCCGTCTGACATGATTCGTCGGATTCGTCGGGATTCGTCGGATTGTTCCGTGGAATCTCGACGAATTGTCACAGAGAGCATTAACTCGGCAAATGTTGCCGTCTGATGTGATTCGTCGGAATTCGTCGGATTGTCCCGTGAAAACTCGACGAATGTTGTTCCGTGGAATCCCGACGAATTGTAACAGAAGCCCCTATTTTGCTGTGTGGTCTGCGGATAGCGATTCTTCTAGAAGCTGTTTATCCTTTGGGTATAAATA
The DNA here is from genome assembly GCA_033032865.1 of Dactylorhiza incarnata. Taxonomy (NCBI): domain Eukaryota; kingdom Viridiplantae; phylum Streptophyta; class Magnoliopsida; order Asparagales; family Orchidaceae; genus Dactylorhiza; species Dactylorhiza incarnata. The sequence goes on along the minus strand of JAWHQI010000226.1, from coordinate 1,403,485 downwards.
GGACTTCTTTTAGGGTTCTCATTACTTACGAATAGAAGCCGACGGAAGGAGTTCCGCTCGAACCCTAGACGGAAGGAGTTCCGTCTGAATCGTCTCCGCCGACTTGCTCTCCGACGATTGTCGCCGGTGTTGTTCTTCCTGAAGCGGATCTAGCAATCCGTGGAAGCGCAAGGTGTAGTCTTCTTCTCCCGGCTCGTGTGGACTGCTGCAGAGACGTAGACATTATTCTACGTGGGAACTCTTGCAAAGCCGCTGAAAGCAATCTTCTTCTTGGAGCACCTTGGTTGGATTTGATCCAATCCCGCAAAGGTAATTTCATACCTAGCATTTTATTAACTTCTTGATTCAATATTCATGGCCGATCCAAGTCTTTTTGGGTTGTTTCTCTTCATTTCCGCTGCGCCTACATTTGATGTATGGTTCTAGAAAAACCCAACAACAAACACCCGGAAACTTAACAGAACAATTTCATCATTCAAATCGACATAAGACAATCAAGGGAAGCATCACATGTAAGGAAGCAAGAGAGAGCTTTACTTGCTCCCATACAAACTAATTAGGGACTGCTTTATGGAATCCAGAAACAGGGCCGAAAAAGGAATGGAAAGACACCGTTCATTCCAGCCTTTGTAGAAGGTAAGACAACCCAGAAACAAACACATAATCAGTCCCAAAACAACCACATAATCAGCCCCAAAACTGCTAGATAACCAACCCAAAAACTGCTATATAATCAGCTAACACCTAGGGCAAACCATCAACTCTCAAATATTAAAGCAGTAGGCAGTAACCATAAAAAAAACAAGCCAGAATTATCTATTTAAAAGAGTAGATTAGTAATCTCACCGCCAAAACCTCAAGCAACAAATGAAATCAAGCCAATAAGTTCACAATAACCACAACAATCCTAGGAAAGCATGTTAGGAACCCTCGGCGGCAGCCAATAGAGCTCCTCATATAAGGGGTAATACCCAAAAGCAGCAGTAGTAACTTCCAACATCAAGAACCAAGGCTAAAACTAGCTATCTCCAAGGTACAAAGCTCAAAAAATGGGAGAAGAGATGGAGACCGATGCAGAAATTCAGAGCAGGGAGCAAAATTCTGATTGAGGAAGGCTCTAGAGAGGAAATAAATAAGGCGGAAGAATCGTGAGATGGGACGACCTTATATTAAATTTCATCTTGCTAGAAAAGTCGTGCCGGCTGGAGAAGATTTAATCCCGATTTACCTGCAGCCGACCGAAGATGATCATCGACGGTGAAGGAGGAGTCGCGCGTGTGCGGGCTGGACTCGTCGGAGAAGGAGACGCGAGGGGCGGAGGGCTGGAGTCGCTGGAGATGGAGGAGTCGCGAGGTGCGGCCGACTGAATCGCGACAGGAGAGCATTTCACGAGCTGCGAGCAGCGGGCTAGATCGCGAGCTCGCGAGAATTCCCAAGTCCGACTTAAGGAGGTCGGAAATGTGGGGGGAGAAAAATAGCCTATTACGAATTCCCATGAAATTGGATTGAATTCCAATTCTCACCAAAAATATTGGCCGCCGAACAGCGGAATTGGAATTGGCAATTCCAATTCCAATTCCAACTCCTTTCACCAATTCCGCCCAAACGAACGGAGCCGTAATGAACGGTGATTTACTTAGTCAGCTAGCAAATAAAATTAAAGCAATATTTTTAGCATTCCACCGTCGAAGCCTTATAAAGAGAACAAAATGTAAAAATAACGACAATGTAAACAGAATGACTCGCAAGCAAGATTTAGTTTGATCGCTTAAATTCTTTGGCATAAAACATAACATAACTAAAGATGGGTGCGATTGATTACCTTGTCGGAGATTTTCCCAGGCACCCGCGGCACGAAGTTAAGTCCCAGTCAAGTGCTTTCAGCGACTGTTTGGAATCTAGAGTGGGTAGATGTGGTTGAAGTGGACGGGTTGTATATTGCTTAGGGTTAGGATGGTTGAAGTGAGGGGCCAAGGCTCCGGAAGGGGGTAGATTATGAAGGAGTGGACCAGACGGGTTTTTGTGGAGAGTATTAAACTCCAGTAGGCCTTCAGGGAAGTTAGAGAATATCAGGAGGGATGTGGCTATCGGGTAGGGAGGTTCGGATGACTTCAGGAATTGGGATGGGCCTCTGTGGGGGAGAACGGTGAGGCTAGGGTTTCTGAGTGGGGGAAATAGAGTAACAGATGACCGGTTGGAGGATATGAACAGTTATCTAGTCTGTGAAGGCTCCAAGTACACTGGAGGCATGCAAAAATGCCTCTCACGAGCCGCTAGAGTCGTGAGTTCGACTACGAAAGGACGGGCCTGGGTCGTCGGCAATCAGTCGGGGTTCAGAAGGATAAGATGAGGACGAGGGCTCCTCTGGGACGGGCGGCGATCGTGGGAGAGGTGGACAGGACTGGAACTTCCCTTTAAAGTATTTAATTTTGGCACAAGTATATGTGTGCCAAAATCACAATCCTACTATAAACATGTCAAAATGGTTCAATAGCAGTGTGCTTGTTGTTTTTCCTATAATTGGTTACTTCTGTTTTATTATAGATTATGCTCATTATTTAGTATACTTCTTTCAGGCAGATATCCAAGTGAGGGATAAAATTTTGGTACTGCTGGACTGTTGGCAAGAATCATTTGGTGGAGCTGCAGGAAAGTGCCCACAATACTACTATGCAACATTCTAGGATACACATGAAAACCACGCTTCTTATTTACATGTTATTGAGGCTGGCATTTTTTGTTTATTGTAATCAGAATGCTTAAGGAGAAAGTTCAGTCAAAGAAAAAATAGCGGGAGAGAGCTTCACCGTGAGGAGGGTCTTCACCGTGAGGAGGATCTTCAGGGAGAGAGCTTCAAGCGGGAGAGATCTTCACCGGAAGGAGAGTGGCTTCACCGGAAGAGAGGAGAGGGGCTTCACCGGAAGAGAGGAAAAGGGCTTCACCGGAAGTCGAGAGGAGCAGACACGGGAAATTAGAAAACACGGAATGAATAAGCTGAATCTTAAACCCTAAAAGCGTATAAAAGTTCAGAAAAAAAAAAAAAAAACTTTCAATAAAAAAAAGCATTGACGATTAGAAATACAATTCTAATGTTCGGCGCAAAAAAAATTATGCGGATATTGGCTTTCATGTGAAAATTCATGGCTTTGACTATGAACTAAAAAATCAAATCGCCAATTCTTACCTCCGCCCATGAATTTTCCGCATAATCGAGTGTTTTCGCCAGAGTTTTTCGACCTACGCGCGCGTTTTTTCGCTCGGGCGTGCGTTTTCCAGCAGGGTGTGTTTTCAGCCGGGCACGTATTTTTTGGTCGGGCGCGTGTTTTTCAACCGGACGTTCATTTTTTGCTCAGGCGGGCGTTTTTTCGCCTGGGAGGGCAATTCTTCGCCCGAGCGCGCGTTTTTCACCCGGGCGCGTATTTTTCTCCCGGGCGGGCATTTTTCAGCCGGTCGTGTGTTTTTGGGCCTGCCGTGCATTTTTCGCCCGAGCGCTCTTTTTTCGCACTGGCGCGTGTTTTTCGCCCGAGAGCGCGTTTTCGACAGGGCGTGCGTTTTTCGACCCGGGCACACGTTTATTGACAAGCGCAAATGTTTTTCGGTCGGGCGCACATTTTTCCGCCCAGGCGCGCGTTTTCCGCTCGGACGCGCGTTTTCCGCCCGGGCGCGCGTTTTCCGCCCGGGCGCGCGTTTTTCACTAAACGTGACTAACATGGACCATTTTGTAAGTAATATCTTCTTACTGAATCTTGAACATTGACCTCATAACTTGATATTGGTGGTCGCAAACCTGGATCTGTGGGTAAGTTCTCTAAGTTAAACTCAATTTGAGGTCTCTTGCACTCTATATTTTTTTGTGTATTTTGAAAAAAAAACTTCTTCATCGCAATTCATAGAATCACAACAACAACTGAATCTCTAACAATTGACATCATAAGCAAACATGAAATAAGAAATCAGACTGAGAATTTGTGCACAACTTAAAACAACTATCAATTTGCTGAGGAATATTGGAGGAAGACAAAATCACAAGCAAACATTTGATTCAGGCATTCATCCCTAACAATTGACATCAAACTAAATCCCTAACAATTGACATCACAAGCAAACTGAATCAGACGAAATCACAAGCAAAATGAATCCCTAACAAACTGAATCAGACGAAAAATTAATCAATCGATTCAGCCAACAACCATTCAGGAAAAGGAAATCAGAAAAATGAATCACTTGATTCAGCCATTCAGGAAAAGGATTATAGGATTTCAGAATGCTGAAAAATGAAATCACTCTGATTCAGGATTAAAGGAATTACCTCGCAGAGTTGCAGACACTCGCAGACCGTAGTTGCAGAAGCCGAGGAATGTTGGAGGAAGACGAAGACGTCGAAGAGGTAGCCGAGCTGCCGAGGAATGTTGGAGTCGCAGACACTCGCAGTCAGTGACAGACCGCAGACGCCGAGGAATGTTGGAGGAAGACGAAGAGGTAGCCGCAGTCAGTGGCACTGGCACTCTGGCAGACTCGCAGAAGTTGAGAACGAGGGCGTCTTCTTTCCGGTGGAGGTGGAGTCGTCCTCTTCTTTCCCGTCGATGTGGGCGTCTTCTTTCTCGTTGAGTCGGCGCGGTGGAGTCGCAAGCAGTTAGTGAAGGAATTAGGGCACGCAAGCGTCTCTCTGTGCCGACGAAAGGAGCGGGCAAACCTATTTCGCGACAAATTCGACCGAGCAGCGGCTTCTGTAGCGTTTCGTGCCCGGGTGGGTCCGCCCATGGTTGTGCAAATGTGTCGACGCGAGGTTATATTAAGTACTAATTAATTTGCATGCACATGAATGAAATGATATAGATGATTTGTCAAATCCGTCGGCCGAAAGGCATAGACGCGTGTTGAACGTACTGGTTTTGGACAATGATGACCATACGAGGTGGGCCCAAAGAATGAAATATGAGATTGTTTATAGCTTCAATTGCACTTAGTATTCCCTATTATATTGAACTCGTAGAAAAATATATCATATGTTACTTCACTTATATACACAGCCCTTAATGAATGTTTTTGGCAGAATGCACCCCCGAATAGTGACCGATTGGCAATATGCACCCCAAATATTTAAATATGGCGGAATGCACCCCCGAATATCATGATTGTTGGCGGAATGCACCCCGGGCTGTTATTTTTAGGGGTATTTTTGTCCTGGACCCTTAATTGACCGAAAATGTTTTAATTTGATTTAATTTCAGCACTCTGTTCACATGTACTGCATTGATTGAACGTTTTTCGAAGCAATATCAATTATTTAAACTGATTTTCGCAGCGATATCCTCTATTTTGCTTTGTTGGCTTCTCATTTGACCGAAAATATATTATATTCATAGCAATTTCTTCACCTGTAACGTAACCATTTAACATTTTCTCGTAGCGATATCATATATTTAAACCAATTTTTCGAAGCCATATCATCAAATTTGCAGTGTTGGGCCGAAAATATATTCTTTTGGCCCTATAACTTCAAAATGATTACATCCAAATGCAAAATTACAAAATACAATCCCACATAAAATTACAAAATTTGTGTCAAATTCAAAAAATTTTAAGATGTAGTCTTTCGATCTGTGTAGTAACCGTCCAAACGCAAAATGTTGTAGCAACCGTCCGAACGCAAAACATTCTTGCAAAACCTACACATTTAAAAAAATTATAATAAACTTTATGACATTGCAGAAAACAAAAATATAGAGACGATAGAATAATATTCACCAGATTCCAAAAGCAATGTAGTAGATTAAACATATTCTCCATACTTCAATCAAGTAGTCTTCCTTACCTACACAAAAATAATGATAGTTATAAAGATTCTATTATGAAAATATGCTCTCATTATGTAAAAAAATAATAAAAAACGTAATGCTTACCGGAAGTTTAGATTTTTTTGTTGAAGTTGAAGGCATTGTTGAATCAACTGTGCAATTCCTTTTGTTGTGTCCTCTCACCCCACAATTTGAACATGAGTATTTTAAACCGTGCCTTTTAATACCATATTTTGCCGCCTCCAACTCCTCCTCCTCCATTCTTCTAGCATGTTGTAACGGCCTACCCGGCCTTTTTTGAATAATGGACCAAGGCACAATCGGATTCAAGTTTGATAGTGGCCATTCTTTTTGTGATTTTATGGGATTTAATAAGTTTTCATAGGCCCTCATGAACATATCTTTCTTGTACCAATGTTGCACGTACTCTTCAACTTGTTCCCTTCGATAAAAAATGCATGCAGTGGCATGCACACATGGAATCCCTGTGAGATCCCATCGCCTGCAACTGCAACTATTCGAACCCAAGTCAACTGTCCACTTGTCGCCTTCCCAACCATTAACTTCAAACTTATGTTGACCATTCCAACCCAAAATGTATCCATGTGCATTTTTTTTATTGTTTTCCAAAATTTTCTGAATAGAAGGGCACACATTGTTGGGCTAGAGAGCACGCAAGCCCGACCAGAGCACCTGCAAATTAGTTCGAGCAAGTACCTGCACGACCGCTTAGCGGTATGCCGATACACAACCAAAAACACAGCACAAAATAACAACAATAAAGGTGACACGCAGATATAACGTGGAAACCCAATAGGGTAAAAACCACGGGACGATCGGAGTCCAACCCGGAAAGCCGCCACTAAAAATGTGTAAAACGGATAGGCAATTACAAGGCTTTCCCTCCTCGATCCACACAGGATCTTCACCAACTTCACACCACACAATAATACACAATAAACAGTAGCAGAAAAATTGCAAGTTACCGACAGTGGCGGACGAGACGGATTACACAAATCATCTCCAAGATGCCTCTTCGAATCCTTGCCCAAGTCTGCTCCAGATCCAATCCGTGTAGGCGAAGTATTCCTCGTCAACGTCGCAGAGACGTCCGAAAGCTCTCCCCAAACTAAAACGCTTGCCACAAAGGCCTCTCTAGAAACTCTTTCAATGCTTGAGATGGGAGATGAGTGGATGTCTTACCCCTCCTCCTTCATGCCTATTTATAGGCCAAAACCAAGGGGTAGATGGTGGTAGATGGCATGTGGAGGAAGCTTCCTTGAAGCTTCCATGAAGCTTTCATGAAGCTTCCCTCGGTCAAAGAACACATGTCAAATAATATGAAGCTTCCTTTGGCCACCTTCCTAGAAGCTTCCTTTAAGAGCACATGTTGACTTTCCCTCTTTCTAGGAAGCTTCCTTCAAGTCAAAGACGGCTAGCCTCTTTTCACACTTAGGAGAAAATACCTCATCAAATCTCCCCCTTTTCGACTAAGTGAAAAAAATGTGTCCTTCTAATAATCTTCATTTGGTAAGACCTTCATGTCTCCTCCATATGTCGATAGATCCAGCGCCACCAAGTTCGAGTTAGTAAAACTCGAATCCACAGTTTTCTCCACAAAGGACGGGAACTGCACCCAGCAATTTATCCCCTTTCACATCAAGGCGGAAGAAACCGCCATCCCGGCGATCCTAACGCAATGCTCGAACTTCCCCCTTGGCACGGACTTGGTCAGCATGTCTGCCCCATTTTCATCAGTGTGCACCTTCTGAAGATCAAGCTCCTTCTGCTCCAGGACATCTCGTATCCAATGATACCGAGTGTCGATGTGCTTCGACCTCGAGTGAAACGTGGGGTTCTTCCCCAGGTGAATAGCGCTCTGACTGTCACACAGGAGTGTGTATCGGTCCTGAGTGAAACCAAGCTCTTTGATGAACCTCTTCATCCAAAGCAGCTCCTTCCCGGCCTCAGTGACCGCAATGAACTCCGCCTCCGTGGTAGACAGTGCAATGCACTTCTGCAGTCACGAAGCCCACGAGACAGCTCCCCCTGCAAACAGAATCATGTACCCGGACGTCGACCTCCTGGAATCTACATCTCCAGCCATGTCGGCATCAGTGTAGCCCAACAGCTCTGGCTCACTGTCTCCAAATCTCAGTGTCAAATCAGACGTCCCCTGCAGGTATCTCAGTATCCACTTCACTGCGCTCCAATGCTCTCTCCCAGGATTGGAGAGAAATCTACTAACGGTCCCAACCGCATGCGCAATGTCTGGACGGGTACACACCATCGCATACATGAGGCTCCCAACTGCAGATGCATACGGAACCTTCTGCATAGCCTCGATCTCCTCGGGTGTGCTGGGGCACTGATCAGCGGTAAGCCTGAAGTGAGCTGCAAGAGGCACGCTCACCTTCTTCGCCTGATCCATATCAAATCTCTGTAGCACTTTGCGGATGTACCGCTCCTGTGACAACCAAAGCAATCTGGCTCCCCTGTCTCTGCGAATGTGCATCCCCAAAATAGTCTTCGCAGCACCCAGATCCTTCATCTCAAAGGTGGAACTCAACTGTCGCTTCAACTCAGCAATGCGCGCAGTGTTCCTCCCGACGATCAGCATATCGTCCACGTACAACAATAGGATAATGAAATCCTCTGGAGCGTACTGCTTGATGAACACGCAGTGGTCAAGGGTGGTCCTCCTGAAGTCGATCTCCCCCATGAAAGAATCAAACTTCTTATACCATTGCCGCGGGGCCTGCTTCAGGCCATATAAACTCTTCTGCAAGCGGCACACCAGACCTTCCTTTCCCCTGACACCAAAGCCCTCAGGCTGCTCCATGTAAAGCTCCTCGTCAAGATCGCCATGCAGAAAGGCGGTCTTGACGTCCATCTGCTCTATCTCCAAGTCAAGCCTCGCAGCGAGGCCAAGTACCACACGAACAGACGACATCTTCACCACTGGTGAGAAGATCTCATCAAAGTCAACGCCCTGTCGCTGTCCAAAACCTTTCACCACCAGCCTGGCCTTGTATCTGGGAGGTGTGGAGGGATCTCCCTGCTTCACCCTGAAAATCCACCGATTCTTCAAGGCCTTCTTGCCCTTAGGCAATCTCACCAGGTCATATGTGTGATTCTTCTGCAGCGACTGCATCTCATCCTGCATAGCAGCCATCCACTGACGCTTCTCGATACTCTCCACAGCCTCGCCATAGCTCTCAGGCTCCCCCGCATCAGTCAATAGTATGAACTCTGATGCAGAATATCTAGCGGACGGGTGCCTGGCACGATCTGATCTCCGCAAGGCAGGCTCAGGGGCCGGTGCAGGCACATCATCAGCAATGTCCTCAGCGACTCCTGGTTCACCATCAGTGGTGATATCATGATCTGGAAGGGTATCAGTACCCTGTGCTGGCTCAGGCTCAGTAGCCTCCTCAGTATCGTCATCTCCAATCATAGGTGACTCTGCAGCAGTGCGAGAGTCAACCTCAGACTCAACAGTCTCCTCGGGATCACCAACAGTCTGATCCTCACAGAAAACAGCATCACGGCTACGTACAAGCTTCTTCTCAACTGGATCAAAGAACCTGTACCCAAACTCTCCACTGTAGCCGTACCCCAAGAAAATACACTGTCAGGTCTTCGAATCCAACTTGGATCTCTCGTCCCTGGGGACGTGCACAAAGGCTTTGCAGCCAAATACCCGCAAGTGACTATATGAGGGGTCCTTCCCGTACCAGACCCTATCTGGGACATCCTCCTGCAAAGCTGAACTCGGCGAGAGGTTGATGACATGCGCTGCAGTAAGAAGAGCCTCGCCCCAAAACATCCCTGGCAGCTTCGACTCAGATAGCATGCATCGAATCCTCTCCATCAGTGTCCTGTTCATCCTCTCAGCTACGCCATTCAGCTGCGGCGTCTTCGGTGGGGTCTTTTCATGTCTAATGCCATGGTCCCTGCAGTACTCGTCAAACGGACCAATGTACTCTCCCCCGTTATCGGACCTGATGCATCTCAATCTCCTCCCAGACTGTCTCTCCACCTCAGCGTGGAATCTCCTGAAGGTATCGAGGACCTGATCTTTGGTCTTGATAGCATAGACCCAAAGCTTCCTCGAATGGTCGTCAATGAAAGTGACGAAGTAAGATGCTCCACCTCTAGTTTGGACCTTCAGTGGTCCGCAAACATCAGTATGAACTAGCTCCAAAGGCTCAGATCTCCTGGTGGACGTGTGGCTGTGAAATGATATCCTATTCTGTTTCCCAGCCATGCAGTGGTCGCACCTCTCTAAGTGATCCCCAGAAATATCACAAATCAGCTTTTTCTTCGCCAGGCATCCTAAACCCTTCTGGCTAATGTGTGCCAGCCTCCTGTGCCATAAGGAAGTGGATGCCTCATCCCTGACGGAGTTGGCCTGAGCAGCTTCAGGCCTCCCCTCCATGTAGTATAGTCCAGAATCTCTACAGCCTCTGGCCATCACAAGCGATCCCCTGATCAGCTTCCAGAAGTCTCCTCCAAAGACACTCAGGTGTCCTTCGTCTCCAAGTCTTCCAACAGATATCAGATTGAAGCGAATATCTGGCACATGCCGCACATCCCTAAGAACCAGTAGGGCACCAGTACTCGTCTTCAAATGCATGTCTCCACGCCCAAGCACCTTGGATGTATCCCCATTGCCCATCCTCAACACCCCACAGTCATGAGTGGTGTAGGTGGCAAATAACTCCCTGTTATGGGAGACATGTGCAGAAGCTCCAGAATCAACGATCCAGCATCGGTCGTCACACGCAAGTGCAGCTGTGACGTCGTCGCCAACAATAATGACGTCGTCCTCCTCAGTCGAAATAGTAGCTGCCGTGTGACCCTCATCCTTGCCTTCAGTGGCAATCCCCTTCTTCTTCTGATCGTTCTTCAACGAGTAACAAAACTTCTTGATGTGTCCCTTCTTGTGGCAGTAGTGGCATTCCACGTTCTGATAACGTGACTTGGACTTGCCCCTACTCTGACTCCTGTCCTCCTTCCTGCCTCGGCTCTTACTCCTTCCTCTCCCCCTGGACTCAGTATCAGCTCGTGAAGAAGAGCCTGAAGTCCCCTGAGACTTTCGTCTCACCTCCTCATTCAAGATCCCACTCTTGGCGATCTCCATGGAAACAATCCCCTGGGGGGAAGAATTGATCAGAGAAACTCTGACCATCTCCCACGAGTCTGGAAGTGACTTGACTAGCCACAAAGCATTCACTTCGTCTTCAAACGTCACCTTCATAGCAGTCAGGCGATCGATAATTCCCTGGAACTCGTTGACATGATCCAAAATGGGTGAGCCATCTCGGTATCTGAACTCTCCAAGCTTCTTCAACAAATACAGCTTGTTGATGCCTGTGCTCTTGGCATACAATGTCTCGAGAGTCTTCCACAAGGTCTTCGCATCAGTGATGCTAGCCACATGGTTGTAGACGTTCGGCTCCACGAACCGTCTGATGAACCCACACAGCTTCCGATGCTCCACCTTCCACTTTGCCGCATCCATGTCCTTTGGCATCTCCTCAAAGATAGGAGCATGCCAACCCTTGACGTAGATGAGATCTTCCATCAGTAAGTGCCACTGATGGTAATTTGCGCCGTTTAATTTCACCATTTGCTCGGAACTCGAACCTGAAGTAGATTCCATTGTGCTCTGTCACTGATCGGACTGACCTCAGTTCTTTGAGCCGACTATTTCCAAGAAAGGAATCAAAGAGGATAGGGAGCGGACTAATTGTCGTCACCTACCGCACCCGATCACTAACCCGAAATATCCGATCGACTCGTCTCGAATCTCAAATAGGTCAGCCCGATACCAGCTCTGACAATGAACCTACCTCTGATACCACTTGTTGGGCTAGAGAGCACGCAAGCCCGACCAGAGCACCTGCAAATTAGTTCGAGCAAGTACCTGCACGACCGCTTAGCGGTATGCCGATACACAACCAAAAACACAGCACAAAATAACAACAATAAAGGTGACACGCAGATATAACGTGGAAACCCAATAGGGTAAAAACCACGGGACGATCGGAGTCCAACCCGGAAAGCCGCCACTAAAAATGTGTAAAACGGATAGGCAATTACAAGGCTTTCCCTCCTCGATCCACACAGGATCTTCACCAACTTCACACCACACAATAATACACAATAAACAGTAGCAGAAAAATTGCAAGTTACCGACAGTGGCGGACGAGACGGATTACACAAATCATCTCCAAGATGCCTCTTCGAATCCTTGCCCAAGTCTGCTCCAGATCCAATCCGTGTAGGCGAAGTATTCCTCGTCAACGTCGCAGAGACGTCCGAAAGCTCTCCCCAAACTAAAACGCTTGCCACAAAGGCCTCTCTAGAAACTCTTTCAATGCTTGAGATGGGAGATGAGTGGATGCCTTACCCCTCCTCCTTCATGCCTATTTATAGGCCAAAACCAAGGGGTAGATGGTGGTAGATGGCATGTGGAGGAAGCTTCCTTGAAGCTTCCATGAAGCTTTCATGAAGCTTCCCTCGGTCAAAGAACACATGTCAAATAATATGAAGCTTCCTTTGGCCACCTTCCTAGAAGCTTCCTTTAAGAGCACATGTTGACTTTCCCTCTTTCTAGGAAGCTTCCTTCAAGTCAAAGACGGCTAGCCTCTTTTCACACTTAGGAGAAAATACCTCATCACACATCTCCATTGAGTTTAAGAACTTTGTCCCGTTGAGTGTGGAGCCTCTTCATTATGATAACTCTGATAGTTTCCAACATAGTTATTATGGGCTTATCTCTAGCTCTTAAAATAACTTTATTGAATGCCTCACAATAATTATTCAACAGCATATCACATTTTGACCAAGTATTGAAATGAGACTTAGCCCAATGCCTTTCAGGTCTTTCTTTGACCCATTCATAAGCCTTCAAATCACAAGCCTTCAATTTATCCATTTCATTGTTGAAATCAACAATCCTAGTAGCAGATGCAGCCCTCCATAACAAATCTTTAAGTTGTAGACCTCTAAATTTTTGTTTAAAATTGTTGTACATATGTCTTAAACAAAATCTATGTTCAACATTAGGCAATAACTCTTCAATAGCTATTATTAGGCCTTTTTGCTTATCTGAAATTAGAGTCCACATGCAACTATTTTCAATACATAAATCATCAATAAGCAAGCTCACAAACCACTTCCAAGTCTTTGTATTTTCTTTCAAAACAAAAGCATAAGCAATAGGAAACATGTTGTTATTACCATCAATACCAACGGCACATAACAATACACCACGTAAGCTTGTCTTTAAGTGAGTCCCATCCAAACCTATTATAGGTCTACAACCGGCCATAAATCCTTTTTTTAACGCACCCCAGCATATGTAAAGTCTTTTGAAAATGCACGTTTGTGAGAGTATATCATGCTTGCACTTAATCTTGATTGTCGTGTCCGGATTCGTTCTATAAATTTCCTCACAATAATCCCACAACTTTGCATATTGCTCCATTTCAGAACCACATATTGATTTATTTGCTTGTTGTTTTACTCGATACATTTTCCAAATGCTAAGAGAAGTTTTATTCTCTCACTTTTGGATATGAAAGATGCAAATAGAATCCAACCACATTCGCAAGTTACTTGAATTTTGTCACTGCAATTTTTGGTGAACTTTACAGGTTTTCCTTGCGTAGTCGCATACAGTCTCACCGCTTCTCTAAAATCATTAGCATTAATGAAACACAATCCAACAGTAAACTCAAAGTCTAATTCATTTGCATTGTCTTGATAAACTTGAATCTGAGAAACTTTATTTGTTGATGAAATTTGAGTGGCGTGCTCTCTAATTGGTATTCCTTGTTTCTTACTTGAGTATGCTTTTTGTTCATCTCTTTTGCCAACAATCTCAATTTCGTGATCCACATTCTCATCAAAAAGAACATTATCTAATTCGAAGTCACTCTCCACAAACTCATCGGAAAATGATGAATCATTATCCTCACTATAATCTGAATCACTACTACTGTTTGGGGAATTTAAATCTCCTTCTTCAACCAAAAAATTATCCCAATCCAAGTTTGACATTCTATAATTTACCAAAAAAAAAATCAATCAATAAATCACAAGCACTGGACTGAAAAATGATTACATCTAACTCATTACTGTTATACCTGATGCACTGGAATGCCAAATCACAAGCACTGGAAGGCCAAATCACAAGCACTGGAATGCCAAATCAGTGATTTTTCTTCCCAAAATCGTGAGCACTGAACTGAAAATAACTGAACAATTTAAAAATGGCAAAGGTAATCGTGAGCACTGGACTGATTTGCTACAGCAAAAGTTTTTAGAATCGTAATCGTAATCGTGAACACTGGAATGGCAAAAGTATTTAGAAATTTCTTGCCAGCCCCAAAATCGTGAGCACTGGACTAAAAAAGCGTGAGCAAGAGTTTTTAGAAATTACCCTAAACGTGAAGACGACGAAGCTCCGACAGGAATGCGAGGAGGACGAAGCTCCGACGAAGGACGCGCGCTCGATAGACAGGAATGCGTGAGCACCGACGGCAGGCGAAGACAACGAAGCTCCGGCGGAATGCGAGGAGGACGAAGCTCGGTAGAGAAGGAGGACGAAGGACGCGCGCTCGATAGAAATGAGGGGCCGGCGATTGGGGTTAAACCTAATAAAAAAAGGTAGAGACCAAAATACCCTTGCCCGGGGTGCATTCCGCCAACAATCATGATATTCGGGGGTGCATTCCGCCATATTTAAATATTTAGGGTGCATATTGCCAATCGGGCACTAATCGGGGTGTATTCTGCCAAAAAGCCTACTATTATAGAAATATACTGATATGTCTTTACGAATATGAGAACATTGTACTCTATGTTTTATCGAAATACTGATATAGAAATGTTACTTTGGACTTTCACCTGCTTAGAAAATGTCTACTATGCATATTGTTACACATAACTTCTCTTGTTTGCATGTACAGCGGGTTCAAAATGTAAAGTTTCGCTTAGTCTTTATTAAAGACTAATGGTTTCCAACTCTAAATTTTTAGTTAAAGGAAAGTCACAACCAGGACAGCGCTAGGACTATGTTTGGTGTATATGAAGGTGTGTACAGTACTTTTGGCGGATGAGCATCTACTTATTAGTGTAGTTAACCTTTCATGTTGAAATGTGGCTTATGTAGAATTCTAACTAAATCATGTTTAGTGTAAAGTAGTTAAAACACTTGTTAAAGATGAAACTGCATTGGTATATCTATAGTTTGGCTTGGCATGAATGTACATACTCATTGTGAATGTTTAAGATTATGTTATTGTGAACTCAAAGTTATATAGATTCATGTTATGATATTATGATTAATTGTGGCGAACTGCGGGCCGTTACAGTAGGTCTCCTAGGAGATCCCTCGGATGGAAAAAAAATTCGTCTGGGTAGCGGTTGGAAATTTTTTCTCTTGCATGCAGTCCTATAGCAACATAGATTGTGGTATTATAAACCTACATCAACACAAACTATGGATATCATTTTTTTCATGAGAGACAAAACACCATATTCAGATAATACTCACCAAAATAAACTATTTACAAGAGTCAGTGTGCCCTAAATGCCTAAACAGAGTCCAAATGTCTTTAAATGGAACCTTCATTTACAGTAAATTCGGAATTTTAACTAATATAGACTTATACATTATCTGAAACTAAGTTCTAATTAAAGAGAACTTCAATCGGCATCATTTTCTTTCCTCGTTTTATTTCTTTTTCCCGTAATTTTGTTAACACAAAAAATGGCAGCCCTGTGCACTAGCCACAAAGCATCCCCGTGTAGCGAGGGTCCGGGGAAGGGTCCCACCACAAGGGTGAAATGTAGGCAATGTTAAGGAATATATTTATATATGGTATCGGGTCCATAACGGATCGTCGGGGATTTAGGGTTTCGCCCTATAAATACCTCCGCTGATGGCAACGTGTAGGTCGTTCCAAACTAGACGGCCACGTGGGATGCTTCGAGCGTACTAACACTCTCGAAATTCTTTCGTTGGTGTGCCCTAGCCCCCACTCCCGTAAAAACTCCCGCCGCCTGGCTTTCATTTTTCCCGAACGCTGCTCCAGGCGAGCTCTTCCCGATCGCAGTTCTTGCGTCTTCTTCCCCCGACGATCGTCAATCACCGCACTCTTCCTCGACATAAGCCTCCAGGAACGACGACTCCAGTGCGTTCAAAGGCTTCTACCCCCGTTGTCGTCGACTTCAGGCTTCCTTCCGAAGACTTGTTCAGACGTTTTTGGCGAGCCAGGCCTGTGTCGAGGCTTCCTCGACAGAGGTTGCGACTTCCTTCTTCCTCGACAGGTCAACAACCGGAGATCGCGCATAGTGTTGAGGCTTCCTCAACAGAGATTAAGGCTCCTTGATTAGGGGTTTGCGGCTCTCTTTTTTTGCGGATCTTAGGGCTATCCCGGCAAGAAGGCGGGCGTGAACTCCCGATCTATCTCTGCTCGACGGAGTCGTGTCTTTGTTGAGGATCTACAAAGAACGATCGTAAGCGACGAGTGGAAATAAAGAGTTCTTTGGAAAGGAATCTGTAATGTTAAAGGGAAACAATCGGCCCTCTTATGTGTCAAGGATCAAAGTGGAGAAGTTCTCAAATTCTAAATTCAGCGTCTGGAAACGGAACACCTAGTTCGGTATGAAGTATTTGAATATTTTGTATACACTGTAGTCCAATTTTGCAGATTTTGAAGGAGGAGAAGATGAGGCTCAGTGGATCAGCGACGAAGATTTTTGTCGTGATTACCTTATCAACTGTCTCTCCAACACACTGGCAGAGACCTATGGCAAACTGAAGACTGCAAAAGAGATCTGGGTCGCTCTGAAAAAGCAGTTCAAGGAAGAAGAGAACATGTCCAAGACGCACCTGATGGACAAATTCATGGCGCGCACCTTCTCTGAAGACATGGAGATTCTACCATAGGTTGCAGATCTTGAGAATCTTGTGGCAAAGCACAATAGTGAGAACGTCCCTGTACCAGATGGGTTCGTTGTCGGAGCCATTATTTTCAAGCTCCCCTCGGCGTGGTATTCATTCAAGAATGAGATTTATCAGAAGAAGTTTCATATCAGTCTCAAAGACCTGAAGAGGTTTATCTGCATTGAGGACGAGAACCAGACTGGACATGCCTTAGAGACAGTTAGTAAGCAGTGTTGGACATGTGTGTCACATCCCTTTGTTTGAAAATAACAAATCTCAAATTGTATTTGATCTTGTATTTTGTGTGTTTAGAGTATGCAGGAACTATAGGTGCAATACTCCATAGGTATAAAACAGATTGGAGATGATTCTCTCGACGAACTCTGAAGGCGCTCGACGAAATCTGAAGGAATCTGCGTTCGACGAACTTGGAGTTCCGTTCGACGAATTTGCCTGCGTTCGACAAAAATTCCGTTCGCCGAAATGTGAAGGCCGCTCGATGAATTGGAGTTCGACGAACTGAGCTCCTGCACAACAATATTGCGTTCGACGAATTTGAGGCCGTTCGACGAATTTGAAGCTCCGTTCGACGAAAGTGTTTCCGTTCGACGAAATTGCTCCGTTCGACGACTTTGAGGTCGTTCGACAAAATTTTGTTCAGTCATGCAGCTGACGGTTTCGCAACCGCTCCACACGAACGTTACCGTCAGCGCTAACGCTACCGTCTGGCGCTCTCTCAAGTTCGTGCACAGCGCCACGCCGCCGACGGTTTCGCAACCGCTCCACACGAATGCTACCGCAGGCGCTAGGAGCTACCACAGGCGCTATCTTCAAGTTCTATAAATTGTTGGGCTCTTTCTCGTGATGGCTGATCCATCCCAAAGAGATTGCTAGGGTCACAATTCTATTGTTGTTATGCTGCCGAAGATGGATCTCCCACTAAAAGCTTAAGGAGAATTCTGGAGGAGGACTACGTCACGCTACATCCGAAGGACGATCGCTTCGACCTCGCTCATACTACAGTGATCCTTCATCCTCATCTTCAGAAATCTCATATAAGGAGTTTTATTATTGTTATTTTTGTATTATTCATATTATAGGCTAAAGCCAACCGGTTTGTGAGGATACAAGTCGGTATAGAAAATGAAAAGATATTTACATTTGTACGCCTCCGATTTCTAGCAATATTGAAATCAAATTTATGTAAACACCTTTTTATATAAATACAATCATGTCTCTATTTGTGTTTACTTGATTTCTATCATTTGGCATAATCTATAAATATTGGTTACAAAGTTTTCAATTCTAATTACTTATCTAAATTGTTTAGTTCATTCTTTTTCATCATAAAACAATTTAGTACTTATTTCTAAACATGGTTATTATGATATTCTCACAAATTAGTTATATTGTTTTTTTTTCCTTTTTCATATTATAAAACAATTTAGAATTTTCATAAAATTATACTGAAGAATTTTTATTCTCTTATTCACCCCCCCCTCCTCTAAGGGCGCCTATCGATCCAACAAGTGGTATCAGAGCTAGGTTATTCCAAATCAATTTGAAACTTGGAATAATGGCGTCTCATGATCTCGCTTCTATTAGTGGGGAAAACTTTCTTATAAATGAAAAATCTTTAGCACCACGGCACCACCTTTATTTGAAGACAAAAATTATAATGGGTGGAAATTTCTTATGGAAATTTTTTTAAATCTTTGCATATTAAAGTATGGAATATTACAATTAAAATGCCCCCAAGTATTTTAAATAAAAATGAAATGTTTTTAAATGCCAAATCTATGAATAGTCTATATTGTGCATTAGATCAAAATATTTTCAAACTTATTTATACACTTCCTACTGCTTATGAAGTTTGGAAATTTCTTGAGAATACTTATAGTCTTCCTTCCACAGATGATGAACAAGAGCAATTCCTTGTGGATCCAAGAGAAGAAACTGATGAGGACTTATGCTTGGAGGAAGAAGAACACAACATCACAATATTGGACTCATTTGTTGACAACACATCAAGCAAAAGAGAAGACGGAAATTCAACTATGGAAGAGGAATGCAAAGAAGATGTCAAAGAAATCGTTGGTCTAAATCTTGCCTCATCCCATAGCAATGTAAGAAAATAAAAAACTCCTCTTTTTGTAACAAATTCCATTTCTACATCTCGTATGCTTAAAATTGCCAAACGTAAAATTTTAAAGTTAAAAATTGCTAATTCCAAATTACGTTTAGAAAATAAATCTTTAAAAGCAAACGATAACATAGAATCAAATATTGATGTGATAAATTCTCTTTCATGCTCTTTAGTTGAAATTCCTACTCCTTGTTTTGATTGCAATCTATTAAAAGAAAAATTCAAGGATATTGAAAAAGGGCTCTTAGTTTCAAAAAGACATAATGAAAAATTGATAATTGAAAATGATGCTTTAACTTGTAAGTTAAGACAATTAAAATCTTTTGTTGAAAAAGTTCTAATTTCTAGTAATGTCATTCATCATAAGAAGGATCATTTTCACACATCAACTCAAAAGGAGTTTAGTTTCAAAAGGAATTATGATCCTCACAAAATTCTTAAGAGTCACTATTATAGGTCTCAATATATTTTCAATCATGACTCATATTTAAAAACTGGTTTTCATGAAAATCAAACTATAAAATATTTCCCGTCACATTATAAGAGTATGTCCATAAGAAAGAGTGGAAATGAAAATCATCAAAATAAGAATCAATCTTTTAAAACATATTGTAACCAACTCTTTCAACAATCACTTCTAAAGAAAGACAATCACTCTTATAAACTTTCAAAGAATCTATATATTAAAATTCATTGTGATTATCAACATCAAGCTATTTTGAAAAATAATTTGAATAAATATTGTTGGGTATTGTATCCACAATTACCTGGATTTGAAGATGTCCCCTAGTGAACTAAATTGAATTGAGGATGTATTTGATGATTTCTGTTTAGATATGTTATGACAGGTCTTAATGCTAAGTGCACACCAAAGTCAGGTTGCAATGGATCACCAAACACAGTTCTAGACAATGTAATCCCTCATTGTGTAGAACAAAGTGTTGGTCCATGTGTAATCTCTCTATTGGGTGTACTTCATATACTCATAACTGAAGGTTTTCAAGTTTGAGGAGTGGAGCAGGTTTTCAGAAGAAAAGAAATTTTTGCTAAGTCAATTCGTCGAGATGTCTCGTGAAGTTCCGATGAATCTCGACGAATCCAGACAGAAGCCAAATTTCTAGTTTGAAGAAGAAATTTCTGCGGCTAAGTCTATTCGTCGAATGTTCTCATAAACTCCCGACGAATATCGACGAACGCAGACAGAAGTCAAAAGGCAGACTTGTGAAGGAAAATGTGCGGCTAAGTCAATTCGTCGAATGTTCTCGAGAACTCCCGACGAATTCCGACGAATGAAAGCAGAAGATAGTTTTCAAGCTTTGATCAGTATTTTTCAATGGCTAAGTCAATTCGTCGAATGTTCACGTAAAGTCTCGACGAATGACGGACAGACAGATTTCAAATTTATGTTTCGTTTTTGAAATTTAGGGTTGGCCGACATGTACAGTACACGTGGTGATCTCTCCCTGTTTGTCGCCCGAGCCGTTGGAGGTCTCCCTATAAATAATCTTTTATTTTTAGGGCAAACACATAACAAAAGAAATCACCTGATTGTTAAAAAAAGAAGTCAGCCGTTTCTTTCTCTCTTGCTGAACAAGTTTCTGAGATCTAAAGTCTGCGCCGCTCAAGATTCGTTCTTCAGTGTTGCTAGAGATTTCTCAGATAAGAAGGTCTTTGATCTAGTTGTTGCTCTCTATATTGAAGATCTTTTCAAATTAATCAAAGGGCCTGTTGAAATTGTTGAAGTGGAAGTGAAGGAGGCTTTTGGACCTGGGCGGTCTGGGAGGAGGTCGGGCGGTCTGACGTGACCGCACAACCTGGCGGTCTGCATCCGCGGTCTGGCTGATCTTAGCCTAGCTGCGGTCTCCCGGGTTGACCGCTGGTCTTCTCCAAAGTCTGCTGAAGGAGCCGCGCGGTCTGTGCGTGACCGCGTGGCGTGCTGACCTCTTCAAGGCTGTGGCGGTCTGGTGTGACCGCACAGTTTGATTCAGGTTCTCTCCGGAATGCGGTCTGGTAGCTGACCGGGCTTTCTGGGGGTATTCGCGGACTGTCTTAGTCACGCGGTCTCAGGAGGAGACTGGTATGCGAGCTGGTTGCTGTTCGCGGTCTCAGAAGGAGATCGACATGCGGACAGGAGTTCGCGATCTGATGGCGAACTGACTGTGTTCGTGGTCTCGTGCGAACACAGGTGGTGAATAGCTTCGGGCGGTCTGGCGAGCTCTTTGTGGAGTCGCGGTCTGCTGTGAGAGTGGCGGTCTCTCATGGCGACATTGAAGCTGGCGGGTTCACAAAAAATGAAGCAGAAGTAATGTTGCTAATCGCGCAGTGTGACCGGTCAGGTCACGCGGTCTGAGGGGTGGTGATCCTATCTCTAGGGTGGTGACCAGATCAGGTCTCACGCCTATAAATAGGAGTCACTGTTGCAGCAAAGAGAGAGACACCAAGTGTAAGCTGAGTCCGGCTTGTTCCTGCGGTCTGTCTTATTCTGACCGTGCGGTCTGCTGATTGAATTCCTTTTGTGCAGCTTCTGCGGATAGTGTGGGCAGCAGCGATCACCTCTTCCTCTGAAAGTGTTCGGGCGGTCTGCGGCTTGGAGTTGTGGTGCTGGAGTTCGGGAGAATCAGGAGGTCGGAAGAAGGGAGCGGTCTGTGCAGCAGTCTGGTGGTGTTCTGTGGTTGGCAGAGAGTTGCGGTCTAGCAACTATCTGAGATCGCAGGGAGGTCGCGCGGTCTGGAGCGGTCTCAGTTATCTGCATTTCCTTGTTTTTTTCCTTGTTTGATGTTTGTGCTGGCGAAATCATGTCTCGCCAAGCATGTCTTGCCCTGTAATGAAGTTTTATGCTATCAATAAAGATCACATATTTGCCTGAAGTTTGTTTCTGGTTGCTTTGGCTAGTATCTCTAGTTGTTATTCCTGCTTGCTCTCACAAGGTCCGAGAAATTTTCACATGGTATCAGAGGGAGGTTGGAGTGAATAGAGCAGCGAATAACTTAGAGTAGCCATCGCCTTTGTGAAGAAGGAACCAGAGGAAGAACAATGGAAGGAGGATTTGCAAGAGGTCTTGGGATTGAGATGCTTACATCGACTAACTTTAAGAAGTGGAAGTCGTGTATGCAGAGCTATCTTCTAGGGAGGACCTCTGGGAGGTTGTTGGAGGAGATGCAACAGAAGAGGTGAAGGCAACAGAAGTGGGTGACAATGGTCCGGCCGTGAGGGCGTGGAGAAAGACCAATGCCAAGGCCGAGTTCACTTTGAAGCGTGCCATTTCACCTGATCTATTTGATCACATCTTAGGGTGTGGATCAGCTGCCGAGATCTGGAGAGCCCTGGATGGGCTGTTTAATAAGAAGAATGTAGCGAGGCTGCAGTTCTTGGAGAATGAGCTGGCAAGGTCGGCTCAGGGCGATCTTTCTATCTCCACTTTCTTTTTGAAGATGAAGAACCTCTGCGCTGAGATATCAGCACTGGATCCTGATGAGCCAATTTCTGAGGCGAAGCTGAAGA
This sequence comes from Dactylorhiza incarnata, assembly GCA_033032865.1. Taxonomy (NCBI): domain Eukaryota; kingdom Viridiplantae; phylum Streptophyta; class Magnoliopsida; order Asparagales; family Orchidaceae; genus Dactylorhiza; species Dactylorhiza incarnata. The sequence goes on along the minus strand of JAWHQI010000226.1, from coordinate 1,381,074 downwards.
GGCACATCATCCGCGGCTTGCGGAAGGAATATGTGGCCTTTGTGACGTCGGTGCAGGGATGGGCAAATCAGCCGTCGCTGTTGGAGCTGGAGAACTTGCTTTCTTCGCAAGAAAGCTTGGCAAGACAGATGGCGGGGTTGTCAGTGACTGGGGGAGATGGCGAAGTTCTCTTCTCGGGGAAGAAGAAGAAGTGGGATAAGAAGAAGAAGACCACTGGAGGCTATGGGCCTTCAACTTCTGTACAGCAGGAGAGGGGCTATCCTCCTAAGGCTGAGGAGAAGAAGAAGAAGGAAGGTCTCAAATGCTACAAATGCGGGAAGGTTGGGCACTTCAAGAAGGATTGCAGAGTGGTCACTCAAGCAGGGCATGCTGCGGAGAAGGAGGAAGCTGAGGCCAGACATATAGATGGAGGATGGGGAGGAGCCTTCTCGGCTTCTATTGGAGCTTCGGCTCCCATCAACTATTTGGAGGACTGGATCGTGGACTCGGGGTGTGGTCATCACCTCACCGGAGACGGGACCAAGCTTTCTTCTGCACAGCCCTACACAGGTAACAATGCAATCATTACTGCTGATAATACTGTGCATCCAGTAGAGAAGGTGGGGGTTGTTTCTTTGGGCAGTGATAGAGGGCCACTTACTTTGAAGAGTGTCTATCATGTGCCCGGAATGAAGAAAAACCTCTTCTCCGTGACCAACGCTGTTGACGCTGGGTATCACATTCTGTTCGGCCCAACAGAAGTGAAATTTCTACGTAATGTAGAGGCCGTGAAGGCCGAGGTCGTTCATATCGGGAGACGGGCAAAGGACTTGTTCGTTTTATCGACAAGTTCCTACGTCGACAAGATGAAGACGAATGATGGTGCCGTTATATGGCATGAGAGGTTGGGGCATGTAGGGATGGACAAGCTAAAAGCTATGGCGGTGAGAGGCCTGGTCAAGGGCCTGCCAAGTCTATCTTCCTACGGAGAAGGTCATGTTTGCGCAGGATGTCAGTTCGGCAAGTCTCATAGACTACCGTTTGATAAGTCGCAGACAAGGAGTAGTGTGCCGTTGGAGTGCATCCACGGTGACTTGATGGGACCAACTGCTACCCCAAGCCTCGGAGGCAGCAGGTATATGCTGGTGTTGATCGATGATTACACCAGATATGTCTGGGTTTATTTTCTGAAGGAGAAGGCGGAGGCGTTTGCCAAGTTTGTGGAGTTCAAGGAGCTCGTGGAAGGTCGGCTAAGACTGCGGGTGAAGAAGCTGAGGACTGACAACGGAGGGGAGTTCACCTCCAGTGAGTTCTCTACTTTTTGCAGGAAGGCAGGCATCCGGAGGGAGCTTACTTGTGCGCATACTCCACAACAGAACGGAGTTGCAGAACGGAAGATTCGTCATCTGACAGAGACCTGCAAGTGTTGGCTGCATGCCAAGAGTATCCCAAAGTCCTTCTGGGCGGAGGGAATGTCTTGTGCTGCTTACGTCATCAACCGGATGCCTCTTAGTCCCATCAACATGTTAACTCCGCATGAGTTGATGTTCAAGGAGAAGCCAAGCGTGGCACACCTTAGGGTGTTTGGTTCCACCTGCTATGTGCATGTTCCAGATGCTCTTCGGACGAAGCTAGATGCGAAAGCAAGGAAGCTAGTCTTCGTGGGATACGACGAGCGGAAGAAAGGATGGAAGTGCATGGACCCAGAGACGCGGAGATTTGTTGTATCTCGCGACGTTGTTTTTGATGAGGTGACATCTTATAAGGGGTCTTCTGGAGTGGAGCTACCAGAGAGCAGGGTGGAGGTGCCAGTGCAAGCAGTGGAATATCTTCAGGTGGAGCTACCTGTGTCACCAGGTGGTCCATCTCCTTCTAGTTCCGAGACGGGGGCTTCTGGTTCAGGGAGCAGGGGGAGCAATGCTCCTAGCACGTCTGGAAGAGGAGCTAGGGAAGAAGCAGCTGGAGATAATGCGGTTCAGGGGAAGGAGCTGAGGAGGTCGAAGCGAGCAATCGTTGCCCCTGATCGCTATACAGGAGGAAACGCAGTAAGCTTTGTCTCATGTTTCTTCGCTGGTCCCTTGGATGAGAGGGAGCCGTCGAGCTTTGAGAAGGCCCAAGGCGTGAAGGAGTGGGATGTTGCAATGCAAGAAGAGATGACAGCTCTTGAGAAGAATGAGACCTGGTCTCTTGTGCCCAAGCCCAAGGGCACTACTCCTGTAACATGCAAATGGGTCTACAAATTGAAGAAGAAAGCTGATGGCAGTATCGAGCGGTACAAGGCTCGTCTTGTAGCTCGGGGGTTCTCGCAGCAATACGGTGAAGACTACGAAGAGACTTTCAGTCCGGTGGCAAAAATGACTTCAGTTCGGTTCATCATTGCCTTGGCGGCATTCAGTGGATGGGAGATTTGGCAGCTCGACGTCAAGAACGCCTTCTTGTACGGCGAGATTGACAAGGACATCTTCATGGTCCAGCCACCAGGCTTTGTGTCTGAAAATTTTCCGGAGCATGTCTGCAAGCTGAAGAAGGCCCTGTATGGGTTGAAGCAAGCGCCAAGGGCGTAGTACGGAAAGATCGCAGAATATCTCCTATTATGTGGATTTTGTGCTTCAGACTCAGACTCAAGCTTGTTCGTCAAGAAGAGCGGGGAGCTTCAAGTCATCGTGCTGCTTTACGTCGACGATATGATCGTGACGGGGAACTCGAAGGAGGAAGTAGCTCAGCTTCGGGCCGAGCTGGCTATCAGGTTCGAGATGAAGGACTTAGGTGAGCTTCACCATTTCCTTGGACTCGAGGTGCAGAGGAAGGGAAGTGGAGTGCTGGTTTCCCAGGCTGGATATGCGGAGCGAATCGTGGAGCGATTCGGCATGAAGGAAGGGAAGTGCATCTCTACACCTCTGGAGAAGGCTATGAAGCTTCGGAAGGATGAGGGGAGGATTATGCAAGATCCGTTGGTGTTCCGAGCTCTGGTTGGGAGCTTGATCTATCTGACGATCACGAGGCCGGATATTGCATATGCAGTAGGCAGAGTGAGTCGGTATATGACGGAGCCACGGATACCTCATCTGCTAGCGGCCAAGAACATTCTGAAGTATGTCAAGGCGACCTCGGACATGGGTCTCCTATACAGGAGGGATGCGGGCTTCGAAGTGCATGGGTACATGGATGCTGATTACGAGGGAGATTCGGATGATCGGAAGTCGACATCTGGATTCGTCTTCATGGAGGGCCCTACGGCTATATCATGGTGCAGCAAGAAGCAGGATTCCGTATCGGTCTCCACCACAGAAGCGGAATACAAGGCTTCAGCCTTGGCAGCTCAGGAAGCCATCTGGCTTAGGAGGTTGGTGGGAGACGTCCACAAAGAGGTTCGGGAGCCGACTCTGCTACGCGGTGACAACGAGAGTGCTCTCAAACTGGTAACCAATCCAGTTTGTCACGCGAGGACCACGCATATCGAGATCGAGCATCACTTCATACGGGAGAAGGTGCTGGAGGGGTCTCTTTCGGTCGAGCATGTGCGGAGTGCGGAAAATGTCGCAGACATCTTCACAAAGGCGCTGGCAAAGGGTCCGTTCACACGGCTAAGGGAGTTACTTGGGCTGGTTTCCACTTCCCACTTCAAGGGGGAGTGTTGAAATTGTTGAAGTGGAAGTGAAGGAGGCTTTTGGACCTGGGCGGTCTGGGAGGAGGTCGGGCGGTCTGACGTGACCGCACAACCTGGCGGTCTGCATCCGCGGTCTGGCTGATCTTAGCCTAGCTGCGGTCTCCCGGGTTGACCGCTGGTCTTGTCCAAAGTCTGCTGAAGGAGCCGCGCGGTCTGTGCGTGACCGCGTGGCGTGCTGACCTCTTCAAGGCTGTGGCGGTCTGGTGTGACCGCACAGTTTGATCCAGGTTCTCTCCGGAATGCGGTCTGGTAGCTGACCGGGCTTTCTGGGGGTATTCACGGACTGTCTTAGTCACGCGGTCTCAGTTCGCGGTCTCAGGAGGAGACTGGTATGCGAGCTGGTTGCTGTTCGCGGTCTCAGAAGGAGATCGACATGCGGACAGGAGTTCGCGATCTGATGGCGAACTGACTGTGTTCGCGGTCTCGTGCGAACACAGGTGGTGAATAGCTTCGGGCGGTCTGGCGAGCTCTTTGTGGAGTCGCGGTCTGCTGTGAGAGTGGCGGTCTCTCATGGCGACATTGAAGCTGGCGGGTTCACCAAAAATGAAGCAGAAGTAATGTTGCTAATCGCGCAGTGTGACCGGTCAGGTCACGCGGTCTGAGGGGTGGTGATCCTATCTCTAGGGTGGTGACCAGATCAGGTCTCACGCCTATAAATAGGAGCCACTGTTGCAGCAAAGAGAGAGACACCAAGTGTAAGCTGAGTCCGGCTTGTTCCTGCGGTCTGTCTTATTCTGACCGTGCGGTCTGCTGATTGAATTCCTTTTGTGCAGCTTCTGCGGATAGTGTGGGCAGCAGCGATCACCTCTTCCTCTGAAAGTGTTCGGGCGGTCTGCAGCTTGGAGTTGTGGTGCTGGAGTTCGGGAGAATCAGGAGGTCGGAAGAATGGAGCGGTCTGTGCAGCGGTCTGGTGGTGTTCTGTGGTTGGCAGAGAGTTGCGGTCTAGCAACTATCTGAGATCGCAGGGAGGTCGCGCGGTCTGGAGCGGTCTCAGTTATCTGCATTTCCTTGTTTTTTTCCTTGTTTGATGTTTGTGCTGGCGAAATCATGTCTCGCCAAGCATGTCTTGCTCTGTAATGAAGTTTTATGCTATCAATAAAGATCACATATTTGCCTGAAGTTTGTTTCTGGTTGCTTTGGCTAGTATCTCTAGTTGTTATTCCTGCTTGCTCTCACAAGGTCCGAGAAATTTTCACAGGGCCTACTCAGATCAGATTTGCCGATTCTTTACTCTTCCTAATCCTTGAAGATCCAAGCTTTCACTCTAAAGGAAGAAGAAGATTCAGTCTCTCCAACTCTGAAGTTAATCTCTATTGAGATTCAAGAGAAGTTTCGCTTCAAACTTTATTTAATTCCTGTAGGAGTTTTTACTCCGAGTTATTTTGTAGGAGTTGTTTACTCCGAGTTGTAGGAGTTGTTTACTCCGAGTTTGTAGGAGTCGTTGTCTCCGAGTGTAGGATTTGTTGATAAATCTGAGTTTTGGTGAAGTTGCTGACGCTAGCCCGAAGTGCTAGATAGGCGGAGCAGGAGAGAGGAGTACCCACCTTTGGGGAACCTCTATAAATCTTGTGTCTCTGTGCTGTGATATTTATTGTTGTCTGTGTGCTAAATTTTTATTCCGCAATCGCAGTAGAGATCACCTATTCACCCCCCCCCCCTCTAGGTGATTTAGGTAGACAACGATTTCTTTCAATTGGTATCAAAGCGAGGTTATCTTTAAGAGGTTAACACCTAAATTAAAGATCCTTTTACGTTGTCAAGATCTCTATCTATGGACAGAGGCACAGAAAGGTTTTCCTCCAAGCTCCCAGTTTGCACTAAGGAGAATTTCCCCATGTGGAAAGAAAGAGTTATCTTCTACATGGAAGCAAATGATCCCCGAATCTCCCAGATAGTTAAGGAAGGTCCCCATATTCCCATGGTTGCTTCTACCATTGATGCCACCAAACAAGTGCCAAAGAAACTGATGGACATGACAAAGGATGAAATTGCACTTGTCACTCTGGACAAGAAAGCAAAGCACATCATAGCAGGTGCAATTGATGATTCAATGCTACAAAATTTGATTCACTGCAAGTCTGCAAAAGAGATGTGGGATTCTATTATGGTTTTGATGGAAGGTACTGAAGAAGTTCGAGATGACAGGAAGTCTTTGCTGAACCAAGAATACGAAGCCTTCAAGCAACAAGGCAAAGACACAATTTCTGACACCTACGAGAAATTCTTCAAGATTGTAAATGGTCTGAGAAACTATGGAAGAGAATTCACTGTGGGTGAACTAAACGATAAATTCCTTAGATCCCTGTCTAAGGAATGGGACCCCAAGGTGATAGCTATCAGAGAATATGGTAAGTTGGCTACTACGGAGCCACGGATTCTGTATGGGAAGCTGCTCTCCCATGAGATGAAGTTGAATATCAGGAAGTCAGAAGAGGAAAGCAGTAGGAGCTCTAGCAAGGAGAAGACCATTGCTCTAAAGGCTGAAAGCTCCCGGAGAAGCAGGGCTCTGTCCCCTGTGAGGGATGAGTCTTCTGAGGATAAAGATGAAAACACTTCTGAAGAATCAGAACTATCTGAAGTTCCCTCCTCTCCAAGCAATTCAAAAAGTTGCTTAGCAAGAGGAGACAAATGAGAAAAGACTCATCTTCCTCAAGAGATCACAGGAGATCACACCGTGACAGAAACGACAGGTATGGTTCTAAACCGAACAAACACGATTATACTGAACCTGTTTGTTATTGTTGTAAAAAGTCAGGGCATATGATAGCTGATTGCCCACACAAGAAGAAGGAATCTTCAAGAAAAGAAGAAAAGAAGTCCTTCAAAGGAAAGAAGAAAGAGGAGAAGAGTTTTGTTGCCAAGAAGTCCAAGACTCTGAGTGATAGTGACACAACTGAGTCTAACTCAGATGAAGAGGCATTCTTTGGACTGATGGCTCAACCTGATACAGAAGACCAATTTGGTCAATATAGAGGAAAAGGTCTCACAGAAGACTGCTTCTACAGTCTAATGGCTATGTCAGATGATGACAAAGATATTGTTCCTTTCACCGGTCAGGTATTATCTTCTACACCTCTTTCATGTTCAGAAACGGCATCTGATGCTAATGAAAACTACTACTCGGAAGAGGATTCTGAGTTGACTGCTAAGTATAAGGAAATGTTGAAAGGGTTTAATAAGTGTCGAAAGCTCGTTAAAACTCAATCAAAGGAGATTCAATCCCTAAAGGATCAAGAATCAAACCTGAGAAAGGAGATTGAAGAATCTAACCTACTCAGGGATGAAATCTTATCCTTGAAGATTGCTCTCTCCGAGGCCACTTCAGCAGGCATTCAGAAGAGTGAAATTATCAATGATTTGACGAAACAGCTTGAGGCTGAAAAGAAGATCACAATGAACTTCTCTAAGCCCAAAACAGTTTTGCCTATCATAGACACTTTCACTGCTGGTTCTGGTAGTAGTGGTTTGGGCCATGTTGCTGAAAAGAGCCTAAGTAAGTCAGCCAAAAGAAGAGCTGCTAAAGCAAAGGGTAAGGGTCCACAGTGTGCTTCAATTTTCAAGAAGGTGATTCTTCCTACGAACACCTATGATATTGAGAGCATTTATGGTCACTTCAGCAAACCAACCCATGTTGAGCCTGCCAAGGTGAACTCAGTGTGGACCAGACCCAGAAACTTTGGATCTAGCTCCCTCAAGGCTCCTTATAAGGAAGTTCAATTGAAGCATCATGGACCATTCGTTCATGGATCAAATGCTAAGAAGACACCGCAGGTCAAGCCTATTGTGCCTAAGAATTGTGTATGTTGCACCAACGAGGCTTCTACCTCCAAGGTTGCTCCTCCTGCAAAGCCACCCGTTCAAAAGGCTCAGCAGAACACAAAGAGGAGATACAATAGATTTGAATGCTGGTGTTGTGACAAAATTGGTCATTTTGTCATAGATTGTTGGTTCAATCATATTGTGCCAAGAACTCCACGAGTTAACAGTGCAAGACCGACCACTTGCAAAGTTAATGTTCCAAGTGGTGTTCCACTAACAAGGAACCAAGGGCCCAAATATGTTTGGGCTCCTAAGGGGTATTGATCATGTTTGCAGGAATGTCCAAAGGCCGATGAAATTCCAATCTGGTATTTGGACAGTGGTTGCTCTCGGCATATGACCGGGAGAAGAAGATTACTTCAGGATTATGTTCCAGTTGAGAACGGGCCTAAAGTAAAGTTTGGCGGATCTGAACGAGGTATTATTATAGTCTATGGTTCAATAACCAACGGCTCAGTCGTTTTCACACGTGTAGCTCATGTGAAAGGATTGTAATACAATCTGATTAGCATAAGCCAACTGTGTGACAAAGGCTATACCGTTGAGTTCTTTAGAGATAGATGCCTGATAAAGATGTCCGTGTCTGCGGAAACTATTTTAACAGGCTCTAGGAGTAGTGGTATATACTGTTTGGATTTTATATGTTTACAGTCTTCTACCCCAGTGTGTTTTGTTGCCAAAGATAGTGCATCTCTTTGTGACCAATGACACAAGAGACTAGCACATATTAATTTCAAAACTATATCTATGTTATTTTCTCACAACTTGGTAAGGGATGCCCCCAAAGTTAAATGCATTAAATAAAGCCCTTGCCATGCTTGCCAAATGGGTAAGCAAACAAAGGCCAGCTTTAAGAGCATAATTGGTAATAATTCTACCAGATGTCTTCATCTGCTGCATATAGATTTATTTGGTCCAATGTCAGTTAGAAGCTTAGGTGGGAAAGCTTACACCTTGGTTATTGTTGATGACTATTCCCGGTTTGCATGGGTGTTCTTTCTAAAACTTAAGTCAGAAACCTTTGGCATATTCACTACATTTGTCAAGCTTATTCAGAATGAACTTGACTGTTCAGTGGTCAAAATCAGAAGTGACCATGGAACAGAATTTCAGTCTGGGGCCATGACAGAGTTTTGTGAAAGTCAAGGTATCTCCCATGAGTTTTCCTCTCCACGTACTCCACAGCAAAATGGAGTAGCCGAGAGAAAGAATAGAACCCTCATAGAAGCTGGCAGGTCTATGTTGAGTGATTCTGCTCTTCCAGAATATTTCTCGGCAGAAGCTATCAACACAGCTTGCCATGTGCAAAACAGAGCACTCATCAATAAGAACCATCGTAAGACCCCATATGAGATTCTAAAGGGCAGAAAACCAAAGATTTCATATTTTAGAATTTTTGGCAGTAAATGCTATGTACTTAACAATGGAAAACATCCTACAACCAAGTTTAGTGAAAAATGTTTTGAAGGTATTTTCGTAGGATATAGTAGCCATAGTAAGGCATATAGTATTTTTAATAAGAAAACTCTGGTGGTAGAAGAAACAGTCCATGTTGTATTTGATGAGACGAGCCTGCTGCATAGCAACTCATCTAGTGTGTTCATTGAAGATGCGGGTGAAAAGTTAAAGGAACTCACTATGGAAGATGGAGTAAATACCACAGATGATGCACCAAAGTTGGCAGAAGAGATCTCAGATCACTCTGAAGATGAACAAGAAGTTCATGAAGAAGAAGATGTTCCAGAGGTGGCTGAACCTCAAGTTGCTCCTGAAAATGCAAGTAACTTGGGAGTCAGATATTCAAGAGATCATCGAGCTGATCAGATTATCGGAGATCTTTCAAGCAGAGTTCTAACGAGAAGAGGTACAACTAACGAAGTTTTACATTTAAGTTTTCTTTCACAGATTGAGCCGAAGAAGTTTGAAGAAGCAAACACCGATCCATCTTGGATCCTTGCTATGCAAGAAGAGCTCAACCAATTCAAGAGATGTAAAGTTTGGGAGTTAGTACCAAGACCCAAAGGACAAAATGTGATTGGAACCAAATGGGTCTACCGGAACAAGCTTGATGAAAAGGGCATCATTACAAAGAACAAAGCAAGACTGGTTGCACAAGGATACATGCAAGAAGAAGGGATTGATTTTGATCAGACCTTTGCACCAGTAGCAAGACTTGAAGCCATCAGATTATTTCTGGCTTATGCTGCATATAAGGGCTTTAAGGTTTTCCAGATGGATGTGAAGTCAGCCTTTCTGAATGGAGACCTTAAAGAGGAAGTATATGTAGCTCAGCCTCCAGGTTTTGCAGATCCTAACTTTCCTGATCATGTATATTATTTACATAAAGCTTTGTATGGTCTCAAACAGGCACCCCGAGCCTGGTATGAGACATTGTCTAGGTTCCTTCTTGAGAACAAATTTACAAGAGGAACAATAGATAAGACATTGTTTCTTAGGGAAGTGAAAGGCGAGATTTTGCTTGTGCAAATCTATGTCGATGATATTATTTTTGGCTCTACAGATGACAAAATTTGCAAAAAGTTTTCTAACTTGATGCAAGGTAAGTTTTAAATGAGCAGTATGGGAGAGCTGAAATATTTCTTAGGACTCCAGGTGCACCAATCTGAAGATGGAATTTTTATCTCTCAGACGAAGTTCACCAAAGAGCTCCTTAAGAAATTTGGAATGGAGAGTGCAAACTCTATGAGGATTCCAATGGGCTCAAGCATGTCTCTGGATAAGGATGAGAAAGGGAAACCTTTTGATGAAACCAAGTACAGAAGCATAATTGGGTCCTTGCTCTACCTTACTGCTAGTAGGCCTGATATAATGTTTTCAACATGTGTTTGTGCCAGGTATCAGGTGAACTGTAAGGAATCTCATTATGTCGCTGCAAAGAGGATTTTGAGATACCTTAAGGTACACCAAATCTCGGCTTATGGTACCCGAGAAGCAATGATAGAAAGAGTACTTCAGGAACTTGCCAATTCTTGGGAAAAAGGCTTGTTTCATGGAGTAGCAAGAAGCAAAATTGTGTTGCAATATCAACTGTTGAATCAGAGTATATCTCTGCTGGCAGCTGCTGTGCACAACTCTTGTGGATAAAGAATCAGCTTGAGGACTATAACTTAAAGCTCACAGAAATCCCCATGTTCTGTGACTCCTCAAGTGCTATTGCCATAGCAAATAATCCAGTCTCTCACAGCAGAACAAAGCACATCGAGCTTCGCTACCACTTCATCCGGGAACATGTTGAGAGTAAGGATATAAATTTGTTATATGTTAATACTGACAAGCAAATTGCATCATCATGATGCTTGATGTCGCCGGGCTCAGTTATGTTTTGGAGGAGCCGGCTAAAATTTTAGAACAAGATGTTCTTGAGTTCTACAGGAATGCAAAAATTTCCAGTCAAGGCAAGAAAATAAAGAGTTGCATCAGGTCGTGTAAAATAGTTTTGAAAGCCAGTGGCATCAACAGGATCTTGAGGATGCCTGAAGTCGAATCAGAAGAAGTGTATGCTGAAGACATTCTCAGAGCCAAGAGATTTTGTGGCATCTCTGATGAAGGTTCTAAAATAAGAAGGAAAATCATGAATGATGGAGGTAAATTGTTATGTGATATTTTAGGAAAAGTTTTATTGTGCAAGGTAGGCTCTCATGACTACCTATCTGAAGAAGCTTTTAAGATTCGCACTGCTATTATCTGTAGAAAAGATTTCAATTTTGGTGAAGTTATATTTGATAAAATTAAAGAAAGTTTCCTAGCCCCAAATTTTGGCAGAATTCTTAGTCTGCTGCTGAATGGTAGTAATCCTGATATGTTTAATCTTGGAAGAGGCTCTCCCCTCCATCATACAAAGAAAATTACCTCATCTATCTTCTCCAAGTGGGAAAGAGTCATCCCAAAAGGTGGAGTGAAGAGAGCTACTGATGCTGATGAAGCAGGCTTGCAGAGGGATGACAGATTTCTGGAAGAAGGTCAACCCTCAAGGGGAAGTGGACCTAGTCCAGCTCCTGATCAGGGAAGAGGTGAACATGTTGAGGGGGAGTTTCCAACCCCAAGAGAAAATGTTGAAAGTGGTGCTGCTACAAAAGAAATTCCTCCCAGTGAAGTTGATCAAGTTCCTGTTGATCCAGTTAGTACTGATGTCCCTGATGTTGTTCATGACCTGGAGGGTCAAGGGAAATTTGCTGATATAGATGAAGCTGCTATGCTAGAAGAATCAAGGAGATCACCTGCAGTGTTTGTTTGTAATTCAGAAGATAATGAAGACTTGCCAGATCCTGCATCTGTTCATTCTGAGAAATCTGCTTCAATGGAGAAGGGAAGTTTTGGTGATCAGTTGGAGTTTGCCAAGAGGATGTCTTTGGGTGAGGGGGAGAAAGAACAAGAAGATATATTCATGGATGAATCTGCAGTTCCTCAGGTTCTTCTTCTGTGCTGCTTTTGCCCCCACCAGAAGTTCTTATTAGACAATCTCCAAGAGTAACTGTGCTTGATAAGCAAGCACAGTCTACCAGTTTTGTAGCTGATAGAGCCTCTCCTGAAGATTTTGAAACTGGAGACAACTCTCAATCTTCTCTGCTGAAGTCTATTGCAAGTTTGCTGCAAGCTCAGACTGAGCATTTTGATAAGTCTATCAGAAGATTGATACTGTTGATAGTGCTTTGAGACAGGAAATGACTGAAATAAGGCATGAAATGGGCAAATTCAAAAGTGATCAAGAAGCATGGATGACAAAGGCAGGAAAGGCATTGGACCACACCAATAAGGGAGTTGGGCATGTTCTATATAACTTGCATCAGGTTGCTGAAAATGTTGTTAATCTGAATACTGCTCAAACAGCTCTCAGAATTTCTCATGATCAAGGGATTAATTTTCTGGATGATCAAGTTGAAAGGCAACTGGCCAAACTCTATGCCCTCCTACATGAAGATGTCATAAAGGGGGAGGAGAGTATGGTGTCTAAGATAGAGGAGAGTGCTAGTAAAGTGAATGATTTGGATGGAAATGTATTTTAAAAAATGCAAGAGCTTCAGGAGAACATCTTGCAAAATGTTAAATATGTAAATTGGTATACCCATGAATCAACTAGTTGGTTGTTCAAGGAAGTTGCAGGCATGCTTGGATTCACTGTTGTGGACAAAATGCCAGATGCTCCTTCTTCAAGTGCTCCATGTCCAAGTGCTCCAAGTTCTTCTCCAATTCCTGTTGAGGATTTTGATTTTGCTGAAGAAGATATCCCAGCCTCCTCCTACCAAGAGTTCTGGGATGATCCAGTGCTTGAAAGCTCCAAGGTTCCTGAATCTTCTGAAAAGTCTTTAAAAAGGAAGATTTTTGGTGATAAACCTTCTGCTAAAAGGTCCAATCCTCATAAGAAGACCAGAGAATTTTATGATAGGCCTCCTCCAAGAAATTTCCAAGAGAGCTGGAGTCCCACTTCCAAAGGTATTGTTATCACAACCTTCAATCTAGTCAGTAAACATCATGAAAATGTCAGTGATCACTACAGCTAGGATGAATGGAGTAAGTTCATGAAAAGGACATCTGAAAGAAGGATTCACTTCAAGACTGGGGGAACCAAAGAAACTGCTCCTGATAAATATTGGCCTAAGCCAAAGGCATTTTTTGAAAGAATGGAATCTGAACAGAAAAAGAGAGCTGAAGCAGTGGAAAGAATTTTTGGAAAGCAGAAAGGCAAGGATCAAGCATGAGCTGAGCTGTTCTGGAATCATGCTGTTTTCTTTGTTTATATATATATATATATATTTGTGTTAAGATAAACGTGGAGTTTTTCTTTAAATATTACTGCCTGTTTAGTGCTCTTCTTATTCATTATATTTTCTGTACAATTCAACTTAGTGCATAGGGTTATGACATCTTCAAATATGGGGAGATTATTGGGTATTGTATCCACAATTACCTGGATTTGAAGATGTCCCCTAGTGAACTAAATTGAATTGAGGATGTATTTGATGATTTCTGTTTAGATATGTTATGACAGGTCTTAATGCTAAGTGCACACCAAAGTCAGGTTGCAATGGATCACCAAACACAGTTCTAGACAATGTAATCCCTCATTGTGTAGAACAAAGTGTTGGTCCATGTGTAATCTCTCTATTGGGGTGTACTTCATATACTCATAACTGAAGGTTTTCAAGTTTGAGGAGTGGAGCAGGTTTTCAAAAGAAAAGAAATTTTTGCTAAGTCAATTCGTCGAGATGTTTCGTGAAGTTCCGATGAATCTCGACGAATCCAGACAGAAGCTAAATTTCTAGTTTGAAGAAGAAATTTCTGCGGCTAAGTCTATTCGTCGAATGTTCTCATGAACTCTCGACGAATATCGACGAACGCAGACAGAAGTCAAAAAGGCAGACTTGTGAAGGAAAATGTGCGGCTAAGTCAATTCGTTGAATGTTCTCGAGAACTCCCGACGAATTCCGACGAATGAAAATAGAAGACAGTTTTCAAGCTTTGATCAGTATTTTTCAATGGCTAAGTCAATTCGTCGAATGTTCACGTAAAGTTTCGACGAATGACTGACAGACAGATTTCAAATTTATGTTTCGTTTTTGAAATTTAGGGTTGGCCGCCATGCACAGTACACGTGGTGATCTCTCCTTGTTTGTCGCCCGAGCCGTTGGAGGTCTCCCTATAAATTATCTTTTATTTTTAGGGCAAACACATAACAAAAGAAATCACCCGATTGTTAAAAAAAGAAGCCAGCCGTTTCTTTCTCTCTTGCTGAACAAGTTTCTGAGATCTAAAGTCCGCGCCGCTCAAGATTCGTTCTTCAGTGTTGCTAGAGATTTCTCAGATAAGAAGGCCTTTGATCTAGTTGCTGCTCTCTATATTGAAGATCTTTTCAAATTAATCAAAGGGCCTACTCAGATCAGGTTTGCCGATTCTTTACTCTTCCTAATCCTTGAAGATCCAAGCTTTCACTCTAAAGGAAGAAGAAGATTCAGTCTCTCCAGATCTGAAGTTAATCTCTATTGAGATTCAAGAGAAGTTTCGTTTCAAACTTTATTTAATTCCTGTAGGAGTTTTTACTCCGAGTTATTTTGTAGGAGTTGTTTACTCCGAGTTGTAGGAGTTGTTTACTCTGAGTTTGTAGGAGCCGTTGTCTCCGAGTGTAGGATTTGTTGATAAATCTGAGTTTTGGTGAAGTTGCCGACGCTAGCCCGAAGTGCTAGATAGGCGGAGCGGGAGAGAGGAGTACCCACCTTTGGAGAACCTCTATAAATCTTGTGTCTCTGTGCTGTGATATTTATTGTTGTGTGTGTGCTAAATTTTTATTCCACAATCACAGTAGAGATCACCTATTCACCCTCCTCTAGGTGATTTGGGTAGACAACGATTTCTTTCAAACATAAACCCACAATGAATTATTTTTCAAACAACTATCATCATATAAAGATGTCACATAATCATAATATGAATTTAAAAGATAAACAACCAAGGTATGAATGGAGACCTTACAAAAATGACATATCAACTTTAATTGAAAAGGCCCATTTATCCTTGTCTCCTAAAAAATCATCATGCCATATTTGGGTACCCAAAGGAACCATTACACATGGTAAACTTTGGATACCTAAATCTCTCATTCATTAATATTCATTCATTTACATGAAGTAGAAACAAATAAAAATGAAGCATCACTACTCTACTTCATGATATGCTTATTGTCTCTTTTCTTTTGTTTATCTTTTTATTTTTGAACAAACATGCTATGATCACTTTATATATCATGAAATATGACTTTCATATATTAAGCCTAATGTTTATCAAATCAAATTTGAATTAAAATTGAACATTAAGTCGTATATTTTTCAAAGTGATCTATCTCTCATCTTTGATTGTTTTTATCCTTTTAAATCCTTTACCCTTAATTGTCTTGAATTATCATTAGAAATTGAATATTGAAATTATTATCAAGACTATTGAAACTATTTTAAAGATTGGATTTAAATGGTTTATTAAAGGGCTTAAACTAAAAATTAAAATGCGCAACATTTTTTTGATTCTTTTCTATTTTTTGTTTGCTGCATATGATAGCCCTTATAATGAAGAATATTATCTAGAAAATTTGAAAACAAAAATTCATCTAAACGCATGTTTAATCTTTCAAAAATGCGAGTTTACGATCAAAACTTCAAACATCTATATCTTTTGATCCGCTCGCCTGATTTTCGCGTTTAATATATTTTCGGAAAGAGCGCAAAAATATCCATCCAACGGCGAACTAGGGTTGCTCATTTGAGTTCGTTTGGTGCTGTCAATTTGCCCAATTTCAACTCTGTTTTAAAAGCTATCTTAGTTTGCTTGATTTGGAAATTTCTGTGTTTATGGATTTTTCATCACATGCTATCCTTAGTATAATTGTTTCATATATTAATTTAGTTATTATGTGTGTGATGTGTGTCACCAATGTTTGCATGTAATTTAGACCTTAGAATCATCTTGTATCATTAAGATCAAATCAAAAGTTTAATCATTTCATTCTAGGTCTAAAGAAAATTAATTTGTAAACTTCTCATATTACATGCAACATTATCTTCATTAATCCTATGTAATAACATTGCATTTAAACTCATCATCCTAGCATGACTTCTTGGTCTATGCTTATATATTTATGCTAGGTATAACACTTACAATGTTATTCAAATTTCATGATAACTATGTGATTTGAAATCATAAATAGAATACTAAAATTCCAACAAACACATAGTTTATGGATTAATCATTAGAATATATATGAATATTGTATCATGAATCATATATTATCGTGCAAAACCAAAGATCAATAAATTCAATTATTAAATGCAATTTTATTATAAAATTCAAAACTTTATATTTGTGATATTTGTCATTGATATGATTGCATGATCATCATGTTGTAGACTTACAAATCAAACATGCTTATTCAAAAGAAAATCACTATATCACTATATCATAAGTCTAGAAGGGTTAGAATTCTCATACATCATGATGATCTAACATATATTCTATGCAAAATTGTCTATATTCATAAATCATAATTCATGTTCTATCAAGAAAAATCTCAAAACAATAATACCATCTAGGAATTATGAATCTTATGATAAAAATATGAATATTGTTTTCTTTACATTAGTTGGTGTATGTATATGCTTTGATATTGATTGCATGTATCTCACATATATATAGATTCTAGAATCAACTTAGGAATAATAAAGATACATCAAACTTAATCATCACTCTATTCTAAATCTATAATTTGAAACTCTACTTTGGAATACATGCAATTTTAATGTTAATCTTATGACGTGCAAAATTCCATATATTATCATTAGAATATATATGAATATTGTATCATGAATCATATATTATCGTGCAAAACCAAAGATCAATAAATTCAATTATTAAATGCAATTTTATTATAAAATTCAAAACGTTATATTTGTGATATTTGTCATTGATATGATTGCATGATCATCATGTTGTAGACTTATAAATCAAACATGCTTATTCAAAAGAAAATCACTATATCACTATATCATAAGTCTAGAAGGGTTAGAATTCTCATACATCATGATGATCTAACATATATTCTATGCAAAATTGTCTATATTCATAAATCATAATTCATGTTCTATCAAGAAAAATCTCAAAACAATAATACCACCTAGGAATTATGAATCTTATGATAAAAATATGAATATTGTTTTCTTTACATTAGTTGGTGTATGGATATGCTTTGATATTGATTGCATGTATCTCACATATATATAGATTCTAGAATCAACTTAGGAATAATAAAGATACATCAAACTTAATCATCACTCTATTCTAAATCTATAATTTGAAACTCTATTTTGGAATACATGCAATTTTAATGTTAATCTTATGACGTGACATTAAATCCAAAACTCATCATAATTAGCATTATCACTGATTGAATATATATATATATTAATATTTTTGCTAGTTATCTTATATCGTCATCTCATAAAAGTAGAAAAACTATGCGTCTTTAAATAACTCTTCACATTAAACAAAACTCATAGTTTATAAATCAACCCATAGTTTAAAAGCATAGGTTGTCCAAAGATTATTCACCTATGACTTCATATCTCACAATAGCGGGGGCGTAGGGTTGTATGCATTAGAGACCTAACCTCTAAGTCATGTCTTGTCCTTAACCGGGGGGGGGGGGGTTCCAGTAGGGCCTTACGAGGCACTGAGGGGAAAGAGTGCTAGGTTGAGCGTTCTCTAGTGTGTGCATATGAGATTAACACCCCAACCTACGGCATGTGTGCAGCTCCTCATGCCCATCCGTCACTTAGTACGGGGCTAGGGTGTAGATATTTAGTCAGGGTAGTTTTTAATCTTAGGATATACTTATAATTCACTGCATGAACTTTTTATTTACTTATCACTTAATTCATGCATATTTTGGGTTGTTTAATAAAAAAATGTGTCATCTTGTATTTGCATAATTTATATTTTTGAGCCTAAATGTTTTTTTGTAAAACGCATGTATTTGAAAAAGCTAAAGTTTTATGCAAATTTGAGCAATCTAGACATCTCCAAAAATTACAAAAATTTTGCATAAGACTACTCTAAGGACACTTAATAAATAACAAAAATCAGATTCTTAAAATTCTCAAAAAATCAAGTACTGTTTGCCGCGCTAGCACTAGCGCCGGCGCTAGCGTGGGTGTTTGATTTTTCTGATTTTTAAAATTTCTAAAAATCCTTAAAAATATGTTTGTTTATATTAACTAATTTGTTTTTTGAATTTCTGATATTTATTATCTTTGTTTTAATTTATATTTAAGAAAATCAACTACAAAAATTCAAAATTCAAAAATACAAAAATATGTTTTTGAGGTTTGTGTTTTATTCATATTATTAAAAATCAACTACAAAAGTTCAAAATTCAAAAATATGTTCTTGAGATTTGTGTTTTATTCTTATTATGATAAATCAAATACAAAAGTTCTAAATTCAAAAATACAAAAATATGTTTTTGTGATTTTCTGTTTTTTATCTCATTAAAAAATGATAAAACTACAAAAAAATTGTATGATCTTTATTGCTAATATCAAGCATGAATGAATTCTATTATTTAGAATTATTTACAATGTCAACATTTATTCCTTCAATTTACTATGAACATTGTTTTGTTTAACATGCTTTGATATATCTATTTAAGTGCATCAATTGTATTAAAAAAATATGTGTAGATCCAAGCTTAGCATGCCTCTAAGTATGAGTAAATATTTTATGATTGATAATGATATATTTCACTCACTTATTTTGATAATCAACATGTGTGTTTAAATCTAAAATGCTTGCTTGTGTATTGTATTTGTACAATGAATTAAAACTTGCATAAGTTTATTGCCTACACTACATTTGAATTGCACTTATAAAATTTATAAAAGTGGTTAAGTTAAAAAATTTGGGGTTTGCAAAACAAGTGTATTCGGAGAATGTTGTCTCACAAATGTGAACAAAAAAAATTATATATGTAGACAAATATAACTCCACCAAGCACTACTTGAACCTCCTGATAAGTCTTCATAAGCATTGTGAGGTTGAGCACCTTGGAAAGAATAGTAAAGTGTCTTGTGCAAACCTTGGTTACTACACCACTTTGTTAAAAATTATGTGCATTAAAAGTGTGTGAAAGTAATTTACTTGTGTTTTATTGTGCACTTTACTTTACATATGTCTTGTATTTTGTTGATTTAAATCAATTGTTAACATTACCCAAAATACACTTATGTGCACATCATTATCTTTCATAACACTTCTTCTCATGAGTATTGGATTCTAATTCTTTATCTATACTACTCTTTATATAAGAAATGCACAAGATAACCTAACATGATCTCTACAATGTTTTGGTATCTCTTGAACTTAAAATTAAGTAACATTGTAGTATAATCTCTCTTTGATATGTTCATTTCATGCTTGGTATCTTTATGAAAAACTTTGAGATTTCAAAAAGGTTAAAACATCTTTCAATTTTGAACTAAAACTCATATTTTTACTTATGCTTTTCATGCTTACAAAAAGATGTTTCTTATAATCTTCTGCTTGCTTACAACTCTTATCTTTTTATTTGAAATCTCTTATATATACTATGCTTAAACTCTTTATCATTTCATATATTACAAAGCTCGATCATGATTTATAACTAGCCTAAAGAATGCCTCCTTACTACCCTCACCCTACCTTCTTTTGATAATACCAAAAGAGGGAGATTAATTGAAGAAATCTATATAGGAGAAATATAGAAGATTAAGGGGAGAATAATTCATGTAATCAATCATTTAGGGGGAGTAAAACATAAATTGCATTTATGTAGGGGGAGCATTAAGATAGGGGGAGTATGCATATCATCATGCTTATCATATACTATAGTTGCACTATTATCTTGCTTATCATATACTATAAACACTATTGTTGATTTCTTGCTAAGAGGATTTGTTATTATCAAAAGGGGGAGATTGTTGGACATGTGTATCACATCCCTTTGTTTGAAAATAACAAATTCCAAATTGTATTTGATCTTGTATTTTGTGTGTTTAGAGTATGCAGGAACTATAGGTGCAATACTCCATAAGTATAAAACAGATTGGAGATGATTCTCTGGAATATGTGCTAATGCTCACGTTAGTAGTTAACGCCCAACGTTATCTACCTGCGTTCGACGAACTCTGAAGGCGCTCGACGAAATCTGAAGGAATCTACGTTCGACAAACTTTGAGTTCCGTTCGACGAATTTGCCTGCGTTCGACGAAAATTCTGTTCGACGAAATGTGAAGGCCGCTCGACGAATTGGAGTTCGACGAACTGAGCTCCTGCACAACAATATTGCATTCGACGAATTTGAAGCTCCGTGCGACGAAAGTGTTTCCGTTCGACGAAATTGCTCCGTTCGACGACTTTGAGGTCGTTTGACAAAATTTTGTTCCGTCGCTCAGCCGACGGTTTCGCAACCGCTCCACACTAACGCTACCGCCAGCAATAGCGCTACCACCTGGCGCTATCTCAAGTTCATGCACAACGCCATGCCGCCGACGGTTTCACAATAGCTCCACACAAACGCTACTGCAGGCGCTAGGAGCTACCGCAGACGCTATCTTCAAGTTCTATAAATTGTTGGGCTCTTTCTCGTGTTGGCTGATCCATCCCAGAGAGATTGCCAGGGCCATAATTCTATTGCTGTTATGCTACCGAAGATGGATCTCCCACTAAAAGCTTAAGGAGAATTCTGGAGGAGGACTATGTCACGCAACATCCGAAGGACGATCGCTTCGACCTCGCTCATAATACATCGATCCTTCATCCTCATCTTCAGAAATCTCATATAGGGAGTTTTATTATTGTTATCTTTATTTTTCATTCCATACTTTCTTTGTAACCGTTTAGAGAATTTGCCTTGTGTTGGCGACTAGGTCTGGGTAGGACTTAGGGGGGAATTCGCCTTGTGTTGGTGACTAGTTCTAGGTGATTAGATCTAGGGGGCTCGAGGCCATATCCGAGGAAGGATTGGCTAGAGCAGCTTGAGGCCTTATCCGGGGAAGGATAGGCTAAAGCCAACTGGTTTGTGGTGATACAAGTTGGTATAGAAAAGGAAAAGATATTTACATTTGTACGCCTCCGATTTCTAGCGATATTGAAATCAAATTTATGTAAACACCTTTTTATATAAATACAATCATGTCTCTCTTTGTGTTTACTTGATTTCTATCATTTGGCATAATCTATAAATATTGGTTACAAAGTTTTCAATTCTAATTACTTTATCTAAATTATTTAGTTCAATCTCTTTCATCATAAAACAATTTAGTACTTGTTTCTAAACATGGTTATTATGATATTCTCACAAATTAGCTAAATTGTTATTTTCCCTTTTTCATATTATAAAACAATTTAGTAATTTTCATAAAATTATAAAGAAGAATTTTTATTCCCTTATTCACCCCCACCCCTCTAAGGGCGCCTATCGATCCAACAAGCAAAACTCTGATGTTAGCATGGTCACGCATCCTAAGCGCAAACCTCATCCTGGAAAGCCTAAATTGCAGACCAGTGCACCCGCAGTTGTGGACACCAGCAAAAAGATAAAAAATTTAAAGGCAAGTGCTACAAATACAATAAGTGGGATCACTGTGCTTCCGAGTGCAGACAACCTAAGAAAGGAGAATCCGGCACACCCAGGACTGATAACAAAGCAAATATGCTTCATCATACTGCTCCTACCCACTTTGTTGCCATGGTGGGGAAAGGTCAGACCAGTACATAGTGGTGGCTAGATTCAGGTGCCACATGTCATATCTGCAACAATTCGTTTCTTCTGAAGAATCTCACTGCAGCGAATGTAACCGTGACTGTTGCAAACGGAGCCACTATTGAGGTACTCCAGACTGGGACTGCGGATCTGCTACTCTCTTCAGATATATATTTAATTTTGAAGAATATTAATTTTATACTCATATTAGCTGCTAATTTAGTTTCAATTAGCCTGTTATGCGATGCTGGTATTTCTTTTAACATTAGTGGCGGTAGAGTAATTTTAATGGCTAACTCGAATTATTTTGGTTGTGCATATGCCTTAAATGGGATGAATAGATTGAGTCTAGCAAACGAAGTCGTAAATCAAGTCAGTTCAAATTTGATAGATCTTAAGACTTTACATGCAAGACTAGGACACGTGAACTACAAAAAACTACTTCTGCTAGTTAAAACTCATAATATTCTCTTAGACACAACAACCAAGTTTGACAGATGTGAAATTTGTACTCAAATCAATAACTGAAACACTTTTTAGTCATGTTTCTAGGAGCACACAATTACTAGAGTCAATACATTCCGACATTTGTGACTACAAAAGCTTTGTCACAAGAGTAGGTCAGAAGTATCTCATAACTTTTATCGATGACTGCTCTAGATTTAGTCATATTTATCTCCTTAAATCTAAAGATGAAGCATTTGAAAATGTTCGTATTTTCAAAAATATGATAGAAAATCAACTTGACATGAAAATTAAAAGGCTAAGAAGTGATAGAGGAGGAGAGTATGTCTCGGGGGAGTTCAGAGATTTTCTTGCTAGCAATGACATTATCCCTGAGATTACTGCATCATATTCACCTCAATCCAACGGTATCGCTTAACAAAAATGTTGAATTTCATGTTGTTGACTTTTGGCATGCTTACGGCTTATTAGGGTGAAACTGTCCTCACCTCAAATCATATTCTTAATAAAGTTCCTCATGCAAAGTTGAAACAAACTCCTTATGAGCTTTGGTTTAAGAGACCTCCAAGATTTGATAATCTTAAGACTTGAGGGTGTATCGCTTATGTGAGGATATCTGACCCTGGGAGATTTAAGATTGGACTTAAGACAAACACTGTCTATCTAGGATGTGCAGAGGATAGTGTTGCAGACAAATTTCTAGATCTCACAACTAATACAGTCATAGAATCTATTAATGCGATTTTCTTTGATGATAAGTTCCTTAAAGATAAAAACTTGACTCTTCTAGGTCTGCCAACTACCAGTCCTGAAACTTTGTTGAGACTGAACTAAGAATCTTTGACACTGAGCCGATAAGCACTATGGTTTTGGAGCCAACAAGGTTATCTAATAGGAAAGAGTGCCTAAAAGCTTCGGTACAGACTTTGTGACTTACCAAGTTGAAGTTGATCCATCTACCTATAAGGAAGCGATGTGATCTAGGGATTCTCTATTATGAAAAGAATACATCGATGATGAGATGAACTCTTTAATGCAAAACCACACTTGGTGTAACACCCCACCCGTTGCACAGTATATAACAGTAGGTCCGACCGGGACCTCACACCATATAAGGTGAAAAAGCAAGAGGGTTACGTATTCAGTTAACCAACCAACAACATCTCAGATATTACGCATAAGTGGAAGCATAAATTTATTACATCTTGAAACCAGAAGGCATGTCCACAATAATGAACAGGAATGACTGATATATATATATAAGGTTTCGCACTAAGGCCATACATCAAACTGTGTTTCTCTTACTACATGATTTACAAACATCGGCACGCAGGCCGGCAATACATGAAGTAAACATACTCAAAACTCCTGGGCCTTCGAGGGCCAGCAAAGCGCAGCAACTGGGGTTCCAACCAGCTATTTTCCGCACGCCTCACCAGGACCTGTAATGCACAATCCACCAAGCAGTGGGAAAAATAGGTAACCGATCAGCTTTAACTGACCAAGATTATAACGACCCCATCCCATGCTCGGGGCGGCGGTACTCCTTCACTGCAAACAAGCAATATCAGCACATATATTTCATAAGTACGACTAAGCACCGCATAGAAATAATCACCACTTACGTCGACTCAAGGCCACACGTATCGTGCTCTCAAGGCATATTTCCGGTGTACTCCCTGAGTTACACCACAGATCTATTATGAGCTTTTATCGTCAAGGTCATCCTACCTTACGGTTCTTTTCCCAAAATTCCTTCAGTGCACTGAGGGGCGACCTCTTCACTGACCGGCTAAGGGGCGGGTTCGGTTCAGCTTTGCCCATGCTCATAACGCCAGGATCAAACTCTGCCTGACGCGAGTACGGCTTCACCTCGGCCCGCTATTGGCTCACAAGGCCAACGAAGGTGAGCTCGACGACCCTTCCTTCCTTCCATGTTGTTACACACCCAGGCCTTTTTTTAACTTAGGCTTCACAGTCTCCACATTATTGCTCACTAGAGATACTACCAGCGATAAGACTACCGCCTGGTGTTCATGACAAAATTCATTTTTGCCCTCTGATATGCTCAGCAATGGCGAGTCTATATTCTGGTACTACACAACAAGTCCCCAGGACCTAGGCTTCACACCCATCACAAATGGCTCACTGGCACTTGCGCCGGCGCTAACGCTAGCACCGGCGCTAACGCTAACGCCGTGCGCTAGCTAACAGAACACAGTTCTGTCAGCTCTTTCGGGTATTTCCTGGAGGTCGCCTCCAGAACTCCTTGCAGCACATCACAGCACCCAGATCCCGAAAACAAGCATACATACTTGGAGTCTTCTCCGGAGCGCAATTAATATCATCAATCCAGACCAACCTGTCCAGATGGGCTTCACACAGTATGTCTATGTCCGTACATCGATACTGACTCTATATGCAATTTCTACGGGGATAATCCATATCGACCCGTCGGAAGAAACATATCCACTAATTAGTGAAGCTTAACAACAAATTAGATATATGGCGGCGCTTTTTATGCGGTGTTTTAAAAAACATCGCTGTTTGTTTTAACTAATTGCGGCGTTTTACATTAATAAATGCCACAAAAACTACATGTATACATTTAGCGGCGCTTTTAATAACTAAACGCCGCAAAACATTCAGTAATGCGCTAAGTTTTCCAATAAAAACGCAGCCATATATTTTGCGGCGCTTTTTAAAAAAGCGCCGCAGTGTTTTCCGCAGCGCTTCTAACCCGGCACTTTGAGAAGCGCCGCTGTAGCTACCACAGCGTTTTAAAAGCGCCGCAGAAAGTATTAAAAAATGCCACGGAAAGTGTTTTTTGTTGTAGTGGGAAATCTTCCTGCTACTATGCAAATCAAAGGACTAGCGTGTCCAGAGATTAAGGTGAAGAATCGTTACCTTTGATGCTCGTTTCGGTGCCATTGGACCAGGATTTCTCTCCACGGATTCGAAGACGGCACAAGCATGCAAGAGATCTTCTACCTCGGACTGAACTAGCCAAACGGATCCTTCCTTTGCTTCCCGACTTCTGCCCTTGCCTTAGGAGAGATGTACAGAGAAAAATTAAGGAAAATACACGGTTTGGAGGCTTTATATAGAAAAATGCTACTGCCGGCGCTAGCCCAGAGGCGGTACGGCCGAACTTATCCATGGTCGCTTAAGGATTTGTCGAGAACGCTACCGCTACCGCCATCGCTAGCTCTCGACGAGCCGAATTCACGAGTGCTCACCACGATTCGTCGGAATACATTCGTCGGGACATAACTTCGTCGAGAGAACTACCGTCGGCGCTAGCACTACCGCAAGCGCTAGCACTCGACGATTCGTCTTGATGTTTTCGACGATCCACATAAGTCCCTTTCGACGAGACACAACATTTCGACGATACGAGCTACCATCGGCGCTAGCCCTAACACCGACGCTAGCTCTTGAGCTTAGACCTTCATGAACTCTTTGCACCTGAACACTGGGGTCTTACAATCCTCCCCTCCTTAACAAAATTGTCCCGAAATTCTAACGATGCAAATAACTACAAAGATACAAAAGTTAACTTTGTACATCAACAGAACAACTCAGGGACTCCTCAAGCATGGTCTGCTCTTGCTCCCATGAAAGCTCCTCATGCCCGTAATTGTCCCAGCAGACTTTGACCATTCTGATTGCTTTGTTCCATAATTGCTTGATTTCAGTATCTTCAATCTGAATGGGCTTGACTCTTGTCGTTAGCCCACTTTCGATCGGTATTTGAACATTATCCACAAGCATTTGAGTAGGCTCTTGCACAACCTTACTCAACACGGAGATGTGAAATACATTATGCAAACTACTCAGCTCTGTCGAAAGAGCGAGCCGATAGGCAGCCTCACCAACACGTTCCAGTATCTCGGACTCAGCTTTTTCAAGCGTCGAATCCTTGACACGCCCTTGAAAGGTTTAATTTTGAGATAAACTCAGTCGCCCACGACGAACTCGACGTTCCTGTGTCTGGCATTATAGTACTTTTCTTGCCTATCTTGTGCAATCAACAACCTCTCCTGGATTGTCTGAATAGTCGAATTGGCATCTTCGACTTTCTTTCGCTTAAACATCTTAGTTTCGCCCGTCTCTGCCCGCGTCAAGGGAGTACGTCACTTTCTACCATAAAAGAGCCTCAAAGGGCGCCATTTTTATACTTGCCTGGTAACTGTGATTATAAGCGAACTCAATCATAAAGAGATGATCTTCCCACCTCTTTCCGAAATCCAAGGCGCATATTCGGAGCATATCCTCCAATGCCCTGTTGGTCCGTTCAGTCTGCCCATCCGTTTGAGGATGGAAGGCAGTACTAAATTTCAGCTTGGTACCCAACAGTTATTTTCGATGTGAAGCGCCCATCTCGATCACTTACGATGCTACGGGGAACACCGTGCAGTCGTACAATGCTATATACATATAGTTTTGATAACTTCTCCATTGAATCATCCTTTCAATTTGGAATAAAGTGGGATACCTTTGTCAAACGATCCACGATCACCTAAACATCATCATTCCCGCTTTGCGACCTCGGCAAACCATGCACGAAATCCATAGAAATGTCATCGAATTTTCATTCCGGAACAGGCAGCGACTTCAGGAACCCACCAGGTTTCTGACATTTTTCCTTCACAAGTGCACAAGTTTTGTATTTTGCCACGTAAAGGGCTATGTCCTTCTTTAAACCTGGCCACCAAAACAACTTTTTCATGTCTTGGTACATTTTTGTGCTCCCCGAGTGGATTGAGTACTTCGCAAAATGTGTCTCGCACATTAATTCCTCTCGCAACTTACCAACATTGGGGACGCACAAACAAATGTCTTTCCACAAAAGACCGTCTTCCAAGGAGAACTCGATATTAGACCCAGCAACATACCGCTTCATGCTTTCATCAAGTTTCAATGCCAATCGAACTCTATCTGCATGGTCACACTGTACCTATGTCCAGTTCAAACATGATGTGGCACTGGTTCTTTTGTCAACGCAAACAATGTCTAAGGCCTCCAAGTCCCTGATTAGATGCTCATCGTGCATCTGAATCCAGTTCGCTTGTGTAGAAGCTCTCTGACTCAACGCATCTGCGACAACATTTCCCTTCCCGAGAGTATAGTGAATCTTGAAAGTATAGTCCCCCAGGAACTCCATCCATATCTGTTGTCGCATATTAAACTCTTTCAGATCTATTAGGTATTTCAGGCTCTTATGGTCTGTAAAGATGTCGATCTTTATGCCATATACATAGTGTCGCCAAAGCTTCAGAGCGAATATCACGGTCGCTAGCTCCAAGTCATGGACCGGATAGTTCCTCTCGTGCACTTTCAGCTGGCGAGAGTCATACGCAATAACTTGACCATGCTGAAGAAGAACGCAACCTAAGCCGCTCCCTGGCGCATCACTATAGATTTCAAAGCCTTCCGTACCACATGGCGAACATAGAATTGGCGCCGTGGTCAGACGACTCTTCAAAATCTCGCACGCACTCTGACGACCAAACAAACTTCTGATCTTTCCTAGTCAATGTCGTGAGAGGCAGAACTATCCTCGAGAAGTTCTCTACGAAGCGCCTATCATAGCCGGCAAGTCCTAAGAAACTTCGGACTTCCGCCATTGTAGACAATACATGTCACTCCCGTATCGCAACTATCTTCGCAGGATCCACTGCAATGCCCTCTCCACTTACCATATGACCTAGGAATGCCACATAGGACAACCAAAACTCACACTTAGAGAACTTTGCATACAACTGACTGCGCCTCAGGGTATCCAACACAATGCGCAAATGAATCACATGTTCTTCTTCCGACTGAGAGTATACCAGAATATTGTCTATGAAGACAATCACAAATCGGTCTTGGCACTCTCGAAATGTTCGGATCATCAGATCCATAACTACGGATGGCGTATTCAGCAAGCCAAACAACATCACTGTGAACTTAAAGTGCCCATAACGGGTACTAAACGCCATCTTGGGAATTTCACATTCCCTAATTCGCAAATGGTAGTAGCCAGATTTCAAATCCAGCTTCGATCACACAGTCGATCCAACCAGCTAATCGAGCAAGTCATCGATTTCGCGAAATCGGCTACTTATTCTTTTCTGTCAGCTTGTTCAATTCGCGATAGTCTATGCACAGACACAAGCTTCCGTCCTTCTTCTTCACAAAGAGGACCGATGCACTCCAAGGGGATGGGCTTGGATGTATATAGCCTTGCTCCAGCAACTGAACTTTCAATTGCGCCATCTCTTTTGGCGCAATTCGATACAGTGAGTGTGCCACAGGTTTGACACCTAACAACAGCTCAATAGCGAAGTCAATCTCTCGCTGAGGTGGAGCCCCAGGAAGATCTTTTGGGAAAACATCTGCATTCTCCGATACGATCGGGACATCACACAAACCGGGCTTTGGCTCAGAAGTCTCCAACAATGTGAATAACAACTCTGCGCCTTTCCGAACTGTCTTGACTACTTGGAGAGCAGACATTAACATCTTGCTCGATCCTCGCAAACCGGTAAATGTAGTCTCGCATTCCGTATTCTGCCCAAGCGTGACCTCCTTCAAGTTGCAATCAATGCACGCACGCTGCTTCGAAAGTCAGTCCATGCCAAAGATCACATCGAATTCGGATATCGACATCATCGATGCTTCCAAGTCATACTCATGACTTCCTATCCGCACCTGAACACAACAAACTCTGTTTGCATGCATTCAACACCCATTTGGCAGCACATCTAATCTGTCATTTGCCACGTACGAAGGCACTCCACTACGCAGTATGAAGTCCTCAGACAGAAAGGAGTGGGATGCTCCAGTGTCAAATAAAGCGCTCGTCGGATAGGTTCGAATTAGGACAAAGCCTAATACAAATAGGGTATACAGGCAATCGCACAGGGCCTGGGTATCCATAAAGGCGCAAACGGTGGCGGATTTCATAAAGGCGCAAACGGTGGCGGATTTCATGGCTGATTATGTGACTGAGTTAGAAGAGTCTGAACTACCCCACCCAGTGGCCTGGAAGATGCTAGTGGATGGCGCGTCAGGAAAGCACTCCTTCGGGGGAGGGGTGGTATCGGTGAGTCCCCAGGGCACCAGGATCGAGCAAGCCATCAACGTTTATTTCCCCCTCACTAACAACCAGGCTGAGTATGAGGTCGTGATAGCAGGCCTCCGCTTAGCTCGGGAGTTGGGAGTGCAGGACGTGGAGGTCTCGACGGACTCCATGGTAGTGGCTTGCCAGATCAAGGGGGAGTTCGAGGTCAAAGAGCCGACTCTCCAAAGGTACCTGGAGAAGGTCAAGGGGGTCGTCGGGCAATTTCGCACTTTCTCCATCAAGCACGTCCCAAGAGAGGAGAGCGCTCAGGCGACCTCCTGGCCAAGTTCGGTCCCCGGGCAGGGGGGACAGTGTCGGAACTCTTCTGGCCTTCTATCGAGGAGGGAAAACTGATGGAGGTGGATCGATGGGAGTTTTGGATGGATCCCTTCATCACTTATTTGATGTCAGGGAAGTTCCCCGAGGAGGGGGTAGACAAGCGGCGGCTCAGGTACAAATCGACATATTACTCCTTACATGCAGGGTTGCTATACCGCAAAACTCTCTCGGGGCTCCTAGCTCGTTGTGTCTCGGAGGAGGAGGCCCCGAGGGTCCTGGAGGAGATTCACTTGGGGGAGTGCGACAGTCACTCTGGGGGAAGGACCCTGGAGGGAAGAGTGCTCAGGCAGGGCTACTTCTGGCCCACCCTCAGCAAAGACGCGGCAGAGTTTTCTAAGAGGCGCTCCAAGTGCCAGCTCTACGCCCCCTCCAGCTCCTTCCAGCTCAAAGGCTCCGGACCATCACAGCTCTGTGGCCCTTCGCTATATGGGGCTTGGACCTGGTAGGTCCTTTCCCACAAGCTAGTGGCCAAAGGAAGTTCTTACTGTTGATGATAGACTACTTATCCAAATGGATCGAGGTGAAGGCGCTGTCCAAGGTAACATCCCAGGTAGTGAGAAATTTTGTTTGGGGTGAGATGATTTGCAGGCATGGGCTCCCTCTAGCCATAGTCACGGACAACGGGCCACAGTTCGCAAGCGATGAGTTCGTCGACTTCTGTACCCAACTCGGCATAGAACTCAGGTTCGCGTCGGTCCACCACCCAAGGAGCAACGATCAGGTAGAAGCGGAGAACAAGATAATTGTCAACCTGCTGAAGAAGAAGGTGGAGAATCTCAGAGGCATTTGGGTGGAGCAGCTGCCCTCGGTCCTATGGGCCTTAAGGACTACTCCAAACACGGCCACAGGGGAGACCCCCTTTAAACTATCTCACGGGTCCAAGGCCATCCTCCCGATAGAATTCGAAGTAAAGACCCCCAGGGTGACCACCGCAGGCGAGGGAGATGAAGAATGGCTAGCGGGGAATGATGCAGAGCAAAGGTTGTCTCTGGATCTGGTAGAAGAGCTCTGAGACCTTGCTACTATTCGACAGGAGGAAGTCAAGAGGCGGATGGCCCAGTACTTCGATCAGCATATCAGAGTAAAACAATTCGATAAAGGAGACATGGTCCTAAAGAAGGTAGATGCGGCGGGGAGAGGAGCCGCTGTAGGAAAAGTAGAGCCCAATTGGGAAGGGCCCAACATTGTAAGCGAAGTGCTCAAGTCTGGGGGGTACCACCTCCAGGATGTGGAAGGGGTATCTCTCAGCCGAGCCAGGAGTGGGGATGATTTGAAGAGATTTTATCCTTAGCAAATTTTTGGTAACTAACTTTCGTATGTTTCCTCCTCAATACATATACTTTAAAGTAATTCTTGAGCAGGTTACGAACCCTTTGGTGCTGGAATGCCCCAGATCGATTCCGCTGTCGGGCTCTCATAGACGGTGGGTCAGGTTGATCTCTGGAGAGGCTGGCAAGGTTACAAGTCCTTTGGTGCTGGAATGCCCCAGATCGATTCCGCTGCCAGGCTCTCATAGACGGTGGGTCAGGTTGATCTCTGGAGAGGCTAGCAAGGTTACACGTCCTTTGGTGCTGGAATGCCCCAGATCGATTCCGCTGTCGGGCTCTCATAGACGGTGGGTCAGGTTGATCTCTGGAGAGGCTGGCAAGGTTACAAGTCCTTTGGTGCTGGAATGCCCCAGATCGATTCCGCTGTCGGGCTCTCATAGACGGTAGGTCAGGTTGATCTCTGAAGAGGCTGACAAGGTTACAAGTCCTTTGGTGCTGGAATGCCCCAGATCGATTCCGCTGTCGGGCTCTCATAGACGGTGGGTCAGGTTGATCTCTAGAGAGGCTGTCAAGGTTACAAGTCCTTTGGTGCTGGAATGCCCCAGATCGATTCCGCTGTCGGGCTCTCATATACGGTGGGTCAGGTTGATCTCTGGAGAGGCTGGCAAGGTTACAAGTCCTTTGGTCTGGAATGCCCCAGATCGATTCCACTATCGGGCTCTCATAGACGGTGAGTCAGGTTGATCTCTGGAGAGGCTGGCAAGGTTACAAGTCCTTTGGTGCTGGAATGCCCCAGATTGATTCCGCTGCTGGGCTCTCATAGACGGTGGGTCAGGTTGATCCCTGGAGAGGCTGGCAAGGTTATAAGTCCTTTGGTGCTGGAATGCCCCCAGATCGATTCCACTGCCGGGCTCTCATAGACGGTGGGTCAGGTTGATCTCTGGAGAGGCTGGCAAGGTTACAAGTCCTTTGGTGCTGGAATGCCCCAGATCGATTTCACTGTCGGGCTCTCATAGACGGTGGGTCAGGTTGATCTCTGGAGAGGCTGGCAAGGTTACAAGTCCTTTGGTGCTGGAATGCCCCAGATCGATTCCGCTGTCGGGCTCTCATAGACGGTGGGTCAGGTTGATCTCTGGAGAGGCTGACAAGGTTACAAGTCCTTTGGTGCCGGAATGCCCCAGATCGATTCCGCTGCATGGCCCTCATAGACGGTGGGTCAGGTTGATCTTTGGAGAGGCTGGCAAGGTTACAAGTCCTTTGGTGCCGGAATGCCCCAGATCGATTCCGCTATCGGGCTCTCATAGACGGTGGGTCAGGTTGATCTCTGGAAGGGCTGAAAGATAGATGACTCCTAGTAGGGGACCTGACTCGCAAACAACTTCAAGGCCCGGGCAAGTCGAGACCAGGAGCCTGCTCGCATAAGAAAATAGCTCGCGGACGAGCGACTGAGCCTGTGGTTCGCAAGGCACGCTGAGCCATGCCTGAGTCCGCAAATTTTATTAATAAAATTTCGATAACGTGAATAAAAGCGGCAAACCAGGACGGGTTCGCCTGCACGATAGCCCATGAGAAGCAATAGAAGCTCGCGAGAGGCGAGAGCGAGTAGGGATGAGGTAAGGTGGACCCTGCTCGCAATGTTTCCCTACAGGGTATCGTCTAAACAAAGATGTTCCAAAGGGCGATAGCCTTCTCATTGCCGCAGAAGAATAAGGCGCGGGAGTGATCTAGATACGACACCGAAATGGGCGAATTATTAGGCAAAGGGAGGCGAACGCGAGTGCCAAATGAAGACGTTAAGGCACGAGCGCAGGGAAAGCAAAAGTTTAGAAAGTCGGAATCGCGCGAGCATGAATGAATGTGCGAGTGCGAGCGAAAGGTAAAAAAGAAATCACACTTAAAAATGGACAAAATATTTCCTCCATTGCCCAAAGTTATTTACAATTAACGGCGAACTCGCCAGTCGAAAACAAAATGTTACATTTGGCAAAAGAATGAAAACCCCAAAATAGCCCGTCGGAGAAGTCTTCAGTCGCTCTCGCGATGCTCAATCTCAGAGACCAGCGCGAACAGATCGGGGACGACTTCCTCCACGGTGAGTTCCATGGCATCAGGAACGATCAGATCCGCCCCCTTAAGGGTGTCGAAGACGAGTTCGGCGATCTCCATCGATTTTTTGCGGGTGGCCTCCTTTTCGTCTCGCGACTGGCCGCGAGCTCCAGCTCGCGGAGGAGGAGGGGGAGCACCGCCAGGGTCAGGTCGCGAACCTGGGCCTTGAGGCAAGTGTTCTCCATTTCCAGGTCGGCTATCCTCGCGTTTAGTTGGTGACGGACTCGACATGCTGCAGAAAGGAAGTTAGCAAAGGCAAGGCGAAGCGAGACAGAAAAAGGTTTGTGCAAACATTACTTACCAGGCCACCCTGAAGGCTGGCGAGGAGGCCCTCAGACAAAGCCTCCTTTCCCTTGAGATTCGCAACCTCATCCGCGGACTTCCGGAGCTCGACGTTGAGCTCCCTGATTTCCCTGTCCGCGGTGAAGTACCGGCGGCCCACCATGTGGGTAAACTCCGTAGCCCGGAACTGGGCTCGCATGGCTTCATAAACGAGCCCTTTCGGCGTGAAGGTCCGGAAGAGGGAGGCGTCCTCACGACCGTAGAGCCCAAAAGCGAGAGCGAACGCCTCGCCTCCAATTTTATCACTCTCCACCCAGGACGGGAGGAGGGAGGAGCAGACGATCTTATTATGCTCGGAATCCCATGCGAGCAGCGGCTCGCCAACCGCGTCCGGGAGCTTCGCCTCGAGCCCAAAGTTCTTGTGGCTCGTCGGCTTAGGATTGTCGGTCACTTCCTCAGGCTCGCCACTCTCCAAGGCGGTCTCCTGATTCGCCAGCGGGGAAGGAGGGGGATCAGATCCAGATAGGTCGACAATGTTTTTCCCCTTAATAGCAAAGGGGGCCTTTTTGGCCTTCTTCGCTTGTCCCTGCGAGGCGGGCCGGCTTGGAGGGCGAGGGCGCTTCTTTCCCAAAGAAGAGATCGGGAGGTCGCGAAACGCCTCGATGGCCACGCTCGCGAGCAGGCCAGTGGCGAGGGAGGAAAAAGGCGTTGGGAGGGTTGAGCGGAAGGTCACGCTCTCCTGCAACGGTGACTAAGGACATTAGCTAACAAAAAGGGGGAAGAGGAATAAGGAAGTTTGCGAGTGCGAGCCAGACCTTCCCCCTGGGGGACAGGCATCAGTGAGTCCACCCACTGCTGGAGGTAGACAACCTCCAAGTTCTTCCCCTGAAGGTATTGATACAACTTCGCGTCATCGCCCCTAGTGTTGCGGGAGGGCGGAAAGTAGCCTCGTCTCGCTGGAGGGGAGTGTAAGAGAGGTTGCCGAAGGGACCCTTCACCAGGACGTACTTCTGCGTCCAGTAGTGGGACATGTTGACGATTTCGCAGAGGGTGACGTGCTGGCTCACGAAATGAGCCGTCCCATCCCTGTACGCGCGGAATGAAAACACCTTACGAAAGACGAGTAGACTAAACTCAGTCTTCCCGGCTTGCAAGTAGCTGGCGAACGCGACCATGACGGCGACCGCATTCGGCGTCAGTTGGCTGAGCAGTATACCGAAGTACTTGAGTACCTGGAAGAGTCCTTAAGGGTTAGAAAACCTTTGCGAGGCGAGCCAAAAAACACTAATAATATTCCCCGCTAGGCGAGCTAGAAAGATGTACCTGGCGCACTTCAGGCCATATCGGGAGTCGCAACCCATTCTCAAAGTGAGCAATGGGGATGGCGAGCTAACACTGAATGAGGAAATAAAGCGAAGCGTGAGAGCAGGTTGTGATTGCGAGTGATAAAAGTATAATAAGCGACATAAGTAATCAATGAGCGAGCAAGCCAGGCATAGCGAAAGAAAAGATAATAACAATGGAAAGCACGGGCTCGCAGGCGAGTCAAAAATATCATTATTACAGACTATTGAATTGTTTGCGATCCCTCCCTACGAAGGGGAGGGGAAGTAAAAATAAAAGGCAAACTGCGAAGAAAGAGCTTTTAATAGGGCAACCACTTCCAGCGACCGCGACCCCACACACCAGAGCGGGGGGGGGGGGGATTCGTGGGTAGTGATACTCGCGAAGCGACTGGCCCGCTAGGGTCATCAGCCGCACGTAATCTTCAATCCGAGCAATGTACACCTAGGGGGAGGTCACCTCGCCATGATCGATAGGCCGCACCTCGGCGAGGATGCGCGTGTTCGCGTCCTCCATCGCAGCAAATCTTTCCACATACGCGAGCTGATCCTGTTGATTTTGTTCGTGCAAATCCCGCAGCAGGGAGGTATGCTTCTGGAATATCTCGTTGACCCGCCTCTTCATTTGTTCCGGATTATTGGGGTCCCCCAGAAAATCCGCGACCTGACTCGGCGAGGGGGGTGGAGACATCTCCAATGCTCCAGGCTCTGACTCGGTGAGCGGGATCAGGGGATCACCTGCGAGGTAAAAATCAGCAAGGAGGTGGAAAATGGCACTCGACAAGGATGACTTAACCTGGTGGGAAAGTTTGGGTACTGGGCCTCTGGTGAGATGAGCCCGGCTAACCCTTGAACGCTTCGACGAAGGCGGGGGTAACGGCCTTCCCCAGACCGGGAGGGAGCGTGGTCTTGGCGGCTACTTCGGACTCGCCCAGTAGTGTCCCTTCAGGGCTCCTTTGTCCCATAACGCCGAATACAGGAGTGATGACAGTCTGATTCGGCGGGGCCGGCGGGTCCGCGGAAGGAGGAACTTGCTCCTCCAGGTTCGCGAGAGGGAACACTGCATGTGGAATAAGGGTGATTTAGCGAGTAAAGAAGTATGAAAGAAGGCAAGGCAAACCACTCACCTCGTCGCGAAGGCGAGTCCCACAGGTCGATGACCCTCGCGTCTGCGAGAAGAGTACCAACCCCGTCGGTGAGAGAAATATGGGTCTTCGTGATTTTTTTCCCCAGGGTATTCTCTCCCGGGGAAGCGTTCTGCGAGTGAAGAAGCAATGTTGAAAGAAAAAGACATTAAATCGGTGAACTTGATAGTAGTACCTGCGAGGCGAGCCCGTCATGGGAGGAGGGAGACGAAAAAGAGGACCCATCCTCGCCAGGCGAGCGCCGAACGACCTTCTCCCTTTTGATGGAGGGTGGAGGCGGGGTACGCTGCGGAGAAGCCCAAGAGGCGATAGCGACGACCTTCCCTTTCTGGGCCGCTTGCAAGGCCTTCAGGCGAGCCAATATTTCATCTTTCTTAGACATCGCGTTGGGGCTCGCGGCGAGTAAGAAAAGGGAGAGAAGGATAAGAAAGTTCGAACGCCGGCCGGGAAGGGGGGTATTTATAGTGGTGGGCATGGGCCCCACCAAAAGATTCGCGCCACGTAGTCGAAAGGCTAGCGAATATCTGAGGTTGGATGATTCTTCGCGAGCCCGGGGAGCCTCGCGAAGAGCGGGGATTGTGTACAACCCCGATATTCGCCAGGAGGTAGGCAAAGATGCAGGAAATCAGTAGGCAGAGGAAGTGACAGGAAAAGCGAGCCAGAACCTCGAAGGTAGCTCGCAGGAAGGCGAGCGAGCCGAGCACTCGCCGTAGGCCCGCAAGGAAGCGGGTGAGCCGAAGCGGGCTAGCCGGGTTATCGCGGTCCGCTCATAAGAGGGCGGGCGAGCTAGAACTTCGCGATCGGCGAACTCGCCGTTCAGTTCGACGAGCTCCCGTTGAGATCGACGAACTTCAATTTGAGTTCAACGAAGGACGTTCAGTGTTCGACGAGCGTCATGCTCCGGTTCGACGAAATTACCTTCTGGCCGTATGAGCTCACTTGTCCAGTAAGTTCATCAGATCTTCACAAGGCTGAGGGGAGCTTGTTGGATCGTATGACGCCCTTAGAGGGGGGGGGGGGTGAATAAGGGTGTGTTTAAAAATATAAATTTTTACTTAATAAATTTTAAACAGATTTTTCTTTTCTAAAAAGTTACTTATAAATAATTTTAAACCAATGCAATTTTTGTATTAAACCAAACACAAATTTCTAAGATAAAGATCTAAGCAAACAAATTTGCAATTAGTGAAAAAAGCATAATTATATTTATCATAAAATTTGCATACAATAAAAAATTGATCTTAACAATGCTTAAGATCAATGCACAATTATGATAATAAAAAATACAATAATTTTGGTTTACCAATCCTTCTCCCAAGGATCGGAAGGCTATCACTTGTCTCTCCCAAGACCAAGCCCAAGCCTATCCACTAGATCTTCCCAAGATCTAGACGTAGCACACAAGGCCACGATTTCCCACCAAGCCACGCAAGGACTTGGACGCTCCACACAAGGAAGCGATTTTCCTCTAAGCCACGCAAGGACTTAGACGCCGCACGCAAGACGACGATTTCTCTTCCAATACAAAATGAAATGTGTGTAAATGAAAATACAATATGAAAAGAACAACTCCCTAGAATTTCTGATCTCTGAAAGGATGGTTGAAGCCTCGAGATGATCGTTGATGTAGAAGCGCGCCCGATCTCGTCTTCAATCTTTAATCCTTCTTTGCACAAATGGGAGTTGAAGAGGTTCTGGAGCTCTCTGGTTCGTATGCACTCAGGAAGGAACTTGGAATTCTCAATTGCTTGGAATGCACGAACACAAGGAGTCAATTTATAGAAAATCGCTGTCGCCTGGGCGACATCGACTGTCGGAATTTTCCGACAGCGCTAAACTGTCGCTGAAGTGCCGTCGTGCAGGCAGTTGCTGTAACCGCCGAGCTGTCGCCTGGGCGACATCGATGTCGGATTTCCGACAGAGCAAAACTGTCGGTCGTGGTGGTGTCGTGGGCAGTTGTTGTAACCTCCGAGCTGTCGCCTGGGCGACATCGCTGTCGGATTTCCGACAGCTCAAAACTGCCTTTCGTCGTGCTGCCGTGGAGGGAAGTAGTTGTAACTTCTCTGCTGTCGCCGGAGCGACATCGGCTGTCGGAATTTTCCGACAGTGAAATTTTCCCACATTCAAATTTAGCTCCAGCAGAAATGTGAACATCTCATACCTGTTACCTGCACACCATTAATAAAAAATAGAATCAAATACAAACGGAACTTTGTTATTATCAAGCCGGAGGAGTGCGAAACGCATGCTCCAACAATCTCCCCCTTTTGATAATGACAAATCCGTATAAAAAGAAATCATGTCTATTTAGATTGTTGATTTTAACATTTGGTGTGTGCACAGAAATAACATGATATATTTCTCTTAAAATAAATAATCTCCCTTTAGATGAAAGCTCCCCCTAAATGAATGCTCCCCTTAAATGTATGCTCCCCCTAAATATATGCTCCCCCCAAATGTTAAAGTAAGTTGAAATGATGTATTGTTTAGGTGGAATATTTAGGTGTAATAGATTTGTGATTTCTCTTTTTATACTTTTAATTCTCCCCCTTTTGGTATTAGCAAAAGTTAATATTAGATAAAAGAGTAGTTCTGAAGGGAAAAGATATAGGATGTAGAAATGAAGAGTAAGCGGAAGCACATGTTTGAAATGTTCATGAAATAATAGTAATATGTCATAGTATGAATAAACTCATGAAGAGTCGGTATAGCCATATGAAGTAAGAAAATAAAATAACTTAAACATGATTAAATTCATTTGAAAGTATCATAGAAAGACACAATAGTGGATAGAAATTTGGAATATTTTCAGTCCAATTCTCATGAGATGAATGTTTATATAACATAATGATGTGTACATGTGATACTTAGATCAAACATATGAAGTTATTTAATGTACATGATCATGAAATGGAGAACATAATATAAGCATATAAAGTCAACTTTTACGTTGAAGATATAGCACAAGAAGAATAGCAAACCATTTTTCTTTTGCACAAGACACTTTACAATTCTTTCCAAGGTGCTTAACCTCACAATGCTCATTAAGACTTATCAGGAGGGTAAGTAGTGCTTGGTGGAGTATCCTTGTCTTTAATTTTAACCTTATATTTTTTTATCACATATTTGTGATATCTTAATTTTGAGATATTAATAATTTTTTAATTGACCAAGGATCTCCGAATTCACTTGAATCGCAAAAGATGGTGTATATTTTGTTGTGCTAACAAATCAAGGTTGAAAGTTGTATTTATGAAATGCTATTGTAGTATGCTAAAGCAAATATGATTTATGTATATATTAAATAAAAAGACATACGTATTGATCAAAAGAAGTGAACGTGATAGTTCAGTATGATAGATAAACAATTTCTCATACTTAGAGGCATGCGAAAACAATTTCCAATGGTCTAAACAACTAAGTAGGAGTGTCAATACGGTGATAGCTTGGAAATGAAATCATATAATCATGTAAGAGCCATTTGTTAGAATAAAAAGCACATGGCTTGGCATCAATTCATGAGTTGTAGTATTAATAAGGACATACAACTATTGTAAAGCATCAAAGGGACCAAAAACTGAAGATTAATCAAATCGTGAGCTGTCGGAAATTTCCGACAGTCACTGTCGCCTGAGCGACAACCAAAAATATAAATACGGCTTTGGACCGAGTCAAACCCTATTGTGCATCATTTCCTGGAGTTAAAAACGAGAGGAGGCTGTCGGAGTTTGGCGACATCCTAGATCTAAGGTATGGTTTTTGATTTTTAAGTGTTTTGACTCAAAATTTTTTAGGGATTTTTGATTTTAGAAAGGGGAGATGATAAAAGATGTTTGTTTTTTATTTTCCCTTTGATGAATGGTGTAAATCTTGGAAGTTTTGTCTTTTAAAAGTGTAGATCTAGTGTAAATCAAGGGGATCTTGTTGGATCTTGGTGAAAAATATTTTGATTTTGTGTTTTTTTTGTGGTTGAAGTTTTGCATTTGTACATAGTAGAATTATTTAAAAATGGAAGATTTGCTTTTGGAAGAAGGTTGAAGATGATGAATAGTAATGATATGGAGAAGATGTAGATTTGAAAAAATATTATATATATTTTTTTAAAACTTGATGTTGAAATAAAACTTGATTTTGAGTAGATCTGGAAGTTTATGTAAAAAATTTCAAGAGAAGTTTACTGAAGTACTGTCGGAATTTTCCGACAGTCACTGTCGCCTGGGCGACAGTGTTCCAATGCACAACACATGTTTAATCCATTTTTTTATATGTTATTTGCAGAATGGCTTCCAGTTCTAAAGCGCGAAGAAGTACTTCTGAAGATGCACATAGTTCATATCAAGTGTACCCTGGGGTGGAGAAAGCCATAGTTGGAGTAGCGAAATATGTTGAATTTGATTCGCCGAAGCATGATCATATCTATGATCAGCTTGCGAATGCAGGTATACTCTCAATAATCACATCAGATTCGTTTTCATCCTTTTTGGTTTGAGAATTCTATAATCATTTGGAAGATCCCAATTACACTGAATTGGATGGGGGAGTTAGATCAAGAATCCAAGGTCAACATGTGGAAATAACACATGTTGATCTAAGAGAGGAATTCGGACTAGTGATGAGTGAAAATATGTCGGATATAGTGGAGAGTTATAGAAAAGATAGAGATTGGACCCTTGTAAACATGAGTTTACATGGGAGTCAAAAGAAGACTCTAACCACTGAAGTTACGTCACTCACTCCGAATGCTTTTTTAGTTCAAGATATATTAAGGAACTCAGTCATGTTGAAGAGTGGAGATACAAGAAGTATCATGGCTCAGTTGACCCTCATTACTTACTTCATTATGGAGGATGAACTTTTCGATGTGGCGGACTTCATACTCTCCCAAATTCGGTATGCGTTTAGATTAAAGCATCCAAAATGGGTGAAGGTTCACACGCTGCCAATGGGGGCGATAATTCAGCGTATATTATATAAGAAGTACGGATGGATAGCTCAAGATTCTTATTTTGATGATTGTTATCCGGAGATATATTATACGGGTACGATGAAAGTGAAGAAGACGCAAAAAAAGGCCCATCCTGGAATTGAGATTAGAGAGCCGCCAATGCCTAGGGCAGGATCACTACGAGAGTCCATTGATGATTTACGTGATTCATTAGAGGATCACAAGAAAGAAGTGAAAAAGGACCGTAGTCGAATGCAGAAGTTTATGAAGTTTCTTGTCAAAGGTCTGAAGTTAAAGCCAACTCCGGAGGAAGAGGCCGAATGGCAAGTTCCAGAGGAAGAACTGCCACGCCAATCGGTGAGGCGGACTCGCCGTGGTAAGGTCGTGAGACGAGGACCTCCAGAAGATTGTTCAGAGAGCAGTGGGGCTGGTTTTGAGGATTCTGAGTAGTTTCATCAGGCTGCTGCTGCTGACTGATGTCGGAAATTTCCGACATCCACTGTCGCCTGGGTGA
This sequence comes from Dactylorhiza incarnata, assembly GCA_033032865.1. Taxonomy (NCBI): domain Eukaryota; kingdom Viridiplantae; phylum Streptophyta; class Magnoliopsida; order Asparagales; family Orchidaceae; genus Dactylorhiza; species Dactylorhiza incarnata. Next base: position 1,339,795 of record JAWHQI010000226.1, on the reverse strand, counting down.
CAGTGAACTCTTCAGATGTTGTTTTCTGTTAATGAACTTGAAACTAATGTTATTTTCTACTGTTTTTATTGGAACAATAGTGATGTAATATTAATGATGTTTGAATTTTTGTTAAGTCATTTTAAATTCTATGGTTTGATTTTAGAATTTAGGCTTTTTCTTTTTAAAATGTATAGGTTTTGAGTAGTGATATATTCATTGTGAAATGTCTAGGATTCCCAATTCTAGCATAAGCATAGAAAAACGGGAATCCGGTAACGGTTTAGTGAATATATCCGCTAGTTGATTTTCCGTGCCTATAAAGTTGATTTTTATATTACCCTTCTTAATATGATCCCTTATAAAATGATGTCGGACATCTATATGCTTAGATCTAGAATGTAATACGGGATTGTTAGTTAAGTCTATAACACTTTTATTGTCACACTTTAATTCTACACTACTTTGTTGCATGCCAAAATCTTCTAACGTTTGTGACATCCAAAGAGCTTGGGCACAATAACTACCTAGTGCAATATATTCGGCCTCGGTAGTAGAGAGGGCAACAGAATTCTGTTTCCTACTCGACCATGAAATAAGTGAAGGGCCGATAAAATGACAAGTGCCACTAGTGCTTTTCCTATCTAAAGAACATCCCGCATAATCCGAATCCAAAAAACCATGCAAAATAAAAGAATCATTATGAGGATACCATAATCCTAATTTTGATGTTCCTATGAGATATCTAAAGATACGTTTCACCGCTTTTAAATGTGACTCTTTAGGATTAGCTTGAAATCTAGCACATAAACAAACGGCAAACATAATGTCAGGTCTAGATGCGGTTAAATACAATAAAGATCCTATCATACTTCTATAAAGGGTTTGTTCAATTGAAACACCACTTTCATCTTTTCTTAATTTTAGTGAAGTACTCATAGGAGTGTTTGCATGCTTAAGATTTTCAAATCCAAATCTTTTTAACATATCATGAATATATTTGGTTTGACATATAAAAATACCATCATGTTTTTGTGTAATTTGAAAACCTAGAAAATATGAAAGTTCTCCAACCATGCTCATTTCAAATTCATTTTTCATAATTTGAACTATTTCATTACACAACTCTTCATTAGTGGCTCCAAAAATAATATCATCAACATAAATTTGCAAAATAACTAAATCATGATCAATTTGCATAATGAAAAGTGTAGAATCAGCACTTCCTATTTTATAATCGTGCTTTAACAAATATTGAGTTAATCGATCATACCAAGCACGAGGCGCTTGTTTTAATCCATAAAGCGCTTTATCTAATTTATAAACATAATTTGGATATTTCTCATTTATAAAGCCAGGGGGTTGTTCTACATAAACCTCCTCTTTTATATACCCATTTAAAAATGCGGTTTTGACATCCATTTGATATAATTTAAATATTTTAAAACAAGCAAATGCAAGAAATATCCTAACCGCTTCTAATCTTGCTACGGGTGCAAAAGTTTCATCAAAATCTACCCCTTCAATTTGTGCATAACCTTTTGCAACTAATCTGGCTTTATTTCTAACAATTCTAGATTCATTATCTATTTTATTTTTAAAAATCCACTTAACACCAACTACAAGATGATTTTTGGGTCATTCTACAAGATTCCAAACCTTATTACGTTCAAATTGATTAAGTTCTTCATTCATAGCTAAAAACCAAAATTCATCATTTAAAGCGGTGGAAACATCTTTTGGTTCTATTTCAGAGACAAAACAAAGATTTGAAAATAAAACATGTAGCGATGAACGAGTACTAACCCCTTTTTGCGGATCTCCAATGATAAGCTCCTTTGGATGATCCTTTGAAAACCTCAATTCACTTGGAGGCTCATATTTCTCTTTCTTCTACTTCTCTATCTCCTTCTTCTCTTTCTCCTTCTCTTTCTTCTTCTTTTCCTTCTTCATTTTCTCCAAGTTCTTCATCATCATTCTCCACCGATGGAAGGGGATCATCTTCTCTTCCTGTAATTTTCTTTTCTACACATGAAGCAAACTCATCAAACCTAACATGAATAGATTCTTCAACTATTTTTGTTCTTTTATTAAAAATCCTATAAGTTTTACTAGTTGAAGAATAGCCAATAAAAATACCTTAATCACATTTTTCATCAAATTTTCATAAGGAATCTTTAGAATTCAAAATAAAACATTTACAACCAAAAACTTTGAAATAAGAAACATTTGGTTGTTTATTAAAAATTAATTCATAAGGAGTTAATTTTAAAATAGGGCGAAGCATTACTCTATTAATTACATAACATGCCGTACTAACCGCTTCAGCCCAAAAAGATTTTGGTAAATTTAATTCAGATAACATCGTACGGGCTAACTCTTGAAGAGTTCTATTTTTCCTCTCCACTACACCATTTTGCTGTGGTGTGCGTGGAGCGGAAAATTCATGTTTAATTCCTAACTCCGTACAAAAAGAAATAAACTTTTCATTTTTAAATTCTCCTCCATGATCCGATCGTATGCGTTTAATTTTTAACTCAAATTCATTTTGAATACGCAAACATAATTTTGAAAATTCTGAAAATGCATCGGATTTTGAGGTTAGAAATAAAGTCCAACAAAAACGAGAATAATCATCAATCAATACAAATGTGTATTTTCTACCTCCTAAGCTAGAAATTCCAATTGGCTCAAATAAATCCATATGTATTAATTGAAGTGGCCTAGTGGTAGAAATAATATTTTTACTTTTAAAAGATGATTTTGAAAATTTTCCTTTTTGGCAAGGCACACATAGTGAAGAAGATAAATTTCCATTTAACAATGGTAAACCTTTAATTAATTTATCTTTTGAAAGTTTTGAAATTAACTTGGCACTAGTATGTCCAAGTCGCCTATGCCATAAATCTAATTCATCATTTTTTGATAAAAAACATTTTAAGGTAGAATTTGAAAAATCAAGAAATTTAATCATATATACATTATGACATCTAGGTGCGGTAAAAACAATTTCATTTGTTTTGGAATTAATAATTTTGCACAAATTTGTAGAAGATTCAAATAAAACATTTAAACCCTTATCACATAATTGACTAATAGAAATCAAATTATGCTTTAATCCTTCTACAAATAGAATATTTGAAATTGAAAAATTTTCGTTACCCACAACTCCGATGCCGATGATTTTTCCTTTTCCATTGTCTCCGAAAGTAACAACTCCTCATTTCTTCATCTCTAGGCTAAGAAACTTCTCTTTATTGCCCGTCATGTGTTTTGAACAGCCCGAGTCCAAGTACCACACGTCTTCTTTGTCCTTAGCCTGCCAACACACCTAGAAAGAAGAGGTGAGTAAAGATCTGGTTACCCAAGTGGTTCCACCCATAGCATAGGTAGAAGTCTTAGGCACCCAGATTTGTTTGATTTTACTTTTTCCTTCTTTCCAGCAAGAGTCCGTAGTGTGACCAAATCTATTGCATTTGACACATGTAATGTATTTAGAGGAGTATAACCTTTCTAGACTTTTACTAGATGAGGATGCAATATTTGACAATTCATTAATTTTAGAATTTTTTAAAGTAAATTTTCTGGACTTTTCACTGTCGCCGACGACAGTGGTTGTCGCCGGGCGACAGCTTCCAGACGTGTATCCGAGTCCAAACCTTCCAGATCCATGGCGTTGGTATCCTAAGATCATATCCAGTGATCTTCGGCCCATTCCAAATTTTTTCATGGCTAGTGTTAAGTCATGAATCTGGTTTTTCATTTTTGTATTTTCGGATACCAGATTTACACATCTATGTTCAAAAGATTTCTTTCCCTCATAGATTTTGGAAATTGAAGATTTCAGATCTCTCTCTAAAATCTCATTCTTTTTAGTAAGAAGTTTTATTGTAGAATGAGATTTGGAAAGAGATTCTTCAAGTTCTTTAATTCTTCCCATAAAGTGATCACACTCTTGGCAAGAAATATCTCTTTTTCCAATAGTCTTAATTTTCTTTAACAATTTTTTGTTTTCTTTAAGTAAAATTTCATTTTCAGATTTAAGAAGATCATTATCTTTTAAACTTTTTTCAAAAAATTTGCAAGTCTTTAAAAATTCAGAAAATAATTCATCATAGGTTGGAGGAGTTACCTCAGTGTCGCTTTGGACACTGCATTCGTCATCAGATATGACGCTCTTTCCCATTAAGCACATGTTGGCCTCCTCTTCTTTACTTGAGTCTGAACTGCTTGCATCCTCAGAAGTAGTATCATCCCATGTTTCCGCCTTCAACACCTTCTTCGACCCTTTGTGCTTCTTTTCTTTAAGTTCTTTCAAGTACTTTGGACACTTGCTTCGGATGTGTCCTAACTTCTTGCAGTGATAACACTCCGGTGGCGGTCTCTCTTCCTCCTCATCGCCTTCCTTTCCTTTTTTTCTTCCTAAAGGTCTCCTTCTTAAAATACTTCTTCAACGAATTCCTTCTCTCCGGATTTTTCATAAATTTTCTAAATTTTTTAACAAATAAACTTTCCTCATCTTCTTCATCCTCCTCAGAATCACTAGTTTCTTCCTTCTTAGATCTTAGAGCCAATCCCTTCTTCCTTGGCTCCATATACTCTTGTTGTTGAATTTTCAATTCAACTTCATGAGTTTTCAAGTTCCCAATGAGGCTCTCCAATTGTAAGGTCTTAAGATCATGTGACTCGAAAATTGCAGTCACTTTAGGATTGAACTTCGGGGGAAGTGATCTTAATATTTTCCTTACTAAATCTCCATTTGAGAACACCTTTCCTAGCACCTTTGAGTCGTTCACGATTTTTGTGAATCGTGTGTACATCGTATCAATCTCTTCATCTACCTCCATTTTGAACCTTTCAAATTCAGACTCCAGTTGAAATAGCTTTGAATCCTTTACCTACGAAGTACCTTCATGAGTGATTTCTAATAAATTCCAAATTTCAAATGCAGTATTACAAGCACAAACTCTATTAAATTTAGTGCGATCTAGTGCGCAAAATAAAGCATTCATGGCTTTTGCGTTGTTCTTACATTTTAATTTATCATTGTCATCCCACTTGTCTTTGGGCTTATCCATGGTTACATCTCCTACAACAAATGTTGGAGAAGTGTAACTAGATTCTACCATATTCCAGACTTCTATATCTAGCGCAATTAGAAAACAACGCATACGTGTTTTCCAATAATTATAGTCTGTGCCCGTAAAAAGTGGTGGCCTACTAATTCCTTGCCCCTCAACAAACGCGTGATCGTTGTGCGCCATTACTCCCGGTGGTAAAACCGTTTTGGAGTAACCTGGCTCTGATACCACTTGTTGGATCGTATGACGCCCTTAGAGGGGGGGGGGGGTGAATAAGGGTGTGTTTAAAAATATAAATTTTTACTTAATAAATTTTAAACAGATTTTTCTTTTCTAAAAAGTTACTTATAAATAATTTTAAACCAATGCAATTTTTGTATTAAACCAAACACAAATTTCTAAGATAAAGATCTAAGCAAACAAATTTGCAATTAGTGAAAAAAGCATAATTATATTTATCATAAAATTTGCATACAATAAAAAATTGATCTTAACAATGCTTAAGATCAATGCACAATTATGATAATAAAAAATACAATAATTTTGGTTTACCAATCCTTCTCCCAAGGATCGGAAGGCTATCACTTGTCTCTCCCAAGACCAAGCCCAAGCCTATCCACTAGATCTTCCCAAGATCTAGACGTAGCACACAAGGCCACGATTTCCCACCAAGCCACGCAAGGACTTGGACGCTCCACACAAGGAAGCGATTTTCCTCTAAGCCACGCAAGGACTTAGACGCCGCACGCAAGACGACGATTTCTCTTCCAATACAAAATGAAATGTGTGTAAATGAAAATACAATATGAAAAGAACAACTCCCTAGAATTTCTGATCTCTGAAAGGATGGTTGAAGCCTCGAGATGATCGTTGATGTAGAAGCGCGCCCGATCTCGTCTTCAATCTTTAATCCTTCTTTGCACAAATGGGAGTTGAAGAGGTTCTGGAGCTCTCTGGTTCGTATGCACTCAGGAAGGAACTTGGAATTCTCAATTGCTTGGAATGCATGAACACAAGGAGTCAATTTATAGAAAATCGCTGTCGCCTGGGCGACATCGACTGTCGGAATTTTCCGACAGCGCTAAACTGTCGCTGAAGTGCCGTCGTGCGGGCAGTTGCTGTAACCGCCGAGCTGTCGCCTGGGCGACATCGATGTCGGATTTCCGACAGAGCAAAACTGTCGGTCGTGGTGGTGTCGTGGGCAGTTGTTGTAACCTCCGAGCTGTCGCCTGGGCGACATCGCTGTCGGATTTCCGACAGCTCAAAACTGCCTTTCGTCGTGCTGCCGTGGAGGGAAGTAGTTGTAACTTCTCTGCTGTCGCCGGAGCGACATCGGCTGTCGGAATTTTCCGACAGTGAAATTTTCCCACATTCAAATTTAGCTCCAGCAGAAATGTGAACATCTCATACTTGTTACCTGCACACCATTAATAAAAAATAGAATCAAATACAAACGGAACTTTGTTATTATCAAACCGGAGGAGTGCGAAATGCATGCTCCAACAGAGCTCACAGTAAATGCGTGCGAGACCGGGCATAGATTTTAGGGGTCAACCAGCAGGCGAGCCAGAAGCTCAAAGGTCGCTCGCAGGAAGGCGGGAAGGCCGGGTACTCGCCGGCTGCTCGCGAGGAGGCGGACGAGCCGGATTTCTTCCAAGTCTTCGTGTTCGACGATCTTCAAACGGCGTTGAACGAAATCAGTTCTCTGTTCGACGAACGGGCTTCTCCGTTCGAATAACTCGCGTCACGCCTCAGTTCGACGAACTGGCTTCTCAGCTCGGCTAGCAGTCATCCAGCCGGTTCAGCAGATTTATACAAGGCCGATGGGAGCTCGCAGGAAGGCGTACAAGACCTGGCCTCGGTGGCCGTCACCAGAAAAGGCGCGAGCGGGGCCTCCGCAGAGTGCTCGCCTATAAGGGGTTTTTTGCGAGCCATCCTCGTGAGGAGACTCGCGGGAGCTCTCGCGAATGGCGTTCTCATAGGCCGTTTACCCATAGGCTAAAGAGGTGAAATTACCCCTCTGCCCATGGTGGTCTGCAAGTAGCCCCTCCAAACAGCGGAGTTTGCCTGTTAGTAGTCCAAATTGGGGTGTGTTTAGTAAAACCAAATGAATCCCGCTATTGACAGACCATGAGCAGGAAAACTATAAATAGACCTTGAAGGGCACCTTGGGAGAGGATTCCAATCTCAGTTCTCTGAGCTTCTTTTTCCCTCGGTTACTTTGGTATTAGCTCTCTAGCTCGCCAAGGTGCCCAAGTCTCAGCTTTAGCTTGAGAGGGGAAGCGCTCAACGATCTTCCGGGTTTGTGGTGGGACCTTCTCGCTGCGACTAAGGTTTTAGTCTGTTTTTCGAGTCCCCAGTCTGCTTCTTTCGAGGGACTAGTAAGGGCTAGCTGCCCCTCAACTTGTTGAGGGCCCGAGCTTCACAAGAGACCGAGAAATCGGTTTCAACAACAAGTGCCTGTCATGAAAGCACCTCCACGACCCGACTGAAGATTAACTCTGCATTCTCTCTTGAAGTGACCAAACTTGTTGCACCTGAAGCACCTTGACCCTTCCTTCTTCTTCCCATCATGCTTAAGATCATAGCTCCTCTCCTGCTGATGTGAAGTAGATGGACCATCACCTCCAGATGACTTCTTCTTCTTGTCTCATCTCTTCTTCTTAACTGAGTGCATAACCTTACTTTCTCCCCCGGAGATAAATATCCCAATCATCTGCTTTGCCAAACTCTCTTGCGAAGTAAGTAAGTTTTCCAGCTCTAGCAAGGATGGTTGATTGGCCCAGCCTTGTACAGAAGTAACAAAGGCCACATACTCCCTCCGCAGGTCGCGGATTATGTGCCTTTTCAGCCGTGCTTCTGAGATAGGCTCTTCCGGATCCAATGCCGATATCTTAGCACAAAGGTTCTTCATCTTCATGAAGAAGGATGAGATAGATAAGTCTCCTTGAGTTGCTTTTGCCAACTCATTCTCAATAAATTGTAGCCGAGCTATATTCTTCTTATTGAACAAGCCATCCAAGACTGTCCAAATTTCAGCAGCAGGCCGACATCCAATGATGTGGTCAAAGAGCTCAGGAATGATAGATCGCTTGAGAGTGAATTCAACTTTTGCATTTCTTCTCTTCCAAGCCTTCACCTACTCGGCATTCCCTTCAGCGGCAACCACTGGTTGTATTGCTTATCCACCGACTACCTCCTATAAATCCTCGCCAAGAAGATAACTCTCCATGCAAGACTTCCATTTCTTTAAGTTAGTCTGCGTAAGGAGCTCAATACCAAGACCTCTTGTATAACCTCCTTCCATTGCTATACTGCTGGTTAACTTGAACTTCCAGAAATCTCAAGCAAGATACTGAGGTATCGCTGCTCAAGCCTTCTGTCCCTCTGATACCATGCTGAATTTTTTCTAGCTTTGGTATTTAGAGATAGATTTCAGCTTAGATACCAAAGTAAAGAATCTAAGAAGCGGGAATCAGATGCAGGAACACTACAACCATTCCAACACTACTAGAAAAACAATTTTTAGCTACACATTTTTTGCCAGGGTTCAAAAACCGTCGCTAAAACAGTTGTTTTAGCCAGGGTTACAAAACCGTGGCTAATACTTAAGTATTAGCCACGACAAGCAAAAAACGTGGCTAATATTTAAGTATTAGCCACGACAAGCCAAAATCGTGGTTAATACTAAGGTATTAACCACGATTTTTATTTGTCGTGGCTAATATAAGTATTTGCCTCAGTCGTCTCTGATATATGTATTCACGATTTTTATTTGTCATTCCCTGCCCTAGATCGCTCAGTCGTCGCTCCTCCCGCAAGCTTCTCCCTCCCGTGACCTTGACGACCACCGACGATTTAAGCGACTTCAACTCTTCTCCCTCGACGACCACCGACGATGTTCAACGACTTCGACTTTGACTTCGAATCTACCTCCGTCGATATTCAACAATTTCGAATCCCTGCCGTGACCTCGACCTCGACTTCGACTCTACCAGCCGGAGATCCTGCCCTGCTCGAGGTATAAGTTTCTATTTTTCCTTCTCCTTTGATTCCAGCACCTATTCTTGTTCTAGTTGAAAGTTGGGACATTCGTATGATTTTCCCTTGCATATATGGATGTGCTTTTATGTATGCTATTATGCTCATCTATTTGGATATAATTTTTGCTATACACCTATACCCTTGCATGTGTGCATGAATGTATCTGCTTCTTACCCTATGTTACATACAATGGCAATTGTTTGTGATGAGAAAACAGAGTTCGAGATTGGAATGGGTTTCAGTATGTTCTTCTTCGTGTTCCCTGTTTAAGATGCTTACATACATACATGTATCTAAATGTCTATATCTTAATGTGTGTTTATGATAATTGCTTTCATGTTGTAGATAGTATTAGTTACTGTATATTTTTGGTTGTATAATTAGCAGAGTATCTTGGATGGAATTGATCATTTATTGACTTCTATTTTCTTCCCAAGTATGAATGTGCTTATTGCCATTTAATTTATATACGATTAATTAATGTTATAGTTGTAGATTTGCCTGCGAGATGTGGGGAGAAATTAAGATTTATGCTCTAGTTTTTTAAAAAAATACATAATTTAGTATTTGTCACGGTTTAAAACCGTGGCAAATAATTTTTTAAATACATTAAACTTGCTATTAGTCACGGCTAAAAATCGTGGCTAATAGTCAGATTATTTGCCACGGCAGGAAGTCGTGGCAAATAGGATATTTTTTACATTACGAAAACCTTTTTGTCAGCGTGGCAAAAGCTAAGGTATTAGCCACGACAATTTTTGGTGGCTAATACTGTTTGCCACGGCCAATCCGTGGCTAAAAACCTTTATCCACGCGACCTTTAGCCACGAAATTTTTCCGTGGCTAGACCGTGACAAAAGATCTTTAGCCACAGTTTTAGACTTTTTGCCAGGACAAATTGCCCTGGCCAAAAATCAAATTTCTTGTAGTGCAAGTTAAGTAACCAACAAAAATAGAAGAGCAAACACGATCTTGAATTAATCTATCTCTTTACAATGCGAGAGTTACATGACGAGACATGATTCATCAGAATACAGGGAGAGACAACAGAGATGACAGAGACAACAAACAACTGGCGAACAGTAAAAACTGAGATCGCCACAGACCGCTGAGATGGTCAGACCGCACACAATTACTGAGACCGCGCGAACAGTACTGGTCGCCAACCTGCAACCCGCCAGACCGCCAACTCAGACCGTACCGCACGAGCTATTGACTTATTGAGCTGCTGAAAAAACAACCTGTTCGCACTTCTTGATTGTCTGACCGCACGGTCGCATAATCACAGAAGCTTCCCGCGAACAGAGAACAGAACTGCAAATGTTGTCGCCTGACCGCAACTTTAGATCGCCTGACCGCTCGGTCATTTGATCGCTGAGCTTGCTGCGAACAACCCAAGAACTAAAAACATAGATCTCCCAGAGGAGACCGCCGACGAGCTGGTTATGCAAAGCTGGGAAGAATCACCAAGGAAGAAGACCGTTGATTGCTGGTCGCTGACCTGCGAACACAACAAACGATCAACCACTTCCCGACCGCACGACCTCAAAAACAGAGACCGGCAAAATCAACCCAAACTCTAGTTCTTATAGTTCTCGATTACAAATGACAGGTCATGCACCTCTATTTATAGGCAAACTGACGGATGTCGTCACCGCCCCAAAAGAGATATAGTAACCGCCCCAACCAAACCGCATAAGGGGAGATCGCACGATCACCAGAAGGAATCTGCATGACCCAACGACCAGCCAACAGAGGAGATTGCGCAGACTGCGCGGTCTGAACATTTTCAGACCGCCCAGACCTCTTCCACTCCACTTCAAAAATTTAACACAATATATTAGTAAAGTTTAGAGAATAATTTCAAAAAAAAAAATATTTGAAGAACGAATTTCAAACCGTCATGAAAGTACATGAATTGATTTCACATTTTGCCTTTTTTTTTTCCTTCTGCAATTAGGCCAGCAATGCTCTACGGTTCTGAGTGTTGGGCAGTGAATGATGTACATGAGCAAAAAATGAGAGTTTGTGGAGATGAGAATGCTTAAGTGGATGTGTGGCCACACGAGACTGAATAAAATTATGAAAGAATGTATCAGGGATAAGACAGGAGTGGCGTCAATTGTAGAGAAGATGCGAGAAGCTCGTTTAAGATGGTTCAGACATGTACATAGGAGACCATTAGAGGCACCTGTTAGGCGTTGTTGTGAGAGTTTAGTCACTAGACATGTTAAACGGGGAAGGGTAGACCATAAGACATGATGTACTTAGGCAATACTGAGACTATGATTAAAGATATGACACAATGGCGACAAAGGATCCATATAGCCAACTCCACTACGGTGGGATACAGGCTTGATTGAGTGTTGTTTTTTATTTTTAGTAACCAATTGTTTAAATAATTTTCATGATGCAATGCATTGTAAATGACATATTTCCTTATAAATACTTGTTGCGGGTCGCTTAGGGCTCTTGGTAAACCGGTCGAATTGAACCACCTTAGCTCGGGAGCGAACTAAGCGCGCAAACAGTCACAGAGAAATTCGTTGAACACACTGGGACGTTTTAACGTGGAAAAACCCGGAAAGGGTAAAAAAATCACGCGGCCGGGGCGGTGCCGACCAAACTTCACTATCTTCTGAGAGGTTACAATCCGGTGTTTTAGAATTCGAGCGCGACAGGCCGCCGCTCGTTACAATATTAGGGAGAGAGAGAGAGAACGTTCCGAGGGTGATATGCCAACTCTCGGGAAAAACTAAGTATTTTCCTTCTGAGAACGGTAGAGAACGAAATTGAGAATGTCTTGTCCGCTTTCGTGAGAACGAAAGTGAGACTACTGCGTCCGCTTTCGTGAGAACGAAAGTGAGACTACCGAGTCGCCTTTCGGGACGAAGGAAAACTTCAAGTCCGCGAAGGAGATCTTCAAGCGCCGAAGGAGAAATCCGTGGAAATCTTCAAGGAGCTCTCTCTGGTCATCAAGGCGGAATCCTCTCAAATGAAGCCTAGAGGGTCCTTTTATAGCTTTGGCCGGGGGTAGTCCGGTAATTTTGCTGTTGTAACCACCGTAACCACCTGGGAGGACGAATCATATTTTTCGGTTCGGAGCCCATGGATCACCATTTTTCGTAAATGACCATCCTGCCCTTCGAGGAAAGGCGACAAGCTGTTCCTGAAAAGTGAGAAACTAAAAAGACAAAAAGACAAGCCGTTCACGTTGCGGTTGGTGTGCTTAGCGCGCATTTTTGGATTGACGGTTGATGGCGGGAATGGCGGTTCTGACTTTGATCTCCCACTCTCTCCCACTAAAGTGATGGGGAGAGTGGTTTATGGGAGTAACCGCCATCCGGTTCTACCATAAATGAGAGCCGATGATGAATCCTCATCGCAAGCCCCCCAAACCTTCGGAGTCCGATCCTCCGTGTGAAGGAGTGTGAAGGTTTCATCGCTCTTGAATTGACTCCGGTCATCATTGTTGTAGGCGTGCGGCGCGTTGAATCATGGTGGAAGTAAGCTCTCCTATTATTTTTGTTTCGTTTGCAAAGGAGGAGATGGAGGAGCGCGCCCGCGAGGGTGGTTTCGACCGAGGGGGCGAGGCATCGGGAGGGTGCGTGCCCGCGCGCGGGCGGCTCCGGCCGTGGGAGCGAGCTCGCACGCGGGCGCTGCCATCCGCGGGGTCGAGCCGCCGGCGGCCTTCGCGACCCGCATGCGCGGGTGCTGCCGGCCGTGGGAACGGCCGCCGGCGGAGGGGGGCCGTACGGCCTGTGCTGGGCGACCCCCCGCGCGGTGGTTTCGCGCCCGGCCGGCGGGGGCTGTAGGGGGCGCACGCGCCCCCACGTGCGCGCAACGGTTTGCCGCGCGCGAAGGTTTGCCGCGCGTCCCCATGCGTGCGCTTGCGCGCGGTGGTTTGCCGCGCGCGTTTCCACGCGTATGCGTGTGTGGCGGTTCGCCGCGTGCATCCCCCGCGTGCGGTGGTTAGCCTAGCACGCGGGGTGTCGGGTGTGTGTGGCTCACCGTTCGTGCGGCTCGTTGTGCACAGAAGTCGTTGCATGAGCGGTTTGCTGTGCGCGTGACTTGTTATGCGCGCGCGATTAGCTGCGCGCGAATTGCGGAGTGCGCACGACTTATTGCTTTCATGCGGTTGGTCGGTGTGATTGCGTGCCGGTGGGTTGAATTTACTTGACGCGCATCTTTCTGGATCTTTATTCACATGCATTCATTTTGTTTGATGTATGCGCTTATGTGCGCGAATTTTTGCTTTCAGGTTTCGAAACGGAGTGGCCAGTCGAGGCCGATGCGCATGCGCTCTACTCTTGACGGCGCGCGAATTGACATATGGCGGAAGCGGTTCGGGTTGCCCCCTGATGTTGAGGTGAAGATCCCAGGGGCGGAAGAGCGCGCCCAAAATCCGCCGACCGGTTTCATGTCCCTTTCGGAGAGCTGTTTGAAGTCCGGGTTTCGCATTCCTCCGCCCGAGGAGGTCCTTGAGATATTCCGGTTCTGCAGTGTCCCGATTACCCAGTTCACACCGACTGGGATGACGAACATTATGGGGATGGTGGTATTTTTTCGGGAACATAGCACGCGCTTTTCGCTCGGGATTTTCAAAGATTGGTGCGAGATTTCTACCGACCCGGGCGGTCGTATTAAAGTTCGGAGCAACAAAAGCTGGTTTCACTTTGGAGTGAAGACTGATTACCACCATGAGAATACTCTTTATGGGTATGTCCGGAATCGATGGGAGCTACCGGAGTTATGGAGATCGCTTCCTGGACGCTGTTGCCGGCAGACTGGTCGGGAAGATGAGTTCCTTCCTATCCCTGGTTTTCCTGGCCGAGAGGGGTTGTCGAAGGCCTTGCTTTCCATTTCTGGTTGCGTGGATGAACGTCGACTGCACTCGGTGGGGCTTTCCTGGGATCCCGAGCGGGAGGCTGCTGTTCCCTTAGATCGTGGGAAAAAGAGGAAGATCATTATTAAGAACGGTCCTTCTGGTCCGCGCCCTATTCCACTGGCGCCTATGAGTCAAGATTGCGAGGCCGGCCCGAGCCGTCCTAGGAGAGAGCCGGTTTCGCCTGATCCGGAGGTGGAGATTTTGGCGTCTCCTACTGCCGACCGGGTCCCGCCGGAGGATTTGCCGCCACCACCTCCCATCATGCCGGCGAAGCGAGTTTCTTCCTCACTTCAGGCGATGGCTTGTGCGGTAAGTGAAGCTCTTATTTCTTGATCTTAGCCTTTACTCTCCGTCATTATTTATGCTTGCTAACGGTTTGACTTTTGTTCGCAGGCAGAGGCTTTGACTAGCGTTGCGCTCACATGGAACGATCATTATGTGAGCCTCAAGGACAACTACTTCGCTCTTCAGGAGGAGTTACGTGTGGCGAGGTGTGACATGTCCGTTTTGCATAGGAAGAGGGACCTCGACGCAGCTCATATCAAGCAGTTAGAGGGTGAAGTCGAGAAGCTGCGAGCAGAGTACGACGGTGATAAGGTGCTCGCTCAGGATGCCCTTCGTCAACTATCGGACGCGCAGGGGGAGATGTTTCGCCTGGAGGGGGAGTTGGGCTTTCTACGGAGCAAGGTGGACCGGCTGTCATCGATCGAGCAGAGTCTTGAGGAGGCCAAGGTGACTGGGGTAGCCGAGTACAAGGATTCCCTCACTTTTGCGGAAGAGCGTTTCCAGACGGTGGAAGAGATTCGCGTCGAGGTGATGACAAAGGAGGTAGAGCCCCTGGTAGCGGACGAGTGCGAAGTTTCTTTTCAGAGAGGCGTTTAGAAGACTCTCCGTATGATGGGGAGGAAGTTCGGGTGCGACACCGCTGGCCTCAGAGCCGAAGATCTTTCTGGGGATGACTACTCGGACGTGGCCGAGGACTGATGTTGTTTATCTTTCATTTTCTTGCTTTCAGCTTTGCTGTTTGTTTGTGTGTTTGTCGGATGTGGTTGTATCTCCTTTATTGCATGCGTCATACTTGTTTCCCTGCATGATCTTGTCAATCTGGTTGTTAGCACCTGCATAGTTTGATTGTTTTCAAAATTACAGATGAGTTTGCGCGGATCTGAGCCCGGGGCTTTTATACTAGTTTGCACGAGTCTGTGCTCGCGGTTTTTACATTATATATAAAATTAGTTTGCACGAGTCTGTGCTCGCGGCTTTTACATAAAAAATTAGTTTGCGCAAGTCTGTGCTTGCGGCTTTCGCACGAGTCTGGCTCGCGGATTGGCTGGTGAATAGCGGGTGTATTCAAACCGAGGGTGAACGTAAGGGGGGGCAGGCCCCTACGACACCGGGACTCGACGGTGGAGGAGAAGGGCGAACCTTCAATCGACGGCGGTGCAAAGTCCCCGGGGCAGGGCCCCGAAGTGGCCGGTGAATAGCTGGTGTATTCAAACCGGGTGTGAACGTAAGGGGGGCAGGCCCCTACGACACCGGGACTCGACGGCGGAGGAGAAGGGAGAACCTTCAATCGACGGCGGTGCAAAGTCCCCGGGGCAGGGCCCCGAAGTGGCCGGTGAATAGCTGGTGTATTCAAACCGGGGGTGAACGTAAGGGGGGGCAGGACCCTACGACACCGGGACTCGACGACGGAGGAGAAGGGAGAACCTTCAATCGACGGCGGTGCAAAGTCCCTGGGGCAGGGCCCCGAAGTGGCCGGTGAATAGCTGGTGTATTCAAACCGGGGGTGAACGTAAGGGGGGCAGGCCCCTACGACACCGGGACTCGACGGCGGAGGAGAAGGGCGAACCTTCAATCGACGGCGGTGCAAAGTCCCCGGGGCAGGGCCCCGAAGTGGTTCCTGCAGTAGAACAGTTTAGGACAGATAGAATATAACTAGAAAATATTGATACATGCGCAAGTGCAATCTTGCGGCTTTTGAGCCAGTAAGTTTCTGATACATATTTTACGAGAGAGAAAAGATAACATTGCACTTCTTTTGTGCTGCGCTGGCTCGAGCTCTTTTGGTCATTCAGCATGGTGGGCGACGGTGACCCGACGACTGATCTTTGGTGGCATCATTCTGTGCTTCTTCACGGAAAGCCTCCAGGTGCCCTAACTGGACGAGGCGTTCAATTTCTTCTTTCAGTCTTGCACAGTGCTCTGTTCCGTGCCCTCGGCCTTTGTAGAAGTGGCAAAATTGGGCTTGATCTCCCCTATGCAGGGAGAGCCGTTTGGGCCAGTTGATGATCTTGCTATTTCTGATTACAGACAATATGTGCTCGCGGGGGGTATTCAGCGGGGTGAAGCTCCGGGAGCCTTGATTTGCTAGCCCTTTGGAGCGGTCTGCTCGGTTCTGAGGGAGCAGTTCAGCCTTCTCGAACTGCTGCTGCTGCCCCTTTCTCTTGCGGCATGTATCAAACTGCAGCGAATTTGCTGATGCCTGAAATTTGGCTTTTGCTGCCCCTTTCTCTTGCGATGGGTCGTTGTTGATCCAAGGGAGCTTGGAGGCGGGTGCGTCGAAACCGTGAATCGCGTTCTTGAGGATACTCCCTTTGTTGGCCATGCGGCCGGACTTGGAAACGTCGTGGTCCAGGGCGTCCAGTAAGAGGCTCCCAAATATTGCCCCGTAGGGGGAGTCTGCCTCGGCGACGACGAACTGAACGTCGTACTGGACTGGTTCTGCGTGCATCCCTACTTGGACGGGGAGGGTGATGATTCCTACGGTGGGTACCGTTGTTCCGTCTGGGAGCTCCGCGTCGCTGGCCCTGAGTTTGAGGTTCCCGCTTAGGAGTTTGAGCCGTACTACGGCAGCCAGGAATAGGATGTTAAAGGAGATGCTGTGAGTTACTAACGCTCTCCTTAGCTCACAGGGTGGACTGCCGATGCTCGCGTCTAAGGCGAAGTCCATCCATGCGCAGGGACGCTCTTGGTGAAAATTTGTGCGGATCTTCTGTTGCTGCGTGCTCCACTCCGCCTCCCTTAGGCGGGGCGGTTCGTCCGTGCCGGGCTTTTCTCCCTCTTCTTGAATCCTTGGCGAGCGTGTCTCGTGCCACTCAACGAACAGTTGGGACAACTCAGTGAAGTTGTGAATTGCTTCGTTTGGCAGGGATTGATACCAGCGGAGGGCGTCTCCGTGCAGCGTCTTGGTGAAGATCTTGCAGCTGATTTGGTCGGGAAGTCCGAACGTCCGTACCGTTATCAAGAAGTGATTAACGTGCGCGTACGGGTCTTCCGCTCCGTGGAACTCCTTGAGGTGCGGGAGCTTTAGCCATGACGGTACTGGGTATGCCAAAATTGACTTTGACATGGGGGATCGCCTTTGCTGGTGCGTGATATCGTTCGGATCCCGCCCCGCTGTGAGAGGGGCCGGCTTGCTAGTCGGTCCATCCCACTGGGGCTGGATTGGTGCAGCGATGAGCGCTCTTTTCATCGGGCCTTCAGGAATTGAGGAACTGCATGCGTCGGATAGTTCGGGAGAGGTGTCCACCCTTGCTGGTTCCGTGAACTCAGGCGAAGCGGGCACTGCGTTCGGAAATCCTTTGTTCGGTAGTTGGGAATCCATTCCCACAGACGGCGTCAAACTATTGCGGGTCGCTTAGGGCTCTTGGTAGACCGGTCGAATGGAACCACCTTAGCTCGGGAGCGAACTAAGCGCGCAAACAGTCACAGAGAAATTCGTTGAACACACTGGGACGTTTTAACGTGGAAAACCCAGAAAGGGTAAAAAAACCACGCGGCCGGGGCGGTGCCGACCAAACTTCACTATCTTCTGAGAGGTTACAATCCGGTGTTTTAGAATTCGAGCGCGACAGGCCGCCACTCGTTACAATATTAGGGAGAGAGAGAGAGAACGTTCCGAGGGTGACAGGCCACCTCTCGGAAAAAACTAAGTCTTTTCCTTCTGAGAACGGTAGAGAACGAAAGTGAGAATGCCTTGTCCGCTTTCGTGAGAACGAAAGTGAGACTGCTGTGTCCGCTTTCGTGAGAACAAAAGTGAGATTACCGAGTCGCCTTTCGGGACGAAGGAAAACTTCAAGTCCGCGAAGGAGATCTTCAAGCGCCGAAGGAGAAATCCGTGGAAATCTTCAAGGAGCTCTCTCTGGTCATCAAGGCGGAATCCTCTCAAATGAAGCCTAGGGGGTCCTTTTATAGCTTTGGCCGGGGGTAGCCCGGTAATTTTGCCATTGTAACCACCGTAACCACCTGGGAGTACGAATCATATTTTCCGGTTCGGAGCCCACGGATCACCATTTTTCGTAAATGACCATCCTGTCCTTCGAGGAAAGGCGACAAGTTGTTCCTGAAAAGTGAGAAACTGAAAAGACAAAAAGTGAGCGAGTCGGAAATGTGAGCGTGTAAGACCCCATTTTTTTTCTTTCCAAACACCGGGTCTTAGGCCCAGAACCGCCGCTTTGCGGTGACACCTTCACTCGGGAAGGTCGCCACTACAAAATGCCGATCCTGCCGGCCAAATCGATCACGAAGAAAAGTACATTAAAGAAGACAAGTCCACAGAATCAACATGAAATATAAATGTCCACATAATATAACTGAATAAATGATTACAAAGGGTTACGATAATAAAGAGAAGGAAGGGCTCATGCCCAGTACATCATGTCCTCATTACAAGATCACTCGCGGAAGCTAACTACTAATCACTCACTGATCCTGAATCCTGTGCTCCTGTACTAGACTGGTCCGCCTCCGTCTGCACCGGCCTCTGGTGCTGCTGCGTCTCCTCGATCTCCTAAAATGATATGGTCCACCGACCGTTAGTTAAAAAGACTAAGCCTTATGTTCCCCACCCCACCCCCAGTGGCTCCTAGGCACCGTGCGGGAGGATGAAGCGGAGGACAACAATCGGTATAACAAGAGCAGGTGACAGTGGTACAGGAAATGTTTCTACACTACACATGTGTATATATATATATCCGAAGCGGTAAAGGGGCATAGTATGAGCAGGCAAGGAGTAAGTAAAGTGCAGTAAGTAAAGCAGGTACATAAAATGAAAGTAATCATTGATTTATAGGAATGCCCATACAAACCTATAGACTAAGGGGTCGTTTAGCAGGGCCTATCGTATAAGAAGTCCCATAACCGACTTATACGATAGGGGTAGGGGTTGAATGCAATGTTTATGCTATGACATGCAAGGTATGCTGTTATGCTATATATGTTCATACAAGTGCAACTCACTCACCACGACTCTATGCGCATAGACCTTTAGTTCCCCCTTTTTGGAGCGAGCTAGACTCCCAGGATACTCCCGTAGTGGCAAACGGAAGCGGTGGGTTGGGTCTCGCCCACCTCTAGGTTGGTATTCACACTACCCTACCTAGACCTATCGTACACCTCAACGCAAAACCGCAGAGCATCTGCGTACTCTTACTGGCTGGACCACCAGACTTTCTAGGCTAAGTGTAAATACCACACTTGCCGAGTCAACGTATTGACGTCGGTGTGAACGACCGCCAATACCGAAGACCCACCACCTTCAGTGCACATGCAACATGTTCTACTACCTACCTCCGAGCCATAAGCTCCCCGGGCTAACCTGCCCGCCATCAACAACCATCTCTGAGTCACAAACTCACCAGACTAACCAGTCCGCTCTTACAACTACCGAGCCTACAGCTCGTAGCACCAAACCAACTAACCTGTCGTAACCACGGAGTGTGGATGTGTGTATTATTAAGTTAATCTTGTATAATATTTTACTATTACAGTTTATGGTTAATCTTGGACTTCCCGAGGGTTACCCTGTAAGGGGCTCGCTACGGTACTAGGAACCGAAATGGGATGACACCCCAAAGTTCCCTTTCTCAAGACACTTAGTGTTGTTGGTATCTACCCATAAGAACACCCTCTTGTTATTACAATTAAATTAACCCTAGGTGACTTATGACTTTCCAAGACGATCCTTCGTCAATCCCGAGCACCACTCTACCCTCTATAATCCTTCTTGTTGACCATCATACCTTCTCAACTAAACTAGGTAAACCACTTACCTCCCATCCCTCCTAAGGATCCACTTGATTCTCAAATTTCACAGTTTTACTATACGCAGACCAAACTAATTATATGAAGCTCACAACTAAAGATACTCCAAATATTCATCCAACTGACCCAAGCTATTTACTGGAGGTCTATCATGATGTTATAAGACTAATTCCAGAGAATCACATTTTCCCCAATATTATTAATAATTAAAACATTTTTTCCAAAATACAACTTCCTACGGTTTGAACTACAAGTGCACTTTTCTGGCTTCCATTGCCTACCAAACTTTTTACATAAATCAAGGGTACCTAATAATCAGTAAATATGAGTTTGTAGGAAATTCCAGCAAGGTTTACTATTATTCAAAATTCCAAAACCCATTAATTTTCAATTATTTCCAAAGGAGGTACCCTCATATGAACTCCAAACCTTATGAAAATTTATACATAGGTGATTCATACTAAAATATTCAGCCCTACAAAATTTGGCCATATTCCATATAGGTTACATTTGTAATTTCCACAAATGACATATTTGCAATTAATTCCAAATTGAATTAGAAGTACCAAAAATATAAATCCCAAAATTATGAGAAAATTACTGTGGGTTCATTATGGTATGAAATGACATCCAGCAAAGTTTCATGAAATTACAGAAAACTAACACCCTAAAATTGTTCATCCCCAAAATTGCCAACAATATGAATAATTATAATTTGGACCTCCAAAATTCTTCCAACGGTTCTATTAGAATCTCCAGGGGTTAATAACATCAAAACTACGTTGGTGACAGAAGATGGTTAATCAATAAGTATTAATTCTTCCTAAATCCCAAAAACCTAATTATTTACATATCTACCCAAGGATTTATTCCCTAGGGTTGGCAACTCCAAATCCCACCAATTTCTCATAGGAGGACTCTCTGGACACCATGACCTTCTCCCCAAAATTTTAGGTCAAACCATAAAGGTTTGACCCTTCTTCCTTCATTTACCTCTATATGCACCCCTTAGGGTTTACCCTAGGGTTAGGGTCCATACTTTCCCAAGTCCACCCAAACTTCTTGTGAGGGTGTTATATCACTCATAGAACTCAGAGGAGTCTATTACACTCCCCTCCAAGGACAAACACTCATATGTCCTTCACAACCCTAAAAATCCCCACTAAGGGACCTACCCTAGGGTTCTAGGGCTACCCTACACCAAACCACCCCAAACTCCATTGGAGGGTGTGTTATGACCTAAAAGGTCAGTGGCCAAAATATCAGCATCTGTTGAGGTGATTTGACCACTCAAAATACCAAGGGGGTGATTTACCCTAAATACCCCTTTATGGGCCAAACTAGGGCTGAGTAAAATCCTAACCAAAACACCTCCAAATGAGGTGAAATTTTAACCAGGGGTTTATCATGACCCTAAGAAGACCCCACCAAAATTTGGTGGAGTTTGGAGGTCATTTGACCCTCCAAATAATTTATACATTGATTATTAAATTTTTACAAAAACTTTAGGAAAATATTTTCCAAAAAATCCCATTTTTGGATATGTTATTTCCACTCGCATGACTCACTCCTAGTCCAAATTTCAAGTCATTTGGACTAGTGGTTTAGTGTGGGCATCCATTCAAAATTCAGTCAACCTTTGCACTATAATGGGTGCTGAGGTCAAACCTGACCTCCTAATGTGATGAAGTTAATTTTGAAATAAACTTTAGGCCAATACCTACAACTTTCATATAGAACACTTTCTCTGAATTTACCTCTAAGTATTTTCTAAAATTAAAACCAGTAAAAGCATTATAACTACTATTATTAATTAAGATATATCATTCAGGATTGTTTTATTAGGCGAGATCGGACGGTCCACGAGTCGTCTTCCCCGATGAGCCAAGGGCTCGATCTCGCCACGCCTGGAGCACTTTGATCGTTGATTTCCCGGCCACCTGAGCGCCGCCCCGGCCAACCAACGCCACCACCACCTCCGTTGAGGTGGTGGCCGGCGATGAGCGGTGTTCGATTGGCCGGAGGTGGCCGGAATTGGGTTCTGGAAGAGGAAGCCCAAACCCGATCTACGAGTGGCTTGGCTGGCCCGATCCACGACCATTTGTCCACGAATCGAACCGCCGATGAACTAGATCTACACCACTGAGGAAGGAGCAGAGAACCAGACCTGCTTGGGGCTTGCTGCCTTGCCGTTTGGGTGAACCTCCATGGCCGACCACCATTTTTGCGAGCTCTGCGTTTTCTACACCAAGTTGCCCGAAACTTTCGTCTAACAGGGGGAAACTGATGCTCTGGGTCTAGGGAAGCTTTTAAAAGCTTCAATTGAGGGAGGGGAAGGGGTCATGGCTTCAATGCCATCAATGGCCATGAATGGTGAATTTCGGCCATGGTGAAATCCCATGGGATTCACCCCTAGGAGGTCAGGAAATGGATGGAAACTTCTCCCCTTCCCTTGGGGAGTTGA
Source organism: Dactylorhiza incarnata (assembly GCA_033032865.1). Classification (NCBI taxonomy): domain Eukaryota; kingdom Viridiplantae; phylum Streptophyta; class Magnoliopsida; order Asparagales; family Orchidaceae; genus Dactylorhiza; species Dactylorhiza incarnata. The sequence continues at coordinate 1,317,294 of JAWHQI010000226.1, read as the reverse complement.
ATCCAGCCATTAGTGGAGAGGATTGAGGGGGTTTCACCTTCCTCCATTGATGGCCACATCTTTCTCTCTCCCCCAAATTGAAATTTCTCTCTCCTACTCATCAAGGCCGATTTTTTCCCTCTCTCTTATGTTTAATGCAAGCCTACTAGGCTGGTTGACCACCCAATTGAGCTAGCCCAAAGGGATTGGGTTAGGTTTAAGAGATTTGACCTAATTTGAGCAAGTTTGACTTTTGGTCAAATTGACCAATTGGGTGACCCTAGGATGGGGCTTTTGGGTCCATTGGACTCCAAATTAGATTTAGAAACCACTGGTGGGGTCAATTTGGTCACATGAGCCTTAGTTGACCCATTATAAGATGATTTGACCAAAATAGGTTAAGTTGACTTTGGTCAAATTGAGCCCTAGGGTTGACCCAGTCATGGGGCTTTTTGTTCCACTGGGTCCCCTATGATATTGCAACACTAGGGGTAGGGTCAATTTAATAGGGTGGTGGTCAATTAGGGCACTTAGTGAAGAATTGCCATTTTGACCTAAAAAGGGCATTTTGGTCAATTTGCACCACTGGGGGTCCCATGATGGGGCTTTTAGGTCTACTAGGTCTCTTATGATATTTTAGACCTAGGTGTGTGGTCAACTTGGCATGGTGGAGGTCAATTGACTCTAATTAGGCTACTTTGACCAATTTGGGGTTAGGGTTGACTTTGGTCAATCTGGCCTCTTTGGTTGACCCCAATGGGCCCTTGGTGCTCTAAGGGGACCCCTAAAGGGTTAGGGATACTATGGTGGGGTCAAATGGTCAAGTTGAGGCCCTAAAGTCCAACCCTAAGCTTGGTCACTGGAAATTGCTATTTGCAGTCCAAGGCACTTTCAACCCTAATCTTGCCTAAGTTAAAGGGATTTCTACACTGCCAAGGACTTGTCATGACCTTGTCAAGGCAGATTCACCCGGGGGGTCTAGCTGTCTGGGGGATGTTACAGAGCGAGTCGAAAAAGTGAGCGAGTCGGAAATGTGAGCGAGTCGGAAATGTGAGCGAGTCGAAAATGTGAGAGTGCCCCGAGCGCGCTCAGAAGCGTTCTGAGCGCGCGACGAACATGGAAGCGCTATGAATCCTCTTAGAGGCTTTCTGAGCGCGCGTGAGCGCGAAGGCGTTCTAAGCGCGCTCAGGAGCGTTCTGACAAGTGCGCGAATATGGAAAGGCCCTTTGCAAGCCCCCGGTGAGGAAAGCGGAAGAAGGAGGAGGCTCGGTCGTACCCCGTCTCGGGGAGGGGTGTGGCTTGGGCGCACCCCGCAAAGGGGGGTGCGGCTTGGCCGCACCCCGCAAAAAAAGGGGGGTGCGGCCCGGCCGCATCCCAAGGGGGGTGCGGTCCGGCCGGCCGCACCCCTCGCGGCGCGGCCGCACCCCACTAGGGTGCGGTTCGGCCGCACCCCACGACGAGTGTGGTCTGGCGCGGCCCTCTCACCGGCGGGGGGGGGGGGGGGGGGGGAACGGTGTCGCCGTTCACGTTGCGGTTGGCGTGCTTAGCGCGCATTTTTGGATTAACGGTTGGTGGCGGGAATGGCGGTTCCGGCTTTGATCTCCCACTCTCTCCCGCTAAAGTGATGGGGAGAGTGGTTTATGGGAGTAACCGCCATCCGGTTCTCCCATAAATGAGAGCCCATGATGAATCCTCATCAATACTATATATATATATATGTGTGTGTGTGTGAGAAGTTTTGAATGATAGAAGCAAATGACTAAACTTCAATTAAGATAAAAAATCTTGGAATATCCAAATATAAGTACCAAAATATTGTAGAAAAAAAGCACCACTTCATTAGACTGTTATAATGTAACATAAGATGGACTTCACCATCGGGAGAAGAGTAATCGCAAATTGCATGCAGGGAGCGGCGGGAGAAGGCCTCGGCAACAAAACCGACCGAATGAGGTCGGTTTTGGGAATAGGTTATTTTTCAAAAGAGCAAAACCAATCGGTTTTGGTGGAAAGTCAGCTCCGTGCGTGAAAAGGCTCCAACGAACTCAAGAATTGGAATTGGGATACCCAATTTTAAATCCTTTCTGCGAAAATCGACGAAACCAACGGGGCCTAAGTTTTCTCGCAAGTGGCTTGGGATGTCTGATCAATAACGCTCAGTATGGAAAGGCTCGGAAAATGACCTCTGCAACTGACCTATTTGGCAGCAACATGAATTCCTCAACTGACCTATCCGCCGCGCCAAAACGGCGCCCCATACTCGTCAAACAAAATATTGGATTTTGTGTTTTTAAGCTGAAGAGCTCCATCGTTAAAACTGGTTTTTCTGAGCCGCTTAGAAATCTCACAAAGACTTCTAAGGAGATTTAGTAACATCCTTCAAACTAAAGCCTGCATAAGTTTCTATACCAGTGGAGAAACTAAGGCTCCGTTTAGCGTGGCGGTGACGGTCACGAACGCGGTGATTATGAACTGTCATTCGTGAGCGCCTGACCACACCTAAGAAATTTCATCCACTTTTATGCTCAAAACTAGTTTTCTTTTTTTGACGGTGGTCATAACGACGAAGTCTTTGTCCAAACTCGCTGGAGCAAAAACACACCAAACAGACTCCGTTTGGCGTGGCGATGGTGGTGGCTAACGCGATGGTTATGAATTGTCGCCCGACCTCACATAAGAAACTTCGTCAACTTCTATGTACAAAACTAGTTTTTTTTTAATGACTATCATAACTGCTGTCAATGACAAACATGTATTCTATGGCGGTGACGTTTTTGCGCAAACTCACCGGAGCAAATAAACCGCACCAAACCGAGCCTAAGTTCATCAACCTTAAATGATTTATCAATTACATCGTCCTCAAAGTCATATGACAAGCAAGAATTGATTATCGACTGCCCGATCCAACGACAGATTATTTTTCCATGGCAACAACGGCGATTTGCACTGTGATATATAAACACTTATTGATCGACATTGCGCTTCGGTTTCTAAATCCGCTTCAAGAAGATCGAAGTATGAAATATCTGCGACGTGAACTCCAATTCGAAGTATTCCATCAGAAACAATTTCGACTGATAAAGCATCATCGAGATCAAATGCACGAGGAGGATCGATTGCAAAAGAGCAAACTCTCAAACAAGATAGTGACTTTTGAGAAAATTCTGCTGTGGTGATCAAATTCTCAAACAAAATGGCAGCTATCTGTAATCCGAGCCCGCGGGTATTGAGTTTTCTTGCTCTATTCATATATCTCTGCACCAACCAGCTTGCTTTTCGGGGCGGAATTTACCCGCTCTCTGACACTATTTGGAAGATTTCTAACACTGACTAACATTTTTGGGGAGCAGAACGTGGGAGGTGCGTCTGCATTCCGAAAGAGCCATAAAACGCCTTTTTGTAGAAACACGCTTTTTCAGCAGCTGCGCATACAAACGGCAAAAAATTAGCGATTGCAGTGATAATAGAGCTTTCTGGTCCGCTGTAGCTACCCCAAACAGGAATTATGATTCTCTACCTTTGAGCCAAATGGAGACTATCGAGCTCACAGATTCTTCTTTAATCCGCCGGGTTAAGTAATCATATCATTTTTTTGTTTTTCACGATTCTGCGGTGGAGATTTTTTGCGAAAATACAGACGTAATACGAGCGAAATGACGATCTGATAGCGTATAACACACCATAATTTTTGGCCAACAATTTTTCCCCTAAACAGACACTATATTGATTGCTAATCTCTTTACTGCGGTTTCCTTCTTTAGATCGATTAAAAATGTCGACTCCTGCTTCTGTTTCTTTACCTTTCACTCTTACTTCTCGCTTCAATCGTGCTAGGGCTTCAGCGCAATGAGGTCGGAAGATAACGCGGCCGCGTTCATGGAAGAAGACGATGACAAGAACAAGGGGCGGCGGCGACAGAACCGCAGATTGAAGCAGAACTTTCTTGAGAACAGTGCAGCCAGTGCCCCGGCGGAGGTAACTGGTGGAGCGATTTCAAACTTTTCCCACTCATCATTCTCCTCCTCCTCTTCAAGTAAGATCGCATGTAGAAGATACTTTGCCCCTTATCTGTCGGAGAAAGCCGTCAAAGCGGCCGTGGAGAAGGGAAATGCCTTCAAAGCCACCTTCCGCGTGAACGCACACAATCGAGTGGAAGCTTACTGCACCATTAAAGGCTTGCCGATTGATGTTCTCATCGACGGAATGGCGGAGCAGAATAGGGCTATTGAAGGCGATTTGGTCGCAGTTGCGTTGGATCCGGTGGCCGACTGGACCAATTTGAAAGGGGCAAATCTTTCTCTCAATTCCACACCGGTAAATGATTCTTGTAGTCCCCGTGATCGGTCTAATTTCTCACACTGGGAGAGTTTTGATGCAGTACCTGAACTTGACGACGCCGACAGAGCTTTGTGCTGGATATCTTCCATGATAGAAACTTACCCATTGAAACGACCTACAGGGAGAGTTTTAGCAATCTTGAAAAGATCTCCAAAACGTGTAGCTGTTACTGGATATCTTTCTATGAATCCATCACCAGTGGATGATGAAGATTTGAGAAAGCACTCTGATAAATTACCGGCCATGGAGTGGATACAGTTGATTCCCCGCGATACCAAATTTCCAGAGATGTTAGTCGGTGTTCGAAATCTTCCGGATAGTGTCAGAGAGCGGGTGAATTCCGGCGATCTCACCGTGAAAAGCGAGCTCGTTGGTGCAGAGATATCTGCATGGAGCAAGAAAAAGCAATACCCGCAGGCTCGGATTACAAATGTTTTCGGCAGCGGAGGGGAAATCAAACCACAAATAGCTGCCATTTTGTTTGAGAATTCGATCTCCACAGCAGAATTTTCTCAAAAGTCACTATCTTGTCTTCCTCCCAAGCCATGGAAGATGACTGAAGATGAACTCAAAAGCAGAAAGGATCTAAGAAAAGTGTGCTCTTTTACAATTGATCCTCCTCGTGCATTTGATCTCGATGATGCTTTATCAGTCGAATTTGTGTCTGATGAGATACTTCGAATCGGAGTTCATATCGCAGATGTTTCATACTTTGTTCTTCCTGATACGGATTTAGACACCGAAGCGCAATGTCGATCGACAAGTGTTTATATATTACAGCACAGATCGCCGTTGTTGCCTCCAGAACTCTCTGAAGAGCTGTGCTCACTTTTACCAGGTGAAGATAGACTCACCTTTTCTATTATATGGGACATAAGTTCTTCTGGAAAAATAATCTGTCGCTGGATCGGGCGGTCGATAATCAATTCTTGCTGCAAACTGTCATATGACTTTGTGCAGGATGTAATTGATAAATCATTTAATGTTGATGAACTCAGTCTCTCCTCTGGTATAGAAACTTACGGAGGCTTTAGTTTGAAGGATGTTACTGAATCTCTTAGAAGTCTTCATGAGATTTCTAAGAAGCTCAGAGATACCAGGTTTAATGATGGAGCTCTTCAGCTTAGAGACATAAAACCCACCATTTTGTTTGACGAGTATGGGGTGCCGGTTGACTGTATGGTGAAGGAGAGGATGGAGTCTTCTTGTCTGGTTGAGGAGTTCATGTTGCTGGCAAATAGGTCAGTTGCAGAGGTCATTTCCCGAGCCTTTCCGGACTGCGCGTTGTTGATTAGACATCCCGGGCCGCTTGCGAGAAAACTTAAGGATTTTGAAACATTTTGCAACAAGCGTGGATTCAAGTTAGACACTTCGTCTTCTGGTCAATTTCACATTTCACTTTTGAAAATCATGGAAGAGATTAAAGATGATCCTGTTTTGTGTGACATTCTGACCTTCTTTGCGACCAAGTCTATGCAGTCCGCCACGTATTTCTGCACTGGAGATTTGGAAGGGAGAGAAGATGAATGGGCTCATTACGCTCTTTCCGTTCCCTTCTACACACATTTCACGTCGCCAATTCGAAGGTATCCTGATATCATCGTGCATCGGATCTTGCGCGCCGTGCTTCATGCGGAGATGATGTATCTGAAGCAAAGTGAGGGCGGGCTAGAAACATCTGAAGCTGGATTCGAAAACACGTGTTTCACCGGACTTCACTTCGATAAACAAGCCGCTGAATCCAAATTTGGCAGGGAGGCATTATCGGTGTCCGCGTCGAAGTTCAAACTCTTACAAGGCGACACTTTGCGAGAAGTCATCGCGCATTGCAATGAAAGAAAGCTCGCCGGCAGACATGCCGAGGAAGCTGGAGTGAAATTATGCATGTGGGCGCTTTTGAAGGAGAAAAAGATCCTAGTCACTGAAGCTAGAGTCTTGTCGCTGGGGCCAAGGTTTATGTCGGTTTACATAAACAACTTTGCTGTTGAACGACGCATTAATTACGGCGACGTTGATTGCTTGTCTATCGAATGGCTTGGGGTGACTGGAAAGTTGGTGATAGATTTAAATAGAAGTAAGATTCTTCGGCGAAGGGCCGGGAAGGTTTGTCCACTCAAACATGTCGTGCTGCTGACAGAACCGACGGCATCGGATTTAGATGAAGAAGACGGCGAAACAGTTACTTTTGGAGCATTGTGTGCTAACTCTGGCCTGTCAGAAAAGAATAAGCTGGAGACTGCTGTCTTCCCTCTGGTACTGGAGAGTTTTTCATCCATCCCTGTAGCTCTCCATGCCATTGGAGGAGATGATGGCCCTCTGGACATGGGAGTTAAACTATATGTCAGCTCATACTTTACATAGAAGAAGATATGTTGAGAATTGAGGAATCTCTTATCTTGTTGATCTGATGCCCTGAAGAGAAGGATGATGGAAATTTTACCCACATGATTCCTCTGCAAATGGCTCTCTGGACTTGCTAACAGCTATCATTAGGTTTGTTCAAAATCTTAAATTTTTTTGTTGCTGAAAAGATATGAACAGTCTTCATTTCTTAGAAAGAATCATTGGCATTAGATTTTTTTTTATGATTATTGCATGTTTTTCCTTCTTCACATCTCTAAAATCTTGTTCTTCTAAACCTTCTTGCACTTCTGATGTTTTATTATAATTGGCTTACAGATCTATTTTAGCCCCATGATATGCTGATAATGTTGCTGTAATTTTTTTACTTAGTTAATATGCTGAAAGCGAAGGGGAGCATTGGCGCACTGGTTGAGGTGTTGCCGTGTGACCTTGAGGTCACGGGTTCGAGTCCTGGAAGCAGCCTCTTGCAGAATTGCAGGGTAAGGTTTGCCTACATTTCACCCTTGCGGTGGGACTCTTCCCCGGACCCTCGCTGCATGGGGATGCTTTGTGCACCGGGCTGCCCTTTTTTGACATGCTGAAAGCAATTTGTTTGGGGAGATACAATACACTTATAACAGTCTAATGAAGTGATACTTTTTTCCACAATATTTTGGTACTTATATTTTGATATTCCAAGATCTCTTATCTTAATTGAAGTTTTGTCATTTGCTTCCTATACTCATTAAAAACTACAAGCAAATGCATATATATATACTATTTATAAAGAAATATTTCATTTGTAGAGCATTGCACCATGAAAATCATCTAGATTGTTTGTTATTAAAAAAAGAAAAAGAAAGAGAAAGTTATGTTTATTATTTAGAGAAAAAAGAGGGATGAGAGAAAGTAAGGTCTACTTGTCATTATAATAGATAAGTGGACATATAGTAGACATTATAACTTGTTATGGCTGTGGGCAGTCCAATTGGAGCCTCAGGGTTATTTTGGGTATTTAGTGTTTTAGTAGGTGTAGTATACTTGTATCATCATATAGATAAGTCACTAGTGTAAGTTTTATAGGCATTTTTTACTTTGTGGAGCTAACTTGTACAAGGCATATGCCTGGGTAAGGCGCCAAAACTCCGTAGCTACATGTATCATAAATTTCATCTCTATTTCCTTCTGCGTTCTTGCCGACCTGACCTTGCTCGGTGGAAGTCCATCATTTGGTCTGACCGTCGCTCCTTGTCACTATATCGTATGGTGTAGTGATTCGATCTCAACAAGCCATCCCCAACCCTATTCGACGTATTCGCATCGCTGCTATTCGCTCTGAAGTAGCTGGCTCTTCCAGCAGCATGCTCGACGTAGAGGCAAGCTCCTAACTGCTAGTCGTAAGCTCCTGCCCGAAGGAGACTTTGTTCCTAATTGATCTCGATGCATTTGCCGTGCGCCTCTTCCACGGATGTCATTTTCCATGGTAAACATTTCCAGCTTTTGTGCCATGACCTACCAGGCCCCCGATACCAGTTTCATCGAACTAAATGCCCACGGGCGTTGCAAGCATGCCTCACCCTTCGTCTCGACTTCCAATTGCCGTCTCCGCCGCTCTTACACGCCGCTTGGATGTTCCAATTTTTTAAGAAACTGATCTTCTCGCCTGGATTGTACTCTCAGAGATTTCGACAGACAAACACACGACTATTACTCGGCTAATGTTGGAGGAAGAATTCGTCTGCCGCTACGACGCTCGTCAGTTCGGCAATGCTTTCAAGGGTTTACGCGCACACCTACATCGATTACTTTCTGGAGTTGGCAAGTAGTGTCCCTGACCTTGTGGCACTCTAGAACTCAGGGTGCTCTCTATGCATGGCCTCCACCCTCATAGAGGGGGACATCAATCCAGTTAGACCCAAGGCTATTTTGGGTATTTGATATTCTTTAATAGGCATATTTAGATAAAAGACTAGCTGGTGTAAGAAAATAAAGACATATATATTTTTTACTTTAAAAATGTATTTATTTATTTTCTTGGTAGTTTTAGACTTTCCAAGGAATACCCAATGACAAGTTCTCACCAGTACTAGTCGATTTGTGGAATGATAGTCCAACATTGGCCTTTCACAAAAAGTTATGATGTGGAAATTAACTTCTTTAAATTGTTAGAAAATTTTCTGTATAATAAAATAAATTTTCAGTTTTCTTTTAGAAATAAATAATAAAAATGTACTTTTTAATAGAAATTTCAGAATAGAAAATGATTATTTAAATAATATGAAATAAAATGCAGTAAAATGTTAAATTAAGAAATCGAGTCTGAGAAAGACGTGTGATCGTTGTATTGAAGAAGTTGCATCACCTCCGACAGTGCTTTCAACTGATGTTCACTTCTTCAAGGTACAATACTGAGTTAGATCCCAGAACTCTGATATGCGTGAACACCGAAGAATCACAAAACACAAACTTTATATGAATAAAGCAAACGTAGAATAACAAAAAATTTAAAATGAAAAATATGAGAGCTTTAAGCGAGAAAGATGAGAGAAATTTGATGTGTACAAATCTCATAGGCTATTTATAGGCTGAAAATAACTTTAGAATTTATTAAAATATTCAAAACATTTTGTTGTAATAATTAATACTAAATATTAATTATATTATAACATTAATAATATTAATGTTATAGAATAAAAGTTTATAACAGTATATTTATATTAATTATATTAATAACGTATAATAAATATATATATGTCATATATAATTGATGGTTTCCCTCTAAACAATACAACCCGACCGAGCGAGTCGCGTGCGCGAGCTGCGCTCGCTCGAAGGGTCCATAATCACCCCGAAAGGGGGGACGAAACCAAGCACACAAGGGCACCGCGCACGCGTGACCAGCACAAGCGCGCGCGGCCAACCCGCACATGCGGCCAGCGCACGCGCGCGACCAGCTAGCGCACCGCGTGCACGCCGTGCGTGCCTCCGTCTCCGTTTTCAATTGTGAACACAATGATTATTCGTGAACACCCGACCTCACCTAAGGAATTTCATCCCCTTTTATGTTCAAAATTAGTATTCTTTTCTTGGTGGCGGTCATAACCGTTGTCATGCCAAACATACATTCTATGACGGTGATGTTTTTGTCCAGACTGACAGGAGCAAAAATATCGTGTCAAACGAATTTGTATGTATGTATTATTATTTAATTTATGTATATGCGAAGCTCATGGTCACCCTATCTCAAAGGGCTCCCAGAGACGCAAAATTTTTGGGTCCAGGCTGCGGGCACATCTGTGTCCAGGGCCTAAAGGATTTTGACACCTAACAACTTTTATTTTTATTTTCTTGCATTCGGGTTATCTCCCAGATACTATAGAAATATTTGAGATAGTCGAGTTATCTCCCAGCTATTTTATTGTACTAATAGCTGAGATAAACGAGTTATCTCTCGAAAATTTTACTCATCTTCTTGCACAAACTATCCCAAAACCAAAGACTGCTTACATTCTCTGAAAAAGCCAATTTTTTGGTTACTTCATACAGATGATGAGGGAAGGAAAGAGATAGACTGACCTGTTCAATCTTAGCTTCAACGACGACTCCTACGCTCAAGCATGAATGATTTTGGGTGATTAGTCGTGTAGTTGGTCGCCGGCGAGAACAAGAAGCTCCGGCCGAATATAGGTGTTTGGTTAGCACTATCAAAAAATAACGAAGCTATTATCACCTGACGCGGAAATAAAACCGAAAAGGAGCTGCCAAATGTCAAAATCACGTGGTATTAGAGATTTTAAAAGTAGGGTGCTGTTATAAGCAAACCCCTTTTGGTTGCTAGCAAACCAATTTCTATGAGTTATTACGCATCTTTTGAAAATACGCTTTGTATATGCATTTTTAGGAAAAGTGTTCAGCACAAAAATTGTAGATCTCGTCGAGATCTACAACTTTTGTGTTGAACACCTTTTCTAAAAATGCACGCACAAGGCCCTAAAATCGCTCTGATCGTAACTATGGTGATTTTTTGAAAATAACAAGAAAATGCGCCTTGTACAGCCATTTCACGAAAGTTGTAGATCTCGACGAGATCTATAATTTTCGTGTTGAACACTTTTTCTAAAAATGCATGTACAAGACGTATTTTCAAAAGGCGCTTAATAACTCATAGAAATTGGTTTGCTAGCAACCAAAAATGATTTGCTTATAACAGCACCCTAAAAGTAAGTAGCCGAGTTATTCGAGTTACCTCATAGTTATTATAGAAATACGTGAGATATTTGAGTTTTATCCCAAATATTACAAAAATATCTTAGATATTAGAGCTATCTCCCAACTATTATACTATAGTTGCGATAGCAATTTACGCGACAGGTTGCTCCGAGAGCTCATGTACTATATCAGAGTATCAAAAGAAAGGCCCCAAGGGCTACAACTCAAACTACGCTCACATCTGTCACCCGAGTAATCTCTCTAAAGTCTAAATGATGTTTGCGTTCTTTGAAAAAACTAACTTTTTTTGGTTATAACTACTTATGGACAAAAATGGATAGACTTGCCTCTTCCATCTTCAATGAAGATTGGTAGTTGGTCGCCGGTGAGAGCGAGGGGCTCCGGTTAAATATGGGTGTTTGGATAGTTTGTGCAAGAAAGTCGATAGACTTTCTAGGAGCATTTCAAATATTTTGGTAATACCGGCGGGAAAGGTTAGAAAATAAAACCAAAAAGAAACCAAATCCTATGGGGCCCTCGACATGAGCCCGGACCCAAAATTTCGCCCCGGTGACACTTTGGGCATATAGCCATTTTTGGCTGTGTTTGGTAAAACAATTCCGTTGCCAACGGAGGCAAATATTCCGTTCCATCGACTGTTTTCCCGCCGCAGGTCGAACCTTCCTTTTCACTCCATTCCCATGGTAAAACAACTCTTCCCCATCTCTGTGCTTTGAGATGCGCGCCGACATCCACGTTGGCCATTGGATACCCGCACTTCACCGTAAAGTGCTCCTCTCGCAGCTCTATTGCCTCAGGATCCTCCATCCCCACTTGCAGATCATCGCAGATCCCGCTTTATCATAATAATAATTATTATTACTATTGTTATAATTATAATTATGTAATATAATATAAATGAAGTTATAATTCATTTAAATTATTCTAATAATGTGTGAAATATTTACTCGTAGTCGGAAGAATACGTCAACCAAGCAAGGAAATAAGGACACCAATAAATGAACAGAAACTTTCACAATAATAAATGCTTTGACAACTAGTTACAAAGAATAGGGCTGAAAACAAGTTGCATCCAACTTGATTCACAACAGCCATTAGTAGTAAAGAAACTGGTCGCGGACAATGTCCGCTTCTCCTCTGGAGCACACCAAGAAGGTGATACTCGCTACTCGCTACCGCGAGCGCTAGCCACTAGCGTCGGGCGCTAGCTATCTCCCAAGCTCGCTACTCGCAAGCTCGCTACTCGCACTCTCTGCTTCCTCCTCTTCTCGCTACCGCATGCTCTAACCACTATCGTCGGTGCTATTTCGCGAGTAAGGAACTCTCTCTAGGTCGCTAGCCGAACTGACTCCGGGTTCGCTACTCGCTAGCTGACATTTCTGGTATCTCAAACTCGCTCAAAGTTGATGATACTCGTCACTATCTGAATGCATCATCTTAGAGGGGGTCTACCTCTCCTATTTATAGACAAGGGAGGAGGTCTTCTAGAAGCTGAGCTATCGCTGACGCAAGCTCACTTCAAATCTAATACCCCCCTTGAAGTGAGCTCCGGGAATAACTCCAAGCAACGAGCGAAGCCTCCGAAACGGCCCCGTAGATAGGGGCTTCGTGAATATATTCGCATGGTTGTCTTCACTCCGCACATGCTCCACTGCGATCAAGCCACCAACACCTTCTCTCTGATGAAGTGATGCTCGATCTCTATGTGTTTGGTCATTGCATGACACACTGTGTTGGTTACCAGTTTCAAGGCACTCTCATTGTCCCCGCGAAGCACAGTAGGTCCGCTGACCTCCTCGTCCACATCCTCCACTAGTCTCCTCAGCCAAACGCACTCCTGGGCTGCTAAGGACGACGCCTTGTACTCGGCCTCCGTGGTAGAATAAGGAAATAGAGTCCTGCTTCTTGCTACACCATGATATAACAGCAGCTCCACACAAAAACACATAACCTGATGTAGACTTGCGATCATCAGCGTCACCCCCGTAGTCTGCATCTGTGTGCCCATGCAGCTTGAAGTCAGACTTCTCTCCATAGGACAACCCATCTCAAGAGTTCCCTTCACATACTTCAGAATCCCTTTAGCTGCCTCCAGATGAGGCTTCCGTCGCTCCTGCATATACCGACTAACTCGGCCGAGAGCAAAGGCGATGTCCGGCCTCGTGATAGTCAGGTAGATAAGACTCCCCATTAGTGCCCGAAAGATCTTCGGATCGGGAAGAATCTTCCCTTATTCCTTCCAAAGCTTCAGCCCAGCCTCCAGTGGTACGGAATTGCTCTTCCCCTCCTTCATGTCGAATCTCTCGACGATTTTCTCAGCATAAGCCCTCTGGGAAATGTACAACCCGCCTCTTCTCTTCTCAACTTGAAGGCCTAGGAAATGATGCAGTTCACCAAGATCCTTCATCTCGAAATGTATGGAGAGTTGTTGTCTCAGCGCCGCGACCTCCTCAGGGTGATTCCCTGTCACGATCATGTTGTCGACGTATAATAGCACCAGCACGTGAAAATCTCCATTCTTCTTCATGAACATGCTAGAGTCTGAGTCTGATGCATCATAATCACATAACTGCAGGTACTCCGCAATCTTCCCATACCAGGCTCTCGACGCCTGTTTCAACCCGTAGAGGGTCTTCTTCAGCTTGCAGACGTGATGTGGAAGTGACTTGGACACGTATCCAGGTGGTTGCACCATGAATATGTCTTTGTCAATCTCTCCGTACAGGAACGCGTTCTTCACATCAAGCTGCCACAACTTCCAACCTCGACACGCCGCCAGAGTGATGACCGTCCTCACCGACGTCATCTTCGCGACAGGACTAAATGTCTCCTCATAGTCCTCTTCGTAGGTTTGCGAAAAGCCTCGAGCGACAAGTCTCGCCTTGTACCGCTCTACTTCTCCATCCGCTCTCTTCTTGACCTTGCACACCCATTTGCAGGCGACAGGTTTGATGCCCTCCACCATGGGAACCAAGTCCCATGTTTCATTCTTCTCTAGGGCCTCCATCTCCTCAATCATGGTCGCGTCCCACTCCTTGATTCCAGCTGCATCTTCAAAGCAGGCAGGTTCTCTTTCGTCGAGTGGTCCTGCAAAGAAGCAGGAGACCATACTCACGAAGCTCCCCTCCTTGTAACGAGCAGGCGGGACGATGGTCCGCTTCGACCTCCTCAAGGCTTGGCCACTATCTACCACACCGGTAGACACCTCCGCTTGAGCTCCTCTCTCAATTTCTCTTAAAGCAGCGCTCCCCCTGCTTCTAGAGTCCGAAGCTCCCCCTGAGCTAGAAGCTCCCCCTGAGCTAGATGGCGATGGGGAACTTGGAGATACCTCCAATTCCATAGTAGAGTCCTCAGTGACTCTCTCTTCTCCCCTGCTTGAATCTTCACTCTCCGGCAGCACCACAGAAGAGACTCCCTGATACAAGATCAGTTCGTCAAACACTACGTCGCGCGAGACGACAAACTTGTGGGTCTGCGGATCCATGCACTTCCATCCCTTCTTCCGCTCATCGTAGCCGATGAAGACACACTTCTGTGCTTTCGGCTCCAACTTGGTTCTCTGGGCATCTGGGACGTGCATGAAGCAGGTAGAACCAAAGACTTTCATGTGACCCACATTTGGCTTCTCTCCGAACATGAGCTGGTGTGGAGACACCATCCTGTTGGGACTCAGTGGTAGCCGGTTGATCACATGGGTAACACATGTCATTCTTTCCTCCCATAAGGCCTTGAGAATGCTCTTGACATGTAGCCAACTCCTGGTAGTCTCCACCAGATGACGGATCTTCCTCTCTGCCACCACATTCTGCTGAGGGGTGTGGGCGCAAGAGAGCTCCCACCGAATGCCGAACCTCCTGCAGAACGAAGCAACTCGTTAGTATGCACTGGTTCCTTCCACTCTTGGAACTTCTCGAATACTTCTGACTTCTTTCTCAGAATGTATACCCACGTATAGCGGGTGTAGTCGTCTACCAGAACCAGCGCATACTTATTGCCTCCATAAGTAAGGGTGGCACACGGCCCCATAACATCAGCATGTACGCACTCAAGAGGTGCCTTACACCTGGTCTCCGACTTGTCAAATGGAAGTCGATGTGACTTTCCATATTGACAGCCATCGCACACATGACCATCGCCGTAGGAAAAGAGATGAGGCAGGCCACTCACTAGGCCCTTTGCCGCCATCATCTTCAACTTGTCCATCCCCACATGACCCAGCCTCTCATGCCAGATCACTGTGCTGTCGTTTGTCTTCAGCTTGTCCACATAGGCATTTGCAGACAGAACATACAAATCCTTCACACTTCTCCCGGTGAGCGTGATATCATCATCAACAGACGATAGGTTCTTCAGGAACTTCACCTCTTTCGGTCCAAACAGCACGTGGTATCTAGCATCCACTGCGTTAGCAACCGAGAAGAGATTCTTCTTCATGCCCGGAACATGATACACACTCTTCAGTGTCACGGACTTCTCTTCACTTCCAAGGGATACCTTCCCTTCTCGCTCTAATGGATGTACAGTATCATCCGCAGTGATGATAACATCCGTTCCTTCATATGCTTCTAAGGAGTCAAATTTCGACATATCTCTAGTGAGATGATGCCCGTAACCGGAATCTACTATCCACTCGTTTTCGAAGTTGATGGAGGCTAAGACATCGACTGACGTTGTCGTCATCTCTGTCAGGAAACAGTTGTCTCCCCTCTCACCGCCCGGGTGACCTCTACCTCTTCCTCCACCTCTCTGATGGTCTCCACCTCTCCGGTGGTCTCCCTCCTTGTTAGCAACATGACCGACCTTCAGATTGGACAGACAGTCTTTTGTCCTGTGCCCGTACTTCTTACAGACATAACAAAGGGTTCTCCCCATCTCATCGTGCGCAGGGAGGAACTTCCTCCCATCTCCCTGAGAGGACATTGAAGGTCCATCTCCGGAGTTCTTCTTTCTCTTGTCCCAGGACCTCCTTTTTCCCGAGAACAAAGCCTCGCCATCTCCCCCTGAGATGGATACTTCCGTCATCTGCTTTGTCAAGCTCTCTTGTGACGATAACTATTTCTCTAGCTCCAATAAGGAGGGCTGAGTAGTCTATCCTTGCACAGAAGTAACGAAGGGGACATACTCCTTCCTCAAGCCTCGAAGTATGTGCCGCTTCAACTTCGCCTCTGAGATCGGCTCGTCTGGATCCAAGGCCGAGATCTCCCCACACAAGTTCTTCACCTTCAGGAAGAAAGTGGATATCGCCATCTCTTCTTGAGTGGACCTCGCCAACTCATTCTCTAGGAATTAAAGCCGTGCTACATTCTTCTTGTTGAATAGCCCATCCAGAGCTTTCCAGATCTCAGACGCTGACTTGCAACCCATGATGTGGTCGAACAAATCATGTGAGATAGCCCTCTTTAGAGCGAACTCTGCTTTGGCGTTGGTTTCCTCCAAGCCCTCACAACTGCAACATTATCTGCGGCTGCCTTCACTTCCTCCTGTTCTTCTCCACCAACGACCTCCCATAGGTCCTCTCCAAGTAAGTAGCTCTCCACGCAAGATTTCCACTTCTTGTAGTTGGTCTGAGTTAGCAGCTCAATGCCAAGCCCTCTAGCATACCCTCCTCCACCATCCATCTTGATTTCTCAGTCTTTGTTCCCACTATCCCTCTGATACAATGTGAAATATTTACTCGTAGTCGGAAGAACACATCAACCAAGCAAGGGAATAAGGAAACCAATAAATGAACAGAAACTTTCACAATAATAAATGGGCAGCTAGTTACAAAGAACAGAGCTGAAAACAAGTTGCATCCAACTTGATTCACAACAGCCAATAGTAGTAAAGAAACTGGTCGCGGACAGTGTCCGCTTCTCCTCTAGAGCACACCAAGAAGGTGATACTTGCTACTGCGAGCGCTAACCACTAGTGTCGGGCGCTATCTCCCAAGCTTGCTACTCGCACTCTCCGCTTCCTCTTCTCGCTACCGCAGGCGCTAACCACTATCGCTGGCGCTATCTCGCGAGTAAGGAACTCTCTCTAGGTCGCTAGCCGAACTGACTCCGGGTTCACTGCTCGCTAGCTGGCACCTCTGGTATCTCAAACTCGCTCAAAGTTGATAATACCCACCACTATCTGAATGCATCATCTTAGAGGGGGTCTACCCCTCCTATTTATAGGCAAGGGAGGCAGTGGCGAAGCCAGAATTAAAGTATAAGGTGGGCAAACATTGTATTATTTTTTGAAATAATGCTCCATAGCTAAGCTGAAAATAAAATTATAAGAACAAACATAAAAAAAATAATTTGCATAAAGATTGGTTGCTTAAATGAGTTGAATAAAATCAGTGAAATGCTTACTTAAATGGTTACCCAAAATTGGAGGAAGAAATCTTTTACCCCTAGATCTGACCCAAAATCCAAACGCCTAGAATTTTTTTTTCTTGAAATGTCTAATGTCTGAGATAAAATCAATTTTTTTTGTTCTTACTTCGGACATCTAAATCTACATGCATATATAATCAATTGGAAGAAATAAAAAATGATTTGATAAATGATAAGAAAATAAAAAATGAAAGAAGAAATGCTGGTTTGCCTCGTTACCTATCCCAGACGTCGGCGGCAGGTGGAGAGGTCCCAGACGTAGAATCGCCGAGACTCGAGAGCAGTCCTGCTCGAGAGATCAGAGATGCCCCTCCTCTGCTCGACTGCTCCTCGCCGCCACTGGTCGCAGCCTCGCAGGTCGCCTGGCCGAGATGGCGAGATGCACTCACCGAGAGTCCGAGACTCCGAGAGACGAGAGCTCCAGCCTCCAGACGCGAAGTCGCGAACAACCGAACATCGTCAGGGTTACAGGGGGAGCCGGGAGGAACCGCCGAACTGGGGAGCAGGGTCTCGCACTCTCGCCGTCTGCCCGTGCTTTTTTACCCTAGGAAATAGGAATGATGGGGAGGGTGGGGTCCACTTAATAATACATTTTAATTTTTCAAATTAATAAGGTGGGCATTTGCCCACCTTATTACTAAAGTGGCTTCGCCCCTGAATGGAGGAGGTTTTCTAGAAGCTGAGCTAGCTCACTTCAAATCTAACATAAAGTTATAATTGTTTATATTATATTATTATTATAATAAAGTTATAAATGAATTATAACTATTAAAGTTAAAATTCATTTATATTATTACGAGTGAGAGGCACGGGCTCCTATGACCAACTGCCCGCTCTACAGCCAACCACCCACCCCTACAACCAACCACGACAGTACACTGACTATGACAGGCACGGGGCTCCGCCCCAATCAACTGATTAATGTAACTTACACTAAACACAATGTCAACTGTCAATTAATTAATGCGGAAAGTAGTTATCCACCACCTTTTATTTATTTATTTTACAAAAATCCTCATTCTTATGCATATATCATGCCAAATCAACTTTAATAAAGTTGATGGTTTAATGATAGCTCCTCAAATGCCTAATGATAATCTTTCTCAAAAGATCACTGACATGTTCAATGATTGTCTATCATAGTACGTATATGTTAAGTCATTAGATTAAAAAAGAAGAAGATACATTTGACAATTTTGAATATTTTATCAAAGAAAACATTTCCCTTTTAATATTATAAAGATAATAATAATAATTATTACTATTGTTATTATTGTTATTATTATTATTATTACTATTAATAGTTGTGATCACCTTTTATTAATTAAATTAATATTAAATAATCAAAAATTTATTTATTTATTATATTAATTATCACATATAAATTTGTAACCGAAACGTCACCGCAATTCTTATCATTGTTTAATACGTTTTTAAGTTAAGAACAACTATGCAAATGATGATTTACCAAACAGATTTCTTCATTTCTCACAACTCCATTTATTAAACAGATTTCTCCGTTTCTCCATTTCTCACTTGCGGCTCTCGACCAATAGGAACCGGAACCGGGAAGCCTTGGGCACGGGAACGGGGGTGATAAAGTGCATTTGTTCACTTTATCATAAAGTGCACAAATTCAATGGTTGATTGAGATGTGTGCATTGCACTTTGAGACGTGTGCATTGCATTGATTCACATCCACGTGTGCATTGCATTGCACTTTGAGCTCGCTTTGAGATGTGTGCGAGCATCCACGCGAGCCGTTGGATGCCCGCACTTTACCGCAAAGTGCAGGGGTGCACCTTACTCCCCTGGATCCTTGAGCACGGGGCAAAGTGCAAAACAGAGCCGTACACTGCGAGGCCCAATGCGCGGCTATGTTTCTCACATTTCTATTGGCTGCAAACCAACCGCAAAAAAGGTGATTGTTATCCGCACTTTTTTTGTATTAGTTATTACGCATTTTTTGGAAAATACGTCTTGTGCGTGCTTTTTTAGGAAAAATGACGAGATCTACAACTTTCGTGTTGAACACTTTTCCTAAAAATGCACGCACAAGACGTATTGCCGCCCGGATTGAAACATATGCGTAACTATAACGAATTTTTGGAAATACGCCTTGTACATGCATTTTTAGGAAAAGTGTTCAACACGAAAGTTGTAGATCTCGACTAGATCTACAACTTTCGTGTTGAACACTTTTTCCTAAAAATGCATGTACAAGACGTATTTCCAAAAGGCGCGTAATAACTCATACAAAAAGAGTGCGGATAGCCAAAACTGTAGTGCAGACGCCCAAAAAAATCTCCTCTGGTTATGCCAAAAAGCATGCGGAAATATGATGGACCAATCATCACATGACACGTAGGTATTTGAAATGTACATAAAAAGCGCATTGTAAAATACATATTTCAAAATTGAGATAAACTATTTATAATGCATAGACATTGATTTCTTTTGGACCATCGACGGAGGCTTGAGATTAAAGAAAGAGCTAACATGATTTTTTTTCTCCTTAAAAAAAAAAAGAAATTACAAAATAGAAAATAATTTGCCGACACGAGGGACCGCGTACGTGGTCGGGTACAAACGAAGGCAAACCACCTCGACAACAAGTAGGGGCAGAGCCGATCTAACTAAAGAAGGCTCCGTTTGGTACGACATTTTTGCTCCGGTGAGTTTGGGCAAAAGCGTTTACATAACAGTGAATGAAGTTTCATAGGTGAGGTCGGGCGTTCACGAACAACGATTCCTAACTACAATGTTCACGACTGCTGTCGCAGTGCCAAATGTAGCCGAAGTAGAATTGCTCGTTTTTACTCTCCCTTCTTTTTTCACGAAAAAAAATACGAGGGGGTAAAATAAATAAGTGTCACTTTTATTCATTAATTTTACTAGTTACCCAATTAGCATTAATGACATTTTTTTGTTTTATAATAATATAAACCCATTCATTATTGATTAAATTTGAAGCAATACTATGATAAAGGGGGGATTGGAAAACATACAAAGATTATCTTTCTAAATAATTTCAAAAGATAGGGGTGCAACTTGTAATTATGCTAACTCATAGGGGAGGTTTGAGTAATTAATAGAATAAGTAAACAGATCTCCGAGCTTTATACTTCGAATCCAAACACTTTGAAAGAAGCAAACTTGCGCTTTGCGTCCCGGTTTCCTCTTTCTAAGTGAAATTTGAAAACTCCCAAATTTTTTTTTTTTGAAATCCTGGAATTAGAAACCAAAGTTCATTGGAATTGGAATTGGATATCCGATTCTAATTCAGAAGTCCCAATACCAACAGAAGCGCACCCGAATGGAATCTTCGATTGCGTAGATTGTGTAACTCGAAGTCGTCGGAGCTTTCTTCTTCACTCCCATCCACCTCAAAACCTTTTCTCCATCCTCTCCTCTCAATTCACACCCTTACCAAAAATCAATTTCACACATTTGCCAATATCCGAATTTCATTATTTACTTAGGCTCCGTTTGGGAGGACTTATTTTCACCGGTCAAGCGGTTACAACCGCATGAACCAGACCTTAATTAAAGTCCGGTTCATGCGGTCGTAGCCGCTTGACCGGTGAAAATAAGTCCACCCAAACGGAGCCTTAGTTCATTCAGTACAAGCATTTTTTTTACCTTTTGGACCTAAAATATTATTTGTTCTTATAAGCTTAATGACTATTTGATTAATTCATTTTATAAGCTATACTCTACCATTTCACTAACCCTCCGTTTGATACAGTGGTGGCAGTCATGAATGTGGTGGTAAAACCGTCATTCATGAACACCCACCTAAGAAACTTCATCCATTTGAACATAAAAGTGAATGGAATTCCTTAGGTGCCCGTTAACGAACGACAATTTTATCACCGAGTTAACGACCGCCACCGCCGCGCTAAACGGAGCCTAAGTCTCCATTTGGCGCGGTGTTTTTGCTCCGGTGAGTTTGGACAACGTCGCCGTCATAGAATTTATGTCTGGCATGACAACAGTTATAACCGGCACCCAAAAAAGAAAACTAGTTTTGAGCATAAAAGTGGATGAAGTTCGATAGGTGAGGTCGGGCGTTCACGAACGACACTTCATAACCACCGCATTTATGACCGCCGCCACCACGCCAAATATTATATCAAATTTTAAGTCAAATATTAAATTCTAAGAAAAATATCTTTTACTGTATTGAGATATCAAATTCTAGATAAAATCAACAGGTTCCTATGCACAACATACATTTGTGATTTCTACAGCATTCATAATTCTTTGGAATAATTACCAAAACTTTCCCTTGAAGTTAGCATAATTACATATTGCACCCCTCTTACTTTTGAAATTACAACAAAAACCTCTACTGTAAGTTTACATTTCATAACATCCATGCACAAAAATACCCTCTTAAAGTAAATTTTCAGGGTAAGCTTACATGGGAGGTTTTTGTAATTCCAAAAGTAGGGGTGCAACCTGTAATTTAGCAAACTTAGGCTCAGTTTGGCACTGTGGTGGCGGTCATGAACATGAAGGTTAAACTGTCATTCGTTAACGCACACCGAAAAAACTTCATTCACGTGTACGCTCAAACGGATGAAGTTTTTTAGGTGATCGTTAACGAATGACGGTTTAATCTATGCGTTTACGACCGCCACCGCTGTGCCAAACGAAGACTTAGAGGGGTCCAATTCTTTTTCAGCTACATTTTTCTCTACCATTCATAATTAGATGGCATTTGTTTAAACAAAATTACAAGAAGAAATTCAAAAAGAGCCAAATTATAACTTTTGTTCTTGAATGCTTTATCATAAAGAGCCAGCAAAAACAAACACAAAAAGGAACAGAAATCCTTATCAGATGGAACTTAGCCATCCAAAATTAAGCCTAGCTCAGTTCAAACAAAACTTACCAGTAAGAGGTGGCAAGGAGTAGTATATCAGAGAAGACCACGTCGCCGCTTGTAGTCGCTGACGGTCAGAGTCAACGAATGCTGTTTTCCGTCGTTCTCGGCTACTCTGCAGCCAATTGTTGCTTCTATCTTCTGCTTCCTCGCCATGAAAGCAAGGCTAGCGCCGGGAGGGCCGCCGAAACTCTCCAAACCTGCCAATGATATGGGCACGTCGAAAACGTGAAGCAAATTTAACGCCGTCCCTACGTCGACAGGGGCATTGGTGTCCACCAACTTTCCGGCACCGGCGGCTGCCTCGAGAGTGGCGGCCGTTCGTTGGACGCCTACCTCAGCTTCTTTTCCCGCTCCCGCACTGTTCTCTTCGCCGGAGCTCACAATACTGGTGGCAGCTCCATCCGAGACGACAATCTCCGCCTTTGAAGAATAATAATTCCTAGACCGAGTCCACCTCCTTGAAAAAGGATCATATCCTTCTTCCCCAGCCCTGAGGCTGGTATTAATAGGCTTTCTCTCTGATGCATTTTTGAAATTTTCAGCTTTGTTCTTCCTATTGATCTCTGCTAATCTAACTGCCTTCTCATCCAGTTGTTTGGACTTCTGAGACAATTCTACCAACTCCTCCAACTTCGTCCGAAGCCCTTGAGCGTCCGACTCCTCCCCGCGAGACTCGGCCGCTTCTATTTCCTTCCTCAACCTGTCTTTCTCAGCGGCGAAATTGAGCCGCCTTATTGAGGTTGATTTCTTTCGTTCGAGCATCTGCTTCACCGTCCTTGCGGAATAAACAAAACTGCTGATCTCCTGAATCTTTGCCTTCTTCATATCCACATCTCGACAACTCGGTATTTTGTCCCCATTTCGCTCAACCTCGGCGACCCACTCCATAAACTCCTCCTCGGACGGAGGGGACTCGGAGACCACTGCCATCTGGCACCTGGAAGCCGAGCCATCGCAGATTCCCCACGCGCAGTTCAACCATTTGTGGGTCGTTCGACCCTCCAGATCATACCGTTGATCTGGATCGGACGCATCGACACTTTTAACCAAGCAGAGTCGATATTTGGGCCCCGTTCGTGTTTTCGCAACACCGACTCTCACGAAACAGCCTACAATTACATCTTCGAAGAAGGGCTCCATGAACCATTTTACCAGTTTCGATCTCCGAATGGTTATTTCTCTGACATCTTCTAATTCCAGGGGCTTTGAATCAGACAAATCATCTGCAATGTCAGCAATGTAATTGGAATTTTCTTCTCTGCCATCAGCACCACTCCCGATATCACTGTCGCTCGACTCCTCGAGGTCATCGACAAAACCAGTTCCCACAGCATCCAAATTTCTAAACTTGGGATAATCCTGGGGACCCCGCTGCCTCATTGTTTTGGTGCGTAACTCGCTGACAGATAGTTGGCGGGGCGGGCTTTTTTTCGTAGAGTAGTCGGTCTTGGACGAGGATTCTCGTGCTTTCTTCTTCAATCTATAATCATCAATCTTCATACTTCTCTCTGCTAAGATCATCTCCCTGTCTAGCTCAGACATTTTACCCAGTTCTTCCTTGTCTCTATCATCTCTGTACAGGTCACTTCCAACAGAAGGAGCACTATCGGAGTCATCACAATCATCGGAAATATTATCATTAACACGACGAGTCCTGCCGGAATGTGGACGGGTCCGTTTCTTCATCCCCGGGGCGCCCGTTCGACCAGCCGCCTCCAACAGCATATCCTCCAAGTCTGCCATGACTGACTGCAATTATATGGTGCAATTAGATGGAGGATTATGCTACTAAATCAAAGTTCAATTCTTAAAATTGATACAGAAGATCAACTGCAAGGGAGCAATTTAGAGGAAACAATGCAAAAGAAGTTCCTTGGTGCATCGCTGAATTTAAAACGTAAGCTAGTAAAAGAGATCTTTGGTCCACCAGATTGCGCCTTCATTATCAAATCTATTTTATCAAAAGCTTTACACAAGATCCATCTATCGATGTTCTTTGGTCCACCCTTTGCTTTCCTAATGCTCCACAATTAAGTTCAAGATTCTTCGAGGATGCTGAACTAGACAGACTTCAAGGATGTCAAGCTTTTAGGTGAAAGGATGTGCAAGAATGAACCAAATATTACATCGAAATTGAAGAAAAAATTACTAGGCTTATGTAATAATTTAGACGCTTAGATTTAAGATGTGTGTTTTCAGAGCAAGTGGTGAAATTACGTTAAGAACTCCAGATTTAAGTGTGCTCAAAGGGAGTAACTTAGAGATGTGTGACCTCCTGAGAAGTACTCGTAGGTAACCCCAGAAAAAAAGATAATATCGTACATTCCATCTTAATATGAGTTGAGCTAAACAATTTCTTTCCTAATACACATCAATGAATTCTCATTTTACGCGAACATAATCAAATTTGCAGGATTATATATTTAAACTCCTATTATTATTCATTAGATACTTCTACAATAAATAAAATCCTCAAGAAAAGAGATTTAAGAAAAGTAAAATCCATAATTTTTATAAAAAATAGTCTTTATAGCTTTATGTAATAAATCCTTCACATTTTAGCTTCTCTACAAGTAAGAACACTTAAAATGCTTAATGCCTAATTAAAATTAAACAATCTACAATTCTTCTTCTTCTAATGATCTCAAGCTGTCCAAATATGAAATACCCCAAGTGTCCGTTCGGTTGCATAAACAAATTTGAAATTAGAATTATAGCCGATTCCATCGGAATTGAAATTAGGCTATAAACTAAATTCCTCAACTCTTACCTTGAAAAGAAGGAACCGAAGAATTCCACAGACTATTAAAATCTCAAACCCTTGGGAGAGAATCCTATTGAGTTTTCTAGGGAGAAATTTCTAAAGAAATATTCTCAGAAAGAGAATCCTATCGAAGTTTTTAGAAAGAAAATGGAGAATGTTGGGAGAATATATAATGTGTGATGTTTGATACTAATTCTTAATACTAGCAAAACTAGTAATTCTTGTGACTGAATTCTTTCTGACCACCAAACAACAAAATCGACAAATTCCACTTCAGCACACTTAATTTTATTGCTTTATCGAACATCATAATTAAAATTTGAACCAATTAAAACTACTATAGAAATTGGAATTGAACAAATTCTTGCATCCGATTGCAATTTTGCTCAATTGAATACAAGATATGACTTCATCTTTTAATAGCATTTACCCATAAATGTTAGTATCATACAAACTATAATCACATATTATTAAAGGAATAATTACCAAAACTTTCCCCAGAAGTTAGCATACTTACAGGTTGCACCCCTCTTAGTTTTGAAATTATAAAAACCTCCCCTATAAGTTTACATTTCATAACATCTACGCACAAAATTACCTCCTTGGAGTAAATTTTCAGAAGGGTCTTTTGTGCATGGATGTTATGAAATGTCCTCTTACAGGGGAGGTTTTTGTAATTTTAAAAGTAAGAAGGGTGCAAACTATAAATTAGCAAACTTAGAGGGGCGGTCCCGGTAAATGGCCCTATCATCCTTTGCTTTAAGACTCCACAACCTACAATCTTCTATATACCTTCCTTTGAACATCATCATAGCCCATACAACAACAACAACAACAACAACAACAGAACCCATATAGTCCCCAATCATTGGGGGTATGGGCGGGGGAAGATTGGAAACAGACCTAACCTTTGGCCCTATGCCCAAAGTGTCTTCTCTCAGAGGAGAATCATAGCCCATAAAAAAATAAAAATTTAATTTTTTTTAATGCAAAGAAAATCAATTCTGCCAATAAGGAAAAATACCCAATCAATAATTTTCTTCTTCTTGGAGTCTATACCCAATCTTATTCTGGCAAATAATAAAAGAAAACTAAAAATTTCAAAGCATTGCAGTCAACTTCAATGAGTAATAGCTTGGTATGCTGTGACATCCACCATAAAATGGGTTCACAGTAACATAAACAATCCACCCAAGAGATTTTTCTGCAATATTCTATTAATTTTTGCATCATAATTCTTTAAGGAAGACAAAAAACTGAAACATTAAGAAATTTTTAACGTCGCTGCACTGTACATTCATGGCATTTCAAATTTGAAGAACCTTTTACGCCCTAATCGATCAATAATCAGAAGGAGCAAGTTGTGAGATCCGACCTCTAAGCAGGCGCAAATGCAAGGGAGAGTAAGGACGAATATGGCGAAAGATGCGATGGATTAATTGAAAAGAAGACGATACCTGGAAGCGGACAATGCCAGGACAAGCTAAGCTGCGGATGGAAAAAAGAGGGAAGGTAGGCGGCCGGAAGGGCTTTCTGTTTCCTCCGGCGGACGCCGAAACCCTAACTCGGCGGTATCTGGCTCTGCGGTTTCCTGCTTTCGCGCCCAATGGGATCCCCAAGCAATCGCGCGACCGCAGCGCTGATTTGTAGTACTAAAAACTTCACTAACTGTTGAGCCTAAAATGAATTTACGGAATCTTTTTTAGTGCAAAATTACTGTTGTAACGTCAAATTACAAAATTACTGTTGTAACGTCAAATTACATTTGTAAAAATAGTTCAAATTTTTATTTTTTTATAATTGTATTTTTACTTCAAAATATCAGTCCTTAAAATATTCGTAAAAATACACGATTCAGTATTCCGTGACTTATTTTGTGAAAATAAAATAAAAAATATAGCAGAAATTTGAATTTGACGCATGATCCTCCTCCATATAGGTTATACTTATATAAATTGTTTTTGCTTGATGAGTTTGTACAAAAACGTCAGCACCATAGAATGTATATTTAACATAAAAGTGAATGAAGTTCCTTAGGTCAGGTTGGGTGTTCACAAATGACCAGAGGCGGATTTATACGAGGCCTGATGTGCGCGGATTTATACGAGGCCTAATGTGGGCGGCTGCCCACAATGTATTTATTTTAAAAAAAAATTCACAAAGGAAATTAGGTTAAAATTATTTTTCGGCATGATATATATACTATTTATTCAAAATTTTTAAAATAAATTAGGAGTGACATAGTTGTATAACCCGTAATTCGTCGAGATCAGAAATACTTAATGAAGAAACTTTAGGAGAACTCATCTTGACATACCACGTCAGGGACGACTATTCGCAGACCATTCAGCTCGAAAATCTGGCGGCTATTCACATACCATTCAGCTCTGCAGCCTGACAGTTATTCACAGACCATTCAGCTCGGCAGCCTGACGGCTATATACAGACATCACTACAACATCAAGGAGAGTGCTCGACAAACTCTGAAAACCTTCTCAGAGACCTCGTCTGGGACCGCTATTCGCAGACCACTCCCTCATTGGTTTGTCTATAAATAGGACCACATGGGTACTAGAAAAGACATCTTGAACACCCCCCACCCAATTCTCAACTCTTCAAGTTTGTGCCTTCCTAGTGCCTAGCTCAGCGCTTGGCTTTGAAGGGAAAGTTCTTTTCAACTTCCAGGTACGTGGTGGGACCTTCTTGCTGCAGAACTCGGGTCGTGTTTATAGACAGTTTAGTTTTCTCTCTCTTGCTCTTGCCATCAGATTAGTGGTGTTAGACCGTAGGATTAGTAACCTTAGGCTACCATTTTGGTCCGAATAGTTGTGAGTTTCTTGGTCCCAACAATAGTGGTTCGTGACTTCATGTTAAGGTCATTGAAATTGAGTGAAAAGTCTTAGGTTCAAATACTCATTGCACACATATATATGACAGATATGTTACCTAATAATAAATTTACTGTAATAGTTTTGCGAAAATAATCATCATAGCTCAGTTGGTAGAGAGTGATGTTTTCAATTAGATGGTCTTGGGTTCATTTCTAAATGTAAACAGTTTTTAAAGTTTTTTTATTTTATAAAGAACTTTGTTGTTATTGCTTAAGAATTTAGTTATAAATCAGTTCAAAGTGGTTGTGTTGTTAAATATTTTTTATAAATAAGTTTAATTTTTTATTAAAGTTTTTTTATAAATAAGTTAGTTATTAAATTTTTTTTTATAAACAAACTTGTTTGAATTTTTTGATAAACAAGTTTTTTTGTTAAATTATTGTGTGATAATATCAAAAAAAATTTAAAATGAATGATGGTATATTTTTGTGTGAAATTAATATAATATAGACATATTTTAGTTATATTTGTCGATTTTATTTTTTGAATAATTTTATACTCCGCCCATACAGAATAAATTTTCCGCGTCCGCCATGTGTGTGCGCGCGCGTGTTATTTTGGTAAAAAAAATTAAGAGTTTATTTTTAAATTTTAGACATTGTATCAAAAAATTCATTAAAAATGTAGACATATTTTCTCTATATTTAGACATTGTATAAAAAATCATTAAAGTATGAAAATAATGTAAAAAAGTTTACATTAATACATAATTTATATTTTTTTCAGTATTTGTTAATTAAAATTTTCAAATGAATTAGTACGCACACCCAAAAAAAAAACCCAACGTCTGCCACTACATAAAAAATCATTAAAATATGAAAATTATGTAAAAAAAATTGACATTAATTGACATTTATACATAATTAAAATTTTCAAATGAATTAGTACTCCGCACACCAAAAAAAAAAACCCAACGTCTATCACTGCAAACAAAAGTTCATGACCACCGCTGCTGCGCCAAACAGAGCATATATTTGCACGCCTCGTTTGGATATTTCAACCCTTAAAAACACTTAATAAGAGAAAACACAATCTCTATTTGGTTCCCCGCTCCCAAACACGATTTTGGTTCCCTCTCGACCGCTCCTAAACCTAATTTCCAAATTTTTTTACATCAACTACAACATAAAATACGGAATCGTCAATCGAATTTGTCCATCTACGAACAAATTAGAATTGTTATACACAGATCAATACAAAACAAAAATAAAAACATCAAATATCTAATCATGCAAATTACTCCAAAAGGTATTGGAGCAAAATTTGAAAGTGAATGTTTAATCAATGGAAAACATAAGATATATCCATGACATCCCAGATTCGCTAAGAGCCGAACGCCTCCTGGATCGGGCTTGGCTCGACCATCCTAGAGTTTGCACGAGCATATGTAGCAGTGGTCTAGATTTGGCACGACACGTGAAATAATGGAGGACTGCGAGATACGTGAGTTCTAATTTTGATCTTCGGATAGATGAATGTGATTTACGTATAACAATTCAATTCAGAAGAAATAGTGAATTTATATTATACTAGCGCCTGTGCATGAAAATCATTTCGCAGTGACCTAATGTTACACTCCGCGGTGACCGAATGTTGTCATCGCCGCACATTACCCACGGAAATCCCATGCATGATTGACATCTTAGGCTCCGTTTGGAGCGGCATTTCGGTTCAAGCAAGTTTGGACAAAAAAATGAAAAATCAAAACATAATAAAACAGCATGATGTAAAAAAAAAACTAAAACATAAATACATTACAAATATTATTTGACACAAAAATCAATTATATAAATATTATTGTAACACCTATTTAGTTCAGTTTACCAGTAGAAACCGTGAACCGAACCGTGACATTTCAAATTTTAAAACCGGGTTACTCGGCTCGACTGGTTTTTTACCTACACCCCTAATTCATATAATCTATAGCAATATCATTTCGATCTTGCAACGCCATTCAAATGATCTAGAAAATATCATTTTGATCTTGTAACAAGATTCAAGTGATCTACAGAGATCTTTGCGCTTGCTAATGGCCCGCTGGACTATCTCAAAAGACGAGAGAATTTTCTGTACGTGTAACGTTCTTAAAGAATTGTACGGGACAATATTTTTAGTTGAAATTGCGACTGTAACTATATTCATAGTTATATTTACAGTCGTAAAAAGATATGTAATTTACAATTGTAAACTGTATTAAAAAAATCACTTTTTAACACGTATATTTTCAGACCGTAACATATACATATGAGATCTTAAAATGATCATAAAAATAATTAAATTAATATTCTGTAATTTATTTTGTAAAAAACGCTATATTTTGGCCTACAAATACAATAAGCGCACCATCCTTTAAATATGCTATGCGTACCTAAGTATTTTCCTCAAAAGACTCAAGCCAACGCAAAGATTTGATGGATTCGCGTTAAAAAAATAACCGAATCCAATAAATTTTTTCCGCGCCCGACTCTCAAGCACGCGGGCTCATGCACGAGCACTGCCCATGACTTGTTGAATCTTTTGTATTCAAGAATTAAGAGGGATAAAATTGACATAATGAATGTTTTGGTACTATGGAAAGTAAATGTTTTTTTTTGAAAAAGAATATTTAATAATAATATTAAATTATAAAGAATACATATAAAGAAATTGGAAATAAGTTATTAATAATACAAATTAGTGAACAATAACAAAGCTACAGGAAAATCTTCAGCTGGAAGTCTCCAGAAACTGGAGCGCCTTCTTCTTCACGTTCTCAACCCTATCTTCATCTCCCTGGGATTCTTCATAAGCGTGATATTTTTTGAACAAAAACTGCATGATTCAAAAATACGAATACAGTTGTAAAATACACATACACACTTCAATATACGCTGATTTAAAAAAAAAACAATTACGCGCGTGTTGATATTTGTATATACGTGCAAGCGGCCGCGTGAGAACATGGATGCCTCGAACTGAAAGTTCAGAGATTGATTTCAAAAAGTACTCAAACATCATATACTTGTTTTATAATTTGGCCTTTATTATTTCAGGGTCTGCTTGGAGCTGGAATTGGAATTGAAATCAATCTCTCAATCTGAAGAACTCGAACAAACAAAACTTGAAGACGAGAGAAAGAGAGCGGAGAAAATTTTGTATAATTATATTGTAACAAAGTTAAATACAAAGCAACATACATAAAATTTTGTAATCAAGCACTGAATACTTGGTGTTACTAGGAGCATACTCACATTAATAAATCCTAATTAGTCCAACATTAAAATAGATAAATAGCAAAATTCAAAATCACTTTCACCAATTAATTATGCCTCTAATCACCAAATTTAAACACTAGCAGAACCATAACTACCTCATTAAATCAGCGTCTAACTATACTAATGAGCCAATAACTTGATAATTAGGGGAATAATTATCATAATAACATTTAATTAAACACTAATGTTCTTAATTATGTTATTCCAAGCATGGATTAAATATTTAATTATCATACAGATTTACCGACATTAAAACTGTTTTCATGAATAAGCATTCCTGAAATTCTGAAAATTGATAAAAAAACAAGGGTTCATACCTTCATTTTCTTTGCAGGAAGACTCAAACACGTAGCTCTTTCGAACAATGCGCGAATCATCTCTTGGTCTCCCAGGCGGATTTCCTAAAAGAAAGGAGAGTTGACGAAACGGAAAAGGTTTAGGATCATTTTCGGGGACCTCCCCCCTTAACTTTGCATAATTACAAGGACTTCCTCTCTAGCATTTTAAAATTACCAAAATATCCTCTCTAAGTTTACATGTTAGTTTGCATTGTATGTTAACAATGCAAACTTAGAGAGGATATTTTGGTAGTTTTAAGAAGTAAAGCAGAGGGTGGGGGTGGGGGGTTTCTGTAATTATGCAAAGTTGCAGGATAGTTTTTCGCAATTATTCCAAAGGGTGTAATACTAATGAAGAAATAATAGAAATGAAATTTCATGTTTGGATTCTTCTAGAATGGAGATGATATGTTACCTGATCCAAGTAAATACTCCATAGATCAGTTCTCTTCGGGTGTTCGCGCAACATGCCTTCGAACATGGATCTTCCCATTTCAGGAACTCCGCATTTGAATGCAAGAATGGCGGAATGAGAGATGAATTTTATATGTTTTTTCGCTGGAAGGCTTAGAAGAGCACGGTTAATAACATATTGAGCGCTGTCTTCTTTTTGCTTCAGAAAATGTTGCAATCGACGTAACCAAACCTGCAAGAAAAATGTTGCTCGAAATTTTACTCCATTAGGAATCAAATCAGATTTAACTCAGAGCCGAGTTTGAGTCATTCAAACCAACTTGGATCAAATTTCGAGCTTGGGTTGGTTTGCTCAAAAAATGATTCAGGCCAGCTCGTTTGATTTTGATTCTAGATCGGCTCAGTTTTGATGTTGAGCTGTCTCGAGCCGTAACAGGGCCTAGACATGACATTCC
Organism: Dactylorhiza incarnata; assembly: GCA_033032865.1. NCBI lineage: Eukaryota > Viridiplantae > Streptophyta > Magnoliopsida > Asparagales > Orchidaceae > Dactylorhiza > Dactylorhiza incarnata. The sequence goes on along the minus strand of JAWHQI010000226.1, from coordinate 1,285,029 downwards.
TCTTGTACAAATAGAAAATAAATTGGGGAATGCTAAACCATCACATATTTCGAGTCAACTCAAAATCGATTTCGAGCTTGAGTCGATTTAAAACCGAGCCAAACTCAAAATTGTTTATTTTGAACCGAGCCCAACCCCACCGACTCATCGAATTGGAAGACTAATTAAAAAATTCACTTACTTTGCAAGATTTTTTGAATTTTTTTGTCATTTTGTCCAGTAAAACATCAGCCAACTTGTGTTGTTCGGTTCTTTCGTACACCCCCAAAAGAGCTAAATGCAACTTCTTCGGATCACATGTCTGCAAGGCCCTTTTAAATATTTTTTCAACATCCTCCTGACCAGTTCAAAAGGTTAAACATGCCATGTTCATTAAAAAGTAAATATAAATTAAAAGAACACAATCAGATTTTTCAGATGTATATCAAAACTCGAAAAGCTTACCTCGGGCGAACTCCCATATGCATTTTCAAGATTGAAATATGCCACCCAAATATTAAGCCTCTCGCCTTCTTCTTTGATAATAATGGTTTTTAAAGCCCTGTGAGAAAACCCCCAAAAAAGATCAATTAGGTGTTCACTGAAAGACTGATAGTACCATGCAACTAGAGACAATAAAAAAAACTAGTTTTATTTTCTTCTTAATTGAATATAGAAAATATGAATCAGTGTAAAAAAAAGCTTCAAGTAATTCCGATGAAACACCGACAAAAATATGCATGAAAATAATGATATTCGCACACGCCATTAAGAAGAAATTATTTAACGAGCGAATATGTTGAATGCCAAACCGAAAAATTTAGTTTCCTATACTAAAGCTGTCTACTGATTACTGAGAGCAAATAATCGAATACTGAACTGAAAAAATTATATCAATGCTATATTCATTAAATTTTTTACAAATTTCAGTGTCCATCTATAAAATATTGCTGACAATGGAAGTCAACGCAGATTTGTAGACGTCCATCAAGCGATAAAATTGAACCAGACGGAGACGAATCATAGGATTGGAGGAAGTGGGGAAGGTTACTCAAGGAGATGAGATAGAAAGGAGAAATTCATACTAAATTGACAACAAGTGCTTTCATTGATGCAAATCCTTGAGAAGGATAATGCACAAAATGTTTTGAGATAATTGAGGAGATGGGTCTCAGATCTCATCAAAGACTTAAGAAATGAGAGCTTGTGAGTTGTGCATGCTTGTCTGCCTTTAAGGCTCCATTTGGCACGACGTTTTTGCTCCGGTGAGGTTGGACAACGCCACCTTCATAGAATATATGTTTAATGGTTATGACCGCTACTAAGAAAAAAAACTAGTTTTGAACATAAAAGTGGATGGAGTTCCTTAGGTGAGGTCGGGCGGTCACGAACGAGGGTTCATAACCACAGCGTTCACGACCGCCACCGCCGTGCCAAACAAACCCTAAATGTAACACACTGATGAAAGCCTATTGCAATTTTATTGATCTTCAGTAAGCTATTGAAGTATACAAAGAGATGGGAAAGCTGGAAAAAACAAAATTTGGCCATTTTTATATTTTGATTAGAAAAATATGTATGGATGAGAGTACATAAGGTCCTTGATCTGCAGGGAAAAAAATGAGGAAGATGAGGGTTTAGGGTTTAGAAAGTGCTGAAAATTTGATAAACTTAAAGCAATTGACAATGAAATAATATACTGCAGAGAAAGTGTATGCAGAAGCATAAATTCCCACTAAAAGCATTAAAAAAAGGAAATTCTTAGCATTTAGAAGCATTTGATGCCAGCGTTCTTAGAAATTCTATACCAATAATGACAGACTTTGTGATTATCATAAAAATCCGCTAAAGTACCTTTCAGCAATGGAGCGTGCCTTCTCAACGCCTGCTTGGCCCAGCACGAATTCCACATATTTTATCCAGAAAAAACTACTATTCGGGGAGCTTCTTACTAACTTTTCAAAATCATCGACTGTCTGTGGCACGTCATTTTGCAAACATCTCTCCTCATAAGCACTTATCTCGAGTTCTCTGCTCAACAAAATAACATAAGAGTGAAAGGGACACAAAAAAACATAAAAAAACAATAAATGTAAAGAATTTAGCACCTCTCCTGCTTCTCTTTTCTTTTTAAGTGTCTGTCTTTCTTCTTCTCAATCTCCATGACTTCATTGGCATCATCTTGGTTTGCACTAATGACACCCTCCATGTGAGCGTCCTCTAAATAATCAAGAGAAACTTGTAATGGTAGAACTGAAGCCCGCGACTCTACTTGAGAAAGAACGGATACACCACCATCGTCATCTTGCTTCGAAGCAGGTGATGAGCAGTTGATTGCAAGACTATCACCAGTAATTTCGGCATTCTTGGCATCTTCAAAATGAGACTTTTTCATCCCAAGTGCTATGCGCTTTCTTTCTTCATCAATCTGATCAAGAAACATCAAAGTGCAGTTCAGGGGAAAAATAATTTCTGAAAGTGTGATAAATAGGTCATGTGAATCAAGAGTGAATAGAGCTTGAGGGAGATGCACAAAGCAAGAGACAATAGCGAAAGGCTTCTTTTAGGGTAAAGTACGTTTGATACTCCTGAAATTAATATATGGAACCATGTGGTTTTTAAAGGGCAATGTTACAAGCACACCGTTTATGGCTATTGACCGCCAAACTCTAATGATACACCAAAATATGTTATTTTCACACCGACCCATTATTAACACACCAAAACTTCATAGGTAAAAAAATAACTATTTCTGCAAGCAAAAAATTAAATCCTGCACGGCCACGGCGAGGGCGATGAACTTCTCCACCAGAACCTTTTCGTCGCTCGCGATATCCTGCGGTATAGATATCGTCGCTTGGCGACTCTCAACATAGAGCTGTGCGAGGAAGAGGTGCCGTTCTTCAGATCTGCGCAGACGATGACCGGTAGATCATGCTCAGCAAAAAACTGGAAGAATCGTTTAGAAGCTTCAACAAAAAACTGCAGGAAACAGAGCACTTCTCTGCTGGCAGAAGGCTCACTATTTTTCGAGAAGCAGCCGGTGCTTCGCCGTGACCTCCGACGCCATGTTCGTCAGCCACTGGCCCCGTGACCTCCGACGCCATGTTCGTCAGCCACTGGCAACCGTACACTTGCCGTGCTTCTTCAACAATCCTTCCGGGGACAACTCCGGCGAACTAGAGCTACGGCGGCTTGGAATCACAAAATGGGCGAGAAAGTCGGGCGTCAGGCGGAAAGAAAATGGAGTGCGTTTAACTCATGCGAGGGTGTGCTATTATTACAGTTTTGGTGTTATTTGGAGTTTTTTTTGTGCTACTAGCCAAATTACGTGTGCTTATAACATTGCCCTTTTTAAATGGATATTTAGAACTCCTGATTTTTTAACTTAGTCAAATGAGAATAAATTTTATTAAAAAAACAAAACAAAACTCAATTTCAAGTATTTTAAAGTATAAAATTTATTTTTATACTGCATTAAATCACTTGAATTTATAAACTTAATATTTTTTTTTAAATCTAACACCAATTACCGCGAAATAATTAAGTTTTAAGTTATTTTATGATGGTTAAAAATGGAATTTAAAATTAAAATAAAGTTGATTTTTAATATATTAATTAATTACGGTTTATACATTTGGGCAGCTTAACCAAGGATAAAATAAAAAAACTTTAAATTGATATTTATTAAAAAATAAAAAATTCTTTTGACTAAAATTTGAAAAATTAGGTCCATGTGAAAAGTGCAGAGATTCCATGTCTTTACAATGAATTTTAGGGGTACTATTACGAACCACCTTGCGAGATTTCGCGGTCAAGGTGGAGGAGCCGGTGGAGTTGAGGGTCTCAATCCTAGAAGGGAGTGCCAATAGATACAGTGTCGAGGACAGTCTCTCTAGCCGAAAGGGACACTAGATCTAAGTGAGATGCGGAGGATGAACATACCATCACAATGTCACTGGGTTGCTCATCCACGCTCTCGTGATCATGCTCACTAATCATACTAGTGTCGCTCCCCGCATGTATCATACGATTAGGGTCGAAGTCAACTCCAAAATCAAATGGGTACTGAGTTTCTTCAAGGTGAGATGAATCAAACTCAGGTGTCGGATCTCTCATGTCAGTAGGAGCTCTACTCGACGCATCAGTGACTTGACCTAAATCCTTAGGCTTTCTTTTTAAAGTATTCGATATGTGAGCCAAATCAACATCCAAGCGATCAAATTGCTCAAGAACCCATCGTTGAAATTCGGCTTCCGTCATATCCGTTTTCAGAATACTAGGAAGACCACTACATGTGATGCTATTTAGATGATGGTGACCTCTATAGGATTCTTGAGGGTCATCGAGACAGTCGTCCATAACATAATCAGGTCGTGCTCATGGGTGTACATGAGCCCTACGAACGTGCGGTGGTGGTCGAGCATATACAGTCTCGGGTTCCTCAAATAGAGGTGATGCGTAGCGACGATGACCTGGACGATATTTAACTCTACCATCAAAAAGTCGTGTCGAGGGATCAACATGATCCGCTAGAGTGTGGAGATAAGGACGACGATAATCATCATAATAATGTGAAGATCTCTCTGAAGGCACTCTATGGGATCGAGTGTAGACGGATTGTAGTTCCTTAAATAGAGGATTAGTGTAGTGATGACCACTATGATAAGACATTAAGTGATGTAGAATTTAGTCCCGCGTATTTTAAAGTAAGCCCTAACCTGGGCTCTGATACCAAACTGACGCAGGACGGGCTATGAAGAGGGTGGTGTCGACACGCTAATGCAATCCTATGTGAGTGTGCGTAATGGACGCGAATGAACCTAATGTAAATGATGCATGCATGTTTTCAATTAATCTGGAGTTAGCGTTAACAATAAATTTATACACGGCTAGCAAATCAACACAGTGTTCACAATAATTTTCGCGCGCGTAAGCAAATAATCACGTTCTTTTCACACAAGATGCTATCCACTACAATTTGCACAAATAAGACTTATAGAATTCGAATAAATTGAACGACATCACTGACAATCACAATACCCAAACAAATATAGCATGCTCATTTAGAATTTAACATAAAAATATAACACAAAACAATAAAACTCACTCACATAGCAATGACGATCCGGCGGCGACGGTAGGCGTGAAGCTGTTGCTGAAAGGCAAAGTAACTGAATAGGGTCTTGGACGATTTTAGGTTTGCTGAGTATGCTTGAAGAAATTGATTCCTACACTAATTGGGCCTCAGGAATGTTGGGCCCACAGCTGGAAACTTTTGGGCTTGCCTGGAAGTGAAACACAGGCTCGATGAGACACAGGAGGTGAAAGGGACTGCTTTGGACTGAGGTGGTGAACGTAATCGGCCTCCAAGGTGTGACGAGACAAGAGGGGGGAGGACTTATCTTTACTGGAACGGGATCGTGGAGGGCTTCCTGGACGGAAACGACACTGGACTGGAAGTTCGAGGTTGGGTGGGGTCGGAAGAGGCCTGCAAAAGCAAGGAAGACGATGAACAGTCGCCTGTAACCCTTGGAGGCGGGAATGGAGTGAGGGATCTGCGGCCTACACGGTGAAAACATGCGGCAATTACAAAGGAATAACGAGGAACAAGAGCGATATCGGGCAGTTAGCTATGGTTTCAAGCAATTATGGTGGGGAATCGTGGGTTTCAGAGGAGTTTCACGGATGATTGCTGATTCTGGATTCACTCACAAAATAAACAATAAATGAAAATGAGAACATCCGTCACTATTTATAACGAGAGGGGCGGTTGGGCACCCGGCGTGAACGTCCGTTATGCTCGGTGTCCTAAAACAATAAATACAAGTCCAAATAAAAAAGAACAAAATACATATAAATAGTAAAACGATGCTCTGGACGCGCTCACGGTCTCGGATCGCCAATCCAATTAATGCATCCCATGCAAATATGCAAAAACAGGTCCCGCCGAGTGGTGGCCTGATCTCCTCCATCGATCATGATCACGCGGCTGATCCCGATCCCCATCAAGAACTCTCCTTTTGTATTAACAGACGAATCACAAGTATAACTTACAAAGAAGATGTAGAAAAGAGAGAAATAAAACTCTTATCACTTTTAGCTATTGTGAGAATTTGAAATGTTAAATAATATTACTCCAAAAATTCTAACTTATTACATGGGAGCTCCCCTTTTTATACAGAGTAATGGATGAAGAAGAATGTATATTTGGATATGCGAGACTAAATACAAGGAAAAAATACAATGGGACATATGCAGGCTTTTAGTCTTGGGCTTTAACACTCCTCATCAAGCTGGAGAATATATATCGATCATTCTCAACTTGACACAAATATCCAAAAAAGAGGAATTAACTGGTTTGGCGAAGACGTCAGACGACTCTTTGTTTGAAGGAACAAACAGTGCGTATTTGCTCTTTTAATAATTTCCTCTATGATGAAGTGACATAATCAACTTCAATATGTTTTGCTCTTTGATGAAGCACTGAATTTTTAGATATGTAGATAACATCTTTATTATCACAAAATATCGGTAGGGGATACTCGTAGATTTCTCCCAAGGCTTTTAGAGGTGTTCTCAATTACTTAAACTCACAAGCAGTCCGAGGCATATTTATGTGTTCAGCTTCGATACTTGACATGAACACTACTGCTTCTTTCTTGCTTTTCCATGTGACCAGATTTCCTCCGACATATGTGCAGAATCCAGAAGTGGATTTTCGATCTCCTTTATCATCTGCATAGCTTGCATCAGAGTATGCTTTAATGAGTAAACGATTGTTTCTTTGAAACAACAATCTTTTTCTTGGAGACCCATTGATGAATTCTAATATTTTTAAAGCAGCTTGCAGATGACTCTATGAGAGCCTGCATGAATTGGCTGACCCTTCCAACAACATAAGTGATGTCAGGGCTGATTACAGTAAGATAAATGAGTTTACCGACCAGATGCTTGTATCGAGAAATATCCTCTAGGAGAGGGGGTGTCTCATCCCAAAGTCTTTCAGTGCCCACATCAGGTTTCGTTCCAAGGAAGCTAACTTCACTGAGTAGATCTAGGGCATACTTGCGTTGGGAGAGAACGATGGAGTTATTGCGTCTCACAATTTCAATTCTCATGAAGTATCTTGAAGGACCCATATCTTTGGTAACAAAATGCTCCCGAAGATGTTTCTTCGTTTGCACTATTCCAGAGGAGTCATTTCCGGTAAAGAAGAATGTCGTCAACGTAGACGGCGAGAATAACCAGACCATGTGTGTCTTTCCGTGTAAAGAGAGAGATCAACATTGCTTCTGGAGAAACCAATGGTAAAGACGATCTGGATAAATTTGTCAAACCACGCGCAAGGGCTTTGTTTGAGACCGTAGATGGCCTTCCAAAGCTTGTATACTTGAGATTCCCCCTGAGCAACATAACCAGGAGGTTGCTCTATATAGACTTCTTTGTGTAAGTCACCATATAGTAAGACATTCTTGACATGAAGTTGAGACATTTTCCAATCCCGGTTAATAACAATGGAGAAGAGAACCCAGATATTATTGCTACGGGCAATCAGAGAGGTGTCAAATAAATCAACACCATATGTCTGCGTGAACCCTTTGGCAACTAGACGAGCCTTGTATCGATCTACAATACCGCTGGGAGAAACTTGGTGACAAAGACCTAGCGATGACCGACCACATCTCCCTCGGATGGGGTAGGGACAAGAGTCTAGGTACCCCGAAATGTTAAGACATATATTTCCTCATCCATGATCGCTTTCCAGCAAGGTATACAAAGAGCTTCCTCAAATGTAGTAGGAACGGTGGTGGTAGAGAGTGTCCATGCAAACTTGCTGCATGAAGGACTGAGATTGGCATAACAACATTAGTAAGAGGATGTTGTGTTCTCCCCTTTACCCCTTTGCGCAAAGTAATAAGAAGATCCAGGTCCGAGTCTACTGAAGTGTGGGAACCTTACGAAGAGGAGAGCACTGTCCTAGGAGCTGTCGACGGGGACTCTGGAGAGTGGAAGAAGCGAGGACAAGTAGGGAAGGACGTCGATGATAATGATATGGAAAAGGGTGAAATTGGAGGGACACATGCATGAGTTGGTGTCGTCAATGGGATATTTGGGAAAGGAGCATGAATTATAAAGAACAATGAAAAAGAGGTGAGAGAAGAAGAGGTTGTATAGAGAGGAGAGTTTTCGAGCATAAGAGTTCTGCCGTCCATGGAAAACAAGGTGGTAATTCAAAAAAGATGACATCAACAGAGACGTATTAACGTTTGTAGATAGAGTCATAATAGCGATATCCCTTTTGAGTTGGAGAAAACCCCACAAAAATATATTTGGTGGTGCGAGCGGGGAGTTTATCGCGACCAGATGCATGTGTGTGGACATACGCAATATAAACAAACATACGCGGGGTGAGGGGAAAATGTGTACTGTTAGGATATATAAGAGAGAAAAGGGGTCATACTTTGATGGGTAGAAGAAGGTAAACGGTTAATGAGGAAACATGAAATAAGAACTGCAATGCTCCGATACCATGTGAGAATTTGAAATATTATATAATATTATTCCAAAAATTCTAAATTATTACATAGGAGCTCCCCTCTTTATATAGAGTAATGGAGGAAGAAGAATGTACATTTGGAGATGTGGAACTAAATATAAGGAGGAAAAATATAATTGGCCTCTATGTGGGTTTTTAGTCTTGGGCTTTAACAACTATAAAGGAAGGATACCTACAACGACCTTAGGTATCGTAACCGAAATGTTTCGGAGTCAGGAAACTCAGAAACTCTCAAAAACCCATCCCCGAAGATCTCGACAACCTTTTCTTTTAATTTAGATAAAAAATTTAGAATACTTATGGATACTTTCAGATACTACCAAATACACTTGAATATGCTAAATTTTTTGTGATTTGCGAGAGTGACACAGAGAAAGACGTGAAAGAAAAATGTTGAATGATAAGTGGTGAAATTCAATTGATTACATACTTTTATGCATGACTCTTAGTTAGGGTACAATATATGATATGTAGATATAATGATGAAAAAAATGTAGTGAATGTCGCACATGCCTTCGTAATAATTTGTACTTATATTTAAATAATTAAATTTTTAAAAAACGCATCACATATTTTTGTTTGAAAATCACGTTTCACGTATCCGTATTATATCGTCTCTCATATCTCGTCTCCGTGCAACACGGGCCTTTAAGATCTCTTCATAGTGGGAACCATCCAGCCGTACGCATCTTTTTTGAGAGAAGAGATAAAAGGTTATTCATAGAGTGCACCCATCCACTTATTTATTGAGGCATTGATCATAGGTTTCTAGAAGACTAAAGTCAATGAAAGAATGATATATGTCATGTCATATATTAGTATAGAACAGTAGAAATTCATCTTGTTAAGACGATGTCCCCCAATTACAATCGGGTGCATTTTCTTGTTATGAAAATGTGCGTATGTACCGAGGCCTTCCTATGTTTCTACTTCATTGCCTATAATATTTCACAACCACAATGGCTACAACTCCCACTTGGAAGGATGGACAAATCGTAAGACCCATTGAGAAGTGGCTGAGACATTTCTAGTAGTTGCCTATTCCTACTGCTAATGGTGAATTCCGGTTCTTGCTTGTCATGACACTTTTTTTCTACTCTTCTAGTCAATTGTTGTTTTCTAGGAATTGGTGTTAGCGGCGTATTTTTCAATTTGGATTTTTTCCTGTGGTTTTGCTTGTGTCGCTGGTAGCTAGCTCCTGTATATAGAGCAAGATGTGTCGGTTGAAAAAGGAATGGTGACCCCTCATGCTCACCAGAAGCGCAAATGACCCTTTCAATGGCCATTAATCTTCAACAGGCAATCCTTATTAAAAGCTTACTTAAAATAGTCTTATACCTTACTGCATATTTTGAAAAGAATTCAATTAATTTTGAAATTAGCAATGCAAGTATTGACGGTGATGGAGTTATTGTAAAATTTGTCAGCCAATGGGTGGGGTTATCTTTGAGGGTTCAGAGAATTTTAGAGGCAGGGCCCCATGAGTTTTGAATTCACCATTCAAAAATTCATATAAAAGAGGAATAAATAAAAGTGATGGCATCTTGCGTGGAAGATGTCCGGGTAATCACTACCTCGCCGACCTAAGTCACTTGAGACTAGATGGCCTTAACACTTCGATTCACCTAATGCCATGAATTGCTAGAATTTCATCAGTAATATAATGGGTTATAATTTCAAGGGCTATCCACAGTCCTCCATTTCTAGACCTATAATTACTTCTCTCGAAATTAACAAGGACATCTAATTTAAGTTTCCTAGCATACACCAACGATACAATCAGGTCGTGGAGGCGTACACAATTCTGTGTCCAGATCAAGGTCAGGTAGAGTCCATAGAACTTCTTCTAATCCCTCTTACTCTCCAATAACCACATCAACTCAGGTTGCTGAAATAACTCCTAAATTATAATCGCATACACCAACTGTCATTGAGACTTGCAATGGATGTACATGGTGAACGGATCCTGGAAAGGCACAGTTTCTCACCGGGAACGTCATAAGCGGTCATTCTCCCATTGACATATTGATCAGGTTAAAGCTGGTGGAGATGCATGTCAACATGTAGAGGACAACATTCTAAGCGTGCTCCTGGGCCCATCCTCTAATCATCATGCAGTTGGCGGTAACTCAACTACTCCCTTAGATGGGGAATCTCCTGAACAGATGGTGACTCATTGATATCCTTGGCATCAATATTGTCATTCTCAATTTCCAGCAACTGGTCCAAAGCTTTGGTGGTAAAATATTAAATACTAAGTAGATAGCATAAAAGATCATCCTGTAATTCATGGGTAAGTGCGAGATGAGCTACCGCAGGATGCAAGTTCCAGACCTCAAAATCTCTCTGGAACCATCTGATTTACAGTTACAAAGATTCATTCAACAGTTACATGATGCCAAAATGGGCATACGATTATTTCTTCCATCCTGAGGCAGTAATAAATTAGAAGATCAATTCAATAGACACAAGAAATTTGGAGGACTAACTAAATGATTGCGCATGTCTAACATCATCCTTATATAGATCACAATTTGGGGTTAAACCAAAGCTGTATATCGCCTTACCAGGTTCTTAACACCGTCATATGAGGCAACAACCACAATTAGGGCAATCTTCCAAAAGCATTCGACATAAAATCTCTGCATGCTAGTAGCTTTGATGACAACTTTCCCCTTGAGGAAAATACTTGGAAGAAGGATAAATTGACACAAACCATCCAATACATGCAACACATGCAGGATACCATTAAGAAAAATGATTCTAAGCAATTTAGAAGGCTTACACATTGAAATTACAATTGTATTCTGATGCAATTAGATTTATCCATCAAGAGAATTATAATGCATTTGATTGATGATCAAAATATCTTAAAAATTATTAAAATTTTGAATGCCACATGTTTTAACTTAATTGAATGAAGTGTCACAACTCTCCTCCATACATAAAATGGGAGGGAGAACGAGAGAGATTTCTTTCACAATCCCCTTAAATTAATATGGTTGAAGTTGCAATAGTCATTATCTTATTAGTGAATAATATAAGTGACAAAAATAAGAGCTATAGAGAATATTCCAAAATACTAATATTAAAGAGCTAACCTTTAAAATCTTTGCCACAACTCGTTCACTTGCTCTATATTTTGTTTCAATATGATCAATATCATCATCAGAAAGTTCTGAAATATGACATAGACCAACCTGAAAAAAGGTTTTATCAGAATGCCTAATTTATAATTTTGAATATGGATGCGAAAAATAAAATAGTATACCAGGTTCGTTCCATCAATGGCTATAAACAAACCAAATGATTCTACTCGCCTAATATGCCCAGAAACCACACTTCCAACATGTACACTTGAAAAGCTACAAGCATCAGGTTTGGGTAATTGACTATCAACATTTTCTTTCAAAGTTACATCCACTCTCTTTGAGGAAAGTTCCACAGAAAGCACCCTGCAACATTCTATGTTTTCAGAAATTCTTTAGGACACAACTTATTCAAAAAACTAACGGTGAGTTTTACCTTCCATGTACTGCTTTTCCAACAGGGAATTCCTTATCAGGATTTTCTACAAACCCATCTGACAAATTTGCCACGAGAATTCGGGCATCTAGCTTCCGTGAAAGCATAATAAAGCATCCTCTGGATGTAACATTCTTAACATACCCCTGCACATTTGAAATAGCCCAGTTTCAATGGCTTAAACCAAAGCAACAACAAATGAAAAAAATAATTTATAACATGCAAGAACTATTACATCTTAACGAAATGACAAATTGAAGTAAATATAAGGGAAACCACAAATTAAAACCGTCCGAGAAAGACTACATGGAGCCATAGAGAGACGGGAAAAAGCCAAATGAGCTGTTTGGTTCCTTGTATTAACACAAAGATATATAGATTACAATGTTATCTAGAGATTGATGCAACCTATGATTTCTATAGATTACAATGTTCGCACATTTAGTTATTATTATGTATGTTCTAGCGATCAAAATGGTTGCTATCTAGACCCTGGCAACTCAACACTAAAAATGACACTAATATCATCCATAAAACTATTTGGACCACTTCAAAATCCATATAGTTTATTAATCAAGTGGACACAAAAAGCTTGTCATGTCTTTAAATTTGAAAGAGGCAAGTCGAAGTAACAATACATCATAAAGAAGCTCAATTTTAGCACATCTAGTTGATGTGAATTTGAAAATATATATTCCTCAAAAAGAGAAGATGGTGCGTGGAGTATTTTTGAAATATGGACAAACAAGGTGAAATACTCATCCAACTTTCAAAATCTAATGCAGTTACTGTATGGCTAATTTTGTGTGAAAAGGACTATTTATTACTTTCAACATAAAATTGAAAAAAGAATTCTAATTCCAAAATAGATGTGTAGAGCCAAAGAGTGTGTACTACACAAGTTCACCAAAAAAAATTCTGAATGAATTGAGTCAATTTTAATGTTTTCTTGATTTTCAGAGATTCTATTATTAACTTCGATAAATTTACTGAAGAGGATAGATTTTATCCAATTTAATTTAGGCTTCGGGTTTAGTTCAAGTTCAAATCAAAACAGCCAACTCAGCTTTCTATTAAAATTCGGTTCAACAACAAATATACTCCAATGATTAAGATCAGAAGTTCAAAAGACAATTATTCAAGACTCTTCTATTCATAGTAAAGCTTCACATTCACAGCTTCATAAATCATAACAAAATGCCCAACAAAATAGAAGTCCAATTAAGATTTCAAAAGACTCAGCAATTGGAAAGAATCTTCCAAGCCAATATTTTTAGGCGATTGATAAACACACACCGTAAATGGATATTGGCAGACCATAACTTGAGTATTAAAATTTAAAATCTCATGCCCTACCCTCACATAATCGCAGCCCCCTCCCCGATAGCTTCTTTCCGTCATTTCCGTCTGCCGAGCGGGAGTCGTCGCGCCTGGAGTTTTCGCCAGCCCCACAGCTCGCCGGAGGAGATTCGCCCGGCCCCCATTATCGCCGGAGGTGCCTCGCTTGCTCCCTATTCCGCTTCCAACGACGGACATTCCTCTCAGAGGTCCATATTTCATCTCTCTTGATGCCCTAGGTCTTCTCTTTCTCCATTTTCTCTTTTCTTTTGCTTTTAGGTTTAATTCAGCCAACAAGGCATGAGGAGATTTCTCATATATTTCTGTGTTTATGGAGTTATTTTGGTTGTTTAGGGTTTTTATTCTTATCTTTTTTTGTGGTTTTTAGGGATCATTATCATTATCTATAACTCACTATTACACTCTTTATTGCATTAGCATTATCATTATCATTTACTGTGAAGCTATAACTCACAGGTCATTGAAGAATTATGTCATGCACAAGCTCATATATCCCCCAAAAGCTACCTTTATAAGACACATTAGCTGTGAAGATGAAATAACTTCAGCACCAGCTGCCCTTTTTGGCAAGTTGGAAACGTGATTTTTTTTCACTTTAAAGTTGACTTGGCATATTCCACTTAATCAATTTTCTACCATTCTTATATTTTTTTCTTCATACTGCTTGAACTTTGGATTTGTGCTGTATTGCATGTTTTCCCTTCCATAGGTAAGATATCGTTTGTGCAAGGACAATGGAATTGATGGTGGAATTCCTTTTGTTTTCTCATTAGAGAAACCCAAGGTTAAACTTTTGCCATTTAAAGGTTCACCTGGAGAGGAAGAAAACCCATCAGATTATCAGGTTAGATGCTGGATAATGAATATGTTTTTCTACTGCACAATTTGCATTCCAAAAAGTTAGTTTTTGATTCCAAATCATTTAATGCAGCACAACTTTTTGTTTGAACAATAACTAGGCATAACAGAGTAAGTCTGTCACTCTTAGAGGGAACCAGAATGAAATGTCAATATGTTTTTCAAGTTCTTTTTATTTGGTCAAGTTCATTAAAATAATTGTCGAACTCTCATTCACAAGTATCACAATAATATGCTTTTCCTCGACATAAGTTGGCAAAATTCATTTGTCTCATTCACAAGTATTAAAATAATACAACTACTAAGTGATTGTCTTAAAATACAAATTAACTCGACAAGTCAGATTGTGCCAGGTTTCCGGGTTTCAGGATTCTTCATCAGCGCCTCATTGATTTTGCAACGATGACATAATTTATTTGTTTTCTCCTTGCACATTTGTATTGATGTAAAATGGACAATATTTGTTTCGTGCACAGCAATTCCAACCTATAGTCTCCCCCATGGAAGTGCCATAACTGGATGGATATCTACTGCGAATCCAAATTTATCGCATGCTGTTGTGGCTCAAGCACCTCCAAGTCTCGTTCAATAAATTTTTCTTATGATTGAAGAATTACTTGTACTTATTGGATGATTGATTTCTATTCTAACTCCATCATATTTACTTACAGTTTGAAATGTTATTTAGGTGTCATTCTCTGGTGTCAACATAGGATTTTCCTAGAGATGAACAAGGAGAGTTGAAGGACATTTTGCAATTTGATCGTGTTTTGTGTGATGTTCTTTGCAGCGGGATATTTGGTGCTTAAGATGTCTATTGTTATCAATTTGATCGTGCTTATGATCATAATTCTCATGTTTGAAGATTTTTCTTTACATAAATGTGTAGTTGAATTTTAGAAATATAAATGCAATTTTTTTAATTTTGGGCAACGAATAGCAATATGGTGTACAAATAGCAGTTTAGGGTCTGTGTATATCAAAGGGCTGCGTATATCCAATTAAGGGGTGCGTATATCAATCTTTATTTTACATGCCTACATAATTTACACATGCATATCTCTATTTCAAGGGATTTATGGTTCTTCGGATGCACGGAAAATATCAATGTGTCTCCCATTCATGCAAAACAAGTACCACCTCCACTCTCATTTTAACATAAGCAATTTAAGATTAATGTGCAACAGATCAATCACCAAATTCTTCTGTGTCAACATTCACGTGAATAAAATTTGTATCCACTTAGAGTGACAATTCAATAAATACGATAACTTATAAGATCTAAGACATTATCGATTGATTAATAAAATTTCAAATTATTGAATTCCAGATAGAGATTTTGAGGTCAAGTGATAACCTTACACCAGGCTTGTGACTACTCCCAAATCTTGCTCCTTATTACCATCAAGACTCTCATCTCTCTCCTCCATGTCACTTACTAAAGCATTTTTCCTTGCTCTGCAATAAAAGACCTCAAATTTGTCCCGCAGGAGCCTAGTGATGGAGATCTCTCATACATGTTTATTCCCGCAGGAGGCGGTGATCTGTTGCCCGTCTGGACAATCCGAGTCCACGGATGTGTCCGGATGGTTGTTTCGAGTCCGTTTCATATACTTATTTTGATTATTCGAGTTGTATTTGACACCCGATCGGTTCGGACGTTGCGAGCCCTCGGATTCGGATGCCCTAGTAGTTATGATCTTTTTTATATGCACGCGCATGCAGTCGTTGGGATCGATTGTTTAGTTTAGTTTCTAAAGTCGTCAGTCTCCTCCTCCCGGTGCAAGGGAGAGGATATCGGTACCAACAACAATAGAGAAGGAAGAGGAGGAAGACGGGGAGGAAAGAGAGAGGGCTAAGCGAAGCTAGCAACCCAAGCATATAAAAAGACATAATTCAATTGATGCCTTCAATCAATAATAAGTGTTCATTAGGATTTAAATGGTAGTTCTAGTTGGCTACGACAATATATTTGTCGAACAATGAATATATTTTTAATTCGCTAATTCACCGATAGTGACTATAATATGATTTGAGGAGTTGACTGTACCTTAAGAAAGGTCATCGTTTGAAGTAGACACGCTCGACTCCTCAGAAGTTGAACAGTCCCAGGTGGATGCCTTCAGGCTATCCTCTTTTCGTTTTTCTTTCTCTTCTTATCCTGCTCTTCCTTCAGGTATTTGGGGCAGTTGCTTCTTATATGATCGAGCTTCATATAGTGATAACATTCAGGAGTCGGCCTCTATTAAAGAATTGATAGTGATCAAGCCTAGGATAGTAAGTAAATGAAGGGAAGGGGAAAATGGTACTTACGAGTAGCGTTAGCTAATCATGGATGAGGGTACAGTTATTGTATACAATCTACCATTAATCTCGAGGTTTCTTAAAGGAGACAATATGTTTGTTTAGACATAACACTTGACCTAGACACCACTATTTGTTTCTTACTTCTCCAGGCGACAACTTTCTCTACATAAGTGCAGTATCAAAGTGTATTTTCAGTTTCCCTAATCATCTTAATAGCTTGCGTCTGAAGAAGATTCAATATGTAAATGATTATTCCAATGTCTGTAATGCAACTTCAAGATGACACTCTTCGAGACCCTCCATAAACTTACTGACTTTTCCAACAATGAAAGATATAAATAAGTTTAACGATCAGACACATGTAACGAGTAATATCCTTAAGAGTCTATCAGTGCCCATAAACAATGGATTTCGGGTAAACTCTGTATCATTAAGACCCGTTTCTTCAAGTAGGCCACACTTTTTTTTTTGAAAATGACAACGTGGTTCTTGCGACTCACAATTTCAATCCCCAAAAATATCGGGGAGTCCGCATATCTTTGGTTACAAAATGTGTTCAAAGATATTTCTTTGATGTTTCTTATACTAGATGATTAATCTCCGAGGAGAAGGATGTCGGCACACCACCTAGCCAGCCGAAATAGGTTTCTGTAACCCGCTCGTGTGTAGGCATACAGTCGTGCACGAAGAAGGCGAACATGCAAAAGAATCCTTGAAATAGATAACCCCTTCTCCATTCGGTGTTCAGCACTCGTAAGCTCGGGTAGGCGATCGACGATTTGCAAGACTTATTCGTTTTGCGCTTGAAATATTGCGTCTCAATTGTTTGTGAATTAACACGTGCCTCTTGGTTTAATTTTCTGTGAACGAATGTGCTTCTGACTAGGTTATATTTTAATTAATTACTTACAGCTAATCGGATTGTTTCTATTACATTTCCACCCATGTTAGAGTTTGTCGGTAAACACATTGCATTCCATCTAGGGTTGCATTTTAGGGCATCCAAAATCACAACCTACCCCTGCATCACCTAGCCATATCAATTTCCTTTGATAATCTACACAAAAATGTTAGGACAACAAAATTTCTTCTTCCGTAACTTCAACTTTTCAAAATCAGATGAGATAGGAAAGATGCTGTTGAACACATAAATTCAGTATAATATTAAGAGGATCATACTTTCCATCTTGTTTTAAAATATGAGATGAGAAATTGAATATGCTCAAGATAGATTGTGTTTTTTCTGGATAACAGCAATTGTAATAAAAACTACCAAACTGCAAAAGATGAAGTTCACCAAGGCAGATACATTGTTTATGTAGTTCATACTCCTCTAAAACAATATTTCGAAAGTAATTTAAATTTGACCTCACTTTATACTTCCTAACTGTAAAATATGATTTTTGTTTTCACTTTGTACAACCATGTATTCGCCGAGTGGGCCCCCGAGGCCCAAGATATTTTTAGGCCCAATGTTTCCAAAGGGCGCGACCCCGGGAGGAGGGGGGATGAGCATTGGGAGGGAGTCGAGTCTGAGGGGCGCATCCCAGGACTGTTTCCTTGTGGGGGCGAGCCGGGGAGGCCGGGAGGCCTCCGGCTCACCCAGAGCTTTGTGGGGGCGAGCCGGGGAGGTCGGGAGGCCTCCGGCTCGCCCAGAGCCTAGTGGGGGCGAGCCGGGGAGGCCGGGAGGCCTCCGGCTCGCCCAGAGCCTTGTGGGGCGAGCCGGGGAGGCCGGGAGGCCTCCGGCTCGCCCAGAGCCTTGTGGGGGCGAGCCGGGGAGGTCGGGAGGCCTCCGGCTCGCCCAGAGCCTAGTAGGGACAAGTCGGGGAGGCCGGGGGGCCTCTGGCTCGCCCAGAACCTTGTGGGGGCGAGCCGGGGAGGCCGGGAGGCCTCCGGCTCGCCCAGAGCCTTGTGGGGGCGAGCCGGGGAGGCCAGGAAACCTCCGGCTCGCCAAAGCCTAGTGGGGGCGAGCCGGGGAGGCCGGGAAGCCTCCGGCTCGTTCAGAGCCTAGTGGGGGCGAGCCAGGGAGGCCGGGAGGCCTCCGGCTCGCTCAGAGCCTTGTGGGGGCGAGCCGGGGAGGCCGGGAGGCCTCCGGCTCGCCCAGAGCCTTGTGGGGGCGAGCCGGGGAGGTCGGGAAGCCTCCGGCTCGCCTAGAGCCTAGTAGGGGCGAGCCGGGGAGGCCGGGGGGCCTCCGGCTCGCCCAGAACCTTGTGGGGGCGAGCCGGGGAGGCCGGGAGGCCTCCGGCTCGCCCAGAGCCTTGTGGGGGCGAGCCGGGGAGGTCGGAAGGCCTTCGGCTCGCCCAGAGCCAATTGGGGGCGAGCCGGGGAGGCCGGGAGGCCTCCGACTCGCCCAGAGCCTTGTGGGGGCGAGCCGGGGAGGCCGGGAGGCCTCCGGCTCGCCCAGAGCCTTGTGGGGGCGAGCCGGGGAGGTCGGGAGGCCTCCGGCTCGCCCAGAGCCTAGTGGGGGCGAGCCGGGGCGGCCGGGGAGGCCTCCGGCTCGCCCAGCAGCGGGGAACGAGCTCCACTCACCCCTGCTCCCTAGTCCGGCAGCCAGGAGGGGTGTCTAAATGCACCCCAGCGAGACCTCACCAGGAGGGGTGTCTAAATGCACCCCAACGAGACCTCACCATGAGGGGTGTTTAAATGCACCCCAGCGAGACCTCACCAGGAGGGGTGTCTAAATGCACCCCAGCGAGACCTCACCATGAGGGGTGTCTAAATGCACCCCAGCGAGACCTCACCAGGAGGGGTGTCTAAATGCACCCCAGCGAGACCTCACCAGGAGGGATGTCTAAATGCACCCCAACGTGGGGGCGAGCCGGGGAGGCCTCCGGCTCGCCCAGAACCTTGTAGGGGCGAGCCGGGGAGGTCGGGAGGCCTTCGGCTCGCTCAGAGCCTAGTAGGGGCGAGCCGGGGAGGCCGGGAGGCCTCCGGCTCGCCCAGAGCCTTGTGGGGGCGAGCCGGGGAGGCCGGGAGGCCTCCGGCTTGCCCAGCTCCAAGTCGGGTAGGCAGTCTGCGTTTAGCGCCCAAGAGCAGCGGGATTTGGCTACTCGCAGTCCAGTTTTGGTTATTCGTAGTCCAAGAGCAGCGGGATTTGACTATCTGCATCCCAGTCCAAGGGTATTTTGGTAATCTGGCAGACCAGTTTTCGGCTATTTGCAGACCAACTTCAGAAATCCTATAAATAGGACCAAGGGGGCACCATTTGAAAGGATCTCATTCTAGGCTAGCTCTCTCCCTCTCTCTCCCTCCCCAAGTCTCTCTAGGGGGTGAGGAGAGCCTCCAGTGGTGCTCAAGCTTAGTAGTGACTTGGGAGGGGATGTTCCTAGGGAACTTCCGGGTATGTGGCGGGACCTCCCCACTAAGCCCTTGGTCCAGTTCCTAGTTCCAACACCTTCAACCTAGAGCTCTCCCTTGGGAGGAGTAAGGATTGGTCGCCCCTCGGCTAGCTGAGGGCCCCGAACTCCACAGAGACTAAGTCTTGTTCGCAAGTCTCGGTTTCAACACATGGTGCGGTGAGCGTGGAGTGTGACCAATTCAAGAAAGCCTCGAGCTGAGCTCCATGGACGGAGGTGGAGGAAGCTCCGACCCGGGTCACTCGCAGCCCCCGGTGGCTGGGGTGACGTTAGAGATGTTCGAAAACTTCAAGCGAGAGGTCCTGCAGACCTTTGAGGTTGCCTTCGCCATGATAGTCAGAGGCAGAAGAGGAGATGGTCCGGAGGTCCCACCCGAGCAGGTGGACGAGGGAACTCTCGGCCAACAGTCCAGGAAGGAAGTACCGGTGAGGGGGGGAGTGGGGGGGTGCCATACCCCCACTCGCCCATCCTCAAGGGGGCGAGCTCAGGAGGGGGGCGCCCTCCCAGCTCGCCCCGCCCCTTCACGGGGGCGAGCTCCGGAGGGGGGTGCCCTCCCAGCTCGCCCCGGCTCTTCTAGCCCAGCCCCAAAGGGGGACGAGCGGGGAGGCATTCGGCCCCCACTCGCCCCACCCCAAAAGGAGTCAAAACGTTGGTGGACGAGGCCACCCGGGGGAGCGGCTACCCAATAACCCGGCGAGCACAGGGGTTACCATTTCGACTCCGCGAGAGCAAGGAGGGGGAGGCTTCAAAAGGAAAAGATCCAACCACCCGAGGTGGATGCAGGGGGAGAGGACACCTCCCCCACCGCCCCGGCAGGCTAGGGCGATCGGCCAAGGAAGAAGAAAGAACCGCTCGGGAGGAGGAAGGGGCATCCGAGCAAAGTTGCCTTACTGTGACTTCCATCAGGAGGAGGTTCACGCGACATCCACCTGCCCCGAGTTCTTGGAGATGAAGGAGGCAAGGGGCCAGAAGCCGCAGCGTCAACAACCAGGGGAGGTCGAGGAGGACCGTGCCTGGGAGTAGAAGCCCGAGTCCCGGTCCCCGTGCTTAGTTTTGTTTCTTTGAAAACATGTAGTAGGATGAAGCGTTTCCGTACTTGGTTTTCTTGCATGTAACCAGCTGACTAATGTAATAAAAGTTTTGTTTTTCAAGATATTTTTCCCCTCGGATGGTTCCGATAGCCGGGCTCTCACTAGCCGGCAGGGCAGGTTGACCTCCCAGGGAGGGTAAATATTTTTCCCCTCGGATGGTTCCGCTAGCTGGGCTCTCTCTAGCCGGCAGGGCAGGTTGACCTCCCAGGGAGGGTAAATATTTTTCCCCTCGGATGGTTCCGCTAGCCGGGCTCTCTCTAGCCGGCAGGGCAGGTTGACCTCCCAGGGAGGGTAAATATTTTTCCCCTCGGATGGTTCCGCTAGCCGGGCTCTCTCTAGCCGGCAGGGCAGGTTGACCTCCCAGGGAGGGTAAATATTTTTCCCCTCGGATGGTTCCGCTAGCCGGGCTCTCTCTAGCCGGCAGGGCAGGTTGACCTCCCAGGGAGGGTGAATATTTTTTCCCTCGGATGGTTCCGCTAGCCGGGCTCTCACTAGCCGGCAGGGCAGGTTGACCTCCCAGGGAGGGTAAATATTTTTCCCCTCGGATGGCTCCGCTAGCCGGGCTCTCTCTAGCCGGCAGGGCAGGTTGACCTCCCAGGGAGGGTATATATTTTTCCCCTCGGATGGTTCCGCTAGCCGGGCTCTCACTAGCCGGCAGGGCAGGTTGACCTCCCAGGGAGGGTAAATATTTTTCCCCTCGGATGGCTCCGCTAGCCGGGCTCTCTCTAGCCAGCAGGGCAGGTTGACCTCCCAGGGAGGGTATATATTTTTCCCCTCGGATGGCTCCGCTAGCCGGGCTCTCACTAGCCGGCAGGGCAGGTTGACCTCCCAGGGAGGGTAAATATTTTTCCCTCGGATGGTTCCGCTAGACGGGCTCTCACTAGCCGGCAGGGCAGGTTGACCTCCCAGGGAGGGTAAATGTTTTTCCCTCGGATGGTTCCGCTAGCCGGGATCTCACTAGCCGGCAGGGCAGGTTGACCTCCCAGGGAGGGTAAATATTTTTCCCCTCGGATGGTTCCGCTAGCCGGGCTCTCTCTAGCCGGCAGGGCAGGTTGACCTCCCAGGGAGGGTAAATATTTTTCCCTCGGATGGTTCCGTTAGTCGGGCTCTCACTAGCCGGCAGGGCAGGTTGACCTCCCAGGGAGGGTAAATATTTTTCCCCTCGGATGGTTCCGCTAGCCGGGCTCTCTCTAGCCGGCAGGGCAGGTTGACCTCCCGGGGAGGGTAAATATTTTTCCCTTCGGATGGTTCCGCTAGCCGGGCTCTCGCTAGCCGGCAGGGCAGGTTGACCTCCCAGGGAGGGTAAATATTTTTCCCCTCGGATGGTTCCGCTAGCCGGGCTCTCGCTAGCCGGCAGGACAGGTTGACCTCCCAGGGAGGGTAAGCGATTAAGGCCCCGTGCAGAGACCGCTGACCAGGCTCCCATCTAGCTGGCAGGACAGGAGATTCACTCGGTGAGGCAGGTGGTTCATATTGGTTAAGGCCCCGAGCAGAGACCGCTGACCAGGCTCCCATCTAGCTGGCAGGACAGGAGATTCACTCGACGAGGCAGGAGGTTCATATTGAGGCCCCGAGCAGAGACCGCTGACCAGGCTCCCATCTAGCTGGCAGGACAGGAGATTCACTCGGTGAGGCAGGTGATTCATATTGGTTAAGACCCCGAGCAGAGACCGCTGACCAGACTCCCATCTAGCTGGCAGGACAGGAGATTCACTCGGTGAGGCAGATGATTCATATTGGTTAAGGCCCCGAGCAGAGATCGCTGACCAGACTCCCATCTAGCTGGTAGGACAGGAGATTCACTCGGCGAGGCAGGAGGTTCATATTGGTTAAGGCCCCGAGCAGAGACCGCTGACCAGGCTCCCATCTAGCTGGCAGGACAGGAGATTCACTCGGTGAGGCAGGAGGTTCATATTGGTTAAGGCCCCGAGCAGAGATCGCTGACCAGACTCCCATCTAGCTGGCAGGACAGGAGATTCACTCGGCGAGGCAGGAGGTTCATATTGGTTAAGGCCCCGAGCAGAGACCGCTGACCAGGCTCCCATCTAGCTGGCAGGACAGGAGATTCACTCGGCGAGGTAGGAGGTTCATATTGGTTAAGGCCCCGAGCAGAGACCGCTGACCAGGCTCCCATCTAGCTGGCAGGACAGGAGATTCACTCGGCGAGGCAGGAGATTCATGTTGGTTAAGAGTTTTACCGCTGAGGTGGCTCCAGTAGCCGGGCTCTCGCTAGCCGGCAGGGTAGGAAGGCCTCTCGGGGAGGCTAAGAGTTTTTCCCCCGAGGTGGCTCCGCTAGCCGGGCTCTCGCTAGCCGGCAGGGTAGGAA
Source organism: Dactylorhiza incarnata (assembly GCA_033032865.1). Classification (NCBI taxonomy): domain Eukaryota; kingdom Viridiplantae; phylum Streptophyta; class Magnoliopsida; order Asparagales; family Orchidaceae; genus Dactylorhiza; species Dactylorhiza incarnata. The sequence goes on along the minus strand of JAWHQI010000226.1, from coordinate 1,261,668 downwards.
GGCCTCTCGGGGAGGCTGAGTTTTTTCCCCCGAGGTGGCTCCGCTAGCCGGGCTCTCGCTAGCCGGCAGGGTATGAAGGCCTCTCGGGGAGGCTAAGAGTTTTTTCCCCCGAGGTGACTCCGCTAGCCGGGCTCTCGCTAGCCGGCAGGGTAGGAAGGCCTCTCGGGGAGGTTAAGAGTTTTTCCCCCGAGGTGGCTCCGCTAGCCGGGCTCTCGCTAGCCGGCAGGGTAGGAAGGCCTCTCGGGGAGGTTAAGAGTTTTTTCCCCCGAGGTGGCTCCGCTAAACGGGCTCTCGCTAGCCGGCAGGGGAGGAAGGCCTCTCGGGGAGGCTAAGAGTTTTTCCCCCGAGGTGGCTCCGCCAGCCGGGCTCTCGCTAGCCGGCAGGGTAGGAAGGCCTCTCGGGGAGGCTAAGAGTTTTTCCCCCGAGGTGGCTTCGCTGGCCAGGCTTTCGCTAGCCGGCAGGGTTGGAGGACCTCTCGAGGAGGCGCTGTGTTTTTTCCGAGATAGCACCGATAACCGGGTTCCCAGCGACACTCGTCGAATATGCAGGGTTGGACATTTCTTTCCGAGCGTGAGCCACGCTCGAAAAGAGCGGGGATTGTGTACAACCCTGTATTCGCCGAGTGGGCCCCCGAGGCCCAAGATATTTTTAGGCCCAATGTTTCCAAAGGGCGCGACCCCGGGAGGAGGGGGGATGAGCATTGGGAGGGAGTCGAGTCTGAGGGGCGCATCCCAGGACTGTTCCCTTGTGGGGGCGAGCCGGGGAGGCCGGGAGGCCTCCGGCTCACCCAGAGCTTTGTGGGGGCGAGCCGGGGAGGTCGGGAGGCCTCCGGCTCGCCCAGAGCCTAGTGGGGGCGAGCCGGGGAGGCCGTGAGGCCTCCGGCTCGTCCAGAGCCTAGTGGGGGCGAGCCAGGGAGGCCGGGAGGCCTCCGGCTCGCCCAGAGCCTTGTGGGGCGAGCCGGGGAGGCCGGGAGGCCTCCGGCTCGCCCAGAGCCTTGTGGGGGCGAGCCGGGGACGTCGGGAGGCCTCCGGCTCGCCCAGAGCCTAGTAGGGGCGAGCCGGGAGGCCGGGGGGCCTCCGACTCGCCCAGAACCTTGTGGGGGCGAACCGGGGAGGCCGGGAGGCCTTCGGCTCGCCCAGAGCCTTGTGGGGGCGAGTCGGGGAGGCCGGGAGGCCTCCGGCTCGCCCAGAGCCTAGTGGGGGCGAGCCGGGGAGGCCGGGAAGCCTCCGGCTCGTCCAGAGCCTAGTGGGGGCGAGCCGGGGAGGCCGGGAGGCCTCCGGCTCGCCCAGAGCCTTGTGGGGGCGAGCCGGGGAGGCCGGGAGGCCTCCGGCTCGCCCAGAGCCTTGTGGGGGCGAGCCGGGGAGGCCGGGAGGCCTCCGGCTCGCCCAGAGCCTTGTGGGGGAGAGCCGGCGAGGCCGGGAGGCCTCCGGCTCGCCCAGAGCCTTGTGGGGGCGAGCCGGGAAGGTCGGGAGGCCTCCGGCTCGCCCAGAGCCTAGTAGGGGCGAGCCAGGGAGGCCGGGGGCCTCCGGCTCCCCCAGAACCTTGTGGGGGCGAGCCGGAGAGGCCGGGAGGCCTCCGGTTCGCCCAGAGCCTTGTGGGGGCGAGTCGGGGAGGTCGGGAGGCCTCCGGCTCGCCCAGAGCCTTGTGGGGGCGAGCCGGGGAGGTCGGGAGGGCTTCGGCTCGCCCAGAGCCTATTGGGGGCGAGCCGGGGAGGCCGGGAGGCCTCCGACTCGCCCAGAGCCTTGTGGGTGCGAGCCGGGGAGGCCGGGAGGCCTCCGTCTCGCCCAGAGCCTTGTGGGGGCGAGCCGGGGAGGTCGGGAGGCCTCCGGCTTGCCCAGAGCCTAGTGGGGGAGAGCCGGGGAGGCCTCCGGCTCGCCCAGCAGCGGGGAACGAGCTCCACTCGCCCCTGCTCCCTAGTCCGGCAGCCAGAAGGGGTGTCTAAATGCACCCCAGCGAGACCTCACCAGGAGGGGTGTCTAAATGCACCCCAGCGAGACCTCACCATGAGGGGTGTCTAAATGCACCCCAGCGAGACCTCACCAGGAGGGGTGTCTAAATGCACCCCAGCGAGACCTCACCATGAGGGGTGTCTAAATGCACCCCAGCGAGACCTCACCAGGATGGGTGTCTAAATGCACCCCAGCGAGACCTCACCAGGAGGGATGTCTAAATGCACCCCAACGTGGGGGCGAGCGGGGGAGGCCGGGAGGCCTCCGGCTCGCCCAGAACCTTGTAGGGGCGAGCCGGGGAGGCCGGGAGGCCTTCGGCTCGCCCAGAGCCTAGTAGGGGCGAGCCGGGGAGGCCGGGAGGCCTTCGGCTCACCCAGAGCCTTGTGGGGGCGAGCCGGGGAGGCCTCCGGCTCGCCCAGAACCTTGTGGGGGCGAGCCGGGGAGGTCGGCAGGCCTCCGGCTCGCCCAGAGCCTAGTGGGGGCGAGCCGGGGAGGCCTCCGGCTCGCCCAGAGCCTAGTGGGGGCGAGCCGGGGAGGCCGGGAGTCCTCCGGCTCGCCCAGAGCCTAGTAGAGGCGAGCCGGGGGGGGGGGGGGGGGGGGGGGGGCGGAAGGCCTCCGGCTCGCCAAGAGCCTTGTGGTGGCGAGCCGGGGAGGCCTGGAGGCCTCCGGCTCGCCCAGAGCCTAGTGGGGGCGAGCCGGGGAGGCCGGGAGGCCTCCGGCTCGCCCAGAGCCTTGTAGGGGCGAGCTGGGGAGGCCGGAAGGCCTCCGGCTTGCCCAGAGCCTTGTGGGGGCGAGCCAGGGAGGCCGGGAGGCCTCCGGCTCGACCAGAGCCTTGTGGGGGCGAGCCGGGGAGGCCGGGAGGCCTCCGGCTCGCCCAGAGCCTTGTGGGGGCGAGCCGGGGAGGCCGGGAGGCCTCCGGCTTGCCCAGCTCCAAGTCGGGTAGGCAGTCTGCGTTTAGCGCCCAAGAGCAGCGGGATTTGGCTACTCGCAGTCCAGTTTTGGTTATTCGTAGTCCAAGAGCAGCGGGATTTGACTATCTGCATCCCAGTCCAAGGGTATTTTGGTAATCTGGCAGACCAGTTTTCGGCTATTTGCAGCCCAACTTCAGAAATCCTATAAATAGGACCAAGGGGGCACCATTTGAAAGGATCTCATTCTAGGCTAGCTCTCTCCCTCTCTCTCTCCCTCCCCAAGTCTCTCTAGGGGGTGAGGAGAGCCTCCAGTGGTGCCCAAGCTTAGTAGTGGCTTGGGAGGGGAAGTTCCTAGGGAACTTCCGGGTATGTGGCGGGACCTCCCCACTAAGCCCTTGGTCCAGTTCCTAGTTCCAACACCTTCAACCTAGAGCTCTCCCTTGGGAGGAGTAAGGATTGGTCGCCCCTCGGCTAGCTGAGGGCCCCGAACTGCACAGAGACTAAGTCTTGTTCGCAAGTCTCGATTTCAACACACTTGACAACTTAAAATTGGTATAAAACATTATTAAACATTATTCATAAGATAAGCAGAAAAAATTAACCGACTCATTACAATTCTATAATATGACCACTTCCCATGCTCAAATGTCCTAGATTGTACAAGAGAATAATATGACGGAATTTAGTAACTAACATTTAAAATATAACCCTTTACATGCTTTTGGATTGCTAGCTTGAACCCCCAAAACGATACAAAAATCATACTTAAAAAAGAATTCATTATTATTCACGTCTTCCAGAATTGAGAAAGTTAAAGGTGATTGATTCGAAAGAATTCATCAGTATGGGCAATCACTGCATTGGAAAGATGATGCAAATTTAGAGAAAATCATGCATTTCAGATGTACATTCTACATCAAAAAAATCTATGAATACAAAGACAATAAATACCAAAAACTATGGTAAATGGACATTATAAAGACCTAAAATATAGTCAAAAGAGGCGCAGGAGAAAAAAGAAGACTTACATGTACTTCCATGTTCGGGCAAAGTTCCTCAATCTTCTCAAATCTTTGGCTTGACGGATCCCTTTCATGAAAAAATAAAAATTACAAGGCTGTCCAACACTTAAAAAGGCAGAACCAAGCAAATATAGATCCAGAAAAAGCAAGTTACCAGAATATAGTATTATCGCGTAAAAAAGTGAAAGCGCAAAATCCATTTTAACTATGCATATGAACGCATATGAACCAACATGTTTACACAATGAACACTTGATGCTCCTGCCGATATAAAATTAAGAAATTTTTTGTATGCACATTAAGGATGCCCGTATTATTACTAAATTAAAGATCACTGGGCTTAGAAAAAGGCAATCTGAAACTTAAGTAATGGTAAATGACATTTTATTAGTATAACACAATGATGCTCAGTTGGAAGAGCAATAAGAAGACAGAATTTAATGGTAAGGACACTACAAGGACCAGAAATAAATTTCGATGAAACAAAATAAAAGATTCTTAATGTCAATGAGCACTAGAGATACTGCAAAAAATATCATCGTATGTGTGAAATGATAATATGCAGGCCCCAAGCTTCCATAATCCTGAAACGCCATCCAATTCCATTTTCTGATTGGATAGACCTAAAACTAATTTATTCTAAGTATATATTGACATATAAACACAATGATACATATTTTTAAAAAAATCTTTATTTAACAAAGAATTCATTTTAAAGAAAATTTCCAAAACACCATCTTAATCAACTACATAATTATAAAAACGTGCTATATAATTAATTATCAAATGATACAAATTGAAAATCATGCAGCTTACTTGTCTTTTACAAGTTCCGGTGCACTAGTCAACGAAGAACGTAACGACAAATCAGCATGCATGAATCCGGAGGAAGATCGACTAATTTCCAAAACCTTGCATCTCACAAATTGAGATTCTTGATAACCAGAAGAAGGATCAGCTATCCAAGAATCAGAAATTTCAGTATAATGAACCTTGCCAAACAGATGGGGCCCAATTTGCACAAGTATTCCTCCAATATTTGGAAGTATCTTTTTTATTCTACCACCAATAACATCACCATTCATTATATGTTCCATATCAATGTTTTTAGAAGCTACAAAATCCTTATCCTTATTATCATTATCTGCAGCTTTATGCTCAAACGATTTTTTGGAAATAGATGAAGGTAAACGTGATGACAAACGCACTACTTTTTTCTCTTTGTTTACACTTATAACAAGCCCCGTGACAGCCTGTCCAACACTAAATCCTTTATGAAATTCATTGAGCTCGTCAGGCTCAGATGACGTATCGAGAATAAAAAGATGGGCCATAATATTTCGAGATAGTGACACTTTCACCCATTCCGTGTCAACCTTTACTACATAACCTTTAACAATGCTACCAACCGAAACTTCATCAATTTTAATAGAGGATGTGAGTGCTTCAGCGCTTCCTGCACATGTTTTTACATAAAGTTACCATGATTAAAGATGCATATTATAAGGAAAAGTAGCAATATGAATACGAAACATTGAAGAAATACAACATGAATTTAGTAGATGAAACATACACTTGAACTAGGCCATCGAGAAGAAAACAATTAATAGAATAGCAAGTTTAAGTGTTGATAAGTAATGGTTATATTCCCCCCATGTGTACTCAATTGCTTTCTTATAACAACACAGAGCTGTAAGAGGAAAAACACTTTAACTTGAAAAAGGAACTTAGAAGTAAGATCTGTACTTTTTTTAAAAGGATTACGTAAAAGAACATATGATCAAACAACAAGAATGTGATAAAATGATTTACAGCATACATAAATATAATATAGCCAAATGGATATAGAAAATTCTCAGAAAGCATTTAAACATCTAAAAATGTTTAAGAAATACAAAGAACTATAATAAGTAAACATTTCAGTTATTACTTTGTCTAATGTATTCTCAGATGAAAAGGTAACCGCTCGTGCTAGAGTTCACAGTTTTTCGTCCCACTTTAGTGCTCTAGGAGTCCGCTCTCCACGACCAATGATTCTTCGATGTCGTTGAAGACTTTTTTTCCTCCATTGTGTTCCCACTGCTTACTCCATCAGTTCGGCAACCATTTTCTGAGTTGAGTAACACTATTTGAAGAAGCAGAGGGGTCCATTGGGTAAACATGGCCATTATTTATAAGAGCTTTTATTTAATGTTTATTGTATTAATGTTGCAAACCTCTTTGAAGAATGGGGATCTCAACCCTAGAGGAGAGCGCTCCTAAGGACCTAAACTCTATCGGCGGCGGCCGGAGGCGGAGAGGAAGATAAGTGACGCTTCCATGGTTATCAGAGACCGGGCTCGTGGGGGAGCGCCAAAACCTTTTTAACCTAAACTATGAGAACTTTGATGGTACCTTGGTTTAATAATTTTGATTGATATATAGTCAAACGCTCCTCAAGGGACGACATGAAAGAGTTTTGTGCAAACTATTGCTGTCGTGAGAACTTCTTTGGTTCTTATTCTTATGGCTTGTTCTTGAAGTGTGGCGAGCAATCGATTCTTATTCTAAGGTATGGTTGTCATTGCCTTATTATCTTTGGTGTTGGATCTTGTATCTTATTGATCTTTTCATTGCTTTATTGTTGATTTCTTGCAGTTTTCTCAAGTGTAATGATTTTCATCTCTTGAATTTCCAAAAAGCTATCGTATTTAAGGATGCAAATCATATTAAACACTTCAGTATACTCTTTACTGCATCACTTGCCTTCATTATCTGCATACGTCCACTTCCGTAAGTCTTAAATCACATCTTCATATCATTCAAGATATCATTGATCTGCACAACCATCTGTGAACCACAAGTTCATATTTTGCCTACACACTTATACACACACTCACAATTTGCACTATATACCACCTGATATTTCTGAGTAAACAATCACACAAGAAATTTACATGAATTAACAAGTTGGTATTATCTTGACACGAACAAGATAAGTTTCATTGCATGGTTCGAAAAGAGAGAACAAAGTTCAATGAAGCACCAGTACGGGTACGAGTACCGGGTACGATATGTGTCCTGTGCGGTGGTACTGTAGAATTAAGAGAATAAGGATACCGGGGTGTACAGAGTACGGCGTATATATTTATATATATCAATGTATATATGTCACCTTTTTTGTACAAAAATGGGGAATATAAAATGTAGAAAAATTCATATTAAACAAGTAGAAATATACCAATTTAAAGCATCTAATCCTCAAGTACATAATAAAAAAAGAAAATAATTAAATTTAAATCAGATTCTTCTTAATTTTAATGATAAAAAGTACTTAAATCTTGAGCACATTTTGTTATTATAATAAATAAACACCGCTTGTTGTATTTATGAGTCACATTTTTTTCTTAAATACATAAAGTTTTTTATTTACTTTAGAAAATCAGACTCCAATCACAATATACAAAACAATCTGACACGCCCAAGTGTATCTGGATACTATTGTAGTCGGCGTATCTGTCGAGTATCAGGTACGTACCGGTACCGGAAACGTATAAGGTACGGATACTTGACCCTCAGGGAAGTATAAGTGCTTCGTAGGAACAAATAAGATGAAGCTCCTCACGTCGCACAGTGCTCCACATTTACAAAACACAACTATAATCAAGGATGCCCTAACCTTCCCTCAGTCTTTATAAAGAAGTTTACATGTTGCGCAAAATACCACATTATCCTTCCCCTTGTAGAAACTTTGCAGTTATGCGAGAATAAACCCACATGATCGGTTGCGCTCCTATTTGCACCTTGCTAACCTCCTGAATGTCGTGGGTCGTAATCATATCTCACAGTGACGTCAGAAGCCTTGGATTATGATGAATGTTAATCGCATGCTTGAGAATCATCTTGCTAATATTAAAATTCCCCTAGGATTATTTCAATTTAAATAAGCAACTAATCTTTTGGAAAATAATAACTATTTAAATTAACATTTAGGATGATTATGAGTTTTAGTTTAGGTAAGTTAGGTTTGAAATTATGTAACCCTATTTATATAAATGAGGGGATATAATGTCTAGTTAAGAAACAAATTAGTGAATGGAATTTTAATATTCCTCCCTTTGCTATTTTCCCTCTATTACCTACTCCTATCTTTCTCCATCTGATTGGATCCCTATCTTATTACCCACCATCTTCTTTCATTTTGTTACCCCTAACTCAGTATTGCCTCCCTTCATCAAGATCTATACACTAATGACCTAAGATGAGAATGATGGCATTAAGACCCTCATTCCAAAATAATAAGGAAAATCTTGCCATTTTCTTACTTGATGATTTTGTTTCATTCATTTGTAATACGAAAATGAAATCACTTTTGAGGGATTTTGAAGATGTCATAGAATTTAAAGTAAATATTTATTTCCAACTGCATCCAACCCAATTTCACTTTCTTTTTCACAAAACATGTTCTCAACTTCAATGAACACTAAAAAGTGGAGTTAGTAAAGCTACATTTTAGTTTTCGATGAGTTCAATACTAGGAAAGCCACGAAGGAGAGATAAAATATATAAAATAATCAGCGAATGAGACAGGAGGTATAAGAACTTCAATCAAGTTTTTTTCGGAAAAAATGTGTGATTATTTAGATCTGAAGAGTTAATGAAGAGAATGGTGAAGCTTGATTAACAAGACGTTTTATACATGGAAGAGACTTACATTGATACTTGAGTTTGTTATAATTACAAAAAATCAAACTTGTAAATCATACAACAAGATAATAGATAGAAAACTATAAAGACATGCATAATTTTTTTCATTGAACTAAACAATTCTCTCTCCATGGAGTAAGATAAAACAGTACTATTAAACTACACTATCTAACAAATGTTAATACCTGTTAGAATTGAAGGTTTGACTGATAACAACCATTTAAAAGTGTGATTATTCTTTCCAGCGTCTGCCACATTGGCGATAATTCGTGCATTAACCAACTGTCCAATATGAAATTTAGAGAACGGGTTCTCAAATAAATGACCTTCATCTTCCACCTAATTAAGAAAATATCAAATATCAAATAGTACCAAATATACTAAGACAATCAAGCTAGAAAATCAGAATAATAATTCTCTTGCTAATCACCTCTGTTTTATGTATTTTTCCAAAAATCCCAGGGCCAAACTTTACAATCAGCTCAAGAGATTTTATTTCAACAATCTGCATCAAACATCAGAATATTCATGATATGCAGACAGTTTAAAATTGTCTAAGCATCACATTCTAGTCTAGACAGAGTACAATGCTTCATCACAACCAATCATTTACGGACTCCAATCATTAAGTGGAGCCATGTGAGCCATACAAAAAATGAAAAAAAAAGTGTTACTCTTTTAATAGGGTGGAATGGATAAAGATAAATAATAATTATATGAACTTTCAGGGCCCATTAAGTTGGATGGAATTGAGCCTCAGAAACTGGATTTGAGAGGTTCAATTCCAACTTGTTTGATTGAGCAAACAAATATGGTATTGGAAGTCCAGTGAATTCTATGGGAATCGAAATTAGGCTACAGATGCTATTCCTCAATTTTTTAACCAAAAGAAAGGAATTAGGGAATTGCGTCAGTTATAAAAATGAGGAACTTAAGCAATATTGTGTAGTAAAAAGATTGATTAAATAAAAACTGAAATTAAAATTGTGAAGATTTACGACAAGAAATTCCCAAATTACAACTCTTAAGAAAAGGATGAAGAGAGAAGGATGGGAAAAAGATAAAAGTGGGAGAGCCAACAAACCTCAGCTTCAACTAGTGATCCTACAGTGTAGTTGGACTTCTTAGCTCTTTTAGAGTGAGAAGAATCAGAAACCTCACTAAGAGATTTAAGGAGTAAAAGTAATCTTCCACCAGAATCAGAAGTTGGAAGAGCTTCAACAGTTGCGGACACTCTGAAAACCACAAAAAATCTCACATAAGTACTCTTCGACTAATGAATAAACCTTTTTGGTACAATTAATTATCATGTAAACACGGTAACCAAAGTTTGTAACAAACGGTACAAGTAGAGAACCAATTCATCTGAGCATATGATCTAAACGGATATACTTGTCACTAACAATACCATCCTTCCAGTAAGAAAACAGTGAAACTGTACATAGGTTGAAAAGAACTACGGTTCAACTAAAATCAGATACCATAAATTCCGCCTTGTAAATAGAATGGAGTGGCGTAAATTTTGCTGAAACTTCACAAGAAGAATGCATAAAGCAATTAAGACAGCATAGATTGAGTCTACTTCACACATAAAGCGAGATAATAGACAAATAAAATAGTTGAAACAAGTGGAATAACTTGAATTAATCAATCTTATGACCATGAATACTAAAAAAATGAAAAATAAATTGCTGTACTATCCAATCACAAATGAAAAATCATCTGGAGAGTTTCAAGATACCTAGCAAGATTCAGATGCTCCCCACACAACGTAAAATTTTATATGTATCGAAGTTCATTGAAAATGCAAAATCATCCTGAGAGCACAAAAATATCTACATCTATATGCCTCGGCAATATAAAAGTTCAAATGAATTCAAGAGTGCATATAAAAGTGTAGTACCACTTAAAACAAGAGTACGTAGAGTTCTCTCAAATTTCAAATCTATGCAATACTACATTTGTCCAGGTAAAATATAGTAAAATTACATCTTCAGATATACATGTGTTTTAACGTAAAATTACATCTTCACATATGAATTTTCCCTAGTTCAATCAAACAGTATAACAAGAACTCTAGTAATAGCTGTGAAGAAAATTACATCATGTAAATACTCTGCTTTACTCAAAGGAAGACTCATGTAGACATTGAAAAGGAAAAAAATCTGCTAACATTCTAACCTTTGACCATACAAGAAGTGCTTATGTGGAAGCTTTTCTGTGTTATAATCAATAATGGATGCATATCCCACTGCATAATCATGCTCTGGAAGTGAAAGCACCTACATTTACAATAAGTTAAAATAAAATTAAGGTAACATGAAAGAATAATGTGGTCTTGGTGAAAATTTAACAAATTAACATATTATCCTTTAAAGTGCGCACCAGGTAATTCTCTTTCACAATCTCAATGGCAGCATTTACAGTTTGATGTAACTCCAAATCCAAAGAGGAAGTTCTTTGACGTTTCTGAACAGTAATATTAAAACATCACTTCATATAATAAAAAAAACAGTTAAGACTACAAGCTTAGGTGACTGACTAACCTTTTTAGAAATATGGGAAAGGTTATCAGATTGATCCGCAGTGTTTCTGTTAACCAACTCTGGTTTGAGAGATAAATCAACAAGGCTCTCCGATTTAGAAATATCCAGAACAAATGCTCTAACTACTGATCCTTTCTCCACAGTAATTCCACCCACTTCAAGAAATGTAAACTCATTTAACAAGAAGAATAGAACAAGAAGGGAATATGAAAAGGAAAAAAGCCTTTACATTGATGCTGAGAAACAAAACCAACAATGTCTCCATAATTTTTGAAGCCAAGCACAACTCCAAATTCTTTTATTTCCTGAACCTCTCCTGTGAGCACACTACCAAGAGTGAGATCTTTGACCCACTTAGAATCAGAATTTTTTCCATTAAGAGACTGCAATGTTGAAATCTGCAGGTTCAAAAATGGAATCATAAAGTTGGAAATTTAAGCTTGAATGAGAAAAAACTACAAGCTTTAATGGCTCAAATATCATAACGAAGGTATCCAACAAAAATTATGGCTAATGAAGACCAAGAAAAAACCTCGAGTGAGCCACTTATCAGCAACTACTAAAATAGATAAAGGATCTTAGCTATTGATGAAGACGTCAAAAATAAATTGAAATATAGAATGAGGCACAAGTTGAATGTGTAATATTTTATTCTTCGCTCTAGTATGTCACGTGGTAATCATGGCGGTGGCCAGCAGTCTGGTGATCGCTCACAGTGCTCTGCCCATGCTAGTGAATTTTATGAGGGCAGTCTTCTCTCAGGGAGTCTTTCTGCTAAAGAGCTGGAGGCAAGTTGCCGCAAGTTGCGTTCTCACTTTGATTATGTGGTCACCGATTCTATCTCTGCCTTTGCCAAATTAGGTATCTCGAGTATCATGCTGCGTCTACATCTTGATCTGAGTGGATCATAGACTCAGGGGCTACCGATCATATGACTAGATCCTTATTAGGTTTTAATTTTACATCTTACACTCCTTTCTCAGGTCGAGAAAACTTATTGTGGAAAATGACTCTCTTTCCTCTATTACTGCCAGTGGAACAATTCCTTGTTCTTCTGCCTTTTCCCTATCTTCTGTATTACATGTACACCATTCAAACATTACAATCTTCTGTCAATTAGTCATTTAACTAATTCATTAAATTGCTCAGTTACATTTTTTTCTGACCTTTGTGTTTTCCCGGATCTGGCTACAAAGCGGAATATTGGCAGCGGTAGAAATTTTGGCAGACTGTACTTGTTGGACCAACAATTGACCCCTAGTGCTCTCTCCACCACCAGTGCTCCTACCCCGCCTGACATCTGACACCGACATCAACATCTTGGGCACCCCTCCCCACTTTATCTTACCAAATTGTTTCCTTTTTTCAGTTGTTCACTTAAGACTTTTTCTTGTGATGCTTGTGAACTGTCGAAACATGTTCGTCACAGTCCAAGTCATGTATCTCAACCTTGTTTTTCTCCCTTTAATGTGACTCACTCTGATGTTTGAGGTCCTTCCCCTATATTATCTTTGTCTGGCTATAGATGGTTTGTGACCATTATTAATTGTTTTACTATACCACATGGGTTTATTTGATAAAAAAGAAAAGTAAAATGTTTAGTTGCTTTCGCAACTTTAATAAAATGATTATAAAAACTTCAGGGAGTTATTCGTGTTTTGCATAGTGATAATGGTGGTGAATACGATGACAGGGGATTATTTGACACTTATCCCGCCGACAACAACATTCTTCACCAGAACACTTGTATTCACACCTCCACTCAAAATGGAATTGTTGAATGGAAAAATAAACACATGATAAGGATTGACAGCTGCTTGTTAGTTACCAAGCACCTTCCCAAGTCCTACTGGGGCGATGCTGTCTTGATTGCGGCCCATCTTACTAATTGTCTCCCTTCACACTTCCTACAATAAGTTACTCCCCTTTCTCTCCTTTCCTGTAAAAACTTCGTTTAAACTTCTCACATCTCCCCTCATATATTTGGGTGCGTCTGTTTTGTTCATGTTCATACTTCACATAGTGACAAATTTGATGTTCGCATCTCAAATGTGTCTTTACTGGGTACTCTTCCACCATCAAGGGTTACCAATGCTATCACCCTCCTAGTCGCTTCTTCTGTACCGTTGATGTTACTTTTTGTGAGGATGAGTCTTACTTTAGTCCTCGTCAAAGGGAGACAAGCAGTGCTAATGACGGGATCTCTGGCATTCCCCTCCATATCGTTGCCTCTTCACGCATCCCTCAACCTACACTTCCTACTCTTGTTCCTCCTTCGCGGTCGCTGCCTCCCCTGTTGCATACATACTCATGCAAGCCCCACAATGCTGAGCATGTATAGTCCCCTAATGTTCAACCTTCGCAAGTGTCTGTTTCAGCTCTAGATTCTAATGATGACCTCCATATTACCATTGCCCATCTCAAAGGTAATACAGGTTGTACCAAACATCCTATAACCTATTATATATCGTACCATCAACTCTTTCTTGCTCACAAAGCATTTATCTCATCTCTTTTCTCTAGTGTGATTCCCTAGAACTGTCAAGAGGCTCTCAAGATATATGAATGGAGAAAGACTATAGAGGAAGAAATGTATACTTTAGATAAAAATGAAACATGACAACGTGCATATCTTCCTCCGGGAAAAAGAATGGTTGGGTCACATTGAATTTTTTTGTTAAGCAAAATTAAAAAGAGATTGTGGAGCGATATAAAACTCGATTAGTGGCTCAAGGGTACACCAAAACCCGAGGAAATGACTATCAAGAAACATTTGCCCATGTTGCAAAAATGGATTCTATTCGAGCCTCCTTTCATGTGCTGCATGTCTTGGGTGGAACCTCTAACGGCTAGATGTTTAAAAATGCCTTCCTGCAAGGTGAGTTTGGAAGAAGAAGTCTACATGAAACTTCCCCCTAGTGTTTCCCAAGAAGGTTCTACCGGGAAAGTTTATCATCTCAAAAAATCTCTATATAGGCTAAAACAAACCACTAAAGCTTGATTTAGGCGGTTTCATAGTATTATGGTACAACTAGGCAATGAACAAGGACATGTTGATCACACCCACTTTGTTAAGAAGGGAGGAACCAAAGTGTCGAAACTCATTGTATATGTGAATGACATCATCATCACATGGAATGATTTCGAGGAAATCACGCTGAAAGAGCAATTGAGCATAGAATTTGAAGTTAAAGATTTGCGAAAGTTGAAATATTTCTTGGGGATTGAAGTGGAAAGGTTTAGTCGTGGGATCTTCATATCCCAGTGAAAATACGTCCTTGACCTCCAGGAAGAAACATGTATGCTTGGATGTGCTCTTGTCAATACCCATATTGAGGTCAATCAAAAAATTGATGACACACAAAATTGACTCATCTACCTACCATAGATTGGTTAATAGACTAATATATTTATCTCATATTCGCCCTGATATTACGTATGTCTAAAAAATTCTGAGTAGATTCATGCATGCTCCCAGAAACCGTCATCATGAGACAGCTTACTGGGTCTTGAGGTACCTTAAGAAGTCTATGGGATGTGAGATTCTATTCTCAACAAACCACCCCTTAAAAATTAAAGTTTTTGCAGATGCTGATTTGGCGAGCGTCATCCGATACTAGACCTAAATCTTTTTGTATTCTAAATCAAAACAAAAATGATGATACCCAAATACTAGACCTGGAGCTCGAGGCTCCTACATAATGATAACACATAGACACCTAGATAATAGCGATAATTATAATAATACGCGGTCCATAACATCACTCCCGTTGTCCAAAAAGAGCTTGTCCCGAAGCTCGAGGGAGATCACGAGAAGGCGAGCGTCATCCGATGCCTTCCTCGTCCGAGTCCTCGACGTCTAGGTAGAAAATCTTTTTGCATTTGTGTCCGCGAGTGTACTGCTCGTCGCAATTAAAACATAAACCCTGAGCGCGGCGGTCGAACATCTTGGTCCGAGATAAGCGACGGACTGGCGCGGCGGGAGGACCCTCGAGACGTCCCTGTGGAGTGCCGAGGTCGGCGGGCAAGTAGGCCTCCTGAGTCAACTGGAGGCGGCGGTCGCATAGTCGGGCCAGACTCATAGCAGTCACTAAGTCTGGCGGGGCCTCAAATTCGACATCCAGTTGGAGGCGAGCTTGAAGTCCTGCTGTGGAGATGGAAACTTGCATTGCTGGGGGAAGTGTGACGTGTGTCAGGAGGAGCTGAAACAGCTCTAGGTAATCATCCACTTGCATCCACTTGCATCATCATTTCTTCTTGGTTTGTCGTCAACGCTTCCAAGTTCACTTAGGAGACACAATTATAAATTTGGAAAAACGTCATTCAATGACCTTTTATGCATCTCTATCTTACCTCAACATACCTTGTTTGTGGAGGTCAGAACCTTGATGCATGCACTAATTCCGCTACTTCTAATCTTCAATAGATGTCCCTTCATGCGGGAATATCGAATATGAGCTTTTGTAAAGCTTTCCACAAAAATTGCATGTCTGGCTTATCCTTCCACATGCGACAGTTAATTTGTTTCCTTTTGTCATATATTTAAAAAATATTTATGATTATTGTCAATAGCACCGGAACTTCATTTGAAAAAACATAAAATTTCGCAAATACAATTATGCAAACATCAATTATAACAAATTTAAACATCAATTTATATACAATTAAAGCAACATGGTTGATCATTTGATCTTCTAATCAGATAAGCACAAGATTTATCTAACAAAAACAAAACAGAATAGAAATAGATGAAGCCTTTAGCAAATAACAAGTACACTTAAGAATATCAATTCATTTAAGGAAAATTAAATTTAAGAGCTAAATAGAACATGCTATAAACAAGAGTAATAACAAGTCAAAGTAGCATAAGAGTATAAATACAACATGCAGATGGAAGAAATCTAAGAGCTAATCAGCCATGCAATATCAATAAATTCTACATTTCTTGTTAATTCTTAGTTAAAAACATTGTAATAATTCCAATATTGCCGGCGCATAAGAATGAATAAGCATGTGAAAACCTAAGAGGTAACTGATGTTTTCATATGCATTATTGAAATAAGTTGGTGAGGTGATTCCGCGGAATAATTTGGATCCAGACTAAACATTTCTTTTGGACACATTCATCTAGCCATATATGAACTATATATGTTCATCAAACATTTTCAATGCATCGCTATCATTTGTCAATTTAACAACTTTAACATATATGCCATGTTACAGACAAAATGAGTGTAAACAGTCAAAACCTTAATAACAGAAAGATCATCCAAAAAATCCAGCTACTTGAAACACATGAAAACTCTCCATATCATATAAAATAAAATCGATAAAACAGAAGAAGAAACCATGAAAAGTTTTAAAAATGAGAAAAAATACAGTAACAATTAGGGTCGATATAATTTCAAAAACATCAACCATTGCAAGGTAAAATGAATCCAACAGAAAAGATTGACAGCTAAGAGGCTGTATAGACAACTGAATACTTTTATGCAATATTCAAGTGTGACACTTGCAAACCCATGAGAATTCCTATTTTATTGAGGAAAAAATCGATCTATACTTCCTGATATCATATAAGGCCTTTGCTCAAGTATAGATTACCTAGATACAGCCTTTACTAGAACTCTAAAATTTGTTTACAAAAGAGTTCAAGCATACTGAGGATATTAAACACCAAATCTCTCTCTCTTTGATGACTATCTGAAAGAATATTCTTCATCGAAGATTATTCAACTAAGCTCACATTTCAATTTACTTGGAAGAATATTTCAAGAAGAAGATTAAAAAATAACCTTAACCCTAAGCAGGAAGAAGAAATCGACAATGCCCTAGCTCCAACAAGAGGAAACCATGACGATGAGAGTTTAGAGAGCCGTCATCACAAGATTTAGGGTTTCTAAGAACAAGAGCTTCGACGACAAGAGCTTCAAGGACAAGAGCTTAGAGAGCCGGCTTCAATGAGATTTAGGGATTCTGAGAGTAAGAGCTACGACGGCAAGAGCTTCGAGAGCCAACTTTGACGAGATTTAGAACTTCTAATAGTAAGAGCTCCGACGACAAGTATTTTGAAAGCAAGCTTCGACAAGATTTTGGGCTTCTGAGAGGAATATGGTGCTACTTTAATGGGATATATACTATAAGATTTAAAGTGACGTGATTTTCTCTTTCATTTCTTATTTTATTTAATATATGCACTTCTTCGGGTTCAGATATGCACTTCCAGGTTTTCTGAACATTTTCTGGCTCCGGATTTTTTTCGAGTTGATACGCGAGGCCTTTTCAAGTATCTATGCTTCAAATGGTCCAACCTTGTTCTTCTCAGATAGTGCACAGATTCTTGAGAGTTACGGAGGTATTACCATCGTCTCATCCATCATTGCGAAAAGTTCACACAACCACTTACCTCCCTATACAAAAAATCGACCGCCCCATCTTCCATTGGACCACAACCCAAACTCTACCTTTTGTGCCCTCGAAAAGGCATTAACTTCAACCCCCGCCCTAGCACTTCCTAACTTCACTAAGATGTACATCATTAAATGTGACAATTTCGGATCCGACATTGAGACTATCCTTACACAAGAAAAAACACTTGATTACTTAGTTTAATCGCATTTTCAATGAAACAGTTCACACCAAAGCCACCTACAAACAAGAATTGATGGTACTTGCTATGGCGATCCAACATTGACGGTCTTATCTATTTCATGATGTGAACTGGCGTTAGACCATCATAACTTATGTCATCTATAAAACACAAAAAATAGCCACTCCCGTTCAACAACTTTGGGTAGCCAAGCTGTTCGGTTATGAATTATACATCGAGTTCAAAACCAGACAAACAAACAATATAGCAAGTGCCCTCTCTCGGTAAACCAAGGATGCTCTCTTCTCGGCCATAACTTAGCCTATTTGGTTGGATGACAAGTTCTATTCCACCATGTTCGGCAGCCACTCTAGTGTTGTCAGCCTTGTCCTCATGCATTCTTAAGTTATTGGATGAGTTTTATTCCACCGCCTCTAGTGGTTACTCTGGGGTTTCACCTACCAACATTTATCTGCCTTTTCCAATTGCCGAGGCATGATTAGCTTGGTGGAGCAATACATTGTGTATGCCTAACTTGACAAAGGAAGAAGTATGAAACAACATTTTTGAGCGGTCTTCTTCAGCTTATGTCGGACTTGCCTAATATGGGGCAACATTGTTAAAGATTTCATCACAAAGTTGCCTAAATCCAATGACTTCGATTGCACCCATTCATGGCCATGGTTGTACCCGTGTTTTTTTCTCAAAGAATTGTTCGCTTACACGATTTTCTCATTCCATAACCAATGATTAGGCCCTCATCTTAATGAGTACATTCTGGCAGGAGCTTATTAAGGGCCAAGACACAGTTGCAGATGAGCACGATGTACTTTGGTATAATAATGGGTACCAGTTAGACACAGTTGCAGATGAGCACGATGTTTTACCTCAGAGTAACCACGACGTCAACAAAGTTGTTGGCTCTCATCCAATTAAAGGACCACTTCCAACTGAGCTAGTAGTGTTGGTACATCATTGCTACCTTTGAACCTTTTCAACGGTACCAGATTAATGTATAGCAACCTTTTGTCCACTAGCACAAAAATTCACCCTTGGAGTCCACTTAGGGAGATAACACTGAATTAACTTAGCATTTTCCGACAATTTTCCTGGAGGGCAAAATTTTTGAAGATGGGAGTGCTCTCACGCACCCATGCAGGTCTACTAGCAAGAGCAAGACATTCGACAAAACCAGGAAGTCATGTTGGTGCATGAAGATGCGGGGGGCCCCAGTTAAAGGAGGAATTTTGGAAGGTATACACTAGAAGATGAGGGGCTAAGTGATGATAATTACTGGTAGTAATACCAAAGAACACATCTCTTGAGATTGCTTATTAATTAGAAGTCTTTATGCAATGTGTTAAAAATAATTATAGTTAGGAGCCAAAAAATCATTAATCTATTTAAGAAAGAATTGTAATGGTTTATGCATGCAATTTCAGATTTCCCTTTTCCATTTTCTGGATCTTAAGACTGAAATTCCTTTCTCCTGTTCCAAACATGTCGATGCCTAACGCAACATTAAAAAAGAATGAATATAATAGAATATGAATCAAGGAGAACCACAATAGTTTGTAAGTATTATTATGATGATCATGGTGATATGATTCTAATAGCAAACCTACTATATAACTTGGAAAATTAAGAAAATAGTTTATCCATGTAACTAAAACAGAAACTGTCATAAAGTCCTTGAACAAAACAAAAATTACAGTAGCATTTATATTTAATGCAGATTGTTTTATATCTGATATAATTGAAGAGGTTGTGATAAGAATGAAGTTGAAAAAAGAAAGCCAATAAGACATTAAAATTTATCCAACCTTCTCTTCCACATGAAAATAACCTTGAATATAAGACGCATCTGTAGAGAAACATAAAGACTGCTTCATGGCAAGTTTTATCTTACCAGTGTCATTACTCACCTGTAAAGTAACAAGTTTGTCAAAAACAACAGAGAAACAAAGAAATATAATGCACCTACAAAACTTCAATCAACATAAGGCCTCACATCGACTACATGACTGCGAACTGACTGTCCAACGTAGAAAGAATCGAAAAGAGAATCAACCTTGTGATCAGTAGCCTTGGGGACAGACACAAAAAGAAAGGTTAAAGGATGAACAAAATAAGACACACACACACATATATATATAATTAAGAATTTAAAAAATTGGACATACTCTAATCTTTAAGGAGAATCCAGTCAACCGACCCAAAAAACGAACAAAACAACCGCTTTCAATTATGTTACAGATGTATCCCTATGGAATAAGAAATTTCAAATTTATGAGTCCGTTAGAAAAAAGTACAAAAGGAAATGATGGAAAGTAAATATAATAAATCATCATAATGTAAATAGTTAACTTACACGGACTACAGCTAATGGATGCATGTGAGAGATATCCAGAGGAATCTCCTTCACAAAATGAACCAGCGAGTATTTTGCAGAAAGAACTAAACTACTACCAGTGATATCTGGAATGAATTCACAAGGAATAATTAAAATTAATAATATATGAAGGCAACATGATTTCGAGCATGAAAAAGGTCAAGTTGCTCTATAAATATGAACTAATACAGACATTGGTGTAGCAAAAATCAACTAAATAAACAGAATACATGTTGATAACAAATTTAAAACAGCTTGTAGGACGAAGCTTAAGCTTGTATGTATTTCTTGCGTAAATAAATACAAAGAGATAGTACATATATATAGGAGGGAGAAAGAGAGAAGAATTCCTATACAAGATGTGGGACTAAAGAAGAGAAGCATAAATGGGCCCAAATACGGGCCCTCTACATGGGCTTTTCCAACACTCCTCCGCAAGCTGGAGCGTAGCCAAGCTTGGACAGGCATTGATAGAAGAGAGTACTGGATAGGGCCTTTGTGAGGACATCCGCCACTTGTTCAACCCGGAACATACTTTAACTCTAGCTTCTTCATTTGAACTCTCCCGGACGAAATGACAATCTACTTCAATGTGCTTTGTTCTTTCGTAGAAGACCAAGTTCTTGGCAATGTGTATAGCAGCTTGACTATCACACAAGAGGAGAGCTGGTGAAGGAAGTTTTACACCAAGGTCAGTCAGGAGGCTCTCAAGCCATGTGAGTTCAGAGACCACAGATGTCATTGCCCAGTATTCTACTTCAGCTGAGAATCGCGCAACAACAGCTTGTTTCTTACTTCGCCAGGTAATCAGGTGTCCTCCAAAGTATGTGCAAAAACCACTAGTTGAAGACGATGTTTTATAAACCAGTCTCTGACCAGGTGCTGTTTTGAGATATCTAAGAATTCTTTTGACAGCCTGAAGGTGAGATCTTCGAGGGGAGTGCATGTATCTGCTGACCATACCCACGAAAAATGATATATCAGGTCTTGTGACCGTTAGATTAATTTTCCAACAAGACGACGATAGTATTTTGGGTTCTGAAGTAGCAGATCTGAGTCGGAGGCCTGAGCACACAATTTGTGATTGACATCCATTGGAGTGTTAGTTGGTTTGCAACCTGAGTATCCCGCATCATGAAGAAGATCGAGACAGTACTTTCGCTGAGAGAGGACAAGGCCATCTGGTCTTCTGGCGACCTCGAGACCCAGGAAGTAGTGAAGGTGACCCAGATCTTTTGTCTGAAAGACAGAGCTAAGATGTTGTTTGACCGCCTGTATTCTTTTTGCATCGTCTCCAGTAATTATGATGTCATCCACATAAATCAAAAGAATAACTGTTCCTGTTGCCTGTTGGCGAGTGAACAAGGAGAAGTCTGCTGAGCTCCGAGTAAAGCCAATCTCCCGAAGAGCCTTGCTGAACTTGTCGAACCAGTTTCGAGGTGATTGTTTGAGACCATAAAGAGACTGCAATAGACGACAGACCAGAGACTCCCTCGTGGCCTCAAACCCGGGAGGTTGCTCCATGTAAACAGTTTCATGGAGATCGCCGTTAAGAAAAGCTTTCTTAACATCCAGCTGAAATAAGTGCCACCGACGATGTACAACTACGGAGATAAGCACACAAACAGTGTTGAGTTTAGCCACCGGAGAGAAGGTCTCTTCATAGTCGATACCCTGTTGCTGAGTGTAGCCACGAGCAACCAAGCGAGCTTTCAGACGGTCAATTGTGTCATTAGGAGCATGCTTGATAACAAAAACCCATTTACACCCAACGGGTTTCTGTCCGGGAGGACGGGGTACTAGAGTTCATGTCTTGTTAGCCCAAAGAGCAGCCATTTCTTCCTCCATGGCGGCGCGCCAGCCAGGATGTTGCAGAGCCTCCTACACAGAGTTAGGAATAGCAATTGTGGACAAAGAGGTAGCAAGTGTCTGGAGTTGGGGAGAGAGGCGATGTAGGGAAACATAGTTCGCCATAGGATGAGCGGTTGATTCTGTTACCGGATCAGCCAGACGCTGAGTAGGAGTGCGGCGAGAGTAGACATGGATAAGGGGTGGCTTGTAGGGGGCAGGAGCAAGAGTTGGGGAAGGAAGAACCGGTGTGTGAACGGGAATGATAGGTCGTAGGACAAGCTGCGGGAGAGGTATTGGTGTAAGTGTGGGTACTGGAGCAGAGAAGAATGGCTGATCCTCCTGAAAGGTAACATCAGGCGACACAGAGACTTTTCGGGTGGTAGGAGAGTAGCAAACGTAGCCCTTCTGTGTACGTGAATAGCCAACGAAAATTTGCTTGGCCGCCCTGGGATCCAGTTTGTCCGTAGACGGTCCCAGGATATGAACGTAGCACGTGCACCCAAAGATTCGAGGTGTGAGGGGAAAGGCCGGAGTAGAAGGAAAGAGGAGGCTAAAGGGAGTGGCATTGTTGAGGACAGAGGATGGAAGACGGTTAATAAGAAAGCAAGCTGTGGAAACCGCAAAGTTCCAATAAACTTTGGGGACGTTCATGTGAAGCATGAGAGAGCGGGCGACATCAAGCAAGTGTCGGTTCTTCCGTTCAGCAACACCATTTTGCTGTGGGGTGTAGGGACATGAAGTCTGGTGAATAATCCCGAACTCAGACCATAAATTGGAAAACTCGTTGCTTGTGTATTCGCAAGCATTATAGGTACGTAGCGTTTTAATGGTAGTGGAGAATTGTGTGCGGGTTTCGAGGACAAACGCCCGAAAGATACGAGAATAGTCATCAATAAATGTAATAAATATCGAAATCCAAAAATACTAGTAATTTTATACGATCCCCATATATCAGAAAATAGATCAAAAGGAGCAGAGCTCTGAGTACAATGTGCCGGAAAGGATGACCGCGGTTGTTTGCCTAAAATACAATAATCACATTTGAAAGCAGGAAAAGATACATCGGGAAGTGCCTTCTGGAGGACTGGGAGGGGAGCATGTCCAAGACGCTGATGCCACTCAGTAGAGGAGACCGATGAGAGGATAGTGGGAGAGTCGTCGAGAAGGTTGAGCCCGTTACGCAGTTGTCTCTTACCAATGGTAGTCTGCGTCCGCCGATCCTGTATCAGAAAAGAAGAGGATGTAAATGTTAGAGAGCAATCCAGGTCAGCAGTAAGACGGCTAACAGAAAACAAGTTGAACGGGGATCCCGGAACATGAAGAGCCGAGCGGAGAGAGATGGAGGGGCTAAGAGAGAGGTCAGCCGAGCCGGAGACAGGAACAGTCTCCCCATTGGCCACAATGATACACTTCGGATGAGGAGCATTCAAATACTTTGGTGGCTGTAGCGAGATGATATGATGAGTAGCACCAGAGTTCACTATCCAGCGTGGACTCGCTGAGAGACAGGTTATACCTGGATTGTAGACGGAGGCGACAGAGGCAGGTGGGGACATCATACCTTGAAGTTGTTGGAGCTGTAGGCGGAGTGCGTCAAGATCAGCGCGGGAGGCCGAGGGGCTGTCATCAGCAACAGCGGCAGTCGGACGAGGAGGATTACCAGGCTTCCGATAGCAGGTCGCCTCAAAGTGGTCATCTCGCCCCACAGAATGAAAACTTTGGTCGAGAACGACCACCACGCCCCCTTCTCCGAGAGGCCGAACGTCCACCACGAGCCTGTGGAGGCAAAGGAAGTAAGGGAGCAGGAGTGTTCTGAAGAAGGGCTGGTGAGGAAAGAGCCGGAGCCGCCAGAGGTGCTGAGGTTTTGAGGAGCATGGAACACACAACTGAGAGGGAAGGAGTAATGGCCGAGGCCAGAACCTGATTTCGGATGCTTTGCAGGTGTGGAGGAACACGAGCCATGATCATAGCAATAATGACAACTTCCTTCTGAGCTCGTTGAGCAGCATGATCATTGGTGGAAGGTTGATGTTGGATCCATGCTTCGGCCAGAGTCTTGGTGCGAGCAACGAAGGAAATCATGTTATCAGCCCCGGCCGTATCTAATGCCTGGAGATCTGTGATGATGTCGTAGAGATGTTGAAGGTTGTCCTTACCCGAGTATAGAGAGTGAAGCTCATCCCACATAGTTTTAGCAGTCTCATGATACATCACCATTTGGTATGACTTTCCATCCATAGAATTGAGAAGCCATGTCTGAACGCGTCCGTCATTCCTGAGCCAGTCGTCCGTAGGAGGGGATGGAGGTGCTTGGGTGAGATGACCCAGAAGTCCCTTAGACTGAAGAACTCGCCGGACCAAGTGTACCCATTGTATCAAGTTTACTTTTCCGGAGAGGGAGATTGTGGTGATCCGCAACTCATCACGAAGTTCTGGAGGCTGACCCAGGCGGTCTGGCTGAGGAGAAGCAGACACCGTGGAGTCCACAGAAGATCCCATTGACGGAAAAAAAAAACCGGGAAGGGCAAGAAGACCAGGGCAGACCACACGGTCTGCTGAAGGGAGACTTCAGCGAGCAGGAGGAGACTGGCAGGGAGAGACCGCAGGAAGCAAGAGGGGACCGGCAGGGAGAGGCCGCAATTTGTTAGGATGAGCCGCACGATCAGTCGATTAGGTGCAGACCACTGGAGGAGGCCGCACACTTGAGGAGGTCGCACGGCTAAGTGCAGACCACTGGAGGAGGCCGCACACTTGAGCAGGGAAGAAGCAGGCCGCACGGGAGAGCGTATCAGTCCGCGAAGAGGCCGCAGCGAGTAGGAACCTTTGTTGTCCTGGAGGCCGCACGACCAGAGCTTGTTAGTCCGCGATGAGGTCGCCGGGAGGAGGCCGCACACGCTTAGATTTCTCGGTGCGATCTCAGGAGGAGCAGCAGACCGCTGAGGAGGTCGCAGGACCGCAGAGCTTGGCAGAGGGCGAGACCACAGAGCTTGGCAGAGGGCGTGACCGCTGAGGAGGTTGCAGGGCGGCAGAGATCGGCAGAGGGCAACAAGGCCGCACAAGCGCAGGCGGGCCCCACTGATTAGACGAGAGACGCCTATAAGAAGGCGGAGGAGAATGAAGAGAGGTGGAATCCACGAGCAGGAAGTAGGTAGGGAGGGAAGACCGCAAAGGGCGCGGTCTGTAATGGCGGTTTGAAGGAGCTGCGGTTAGAGTTTTGAGATGGCGGTCTGATCAGACTGGAAGTTGCGGCTAGCCATGTAGAACGAAGCCTTTTCTGATCGCAACCTTCCTCTGATACCATGTAGGACGAAGCTTAAGCTTTTATGTATTTCTTGAGTAAATAAATACAAAGAGAGAGTACATATATATATAGGAGGGAGAAAGAGAGAAGAATTCCTATACAAGATGTGGGACTAAAGAAGAGAAGCATAAATGGGCCCAAATACGGGCCCTCTACATGGGCTTTTCCAACACAGCTAATCCCAAATTTTCATTAATGAGCGAATAATTTCTTTCAAAAAGCTAAATCTATTTAATACAAAGACTACACAATTCTCATAACTAATTGCAAGTGAATGATTGTTTTATAAGTAATTCAAGGGTTAAAAGCAAATAAAAATGGAGAATGCTTTAGTACCTAACAGAAATCTCAGGATGAAAGTGTTATTGCCATCAATACAATAAAATAAATAAAACTATAATACAACTCTACCTCCCTTAATGGCGCATTTTTTACCCAATTGCAAGTGCTCAAATGACCTAAATTTATTCTCAACATCATATCACAATACAAACATTCCTCGAGCTATCCTTCTAAATTACACATGTACAACTTAGCATTCTCATGCATGTTATATTAATTTTACAAAAATAAGCTAATTCTCTAATTCACACAGAATTATACAACACAATTTATCGAATTATAGCTTTTTAAATTTAACTTTCAGTATTTTTCAAATGCTTGCATAGTACCCGTGAGCCACTTTTTATTTAAACCATATGATATATCTTTATATAGCATATCCAAGGAATTTAAATTTATCACAAACTCAATACTACATAATAAAAGCACAGCATGTAAATAGGTATCACTCCATCTTATAAAACAAATGATCGGAAATGATTATCATAGCATCCATTAAAATTAATTATAATATGTACTCCGAACCATTGATCACCCTTTATCTTATGAACCTAACAAAATACATTATAACTCTCTCTAATTCAAAGAAAGTAGCATCTACAAATAACATGAATTAAGATTATTTTATTATCTATATGTAAACATGTCCGAGAGCCCCCATAAAAAGACAGAAATCTAGTGTTGATCCATCAGACAACTATATTGTGATTGAAACTTCTGTATCACCAAAATAACCTCTAACCGCAGTAATTACTGCATATGTATCTTAGAACAACTACTACGATGATTGCAAATTATAGAAGAAATATGTATGTAGGAGCCCAATATAAAGACCCACTTCTTTGGCCTATTAGGTGATCCCCATCATGTATAAATAAATCTCACACCGTAGTTTGGAGTTACAATGTCACTCCACCCACCAATATATATGTATACGTAAACATGCATTTACTACATAATGCGAAGTAATAAAATTATAGTGCTTCGTAATCCGCACATCTACATCGTATCAGAAAATTATGATTCCTGAAGTACAACTCTTGACGATTGAGCTCTTGTTCTCGCTGATTGAGCCCTTACTTCCGTCTCCACGCCTAGACTTACTGACTTAAGCACACCGAACTCACGATATCATTTTTGAGCTCGCCGAACCTCCATGTGCTCGCCAATTTCCCTCAATGGTGCAAATCACAAGCCTCTCGGGACGGTCGCGTCCTCAGCACAGAACTCGCGACGCACCAAGTTTCGCCGACTCCTTTAGATGCAGCACTCGTCAATTCACCAGGTCTCGCCGACTCCTCCAACAGTAGCACTCGCCAAATCCTCCAACCGCAACTCAACCGCAACTCTAGATGCAACACTCCCTGAATTTTTACAGCCTCTCGGGACGGTCGCCTCCTCAACACAGAACTCGCGACGCACCAGGTCTCGCTGACTCCTCTAGATGCAGCACTCGTCGATTCACCAGGTCTCGCCGACTCCTCCAACAGTAGCACTCGCCGAATCCTCCAACCGCAACTCAATGCCACTTTTCGATACCAGAGTTCGTTGCCTCCTTAGCTCAGAACTCATCGTTATCTGCGAACTTGGGCTCGCTAACTCCTTTAGACCCGAGCTCCCCGACTCCTCTAATCGCAAAACTCGCCGACCTTCAATCCAAGGCTCTCCAACCATCTATCTAGAGCTCGCCGAACATGTGGTTTGAGCTCACTCGTGTTGAGCTCTCACCAACTCCACTGACTGCGGAGCGCGCCGACCTTCAATCCAGAGCTCGTGACTACTTCTATAGAAAGCTTGTCATACATGTGGCTTGAGCTCGCCCATTTTAATTGAGCTCTCTCGTAAGCTCTCCATGACTACAGCTCGTAGCTTTAGCTCACCCTTGTCGCCAACCTCGTTGTTTGAACTCGCATCTCCCACTTGGCTTTCCATCTATTTATGACATGAGAATGAATATTGCATCCGTCTATTCAACCATTCCGGCCACACTCGCTTCAGCTCCAATCTATGAAGTCCGCGACGAACTACAGATTGTTATTATCTCCTTCACTGGGAAGAAAAAATTTTGTTGAGTGGGCCCACTCGGTGCGCCAAGTACACTGGACTAAGGGTCTTCTTAATCATCTGACTCGGGACCCACCTGTTGAGCCTACCGAGCAATGGATCCTGGGTGATAGTTGAGTTCAATCCTAAATTATAAATTACATGGAGGGTTGGAAGCCCGTGTTGGAGTGTTAGGCAATCATGCAGCAATGGCAGAAGCGTGGAAGCAGCGTAAGATGGCTGTGAACTATTTCGAAGGTATGTGTGGGCGGGTGATTAGATGGGAAAGGAGTTGTAGTGGCACAGTAGCTGCTGGAGTCGATATCAAGAGAAATAAGGCACATAGGAGCGGCCGTTGAGGATCAGGCAACGTCGGTTACACAGGTGTCGGCCTTCTAGGAGCGATCAGGGTCATCGACGAGAGCGCTAGGGCCCATAGGCAGTGTCGCGCGGATCAACAGGCTTAGGAGTAACATATATTGATCTCATTTGCTCGAGCTCGGGAGCATCCACATCAAGCTTGGGGATCCCATCAAGCTTGCGAATGAAGGAGACGAGCTGAGGCACGCATGGAAGGAGAAGACTCGGATACCAAGATGTTATGACCTTCCAATTCCGAGCAGGTGTGCGATCTTGAGAGGGAGAAGTCTCAGAGAGAATTGTCTCAGCCCCTTATTAACCTAGCCTTCCCAATGACAGAGGATACAGCGGGAGCCAAGCTCAACCCTAGCTGTGACATTGATACCAAACATTACACTCATTGTGGGCATATGATCACACCAAAGATACATGTTGGACACTTCATGAGAAGCCAAAATCTACTTCCAAGTCTACATCTCAAGCTACTACTTCCCGCACTACTTATGTTGCCGATACAGGGGCCCGAAAGACTATTAAGAGTTCAGCAGGCCAGAGCTTTATGTTAGGTAGGCTCAGGCCTGGCTTTTACCTGACCCAAGGCCCCCTTCCAAAGGGGGCCTGATTGAGCCTGGCAGGCCGGGCCTGGGCCTGCAATTTTATAATATTTTATTTTTACTTAAAAATATATATAATGGCATAGAGCCAAGCAGCCATCTTAGGCCCTAGGCCTGGGTTGGTGGCCTGGTAGTTGGCAGGCCTGTGTCAAGCCTACGACCATATAACAGCGGCTCTTTGAGCCATTGATGAGTTGTTGTTATCATTATAATCATAATATAATAATATACTATATGTTTTATAATTTTATCATATAATATTATAATATCATATAATATTATAATAGGGTATGTCGATATCATATATATAAGGTATTCAGGTCGGGCATGCGACCAAATAGAGTGCCTAGTTAGGCTCCTGAGGCCTGGCCCGAGCCTGGACCAGGCTTTCCCGGGCCCGGGCCTAATCAGGCCTTGTCCAGGCCAGGTCTGGGCAGGCTCTCCAAGACTGGGCTTTTTGGACACGACTAGCTAGGAACAGTCGGTGGGTCGTAGGAGCGGGGAAGTGAGCGAGTCGGTGGACGAATACAAGGGGGAGCCATAAATCTTTATTGATGCCTAATAAATTCTTATTCATGCATGCTCAGTTCTAACACAAACCCAATATAAATACTAAGTCTCAGATAAACAGAAATGTGTGCGGTCCACACCAACTTGTTCCCGTAAAAATGCTATATTAACGAAATAAAAAAAATGTAACGAACAAAAATAAATGAGAAATAAAAAACGAATCTCGGCATAATAATGTGCGATAATAATGTGTGACAATAATGTACGATAATAGTGTTCGTGACAGTCAAAGAGCTATGAACTCGAGTTACCCAAGCAAATTTGTTGGGTTCTATAAAGGCATGGGATGATTGGAAGATGTCCAAGAATGGCGACGATCAATAGGATGATTCGACTGAAAGCATGTAGGGTTTCGTACTAACCAACGAGTGCGGGTGGAATGATCGAGAAGGATGGAGCATTGCAGCTAAGATATTAGTGGACATAGGCGGTAAGGTTGGACCATTTGATAAAAACAAGAGACAAGCTCTCGCCCAAGCACAAGTACTTGATTCCAATTTCCTAGGACAAAGAGAACACGGGAGTTCCCCAAACATCCCTTCTCTTTATATAGAAAATATACATGAAGGGATGATTAATGCATATCCTAAAATATAAACACTGGAAATTAAAAGGTAACCATGGCCCGCATTGAACATCATCCTAAGTCAATCGTTTTCTTCCTTGATTTGGTTTATGAGCGCGCACATACCACACTACAGTAGCTACAGTGCACTGGTACTGCTATTGAAGAGAATCATATCATATTACAAGGATTTGCAAGTTTGACTATGTAGACACATAAATCAAGAATAAATATGAAGGCATTGAATACAAAGAAATTATATGCTTACCCAGAACCACAAGCTTATCAAACACATATCCAATTCTCAACAAGGATTTAAACAATGCAACTTGATCTGATAGACAATTATTGGAGTCAGAAAACTTAAAAATGGTAAATCGCTTAGTAATAATAATCACAGAACCAAAATTTCATAATTAGATACCTTGGTGGTCTGCCAAATGTTCGTGAGCGATTAAACCTTTGAAGTGGGATGAACTCTTAATATTTATAATAACTGCAGTAGGAGTCAGTTTATCAACTACACCGCTAACAATGCTACCCAATGCCACCACATCAGCATCATTCCTGAGTTACAAAGCAAAACAGTAGAAAAAGAAAAGTAGATGAATAATCAATTAATAAAAAAGAATGCTAAAGTAGCTCAATAAATCAAAATATTTGTTTATATTCAATATTAAATGTTAACATAGTTCGAAAAGATTTAACAGTTACAAAAACAACTCATCTAAAGACCAAGTAAAACTCATTTTGAAGAAATTATGATTTTAAAATTATCTGAAGCACAATTCCTTACAAATTTAAGATGATTTCTTTATTCAACAAGTTTCATCAAAAATACATGTTCAAGAATCATGTTCAAGATATCAAACATAATCAAATATTAGTCGGTTACCTTTCTTTATCACAATTCACAATAGAGCACATTTATTACTTTTCCTCATCTTTCTAGCTACAATAAACACACAGTTTCGTCATACTAGCACACTGCCAATCTAAACCCTAAACACACGCATATACTGCCTTCCTGTAGACAGAAGGACAAAAATTACCCAAAATACCAAAATAGCTTAAAAACATAACCCAAATAATTTTGACCACCACAAACCAAAAGAGCCCAAAATCCCAAAATAGATGTATACTATTCAACAATACCAAAATATGAAACAATGTCGAAATATCAAAATATGAAACAACTACAAATTGTTACAAAAGGAAATATTTTAAAATGCCTTAATGTGGATTAGGTTTTGTTAAGAAAGTCTAGTAAAATCAATATTTTTCATTGTTTAATATTGATATTTTAAAATTGTTTCATAATGTTGAATTTTGATATTGTTGAATAACTGAATATAAACATATAGTTGAATATAAACATAATATTGGAAATGCACATATACATGATACATCAATTTTGGGCTTTTGCATTCTTTTAGTTTGGTGGTTTTAGTTTATTTTGTTTTAGGCTGCTTTAGTATCGGGTTTTGGGTAAATTGGTTCCTTTTTCTCTGCAGGGAGGCAATATATGTATGTGTATATTTTTGGGTAAAACAAGGGCAAATTGTGTTTTACGAACAAAAAACACTTTTTAGCATTTGTATTGTGCTATAATTAACTTCCTAGTCAACAACTAAAAGATTTTACAAACTGAAATTTAAGACGGCCAACATTTGCATACAGAGAGTTTACATCTGAATTTCTGTTAAACAGATTCCAATCAAATGAGAGTTGATCTTACTTTATTATCATTTTGTATTCACAAGCGGTCTTGCACATGATCCCCTTTAATGCCGATAGCAACTACCCTTCATCACTTGTCTTCCCCTGAAAAATTTTATTTCATGGAATACGAAGCGAGGGACGATGAGGAATGACGAGTGACAATAGGTATTGTTATTGTCAGAGCGAGGGACTCTTAGCACTACTCTGTATAATAAATAAATTTAAATAATAATCTACTCATGTATTTATATTCAGAGTATATTTATTTATTATTTAATAGGTAGCTCAATATGAATTAATAGAAAACTCACTTTTTAAATTATTCTAGTCGCATGAATGTAATTTATTATATAATAATTATAGCTTTAAAACTGGTTTGTATTACTAAAATTATTAGTGCGAGAGAACAATCAAGCAAACACTTGATGGATCGAATAATTTTTTTATATAATATAAATAAATATATATTTTTTCTTTGCCTTTAGTTACAAAAAAAAATAGAAACTGCAAGTGAATTAATCAAGTCAGATTACGTAGGCCCTATCTCTCACACTATCCTTCTCTTCTCCTTTCTTCAAACTGATTAAAAAGAAAAAAATGGCTCAGAATCAATTTTAAGAGATGGCAAAGTAGTAAATGCATATTATGTCGATATGAAAAATCGCTGTACACCATCACAAAACTCTTTTAATATAGTAATAGATTTATTTCGCCCCATCCCTTCTAAACAGATTTTATGGTTACCATGCTGTTAAGTATCCTTTAATCTACTGCTACCCATGCAAGACTTTGACAGAATTGACTACATAGAATGGTTGACAAAAAAACACTTCTAATAGATAGATGTATTCCAGATTTAAACCCAAAAAAAGATTCCCCCAAATACAAGATAATTAGGGGATCCTCCAAGAAAATGTGAGTACACTGTCCCTTTTCAACAATGGTTCTACCAAATAATAACATCAAAAAATTGTAAGCCATTGGCAAATGTTAATATGGAGCAAAACATTTGAGTTCTTATTGTATATGCCAAAAACTAATAAATACAAGAAAAAGTTTGTGCACGTTCCAAAATGTATCCAAGTGGGAACAAGTTGTGCAGTCCAAATGTGAAGATAAGCAAAAAATCAATGTAATAGACAGAAGAAAGGGGAGTTAGTATGTGAGAAGGAAAGGGAGACCTTTTAGGAGAAATCACAAAACTGGCATTGATTTTTTTCCCTGAGCTGGTAATCCTACATTTTACAACCTGCTCAACATGATAAACAGCATTTGGTTCACTTCCGGGCTCCAAATCAAGTTCTGATCTGTTCAAAAAATTAATATCAAACAGTGTTGGAAAAGGAAATATGAACTTAGGTATCTAAACAGCTGCATGCAAACTATAATAAATGTCAAATTATTTCCTAGAGAACTAGTTAGTACAGATGAGTGGATGGCTATGAATGGAGAGAATTACTCATCTTCTTACAGAGTATATGAAGATTTAATTAGAAGATAAAATACAACAATTATCTTCGTTCTTAATCAAGGTTGCAAAAGTCAGATGTCGGGCTCATATCGGTTTGAGTTTGAAATGTCGGATATCGGATTACGGAGATATATCGGGGATATTTTACAATGTCGGATTTTAATATTTAAATAAATTTATTCATATACACATATTTTGTAAATACGTACAATTGTACACATTGTATATGTTTATAAATTACACAAAAACATATATAAACATAATGTATGATTATAAATTACACAATAAATTAGTTGTCAACAACAGAACACTACAAAATCAGTACCAAATGAGAGCAAGACAAGAAAATCGTCCAAGCTAGGCTCACAGAGATGCACGAAATGAAGTACGAAACAAAATATTACTGCTCGGCCACTTAAAAGAAAAGAAAAAAAAACAATTTCAATACTCTCACCGATAATATCGGCCACAAAAAATCGTCCAATATGGGATAAACCGATATATCGGGCAAAATTTTAAAAAACCCGGCATTTTGCTTAAAATGTCGATGTTGTGGCATTTTCTCCCTAAAACCCTTACATCATACCATCATCAACAACATTGTTCCCAGTATTTGAACAAAAACTGTCTTGGAGAAAATCAGCTTATAAACTCAGATAAATACAAGACATTTGAAGAAATGAATATTTATCACAAGTATATAAATTTATCTTTAACAAATATATTTTAGATCTGACAAATCAAAACATTCTTATACAGACAGCACCGGGTCTAAGGTATAATAATAAGGAATAACCTTGAAACCTGCAAGACAAAATTGAAACTCATCAAGTTCATCTGTCCCGGCTCCTTTCACCCTCCGGACTCACACACTCTCTCTTTCTATCACCAATTTACCTAATCAATACTGTCAGCACAAATATTTAAGCTTTATGTTTACTAAAGTGTTTTGGGCCATTAATTCCACATGATGTATATGTTTATTATATTGTCCCTTCAACCTATATACAGAGGGATAAGTCTCATTATCAATTATGAAAATTTGATTCGCTAATTCAGTATGGTATCAGAGAAAGGGCTCATGTGCAAGCTCCTTCGAGACTCACAACACACAATCACACAACCGCTCGCATGCCAGATCATGAGTCGACGTGTCTTCTCTTCTAGCGTCAGCCAAAGGCCGATCTCTTGCATTCCCTCATTTGTGGACCGCCAGGGACTTTCTGCTATAGCTGCGTCCAAGCCTTTCGGTCTAGCTCATCTAGCCAGCAACTAGTCTAGATAGTCAAGATCATGTAGCATGCGACTCATACAAGTTGTAGGGACTTGTTCGGACCGCGAGAACTTCCTCCGGTCCTCGACTAGTCCACAAAGGTTTCCACGGGCTTATTCTTAGGGTATTCCCCTCCTCGACTTTTCCGAACATGGGTTAATGTGTCCCAATCCATGTCTCGAATTGTAATTTTCATAATTGTACGCCTTTCGTAGGTTGCGTCTTTCTTCGGTAACATTTCTTTAGCGTAAATTGCTCGTATTGTGTTCAGTTTGCAACACCCGAGTCCACTCATATCATCATTGTGCCCTCATCCACCACCTACCATGCCACTGGAAATAATGAAATTGTCTCCAAGTTAATTGGTCCGAACTACTCTAATTGCAGTGTTTCATTATTATTCTTGATGAGATCCCAATGCAAGCGACACCTCCTTATGGACCCCTAATTGGCAACTACATCTCCCAACTATGCTAATTGAGATGCGAGTGATGCTCTTGTTCACATATGATTAGCGAATAACCTTTCGGATGTCCACCTGCCCATCATCTGTCATGATGAAATTGTGAAGGTTGCATGGATTCATCTTGCTGCTCTTTATTCTAGAGGAGCCAAAATCTCCCAGATCTATACTCTATATTCGGGTCTATTTGCTCAGTCTACACTTTCTCCATAAGTTGTCTTCCATGAAGTCGAGCCCATGGGTGCAGAATTTCAACAACATCATCCCTTTTCTGCTGACATTGCAACTCAGCAGAAACATTTACAGAAACTTCTTGTAATTTCTGTCTCAACAATTATTGGATATGTATGAGCTACTTTGATGGTGAGCACTCCACTTTTCGAGAGCTATTCACATGATGTTGGTCGTAGAGCTAGTCATGGTCGTGGAGACCGCATTGGGGGTGAGGATTGGCCCATATGTTCTCTATGAAAACAGATTGGCCATCCAATTGAGTGTTTCTTCGCCAAGCATCCTCATCTTTGCCCACGGGTCCATATGAGTGATGTTGAATTTGACATGTCGCAATCTTCTTCAAGTCAGTCGGTAGAATCAGATAAATGGTTTTCTTAAGCATACATTGATGCTCATATTACCGCATCAAGGAATTCTACCATTGATGCCTTTGGTGCATCTCCTTTAGGTACTGCTTGCATTGTCATATAGGGTAAGTAGCTAATCTCTCGAAGAGGATATTGCTATTGGGACTAAACTAGGGCTGAATGGAGGGGCGCTCTACTATTTATACTACCTACTATGAATCTGGTACTATAGTATCTCACCTTCGGTGACATTGTCGATTGGGTCATCCTCTTATTCGCATCTTTCATCAACTGTTGGCATACATATTCATTTGAATTTGTATGAGAGTGTGATGATTGCCAATATGGTAAGCATCAGTGCATGTCATTTCCTATAAAACTTGGTAAGTGTTCTGCCAGTATGTTCGATCTTATTCATTTTAATGTAGGGTGATCAGCCCTATTAGATCTATTGGTGGGGACAATCTACACTTTGTTATTTGTATTGATGATTTTTTTAGATGCACTTGGGTCTATTTCTTAAAAGACAAGTCTGAGTTGTTCGAGGTTTTTCAAGCTTTCTATAATAAAATGGGCACTTAATATGATATTTCTTTTAAAATCCTTCGTACTGATAATGCAAAAGAATACATGAGTCACCTATTCGCTAGTTTTTGTATATCATACGACATCATTCATTAAACCAATTATGGGCATACATCACAACAAAATGGGGTAGTTAAAAGAAAAAATTGGCATATCCTTGTTGTCGCACATACATTATAGTGTTGGATGTTCTTAGGTCCTACAGGTTCATGTTGTTATCATATCTTGTTTCCTAATCAATCGAATACCATCATTTATTCTTTAGGGCAAGTCACCATTCTCCATTCTTCATTTGATGGCACTCATTTCCCTTTCACACCTCGTATCTTTGGGTGCACTGCCTTGGTTCATGTTTCAGCCTCTGGTCGTGACAAGCTCTCTCATAGTGCAACCAAATGTGTATTCTTAGGATATTCTCCTACCCAGAAGGATCGATACACTGAGCTTATATTCAGTCGTTAATGTGCTTGTTCATACCACTTCTTGGAGTCTACTACCAACTTTTCCAAGGAATGAAAATCCCTTAGATTGGAGATCCCTCCTCCAATATCATCCACACCACCTTTGAGTGAATTTGTTTTATATATCTATATCATTCATGCACCCCCTACAAATATTACCCATCATGAACATCTTCCTCACTCTCCTATCCATCGATTCTTGTATCATTATGAACGCCCCCCCCCCCCCCCCCCCCCCCTCTTCTTGTTCCTCCATCACTCTTGTAGCTCCCAAGATAGATCTCAGATCATCTCTCTCTTCTTCAGAAGGTTCAGTCACATTAAAGTTCTCTGGTGAGGATATTTCTATTGTGCTAAGGAAAGGTGTTTGGTCATGCACCCGACATCATATTGCAAATGTTGTTTCTTACAAAAATCTAAGTGCTCCATGCAACAAGTTTGGTCATAAGAGAGTTCACCTAAACCTATGGTGTTGATTTTTTCGAGATGTTCTCGTCAGTTGCACATCAATTCTATCTTTACGGTTATGAACAGAGGTCGATAGATGTTACAACTTGTCATCAAAAATCCATTCCTATAAGGTGATACATGAAATTGTTTATATGGCGCAACCTACAAGTTACGTCGTTTAGGGGGAGTCTCAAGTATACTATATGAAAAAGGCAATCTATGGCCTAAAACAAAGTCTAAAAGCGTGGTCTGACAAATTTAGCGAAGTTATTTTCACCATTGATTCTTGTTGAAGTAATGCAGATCACTATCTTCATTCGAAAAACCAACATGGGTCCAGTAGTTCTTTCAATATATGTAGATGACATTCTTCTCACAGGTGATCTACATGAAATTGTTTATATGGCGCAACCTACAAGTTTATATGGCGCAACCTACAAGTCCATTCCTATAAGGTGATCTACATTCCTATAAGGTGATCTACATGAAATTGTTCATCAAAAATCCATTCCTATAAGGCTATAAGGTGATCTACATGAAATTGTTTATATGGCGCAACCTACAAGTTACGTCGTTTAGGGGGAGTCTCAAGTATACTATATGAAAAAGGCAATCTATGGCCTAAAACAAAGTCTAAAAGCGTGATCTGACAAATTTAGCGAAGTTATTTTCACCATTGGTTCTCGTCGAAGTAATGCAGATCACTATCTTCATTCGAAAAACCAACATAGGTCCAGTAGTTCTTTCAATATATGTAGATGACATTCTTCTCACAGGTGTGACACCCCTAGAATAAAAAAACAAGGTTTAACTTCGAGCAAACTTTGTGACAAAAGACATGGGAGTACCTAGATGTTTTTTGGCCATTGAGATCGTTAAGCGCAATAGATTTGTGCTTCTATCTCAATGAAATTATGCTTTGGATCTTCTTAAAGAGCATAGTTTGTGACGCAGGACGAATCTATAGGTGACGGATAAACCGTGACCTAACCCTACAAGCTATGCAAATCCGACGGCGTGAATCCAAATTAGATAATAAATTTAAAACATCCCACGCAAAATAAATTCACAGCAAGGCAGAGTATTTTATTTGGACGAAAACAAGCTTAGGCTTTCCTCCGCGTGGAGGGCCAAAGCTAGAGCGCGCGGCGAATAAACCCTGCAAATCACAATAATAATCTAGGTCAAAATTCCACGATAATGGTCTCCAAGCAAATATAAAATGTCCAACCCAATAAATAAAATTGTTGAAAATAATAAGTCCAATACAACGAAATCTCACCAAATAGTGGGCTGACCAAGGCACTGAAGAATCCGGAGTCGGAGATGCGTGAACGACGATCCGAGGTGGAACTGAAGACGGGAAAGCGACGTAGGTGGCTGTCCTTGGCGGTGGAAGGTGAAAAGGACCGGAAATGGATGGATCCGGCCACGTGGGTAGAGATCCGGACGGGGGTGGATAGATCCAATGATTTGAGAGCGGATCCGTGCTTGATTTGTCCAAATCTGGACTGATCTGGACAAGGAGGGGCTGGGGGTGGTTCCACGTGTGGGTTTGAAGGTGTTTCGGTGGGGGCTGCTGGGAGGGGATAGGGGAAGGGCTGGCGGTTTGGAAAGGGGATGGGAGGGGCGGCTGGCCTTGGATGAGGGTGGTGGTGGCTGGGAGGAGGGGCGGCAGCGGGCTGAAAGGCTGGGAGGAGGGGCGGCAACGGGTTGAGGGCTGGGAGGAGGGCGGTTGGACCTTGGACAGCAAGGGGAGGTGGCTGTGGAGGCTGCTGGAGGTTGCTGTACAGGGGGATGGCGGCAGCTTGGGGGAGGATATGGGTGGCCGGCGGTGGCTAGAAGGAGGGGGAAAACTTTAGGTTAGGAATAGTAAATTTCATTTTTGAATAATGAACAAAAGGGTGATTTTCTGGGCAGCCAATGGTGGCTGTTTGGGGGGCTGTTGGGGGCTGCGGGAGAGAGTTTGGGAGGGGAAAAGAGGGCTAGGGTTAGGGGGTACCTTGGGGAGGGAGATAAAAGCCTAGGAGTCGTCACCTAGGGTTCCACGGAGTCGGCAACGTGGGATGATCGCGGGAATCCAGGAATAACTTTCTCCAAATTCTGCAATGCCTCCAATCAGCCCACAAACCATCTATTTATAATAAAATAAAGACTAGGGCATCCCACCTTGAACGACTATGGTTGGCCGAAGGTGGGGCCACCCAAATACATCAAAACAAATGCAAAAATAGTAAACTAATATATCAAATTGATTCGCAACGCAAATCCGAACACATCTGCGGAGTCCGATCGTCGATCCGGGCACGTCATATATGGAAAGTCGCCAAATCAGCCCCGAATGGGCCCAAAACTCGTTCTCGTGTTTGCTCCGCATCAGTTTGCTTGATGATAAACCAACTTGTAATCCTACACTTGTGGATATTGACAAATTCTGGAGCGAAACATCTCTTCTTAAGGATGTTACTTTTTATAGATGATTGGTTGGGAAGCTTATCTATCTCACAATTATCAAATCTGACATCTTCTTCACAGTAGGAAAAGCCAACCAATTTATGTAGATTCCTAGACAATGTCATCTAGAAGTGGATTTGAAGATATTGGAGTACATAAAAGGATCACCTGGCAGAGGAATTCAATTTAAGAAATATGGTTATTTTCACATTGAAGCATGTTGTATAATTAAAAATCTGTCCAGAAAAAACTATTACTAGCAAGATTAGGCACAAACAGGAACTCTACTTAGCCAGAACCATGCAAGTAAAGCACATAGTAGATAAGAAGAACAGAAGTCTAGAAGTTCACTGAGGACAGTATCTAGCATTAGAACAAGTGTAGGCACTCCACTTAGCCAGAACTAAGTAGTGAATGAGTAGAGTAAAATTCTAAAAGTTCAAAGAGAATAGAACTAACCTTGGGGCAAATCCCTGAACTCCATTGTAAAATTTAACATAACAACCGTGATTTTCAATTTTGCTAATCCAACCATGTGTAATTAATCCCTCAGTAGCCTCAGCATGAGAAGACAAAATAGCAAGCTTAGATTTAACCTGAATCACACGAGAAAAAATGAAATACATTTACAAATCACAAAAAGAATTTAAGGAAGTGCACATAAACAAAATCATATAGCAAACACTTAGGTAAATTGTATGTATTTGACATCCAAATATTCAAAATCAGTTTTTTGATAACCGTCTGGTCTGAAACACAATATTAAAGAACCAGAAGCAATCCCACAACTCAAAAAGAAAGTTTCATCTAAATAGCATGTCAGAAAGAATCGAAATCTCAACTTCATGCCTTTCAAGATTAAAAATCAACAATTGAACAAGCAAGCTTAATGCAAAATGTGAGAGAAGATCAAAACCTTTTTTTTCATCTAAGTAATGCAAGGAGTATACACATATTTATAGGCACGAGTTACATTTAATCCCAACAAGATATGTGGGACTAAACTAGAGATGGAGGAAATGTACATAGGCCGAATATGGACTTTTTTCTGTTTGGGCTTTTATACAATTTACTTATATATTTGATATACTTCCCCACAAGCTGGTGCATACATATTGTAGGCTCCAAGCGTGGAGATAAATTGAAGATAAAGTAGTTGAGGCAATGCCTTGGTGAAAATGTCTGAGATACAGAAACATGTTGAAGATCAATTTTACGAAGCTTAACTTTTTCCCTAATAGAGTGGCAATCAATTTCAATATGTATCTAGCATGACTGAATTTGTCGTACAATGCATGAGGAGATTGATTTATGCCATAAAAATATTTCCATGCATACCCCTTCTAGGTTTGGAAGTAACAAACAAAGATAAACTTAGTAGCCAGTGGTGCCAACTTATCTATAGAAGGACCAAGGTGATGATCAAATGCCCACCAAAAAACTCTAGGAGTTAGAGCAAAGGGAGGTGTGGATGGAAAGATGATGTAGAAGGGAGACGCAAAGTCAAGAACAATTGACGGCATATGATTGACTAAATAACATGCAGTAGTAATCGCATCTATGATTGACGGCATATGATTGATTAAATTGCGAGTCAGGAACATAAAATACAAATCGAAGAGATATAGTCGAGGAAAGAGGCACATTTCCAAATCCGCTAACCGGCGTGGTTTCTCCGTTGACAACAATAATGAGCTTGAGAAACATGGCATCTATGTCTCTCAAGGATCTCTGGGAGTAATATAGTTGGTGGCACCATAGTCCACTATCTAAGATGAACTATGAGAGGGACACGATATACTTTCATTGGAAGCCAGGTTGATATGCCCTGAGGATTGAGCAACTAGCTCACGAAGACTTTGTAGTTCCTCTTTTAATATATAAATGTCGAATTAGGACGTGATGGGAGTGTCAACAACAGGAGAAGCTTGATGAAGGGAAGTCTATTGCAGCTAGTGAAACCCAGACAACCGATAGCAAGTTACCTCTTTGTGATTCAAACAACCACAGAGGATACACATGTGACTGTTTTATCCCTTAGAATGGCTACAAACATTTCTCCCACCATCTCCTCGAGGGCCCACGTGACCTCCTCCGCACCCAACAAGTGAAAGACGTGCTCCAGTAGATTCCTGGAGAAGGATATGGGATGGATTCGTGGAGAGATTGGCTAGAGGAGTGACCTTTTGAACCATCGAGCAAACATCGGATAAGGAAGGAACCGTCAGAGCTGATAAAACCTTTGCTCTTATATTATGTAGACGTGGTGAAATTCTAGCCATCATCATTGTAATACCAATGGCCTCCTTCGGAGATCACTAAATAGCGAGATCAAGAGTGGGAGGCTAGTGATGAGCAATGGAGGAAGTCATGCCGCCATCTGGACCAAGCACAACGTTCTGAAGATCCTAAAATAAGTCGAACAAATATTGGAGGCTATATCTGCCTGAGTAGAGGGACTTCAATTCATCCCGCATAACTTTGGCTGTCTCATGCTACATTGTCATTCGATAAAGCTCGATATGCACAAATTAATTAAACAATATTAATTTTAAAATTCACACGCGTGTCACAATTGATCACAAACATCGCAATTTCATTAAGCATATCATAATTGCAACTAAATAAGAGTGCATTGAGATAAAAATGAAGAGCTAATAAGAAAGATAAGTCAAATAAAAGGAAATCCAGTCAGCATTAATTAAGCCCAATATTACAAGAAATATAAAGGTGCATCTATACAATGTATTGAACTTGAAAATAAATGCGGACTCGTCGCGTAATGGGGGTCGAGGACGTCTGCGTGGAGATCCTGCGATAGTAGGAGTAGTGGAGGAAATCCGGGAAGATAACAGTTGTTGGATGGTGGCTGTCGGAGGAGTAGATGGTTGTTTGAAGGCGTCGAAGGGTGTTGGTGGTTGTTTTAGAGAGGCTGGAAGGATTAGGAGGGAGATAGAGTCCGGTAGAGAGTTTTGGGGGTGGATTTCAGTGAGATGGGGGCTGTGAAGGGCAGGATGGTGCTGGGAAGGAAGTTTGAAGACTGTGGGGGTGGTTGTCGTGTTGGTGGAGGGTGGTGGCGACAGCGGAGGTGGTCGGGGCAATGAAGGAGGGCTATCGAAGGGGAAATCGGCGGCCGGCGGCGAGGAGGACGGGGAAGACGGAAGCGGGCTCGGACCAGGGCACTGGAGGCAGGGGACGTGGCAAAAGGGGGAGTCGGCACCCTCAGATCCAGGATCCTGCGGCGTTGCATCGTAAGGAACTCTCAGCGTCGCACCGAGAGCAAGATCGAGTTGTTTCGTTCTTTCAAAAACCTAATTTCTCGATGGTTTCTTTATTTGGCTGCTAGTAACATAAGAGGGGAGGGGGAATTATGTTAAATACATTTGATGGTTACGATCACCCAACGGATAATTTAACCTAACTCCCAAAATAAAACTAAAAAAAATAAAAGAAAAATACTTACAAACAAGCTTGTAAATGTCGGCCGACATGTCCGACATGTCATTTTTGAGGGGGAATCGACGCGTTACCGCCACATATCACGAAACTGGCGTTTTCCAGTATTGCGGCCGACATGTCGGACATGTCGGCCCGTTATGGCGGGTTATGGCGGCCATTAGAAATTAATAAGTTATTTTATTAAATTTTATAATTAAATCTGTTTTTATTATATACTTATATAGTTATACTACGTTTGCCCCTCATGACGACTCCTCATCTCCCTCGCGTCCTCCTCACGACGCTTTGGGCTCTCGTCTTCTTCGCTTGCCCTAATCTCCGCATCTGGCTCTCATCTTCTTCGCAGCTCTCGTCTTCTTCGCAGCTCTCCTTTGGTTACACTTCGACATTTTGAAAGTCTGCAACATTTCTTATTTATTACAAATTGATTAAACACTTGTTAGTAGTTTCATTTTCTAATATGAATTTTAGTGTATACTTCATTAAATAAAATAATTACCATCTAATTAAAAAAAATATTATGATATATAATATATATACATATAATATTACAATCCGACATTTTGAAATGTCCCCGATATATCTCCCGCAATCCGACATAAAAAACTCAAACCGACATGAGTCCGACATCCGACATCTGCAAGCTTGCTTACAAATATGAAAAATCGAGCCGATCGCGATCACGAACTCCGATCATCCAACCGACGATCCAAAAATGTCATTCTCGCAAATACATAACTGCATGTAATCGATCTCCATCACTTAAGTTGTTATCGACACAGATATTGATTGCAATAGAACTTGAAAACCGGATACAAATCACGAGGGATATCCATGCCTCAGGAGGGTGGTTCCTACTAGAAATCCCTCTCCAAATGAGAGATCCCAAAAACTTAATGATCAAAGGATATAGGGAGGAAGACTCAGCATACAATTTACTATATTACCCCTACAAAATATAAAAGTACAAAATGACCAAGATAAAATGAAATGCTTTGTGTCATTGTCGCCACGTGCGTATAACAATACATCCTGCCTAAAAATTGTCCTTGACCCCAAGTCGATGCGCCGCCCACCGGCTAGGAGCGGTACGCCCGCGGGGTGGCCTCCGTAGAGGTGCTCTGGGCGATGACTGGTGGTGCGTCAGTGATCTTAAGGGCGTCAAAATCAATTATGTCAATCTCCTTCAAGTCATCGTCGATGATGAAGAGGAACTTTTGACAGGACAATCATAAGTAGGAGAGTAGAGTTGCTTGCAACGGAAGCACAAGTCTTTACTTTGCAAGTCGTGATACTCTTGGTTGGAAAGAAAATGAGTAGGGATAGGACAGTTGGGTGTGGAGACACCATGGGTGGAGGAAGAGGTGGTAGTGTTGTTGGAGGTTAATGTGTATGGGCAAAGTACAGGTTGTAGGGGGCATGAAAGGAGGAGAGGTAAAATGAGGGTCGAAGGTCGCGAGAAATGCGGCCTCCACGAGGAGTGAGAGGTTCAAGGC
Organism: Dactylorhiza incarnata; assembly: GCA_033032865.1. NCBI lineage: Eukaryota > Viridiplantae > Streptophyta > Magnoliopsida > Asparagales > Orchidaceae > Dactylorhiza > Dactylorhiza incarnata. The sequence goes on along the minus strand of JAWHQI010000226.1, from coordinate 1,217,512 downwards.
TTGGTTGACGGAGGAGGGATGGCGGGTGCGGAGGCGAGCTCGAATATGTGGTTGTAAGTCATGCATAAAATAGCCCAAATAGTAGTCCGAATGAAGACCCGGGAGATGGGTGACCAACTCGATAAATTCATCCAGGTAAGAGTCAATGGAGCCCGTCTGGGGGACCCTGCAAAGGCGTTTGATCACATTTCCGATGAAGCAATGATCGTCGTTGAATAAGTGCCTCGGTGAGATTTATCGAGGTGAGGCTGGGAGAGGACTGGCGAACCCAATGGAGTGCGGAGCCTTCCATGCCAATACGGGCCGCGGAGAACTTTTGCTCCTGAGGGGTCCGTTGAATGTCAAAATATTGCTGGGTGCGGGCAATCCAACCCAGGGGGTCGTTCCCGTTGAATGTGGGTATGTCGATGCAGGAAAGAGGCACATGATGCAATCCCGCTTCTTCGGGGGACAATGCACTGGGGGATCCCAATGCAGAGGTGGCGATAGGCCTGGAGGGCTATCCGACTTGTATGTTGTGGAGCAGAGCCATAATCGACGCGAACTGCTCGTTTTGGGCCTCGAGGTGAGTATTGATGGTGGTGAGGGTATGTTTCAGGGCCTCCACACGGTTCTCCATTATTTTTCAGGTCTTGGGCATAAGTGAAAGATGACGTACACAACACACAAGCAGGTCGGCGGTGCAGCGGAGGGAGAGGCCAGAACTAGGGCTCGCGGAGGAAAGGATAGCATGCGTCGTGTCAGAGCAGAATTCCGCAATCAGGCCACCGACAGTAGGTTAGGGAAGCCAGAGAGAGGGCCAGTCGGTGTGGGAGGAGCTACCGGAGGACGTTGAGTGTCGCGAGAGTTCGGGTGGTGCCATCGCGCGAGGGTGCAAAGTCGGCGGGCGGAGCAATGGGCTGGATGCACGCGTCGATGGGAGAGCACGGGCGCGGAAGAATCAGGAGGAGGAATCGTTTAAGCGGTCGGTGCGGAAGGCGGGCCAAAAAGAGGAATCGAGAGCTGGTGCGCGACTATGTTACTAAGGCGCGCCTAAGGCTCAAGTCTCAACAGGCTAAGAGATTTGCGTCTTCGTGCGCCTTTGGAGCACAAAACGAGCGCTTGAGTGTGATTTTTGTTGTAATTTTATTTCAAAATAAAAGAAATAAATAATGTAAGAACTCGATAATTTTTGCATGATTTATTGTTTGTGAAACATAATCGAGCGTTGAGACTTAGATATGATGCAAGTGACCGCATTGCTTCAATTTTTTAAGAGATATAAATGATAGTAATAAATGATTAATAAGTAGAATACATGAAGAATCTGATTAAGAAGATGAACTGATGTTTGACGCTGATTATTTAAAATGGATGTGGTTGCGCCTTACCTTCGTCAGGCGCGCGCCTGCGCCTTGAGCTTTGCGTCTAGGCTCCAAGAGCCCTTTGCATTTTGGTGTGCCTTTAGCCTTTAATAACTAAGATGCGCGGCTGAACGGAGGTTCAGCGTTGTTCATTGGAAGAGAGCGGGATCAACGTTGCAGTGGTGGACAAGTAAGCATGGGGAATGGCCGAGCCATGCAGGAAGATGAATAACGGTCGTGTGCGCGAGGGGGGTAGGCGTCGGACCCAGCAGTGAACTTGAAGGAGGAAAGTCCGGCACCTATTTCGAAGTCGATGACCAAAGTGGTCGGCGACACAGCAGGTCGGACCAATGTTACGAACACAGAAATTGATTGTAATAGAATTTGAAAACCAGATGCAAATCACGAGGGATACTCGTGTCCAACCTCAAGAGGATGGTTTCTCCTAGAAATCACTCTCCAAATGAGAAATCACAAAACCCTAATGATTAAAAAATGTCACTACTCACTAGTATCCTCCTTATATAGGGAGGGAGATTCGCGTACAATTTATCATATTATGTGTTGTTAAAGGCGCGCCTCAGGCTCAGAGGCTTGCGCCTTCATGCGCCTTTTTTGCGCCTTTGGAGTATAAATGGAGCGTCTGGGAGCGATTTCTGTTGCAAACATTTTTTTCACAAAAGAAAGAAATAAATAATTAAGGAACTCAATATTTTTTGCATGATTTAGTGTTTGTGAAACATAATCGAGTGTTAAGACTTAGATATGATGCAAGTGACCATATTAATTCTATTTTTTAAGAGTTATAAATGATACTAATGAATGATTAATGAGTAGAATATATGAAAAATCTGATCAAAAAGATGAACTGATGTTTGATACTTATTTTCTAAAATGAATGTGGTTGCGCCTTGCCTTCGTCAGGCGCGCGCCTGCGCCGTAAGCCTTGCGCCTAGGCTCTAAGACCCTTTTGCGCCTTGGTGCGCCTTGCGCCTTTAATAAATAAGAATTCATATTAACCCCACAAAATATAAAAGTACAAAATGACCAAGATAAAATAAAATGCTAAATGTTGTTGTCACCGCATGCGCGTAACAATAGCAGATCATTAACTCATATATGGGGAGGAGACCGAAGACGTCGGAGTGGTGGATGAGGAGGATGCGCCATTTGTCCCCATTTCACAAACTTAAAGAGAGCTCGGTGAGAGCAACTAGAAGAGAGAGCTTATCAAAAATTTGGAGAAAACTCAATGAGAGCTAGACTTCGGCGAAGGCCAGACATCATGGCTAGTGCTCAGTGAGAGACTTATACAAGTTTAGCAACATGGCTAGTGCTTGAAAAACTCATCGAGCGAGTTCAGCAGCCGGGCTAGTGCTCAACGAAAGTCTCCTCGGGCGAGTTCAACAACAGCAGTAGATCGTCCTACCTAATGTTCGACGAGAGATTCTTCGGCGAGTTCGGCAGAATTCGACGGGAGAATCCTCGGGCGAGCGCAGGAGGACTGTGTCAGCCGGGAACGGCGATCGGCATAGATGAAGCTTGCTTCTCGGGCAAGTGAAGAGGAGTGAGGGCACTCAGGGACAGCGAAGGAGCGAATGCAGCAGGAGATCAACGAGACCAAACGGGAGAGCGGGAGTGCAGTGGAAGAATGCTAGGGCAAGCTCAGCAATGCTCAGGAGCAGGAGAATGCTCGGGTGAGCGTCAAGAGTCCAGTTGTCAAGGCCCAAATTCTAATCGTTCAGCGATTTCAACAGTCGTTCGGGAAAAAAATCTAAAGAGAAAGTTGCTAGAGCGAGGACCAAGAGCGAGTGAAGAGTTAATCAAGAACTATTACGCTTTGATACCATGTGAGAGAAGATCAAAAATTTATTTTTTCATCTAAGTAATGCAATGAGAGCATGTACACATATTTAAAGGTACAAGGAGAAACAACTAATCTCCACAAGAGATGTGGGCCCAATATGGGCTTTTTCTGTTTGAGCTTTTATACAAAGTACTTATATATTTTATATACAAATCTAAGACAATATTTGCACCTTCAAATTACAGAACAAAAAATTAACAGTGTGAGTTTATATTTTTATTGTTAATTCTATTTTTTGTGTGAATGATAAATAGTGGAGATGTCAGTAAGTCTGTCTCTATTAGAAAAAAAGTGGACGAAGCCAAACCGGGTACTTTACAACCATTATTATTTAATAGAGAGAAAAGGAAGTATAAATATCTGAGAAATGAAAATTCAAAAGGCATACTAGAGTCCTCTTGTGAGTCACAGTTATACGCTTAGATTTGCATCCCAGCACGCGAAAGAGTAACTCCGCTCCAACCTAAAAATATATAAAATAAAGTAAGGCAATGTTTAAAATATTGCGGAAAAATATATAGCATCGAAACAAAACAAAAACAAACAAAAAGATAATGATTCATGAAGTTCAACCAACTAATATTGTCATAAATAATGCTTTTCCATCGACATCAAGCAATGCATTATGGTTACATATAATGTGATGGTTAAAACTTGCTTGCAAGAGCAGTGATCATGTATATGATCCATTAACAAGTTACGCTACCGTACTAGAAACTAGAAACAAGGCATGAAAGAGATTATAAGCTGTTTGAAGCCACTTCATTATGATAAGTTAAGTGAATTCTCAATATCAACACGCCTAAGTTCATAATCATAAAGATATTACTGTATGATTGATGAGCAGCCAGGATAACAAGAATTCATAAACACTAATATATAAATCACATGCTCATTTACATTAAAATAGATTAAAAAAAGAAAAAAAATGGTGAATCAATGTCTGCATGTATAGACTTCAGAGTTAGGGTGATTTGGAGTTCGCCAAATATAAACCTTGAACTTCTTTGCAGGTTTTATACGTTCAAATTCTGACATATGCCTGCAGGGGCAGAGTGCCTTCACACCACTTCCAAACGAGATAATCGCGCCATATGGCTCCACAGCAATGACTTTTGCTCTAACCAACATCCCAGGCTTAACATCTGAATGTGTGAAAATAGGCCGTTCAAAAGCACTAGCCTGTATAGAAAATTGGACAAAATAAGATAATACCCAAGTCCCTTTCAGCTTGCTATAGTATAAGCATGCATAAAAATTCACAAGCAACAAGAGCAGGAAATAAACTATATGCATTTCAAGCTTCAATTGTATATAATATATGAAATTTAAGCACCTTCACAGACATCATACAGCACAATTCAGACATTTGTAAAAGTTTGTCAACAAAAACCTAATAGGGTGTGTTAGGTTCATTATCTACTACAATGTGCATGTTTTTTGCATGCATGTGATGATAGTAATGAGAACCAAAAAGGATTTAAAAAGCTGCATGGCATGTATGTATTGTATGTTCATTTTAATCTTCAAGGAGTTATTGAGAACATGAGCTGATGTGCGTCCACATTGGAGGTTGAAGCACCACTCCACCATTAAGATGTGCATAAGGGATGAGACTCAATCAGCAAGCGAGTAGCTCTTGAACTCATCGATGATTGCAAGTTGTAGATAACATACAACTATGTGGAATTCATCAGTGATGAATTATTCGAGTTACGAATGTTTGACCTATAAGTATTCATGTGGATACTTAAACCATTGTTGGTGAATCCTCTTGAGAAATTACAAGCAATTGATGAAATGAAATTTATCGGCACCAGATATTTTGAGAAATTTGCTTCTATTCTGCAAGCTGTAGAAACCATTCCAGTAGTAGTTCACAAGGTAATAAGGTTCCATATGAGGCCATATACAAAGTCAAGGGCGTACATTTGATTTTCATTAGGATTAATTTACAGAGAAATCCTCAAAATTACAAGTAAATTATGATGTAATATAACCTTATGATTCTCAAACAAATTAATGGGTTTTTCTTCTTATTCAACCTTCCCGGAAAGTGGATGATTTAATCTTTCATAGATAAGCAAGTTGAAAATTGTTAAGAGCATGCTAGGTGTTGATATGTATGTCATTGCATTGTTCGTAAACATTTAGTGATGTAGACAAATTACAAAAAAGACATGCACAACTTTATCCTTAGGAACCATGATTTAACGATGAATTTGTTGCTTCCCAGTTCCTCTATAATAATTTTAAATGATGATAGCAACATAGTTTGGTTAGAAATTGTCCAAAGATTATAAGTATGCAGCAGAAGCTTGTGAAATAAAGTAAATAATTTTGTATTACTAATTAATCATGTGTTGTATTTGTAACACATATAAATAGCAATTGTCCTAACTCACAAATCTCACATTTTCTTTATTCCTTTTAGATTCTTCTGAAATATAAATAAATAATTGACTATAAGTTTTCCATATTTTCATCTGATATAAAATGAAGGGGAGCCTTGGCCCACCGGTTGAGGTGTTGTTGTGTGACCTTGAGGTCGCGGGTTTGAGTCCTGGAAGCAGACTCTTGCGAAAATGCAAGGTAAGGTTTGCCTACATTTCACCCTTGTGGTGGGACCCTTCCCCGGACCCTCGCTGCGCGGGGATGTTTTGTGCACCAGGCTGCCCCCCCCCCCCCCCCTCTTTATAAAAAGAAGCTTTCAATAAAAGAACATTTCTTAGTAGCTTCTACAATAAGAAACATTCCCGGTATGAAATGGACTAATCATAAAATGCAAGGACAGCTGATTCTCAATCTATTTCCATTTTTCCAATTCCATTTGACATAAACAGAGCCAAGATAAAGAAAGCCCTCAAGAAAATAGAATAAGTCTTAAAAATCACCCAATTGATAAAATAAAAAGGCTGCAAAATCGTACCTTCAGGGTTCCGAGTGCTAGACCTTCTAAACGTCTTACCCCTTGAACGCGAAGACGAGCATAACCCCCTTCCTTGAACTTTTTCTTCAACTTCAAAACTTCTTCATCAGCAACTTCAGATAGCTAACCAAATAAAATGAAAAACATGAATGCATTCACAAAGTTCGAATTGAAGTTAAAAATAAAGAATGGACTGGACAAATAGGATCAAAAACGAGCATACATGAACATATGCAGCAGTATGCTCTGGAGAGGAAGGAATACTTAGAAGAAGACCAAAATTTTCATCAATCCGCAAAATACGCGACTTGTCATAAATTTCTCCGGTATTGACGTACTAACAAAGAATGCAGAAGGATGTTAGTCAAAGAAAAATGTTTAACATATTCATTTGATAAACTAGTAATCTACAATTAGATGGCCAAATCAAACATATAAATATTTCATTAGACTAGAATAATCAACACAAGACATCATAATGCTGCAATGAAAAGTATGTATTGCTAACCATTGGCGGTGGCTTGTGTTCAAGAAGATGAGGATTCAAGGTTAATCCAACTGCTCTTGTTGAAGGATCAATAAACAATATTCGGGCATTTACCTAAAAAAAAGATGATAAAAAGAACTAATAAAATGCAAAAGATATGAAAAGGTATCACAACCATAGAGTACTGAGAAACTCACAAGACAGCAACATTTTAGCTGGTAAGGCGGAGAGAAAAAATAAGTAAATTTTTAGGCTAAAAAATTTCAGGAAAAGGTATAAGATAACCTAAACAACAACACATACAAGTGAAATATTTAATCAATTAATCAATGCTTTCCACAAAATATCAGATAAATTTGCCAATAGCTCTACTACATGGGGGATAAAATGCAATAGCTATTATTAACAGGCTTAACATTCAAAGCTACTAAAACTAGATAATTAATTATCTGAAGCGACCTTTTCTTCGATAAGTTTTAACATGGTTGTATATTTAGGACATCGGCTACATATTAGATTGAGTTTTAAAATGTCAAATATCAAATGTCACAAACATGTCAAAATATCAAATTTTTATATTGCACACTACCTCACTGGGCTGCTAAAACCAAGATCCTGGCAATTACTTAAGCACATAAATAGATTTAATAAATCAACAAATTTACCCCCCCCCCCCCCAATCAAACCATGAGAACAAAAGGTGGAGTCTGTTATGGGCTCCCCATAGAATGTCGGTAGAGATGCTGGAGGGTGGCCGGATGACGGAACCGGAGGATACTACGGAGCCGGAACTGCGGATGTGTAAGCAGCGTGTGCTCGGAGAGAGAAAGCTGGCACAATCTAATACAAGACAAGGAAATAGACTATCTTCTTGGATGCTTTCATCCAATAAAACTCATGTCTATAAATAGACTTACAAGACTCTATAAATGAAAACCAAATCAACTAAAAACTCCCAACTAGTAGCAATTAATAATAAGAGATAAAAGACATTAACTAAAAGATAATAATAACTAGATTCGGCAGCCGATGTCCATAATATTTTGTGACCCCATGATAGTCATATAGACCTCTTGATCTAGAAGCTCATGATGAAAGGCGCTTAACATCATTTGATGGAAATTCCACTGAAATGAAGCAGTACATGCAATGGCCACATGAAATGAAGCTAGCTGCGTAACATGAGCAAACGTCTCATAGTAATTCACACCATATGGCTAGATAAAAACACATGTAACTACATCTAGCTTTGTACATAGCAAAAGAGCCATCAAAGTCATATTTAAGATTAAATACCCCCTTCTTCCAATAGGGCAATGGAATCAATTCCTAGGTTTATGAATCAAAGAAGCCATCTATTCAAAGATAGCTTTCTTGCATGGCATATTGTTATGTGCCTACACAGAGGAGTGGCCGGAGGATGACCGGAGACAAGAATGACGGTGGCGAGAGATACAACGGAGTCGGAACCGCGGCTGCTAAGCGGGGAGTGCTCGAGAGAGGAGGGAGCTTCCAAAATCTCACTTCAAAGACAAAGTAATAGATTTCTTTTTGCGTGTCAACATATAAACATACTCATGTCTTTATATAGGCTTACAATGTACTAAAAGACAATAATGATAACAGACAAACAATAATGATAAAAGACAAACAACAATGATAACACCTAACCTCAAACCATTAAAGACAGCAATAAAGATAACAATAAATAACTAGGCTCGGTGCTCGAAGCCCATAACATCTCTCCCACCCTGCAAAAAGAGCTTGACCTCAAGCTCTAGGAAGATAGACGATGGTAGCAACCTCATCTGACGCCCTCATCGTCAGAGTCCACGACGTGCAAATAGAAAAACATTTGGCACTGATGTCCACAAGTATACTACTCGTCGCAGTTATAACATAGGCCTTGCGCTCGCCGTTCCATCATATCGGCACAAGAGAGTCGACGAATCGGAGGGCTGGGAGGACCCTCAGTACGTCCTGGCGGAGCCCCTGTGTCAGCGAAAAAATAAGCCTTCTGCGCCAGCAGGAGGCGACGGTCGCAAATCCTAACCAAACTCATAGCAATCATTGAGTCTTGAGGAGTTTCAAATTCGACATCCAGCCGCAGACAGTCGCGCAGGCCGGCAGTGAAGATGGAGATCTGCATCCCAGGGGCAAGCGTGACATGTGCCAGGAGAAGCTGAAGCTGTTCCAAATAATCGTCCACGGATCCCTTCTGTCGTAAAGTCGTAATCTCGCCAAGGGGGTTGTTGCGGGTGGGAGGATAGAAACGTAAGTTGCAAAACCGCTTGAAGTATTCCCATGTCAGACCTGGCTAGTCAGTGAGGAGACGAGTGGCTCAAAGCAGAGCTGGGTCGAGTAGGTGCAAGAATGCTAGCTGAATCTGATCCGCGGTCGATGTTTGTTGGTGGGCGAAAAATAGTTCGCACTTAGTAAGCCAACCCAAGGGGTCCATCTTCCCGTCGTAAGTCCGAAAATCCAATCTGGGGTAGCGCGGTAATGTAACAGTCACAGGGCGTACGAGGGAAGGTGGCGGGGTCTCGTGGCGGGGGAGCAGCGGGGGAGGCACCTTACTGCTGCAAGCGTGCTCGTGTGCGGGAGCAGTGGAGAGATCATCGAGACGCTTGGAGAGTGCAGTAATGGCATCCTGATGACGGTCCACGGTGGCAGTTTGTTGCGCCAAGAAGGCATGCACCATGGTCATAAGCTGGCTGAGCTGATACGGCGAGTCGCCCATGTTGTGTTGGGTGGATGAAATTGAGCAAGTTACGGGTCGGTTTGAGTCTGATTGGGCACGCAGAGTGTGCGAGTGCGAATTTAGAGTATGACACGCGACCCGCGGCGCTTCCCAATGTTGAGACGAAGGAAATTCCTGAGGCGGAGGAGTCCGATAATTAATAATTCCCCTGAATTTGGGCTAGCTGTTGAATGACCCGGTCTGAACAGGCGACTGCATGGTCTAGGGCTTCTAAGAGGGGGGCTCGAGACGAGAGGTGAATGCAGGGATTCAAAAAAAATTTATAATTTGCGTGCGGCCTGGGAGGCGTGCGTAACTAGTGGGGAGATCGTGGGATCTGCTTCGAAACTAACGGCGTAGACGATGTGTGAGAGTTTGCAGGAGATGGACGTCGATGGAAAAGAACATGCGGCTCGGTGAAGGAAGAAGCGGAATGACCAGCGTGGGCGGTGTCGTTACAGACGGCGTAGGAAGGGCGTCGGCTGGACGGAAACGACGATGTTTCGACGTTGTTGGGTCGGGCAATTTCTTATGCAGACGTCAGCGCTGATGTTGTTGTCAACGGAGAGAGAGAAGGACGAGAAGCAGCAGGATGGAACGAGAAGATCGCGCGACTAGGAGGCGTCGGATGCGTGCGGCATCAAGAAGTAGTGGACTGGAACGAGCGGGTTATTGTGAACCACAGCGAGAAGAGGATAATCGGTGGCTCTGATACCAAGATGTTATGTGTCTACTCGGAGAAGTGGTCGGAGGATGACCGGAGATGAGGATGACCGGCGGCGAGAGATACAATAGAGCCAGAATCGTGGCTGTCTAAGCGGGGAGTGCTTGAGAGAGGAGAGAGCTTCAAAAATCCCACTTTAAAGACAAGGAAATAGATTTCATTCGTGTATGTCAACATACAAACATACGATGCCTTTATATAGACGTACAATGTACTAAAAGACAATACTGATAAAAGACAAACAACGATGATAACACCTAACCTCAAACCACTAAAGACAACAATAAAAATAACAATAAATAACTAGGCCCGATGCTCGAGGCCCATAACACATATGAGCAGGGGCAGAATTCACATTACATGGCATATGAGTACCATCAAATTATGAAGCACGGATACATGAAAAGCCCTCGTGTATTGACTCAAAAAGTATAGGAGACGGAAACACGCTAAGCGCATTTTCGAAACACGAGAGACGCAACTATTAATTAAAATTTAAAAAACAAAACCGTGTATCCGCAAGCTCCATCTATTTTACTTATAGTTATGTACAGCGGCTCTAAAAAATCATTTATGCAGTAGCACTCGATCTACCCTAAACCGCTCGACAGAGCCCTGTGCCAAAGCCCTGAATCCATCGAAGTCATTCTTATACTTATCAATTATAACATATCTTGTTTTCATATTAATTGATACTTATATTTAACTAATTTAAAATTCAAACTCAAGCCGCTCACAAGTTAGCATCATACCACTTAGATGATAGACCACATGTCATTCTTATACTTATCAATTATAACATATCTTGTTTTCATATTAATTGATACCTATATTTAACTAATTTTAAAAAGTGTATCCCGTATCCTTATTTTTTAAATCATGTTTTCCAATATTTGTTCCGTATCATATCCCATCCCCGTGCTACATAGAAATCAAACATAAAGAGAAAAGCAGTCACATAGGAAAGAATTGGGTACACACCAAATCAGATTACAATAGAAGTGGAATACAATCGTGAGGTATACTCGCGCCAAGCTCTTGAAGGATTGTTCAATCTAAGACTCCTCTCCAAGGAGATATCCTGAACCAAGACTTCAAAAAATAACATACTAAAACACTACACCCCTCCTTGTATAGAAGGGGAGGTTACAATAATTGTTAAAATGTCACAAACAAATCAAATACTAATACTAAACGCTCCCGACTAATTTGGTTTGGGTCTCATTAACCGAGAGAGCCAGCCTGATGGTGCACAAACATATCATATACGAATCATGTACCATATCAATACTCCTCCCTTCAAAATCTATATTGCCCACAAGGTCGAGTGTCGATGGTGGCCTCCTCGAGCTCTAGGGACTCGAAGTAATGTCGTCGTCTTCAGCTTCAAGTAGCAAGCGCAGGTGGAATATTTGGCTTTGGTAGTGGGACTGGAGGTGGGGAATGGAGAGGGGGTACCGGTGGAATTTGTGGCGGGGCATTGGTGGAATTTGTGGCAGAGCGTTCGTATGGTGGCAAAGCACGAGCTTGTGCATGCTTGGTTGGTCCGTCGTGCAAATGTGATTGGGATGTCGTCGTGTTGTGGTGACTGGGGACCCCCGGTATGGTAAATTCCAGTTCCGCAAAGCGGGACTGGTGGATGGCCACAGTGAGTGTGGGTGGATTCAAAGTGCACAAGCGATCGGGAATGTTTGGTTGCAAGCCATGCATGAAGTACACGAGATAATGGGACATGGATAAGCTCGGAGCATGATGTACCAAATCCACAATCGTTGATGTAAGCCTCTACTTAATTGATTTGGTGAACAACAGAGACGCTAGAAGGTGTTCCCAGAGCGACGTGCGTCGTAACACGGGATGAGTTCCTGCTTGAACATGTGTGGCGTTGACTGATGAAGACAATGCTTCCAATGAAGAGACTCCCTTCCATGTAAATCATTGCAAGGGAAACCTTGCTGGCTTCTGAAGTGAATTTCAATTCAAATATTTGTTCTGCATGAGCAATCTAGTCGAGTGGGTCTGAACAGTCAAACAGAGGCACCTCGTCTGTTGGGGTATATGTTGATGAATTAACGGTGAGGGATCTCCAACACAGGGATCAATTGAGTTGTCGAGGTCTGCTTGAATAAGGAGGATCTTTGTTGGGAGTTGGGTGGCCTTGACGGAGGATCTAGAGGATGTCAGTTAAAGCGAATTCCACCACCTCAATGCACAATGAAAGATTTCCTAGAGAACGCTTCACCTCGTTGAGATGATCGGTCATGGCTCGAGTCAAGGGCATTCACAAGATCATGGCACAAACAAGAAAGCACTGCGAGGAAGAATTTAGTGATAAGATCATTCGCCTGGAAGTGATGGGAAGCAGGGATAGAATCCACTGAGAAGCAGCAGTTAGAGCGGACGTTGGTGCAGGCAAGGAACAACCCGAGACATCCCTAGTCGGTGTTTGTTAAGGAGGTCGTAGTTGGCGTACACAAGGAGGTTGTTGGAGTCGACTGGAGAGATGGGGGATAGAAGGTGCACATGAAAGAGGGGGAATCAAGCGCGATGATGCCACGCAAATAGACATTGATTGTGTTGGCTTGGGAGCGACGACCGGGCATCGTGCAGCTAAGGACATGGAATCGGGGGGATCTTGTGAGGTGTCAGGCTATGGTGAGAGGTATACATGAGCGCATTGGATGGCGATCGCGCGAGTGAGAAGGTCGAGAGCGGTAATGGATAGGGTTGCATGGGTAAGGCTGAATTCTAATTCCAAGTGTCTAGGGTTAGGTGGAGGAAAATGGCAGGTTGGATCAGACCAAGTTGGTACGCGTCAAATCAGATTGCAATGGAAATAAGAGGGATACAATCGCGAGATATACTTGTGCAAGCTCTTGAGGGTTGGTTTCTTCTAAGAGTCCTCTCCAAGGAGAGATCGTAAACCAAGACTTCAAAAGATAACCTAATAAGACACCACGTCTCTCATATAGGAGGGGGGTTACAATAATTATTGAAATGACACTAATATACCAATTAATAATACTATAAGCTCCCGAGTGATCAGGTCTGGATCTTACTAGATGAAGGAGCCACCCCCATGGTCCACATATGTATCATATACGTATCAAAATTCCTTGATAAGAAACACATTTTGCAGCAAGCTAAGAAACAATACATTGGAGGAGCCTTACAAGCAGCTTGTGAAAGACAAACACATTCGGGGAAATAAGAGAAAAGGGTGAGGGGAAATAACATAAGCATGCCCATAAAATGAGACATCCTAACTGATGATGAGGCATAATAAGTGGTCAGATGATAGCATTTGTATCCTTTATAATTATTTGAGCAACCCAAAAAAATGCAGTGGTTAAAGATATCGTCTTGCGCGAGGTGAAAGGAACGAGTATCATGGGCATAGGCCACACATCTAGATAAGTGAAGCGATAGAAGAAAAAAAAACGTATGATGGTGGGATCCGAGATGACAATGGAGAAGATCGACAGAGAATGTATATTGGTAACCTATTGATGATGTAGAAGATGGTGAGTGATGATGTAGAAGATGGTAAATACACAAAAAGACCAAAAAGACTAGGGTACTTTTGTCCAACAAGAAGAGCACGAGTGATCCCAAGAGTTGTTGGTTCTTCGCTTCATCCATACCATTTTATTGTGGTGTGTAAGGACAATAAAATTACGAACAGTTTCATAATGGTGATGATATGTCTGAAATAAAATGAAAGATACCATTTTCCAGAAAAAAGGTGAATTATATTGATAATGGCTGGATTTTTGGGGTATGAAAGATTGTGAACATAGAAACATGTCATAGTATTTAAGTAGAAATACACATTCATCTTGGAATAATCATCAATAAACATAAGATAGTATGTTATTCATTCACAGATCTGTGCAACTTTAAGAAAGATGAATAGATGTGTGCAACCATGAGGATAAGTACTTTTGACATGTTTTGTACGAACATATATATCAAATTGCATTCCATAACAAAGGTAAATCAGTAGTTGAAGATTACATATATATCAAATTGCATTCCATAACAAAGGTAAATCAGTAGTTGAAGATTACGGTAGCGAATCTCAATTCAAAGAGAAGATAGCAGCGGTTCTCTATTGAAGAAGAAAAGATAACACCTCTCAGTTGAAGGAGAGGATGGCAATGGAAGCTAGGTGATCGTGGGTACAAGACCTATCAGGCCAACGTAGTATCTCGATAGTACAGAGAGGAATTGTTTCGCACAACGTTTATGCGGCTTCATGGTTTATCTGACTTGTGTTCAAAACCTACGGTCAGACAAGCAGAAGGTGCACAAAGACAATAATTTAATTGTGATTGGCTTGCGATTGAAACTAGTAATTGAAGAAGCAAAAGTAAAACGAATGGAGGAAGCGAGTGCACATGAGCGTAGTATGTCATCAGGATAGAGACGAAGCAGAAAAACATCTGCGACTGGCGATTGGGGTCACCGAGAATAAACGCACAGCTACAAAGAGCACCACGCAAATACAGACATGGAGAGTTCGCTGGACGATGCAGAAATATAGATAACAATAGAAAACTTAATCTGAGGGCGAAGAGGTAGATGTAATACCATGAAAAAAGAATTGTGTTAGTGATTTAGGTACAACATTCCTTTAATATAAATAGGATGAACAACCTCAAATTTTAAAGAAGTTCATAAAGGATACAATGCATAATGAATTTAAAGAATAACAATAAATCTTACATAATAAATAAAAATATAATTCAAGTCATATCATTGGGAAAACATGAAAAATTAAACTCTAAATAATCAATGTTTACAATAAAAAGAATAAAAATATGAGCAGAAAAAAATCATCATAATCACATTCTCTTCTCCTGGATGGAAAATACTCGTGTCCTAATGAGAAAGCCTCCGTGATGTGGTAATTCTGGAAGGACAACACTCATCCACCTTGATCAAGGAAAAGTTAGCCATTGTTCACACTCTCTAATGAACCAAATAATGCATGTGAGCTCTGGATGTATATGATACAAATCCAAAGCAACAATTGCTATCCCCTTGGTGCATCAGTGACTGCATTGTAATTGGAATTTGAGATTAGAGGTGCGCTTGGAAAATTGAAAACTGACAACGGATTGAATCGCACTGCCATTGGCACCAATACAGTTGGTTCAATTTGTGTAGGTTTTGGGAGTTCAAAAACCGACGGATAACATTTCTGCTCAATTTGGGCTGAAAATCCATAAAATCAAACTAACTATCCAATGCAACCTAAATTGCATCGTTATTTATTTTACAACATTTTATTAAGTATTTTGTAGCGCATATCGTCGCGCGGGTTTATCATTCTATTTCATGTGTATTTGTGTGCTTTGTACCGCGCTTGCGCAAACGTTCGTACGGCTTATTGGTGTGACCGACCAATACATCCCTGAATAAATTGGTCCGTCAAATTAGGGCTAGAGTTACTTGGGGGCAAGCAAGAAATGAAATTATTAAATATTAACTAAATATGAAATTAATACCTTACGGTAGTAATTTTATTTAATTTCAGATTTATTATCAAAACTACTTAGATTCCAACTCTCATATAAATGGATATTATGAAACAGCCCGCCCTTTTATTCCATCTTCCATTCTCATTTGATAGCCTCTTTGAAGTTTAAACCCCCCCCCCCCCCCCCCCTCTCATTTATTTCCCTTAAAACCTTAATTAAATGAGAATAAAATGTAAACCCCCAAATATCTTTTTGAGGCTGACGGTCCAGGAAAGGAGGCAGACGGGATTGGAATCGGGCAGGGGTTTTCTCTCCTCTGCTTGGTAATACCCGCAACTCCCTTGCCAAAGCCTCCTCTCGATGCCCGACGACGGAATCCCGCACCACCACGATGCCATCAGCGACCTCCTCCGTTCCCGGCGACCTAGTCTCCACCTGTCGTTGGTCCCTTCGACGAGGTCAGGGTTGTCACACCTCAGTTTGATCACCAACTGCTGCTGGAAGCTTGCTCCCTACCAAGCGACTGATTCCAGAGCTTACTTCTGTTTTTCCCAGCCATAGTACATACCCTGACAGCTGGCAACCAACCCCTTGACATTCCTTCGACAGCTTTAGCTTTTTCCAGGCCGGGACCTCTCTTTCAGAGCCTTCTCCACAATCCAGATCCATCCCAAGGTGTCCCTACCCCTCAACTCCACTCCTACGCAGTTGGGACCAGCTGTTTGCACACGATGTCGGTATGCCTCTCACCTCATTTCGCTTCTCGATTATTTTTTAGTCCACTTTTCATGAATGCATGTGAATGTTTTATAATTTCAGAGCTTGTTTGTCCAACTTAGCCTACGTCCTTTTTGTCGTTAATTTGGTATCTCTATTGTCTCACCCTCCCATTACGAAGCTTGAGGACGAAATAATTACATTGTTGAACGCGGGCAAATGTTAGTCTCTTTATGCGGATTTACAAATCCTTGACTAAATTATCGCATGTCATAGCTCGGGACGTCTTGTCTACACCACAAAATTTTAAAAAGGAACTCAAAATTATCAATTAAAATCGATTCCAGATTTTGGAATACATCACTATCTCATTAAGCATTAACTAGAAATATTTGGGTAACTTTAATGAACCAAAAACAGCTCTCTTGACTGTCAACATTCGTCTCTCACTGCAGACAATCCATACCCATCAATCTCTGACAGACCTCTCATCTCTTGATCTAACTCTCTCTCTCTCTCTCACACGCGCACATTTTCCCTTTTCGTTGAAGCTGCATTGACCTCCTTGCTCTAGGCCTTAATGCTATCACAAACCTCTCACCTCTCAGTTTTTCTTGAAAAAATGGCACTCTTCCTTAGTTCTTTCTCATTGGCACCGACTCCGACCTCCCTGCTGAAGTGCTCAATGTTCTCACAAGTTCTCTCAATTCATGAATGTGGACAGCACACCTGAATGGATAGATTGCCTATATTTTCTTAAGGCTATCATATATCTCTTCTAGACTAGAAATCTAGGGTTTCCAATTTCATTTCATTATGAGTGCAGTTTCACTTCAATTTTTTTCATTTTGCTGCTTGAACCAAATACTATGGCCTTAGTATTTTATGTTCGATTTCGAAATCCAAAAGCTCATAGTAATATGTAAGTGAACCAGTGTGTCAAAACGCAGTTCCTATTGAACTATATACTGGTTCTATTAAGGTGGTGTTTATCATTGTTTGTTAATATAAATTGATTATTTTCCTGAAGCTAGAACCATAAATGCATGTGAAGATTGGCTCTCTTGTTGTTTGTTCTTTTAAACATACTCATTTATTTTTCACTAATTAGTTTGATAAAATCTCAAAATCTTCATTGAATATTTTCTTAATAACTTTTCAATAAACTCAAAAGGACAAGGGTAGCATACTTTCTTGTGCTGAGTATAATCGTCTTTCC